>JAOTQQ010000023.1:63422337-63490125 GCA_026546715.1 Gallinago undulata
AACCCCAGCTCTCTCAGCCTGTCCTCATAGGAGAGGTGCTCCATCCCTCTGATCATCCTCGTGGCCCTCCTCTGGACCCATTCCAACAGATCCATGTCCTTCCTGTGCTGAGGATTCCAAAGCTGGACACAGCACTCCAGGTGGGGTCTCACGAGTGCAGAGCAGAGGGGCAGAATCACCTCCCAAGACCTGCTGGCCACACTTCTCTTGATGCAGCTCAGGACACGGTTGGCTTTCTGGGCTGCCAGTGCACATTGGCGGCTCATGTTGAGCTTCTCATCCACCAACACCCCCAAGTCCACCATCCCCAGCCTCAGGGCTGCTTTCTAGCCATTCTCCACCCAACCTGTATTTGTGCCTGGGTTTGCCATGTCCCAGGAGCAGGACCTTGCACTTGGCTTGGTTAAACTTCATGCAATTTGCACGAGCCCACCTCTCCAGCCTGTCCAGGGTCCCTCTGGATGGCATCCCTTCCCTCCAGCGTGTTGACCGCACCACCAAGTTTGGTGTCTCTCTTTATTGCTTTTGAGCTCCGAGTTGCTGTCTCGTCTGCACCTACGTGGAATATCAGTAGTGGGTAATAATCTGAGGCCTGTACTAATCCAGGGAGTTTCCTGGTGATGTCCTTCACCCGGGCTCCAGGAAGGCAGCAGACCTCCCTTTGAGGAGGGTCCACCCAGCATATTGGGCCTGCTGTCCCTCTCAGGAAGAAATATATATATATATATATAATGTGTATATACATATGAGACAACAGATTTCTTTAAGGGTGTTAATCTCACTTTTTTTTTTCCTGACTCGTAGATCATCTCCAAAGTTGAGGATGAAATGATTGTTGTGTGACTTGTAATCCAGATGCAGAGTGAGTCAGGATTAGTCAAGGAGCAAGGAAGGCTTCATGGTCCAGGTTAAAAAAATAGCTCCTTTGAGGCTTTGCTGTGGGTGTACAAGTTTTATGCTCAGCAAGATGCTTTTATTGACAGCACAGCGAGACTGCCCGTGAAGGCTTGTCCTCTGTTCAGACATACTGTGTGCACGTGGCTTTCTGTTTTGCATGTATTTTACTTTGCCTTTTAGAAGTGGATGAAGAGCTTTGTTTTGGGAGACCTATGTAATTGCTGGATTTGCTGAAGTCACTCGGTGAGCTGGTTGCTCACTCGTTTAGAAATTTTCCCAGTAAACACAGAAGACTTTTTATTTCAGTGGAGTATTTAGCAACATGTGTCTTTGAAAAGTGCCTCTGAGGTAAAATCGGTCTCACTGGTTAGACCAGACACAGCATATGCTTCGCTGGCAAGGACAACCACAAATGATGAACTACAAGACTTCCCCACCTCCCGAAGAGAAAATACAGTTTAGGAGTTAAGAAGCAGGATTTCATGCTGTTTCTCAGCAGAGATGCTTAACTTTTGTACACAGGCTCCAGCCTCGGTGTATGCTTTCAGATAAGCAGGTGACTGAAGAATATGGATTTATTTTGCCTGAAGTAATTTAAGTTTCTGTTCCAGACTTCTGCTGCCAGCTGTGGGACACTGTCAGTTTCTGGCTTCGTTTTTACTGTACTGTCTTAAAAGTGAAGATATTGTCTATGTAAGAAGCTTTCACATATCTGTTTGAAAGATGTACCGTGAGCCTTGGATAGGAGTCTCATGGCTTTTCATGAATGGACTGGAACACTTTAAATGGAAGGAATCAAATTGCTTTCCTTGAAGATCTTTTTGGAGGATAGCAAAAGATACTTTAGCCTTTACAGAAAGGGAGAGAAAGAGAGAGGAGACGGTCAGGGGAACTTTGGAGGGGGAAAGAAAAGGAAAAGAAGATGATAGTTTGGGGAGGTAGTTTGTACATTTGTCTAGCTAGACTCTAGTGAAGCCTTTAACACTGGTTCCCACAGCATTCTCCTAGAGAAAGAGGCTGCCCATGGCTTGGACAGACATCATCTTCACAGATGAAGGAACAGCCTCAAGTTGCACAAGGAGAGGTTTAGGATGGATATTGGGAAAAAATTTATTCTCTGAAAGGGTTATTGCACGTTGGGAGAGGCTGCCTAGGGCAGTGGTGGAGGCATCACCCCTGGAGGTATTTAACAGATGAGTAGATGTAGTGCTGAGGACACAGGTCAGTGGTGGACTCAGCAGTGCTGGGTTAACGGCTGGGCTCAGTGGTCTTAAAGGTCTTTTCTAATCTAAATTGTTCTATTATTCTACATCTCTCTGTATGTACAGTGACTTGATCTGAATTGAGCAAACTTGAATACAAAGACATCATCTTGAATATGATGGTTTCTTAAGAAGAAATGTCTTTTCCATGAAGTGACTTTACTACAGCTGGTTTGGCCACTAACCTATGAAAAGGGACCCTTCCCTTCGGTTTGTCAGTGATAACAAGTTGTCGAGTGACCCAATCTCATTTTACGGCCAAAAATATTAATTAATGGCCTCAGTGGGTTTTTTATCACTTTTATCTTACTGGTCAAAAATGCAGCTGGGTCAGAAGAGACATCAAATTAAGGACTGTGCAAATTCAGTAAAAGAAATCTTCATTTCTGAGTATGTTACTCATATCTTGTT
Source organism: Gallinago undulata (assembly GCA_026546715.1). Classification (NCBI taxonomy): domain Eukaryota; kingdom Metazoa; phylum Chordata; class Aves; order Charadriiformes; family Scolopacidae; genus Gallinago; species Gallinago undulata. Next base: position 63,424,908 of record JAOTQQ010000023.1, read on the forward strand.
TAAATTTAAAAAAAAAAACATTATAAATCTGCCTATTAGTATAATAGTCTTTACTTTCATGTAGTTTTGTTTGGTTGTAAAAGTATTTGTATGGCTCCGTGGTGGTAGCCCTTGTTAAAACTGAAGCTGTTAAAATGGTGGTTTTCTCAAGTTTTCCTTGTTTTTTAAAGCATAGAGGTGCCTGCGTACCTGACGCGAGTAAGACTATTTCTCTTATATGTAATTATTGGAGTACACTCTTCATTGGTTAGTTTTTAGGGATGACATGAAAATCTCTATAGGTACAATATTTCATTTCTTTCTTTTGACTTTCCTCAGGCCATGTGCACCAAGAAACTTAATTTCAGCGAACTGCTGTGAGCTTGATTTCACGTTGCATCAATTTTAAGAACTGCTGCTGCAGTGACAATTTTTATCCAATCCCCCCATTATCTTTTTTCAGCAAAAGCACTGTTGGAAAATGGGCTAAAAAAAACCAACCCTCAACATCTCCAGAAACCTAAACCCTGAGTTTTTTTCTGGTCTATCCTTTGATTACGTCCTCTGCTGTTCACTGAGTAGAAGTTTAACAGAAATAATATTAAACAAGTGAGACTACATGGTAAATATTTACTTTTTTTGATGGCTGTTTAAGGATGCACTGGAGGGAAGCACCTTAAAGAGTATCTTCAGGATGAGCGAGCGGGTTTTTGCCTGCTAGCTGGTGTGATGGTGTGCATGAGAGCTCTGTAAACTAATAAAAGCTTGAGATGCTGCAGTAACTTCATCACGCAGAGACACAGTGGTCTGCTGAAGAAAAGCTGTGTCAGGAGCGTTCCCTTTAATGATACTTCTGGGTTTCCCCCCTTTTAAATTAAAACATTTGGTAATTACAAAGCAGCTCTTTGTATCTTTTATGTATTTCCATTACGGTTAGTTACTCTTCCGCATCACCCATTGTCTGGCTTTGGTACCTGATAACCGTGTGTTTAGGTAGTTTCTTTTATAAGGATCAAAAATAGCCTTACAACATATTTCCAGCTTATCTATTTCTGCACTTCTTTAACTCGGAATAGTGTCAGGTGGATTCTGAGGCGTAGTGAGAGATGCTGGTAAATCTCTGTGTTTTTGCATTTTGTTGAAGTGTCCTTTAAAGCCCTGGAACTTCTTAAAGACTCTCTGGCATTAGATGCATACCTCAGTCCTACCTTCTGGTGCTCATCAAAAGTTTAGTGTGGGTACAAGATATAAAGCCTTTTGTGGGTTGAACTTTTGTGGGTTTTTTAAAATATCCCACTATGAATAAATTGTACTTGAATTTTATTCAGAAAGTTAATCGTGGTGGGAGCAGCGTACTTTTTTCTCCTGTAGGCCTAAATATGTGGGCTGTGGAGGAAGGTTTTTAGAACAAACATGGAAATCTTTCTGGAAGGTCTCTTACAGTGTCTTGAAAGCAGTAGTGACGATAAGACAGTGGGGGGGGGAATAAGAGAAATCTCTGTGCGTAGGGATGTGTGTGTGTTGAGACCTGGACACGTCCATAATAAATTGCTGAGCTGACAACAGGAGCATTTTTCTGAGAAGCGCATCCTGGATTTAAGCACCGGGGCATTCAACAACCTACGGTGAGGTGGTAAAAGATAAAGGAGGAGGAGGAAAAGAAGTCGTGACTGTTAGGAAGGGATTGTTCCACACACCTTTCAGGCACAAGATGGATGGCGCCCGAGTTGCCTAGATATTCTGACATCCACGGAATTTATCGGTCGACAAATACCTTGAATTTTTTCACATCCGAAGACCTGTTTAGAGCACAGAGATGGATCGCACAGGTTTTATTCTTCTTTGAGTTTGCACTGTCCTTATTCATCACTTGCTTTTGTCAGCCCCGTGATGTTTTGACTTCGTTTTTGTGCACAGGATTGACTAAAGTTAAGCCAAGGATAGCTGGATGTGCCAAAGGACAACACGACTATTACTCAATATGTCCTGTTTGCCATTATCAAGCAGTAATCACAGCAAGGCAGGGGAGGAGGAATGCTTCTGATATCCCCCTCCTACGGCTCTTTGCAGCCATCGAAACCAAAGGCAGCTTTTGCCAAGGCAGGCTGGTTATTTCCCATTCAGGTTACGGAGGAGAACCTGTCCCCTGGAACATCACTGGATCATAGTTATCAGCAACTGCTGATAACGTAAAGGCGATCCTTGAATATTTTATAATATTTTGGGGTGTTAGTCTTAGTTAATGAAATATTTTCCCTTCACCGCCTCTAAAGGAGCTGGCCATAAAAGCTACTGAATCATATTTAAGGTTCTGTAAGCAAGGTGTGCAAAAGTAATTTTAGTAAATGCTATGAGATAAATTAAAAAGGATATCTCTTGCGTGGTGTTTGTTTTAAAAGAATTAAATCCGGGTAGAGTTTCTGTGCTCAAATGTCAGGAGTTAAGGTCTAAAGTAAACCTGGGCAAGGAGGTAAATCTGCTGTGCAGGTTTACAGTTCCAGATTGCTTTTCAGAAGTAATAAAGTCTTGCTGCTGGAGCTGACACATGACTGACGGAGCCTCTCGAGGGCTTTACACCACCAGGACACAAAAGATCTAATCACACTGCTTTTCTTAAATCCCCCAAGTGCTTCGTGTTTAATATTTTATAGGTATTTGGTTACTCTTATTTGTTACATATCCTCAGCCAAAATATAACTTGCCCAACTGAGTGATTAAATACAAAATTGAATGGTTGGCATTTCAGGTCAGGCAATTGAGGAAAAAGTGCAGTGCAGGAGACAGCACGTTTTCCGTGTGAGTCTGTGTGTTCTGGGGTCTGCTGTCCAAGGATGGACATTTTTTTCTCAGCTTTTTGGAACAGCCACGTCCCAAGCCCTGGTTTGAGACGGGATGGTGTTTGCAAGAACAGGTGAGAGAAGATAATCGTTGTGGCTGTATAAACACCCCGGGGACATCAGGTCTGTTCGGAACCTCTGGAATCCAAAGAGATATAATCAGAAAACCTCAAAACTTGGGGCTGAGGTTTGGGTTTGCGTGTCCGCTCTGCGGCTGCAGGACAGAGGGTCTGACAGGCACGGCTGAAGCACGTGGGAGAAAAGGGAAATCCTCTTTATCAATGCTGAGTTTTTTTCAGATTATTCTGCAATGTTGGGTCTGCTGTAACCGAGGGAGAGGGGAAAAAGTTGTAATACTTCCAGGTGGATCCGTTGGGCAACTAGAGATAGCTTGATGTTGTCAGCTCTTCCCGAGAGACTTTTGTGCAATCCAGATGACTTGCTGAATATTCTAGAGACTATCTGAGAGTGTGACTGCCTAAAAATGACCCCAGCAGTCTGATGGTTTCTTTGGCTAAGTGCAGTTAATGTTTGCTGGAACACAGCACCCTCTTCATTGGGTGTGATCAGTCCCTCGTCCAAATTCCATGTGTGTGTAGGCAGATGTGAGCACACACACACACGTGCGTACGTCCATATAACAATTTCTGAATGCAGGAATGTTTTACTGGGCTGTAATCAAATGCCTTGTTCTCTTCGAGTACCCAGGTGCTGTGTGTGCATATATATATATCTTGCTGTACTTTGCTTTACAGCCTGGGCTTGGGACTTTATTTAACTTTGTGAGGCTTGGTATTCAGAAGAAATTCTCTAAGCAGATGAAGGGCTGCTTTAGAATGGTGAAAATAAATATTTTTGCATATGTATTTTAAGTGTGAGCGTAAAGTAAATGTGTATTCTGTGGTGATCTTTCCTAATTTAAATTTACATAGATTTTTCCAGCAGATAATTTATTGCCGAGGCAGTGATGCTGCCTTCAGTACCTGCGGTCGTGGAGCAGCAGCGTCCTCTTGGCTTGTACCTGGGACTTGTCTGTGGTTGTTTCGGTGTTGGGAGCTTCTCGTGGCGAGTGTGAGAGATGATCCACAAACCTTTGTGAAGTGAATGTGACAAAAATCGCCTGTGACTGCAGAAGCCTGAATCTGGTGGGGAGGGAATCACCATTTCTGCTGAAATCCCTCATTTACTACCATTTAAGAATGATGAGCATAATGCAGGATGATACAGATTGAACTGGATCCACTGGTGGGATCGTGCCCTCGCCCCCCCCCCCCAGTTGGAAAGAAGGGCAGCTTAACTACAGGGTTTGCCTTTCCAGTAATTGCCAGTGACACGTTCTTTAATAACTTAAAATGGTTTACAATAATGAACGGTGAACCTTGAGAGCAGAGATTGTAAAATATGTTTGGTTTGGGATTGAAGTTTATCTTCAGAAGGTTACTAGTAAGGATGTCCTTCTCTCTTATCTGCTTATTGTAGATAAAAATTGTAATTTTATGAGGTGAAAGGTTAGTATCCATCTATGCAATCTTTTTCTGCTGTTTAATAATCCATCTGTTGGAAAATGATTTTATAGGAACATGAAAAATATTTGTTTCACATCAAAAGAAGCTATGGTAGAAGGATTGTTCTGCTAGTTATAAAACCTAAGCTGTTTCAGGAATAGTAAATTCTTGGTGCTTCATAGCTATTTTTCTGAACAACTTTAAAAAAAAAAAAGTTGGTGCTTTATCCTGAAAAAGTTCAAGGGATGTGAATATGAATAGTTCATGGTCTTTTCTGTCTTTCAAGAGACAATATTATTTCTAGCAGTGAGTATTTTTGCCTTCTTTCTGTGGAGAAAAAGAAAGATAAATTTATGCACAATACCAGAGACTCTGAGCATGACTCAGTTTGGTGGCCAAAATTGCTGAAATAGCTTCTGAGTTACGCCTATAGACGAAACGAATAATCTCTGCTCAGTATTAACCTTCAACATCTAGAAAATGAATATGGATTTGTTTCAGAATGGAGAGACCCTTTTCCCCCCGGAATTTAGGATTCATCACTCCTTTGTTTGACTTTTCATTTCAGTCTGGTTGCTCAAAGGCCAGTTGATGGAGCAGATGTCTTTGCAGATTGATCATTAGAGGGAAGGTAGAAAGGAAAAGGAATAATAAGATTTCAGTAGGTGTATTCAAGGTAAGGGTTTTAAGAGGGACAGAGGAGGCTCTTTGCCCCCAAGTCTCTGTCTTTTTGATTTTGAGCTTCCTGTGATGTGTCTGACTTGACTTGTCAGTAACTTGTCTTCTCTGCTCTGCTCCGGGTTTATTTGTTCAGCTCCTGAAGAGCACCCAGCTCTTTCACTGCTCCCTGCAAACCACGTCTAGGAGGGGAATGGCTATAGCAGAAACTACAAAGAGTCTGTATTTAATTATTTTCTTATTAATGATATAATGCCTGAAAGCTCTAAAAATAGCCTAGAAAAATATATCTGGAAAATCCTTTCTGAATTAATACAACACTGGTGGGGTAAACTAGATCTGTATCGCTCCTGACAGGTGTTTATCTTACTGGTTTCACAGGGAAATTCTGCAGCCATTGCTGGTGGTGCTTCATCATCTTTACTGCACATTTCTGTTGGAGAAGTGCTTTCAAAAAGAAACGTTTCAGTGTCACGATCTCAAATGCAAGTTTCTGCTTTAGCTGGGAAATTAGGAAATGAGTCTGACTTGTCTGGTTTCATTTAGCAAGGCATGCGGTATCACACATAAACACTAACCACAGTTTAAATGGTTTCAGTGTTATTGGTCTAATGTTTTCAGAAGTGGGAAGGTAATTTTTAGAGACACTTGTTGAAATAGAATCTAAGTACTGGAAGTCTGCTGTATCTGGTATATCTAGAGGTGTTGGTTGGTTGTTTTTTGGGGTTTTTTCTCGTTTGGTTGGGTTTTTTGTTGGTTTTTTTTTTTGTTGTTTGTTTTGTTGTAGTTTACACAAGCATCTTAAATTAAAACAGGAAAAAAAGCCGTGGATACCATTGTATGTCTATGGAGATGTATTCTGAGTTTTCTAAAATGGGATTGTGCAGACAGACATACAAGTTGATTTAAGCTCCTTCTCCTTCAGGTTCTCATGTTTTCCGTGCATCACGCTCTCAAGAACCACCTTGTTCTTTTGCTCTTTCATTCACAACTGTGAATTTGTCTCTTCGCCGTCCCTTTGCCAACCACAAGCAACTTATTTCTCTGAATTGTGGTAGGAACTGAATAAAGGAGTCAAACAAGTTATGAGGTGTGGCTTGATGGTGGTCTTCTGTCCTAGCCCTGTGTGGGAATTATGCTACTTGGGCTAAAGTGCAGGTGTTCCCTGTCAGAGGGATTTGTGCAAAACGACCCTGGAGCAACTTCTAGAGAACCTCGGGCACGTGTTCCTTGCTCCAGACTTTCCTCTTGGTCTCTGGGTCCTTGGGTCAATCTGACTGACAGAGACTGAGATGAGGAAGGCAATTGGTACCTCAGACTTTTCCGTGGCCTGTGTCCCCAGGGTCCTTGTCCCGTTGAGCTGACGTTTTCCCAAGTCTTCCTTTTAATAATTACATCCTTAGAGATGTTCTTCTTGGTGCCCTTGTCATTCCTTGCCAGATTCCACTGTGCCAGACTCAGTTGAGCTCCGTGGATGTTGTGCAAGAGAAGATGGAGAGCAAGGAAAGGTTTTGACGTCATCCCTCCTGTGTCTTTGGGCAGGAGCTGTTGGTGCAGATGGCTGGGTTTCTCCAGTACCGGCACGCTGGGATTAATGCAGAAATACAGACCATAAAATAAGGCAAAATAAAGAATTAGTGGATGGAACTATTGCTATTGCACCTTGAAGTATTTTATTTATCTGTGTAGTGTTCATGCAGATATTAGAAATATCAGTCTTGCCATAGTTTGCTCTCCCACTCCAATAAAGAACCTTTTATTCAATAGCTAATTTGACCTTGGGACACCTGGAAAGCTCATTTTCTGGGGTTGAAAAAAAACACAAACCCTCAGTCCTTTCTATCTTGTTACTTAACAATCCCGTACAATGTTTAAATTTTACTTCAGGTGAAATATCTTTTTCCATTACTTCAGTATATTCACTCACCTACTTCTTATCACTTTTCTCAGCCAGACGAGTTTTGAATTGAATATGTTAATATGCATAGATCTAGAAGGAAACCAAACACTGATCTTTCCATTAGCTTTTAAGGAAGTGAGGAGTTGTCAAATTATTTTTTCATAGTAAATCTCAGTGAAAAGAAATGAAATTAATGCTTCTCCAAAAAGGTTTTGTTGGTTTGCTTTGTTTTGAAATAATGAAAATAATTGACTACAGTCAGAATATTTTGCTTTAGAAATGCCACTGCAGTCCCTCACGGTAGAATTCCTTTCCAACACTTACGGTCATAGAACCTTTTAGGTTGAAACATCAACTGAACCCAGCAGTGCCAAGTCCACCGCTAACCCATGTCCCTCAGCACCACATCTTTTAAATCCCTCCAGGGACGGGGACTCCACCACTGCCCTGGGTTTAACAACCCTTTCCGTGAAGCAATTTTTCCTGATATCCATCCTAAACCTCCCCTGGCACAATTTGAGGCCATTTCCTCTTGTCCCATTGTTACTAAATCTCTTCATGTTTAGATTGTGTAGCTCACCTGCAGTTCATGCTTATATTCAAAGTGACAATTTTAGGGCTGGGGTGTTTTTTTTTTTCCCTTTTTTCCCCTATTATTTTCTGGTTTGGATTTTTTTCTGTTTTTCTGTTTTGGATTTTTTTCTCCTAAGACTGAGTAGTAGAGCTAGCTCATTTACAACTACTAAATTTTCTGAAGGTTTATGCTGTGGGACCCTTGGTAGGCATGTTTTCTGGGTGATTCCTCACCAGAGAGTGGGAACTGAGATGAATCTTGGGAGTACAGACTTCCCCACATTGAGTGGCCCTTAAATACGAATTTGGGGGAGAGAGGAGGTGTGGATATCGAGGGTCCTTCCCTCACAAGGGTGCCAGCGAGAAGTTAGCCTTAACTCCATTGGTTTTCATCTCAGGAGCTGTGTTATTGAGGGGGGAAAAAAAAAAAAAAGAGAGAAGTAATGGGGTGTTAGCTGACTCAGCAGAACTGAGATCCCGAAGTTTTCACCCCAGTTTGATTTGCTGAGCTGGAAATTCTCCTGGGTCCTGTCAGCAGCAAAGGCTGCCTCACAGCATCACTTACGCATTCAAATGGAAGTAATTATGTTTTCGTGATTTCTAAATTAGTTCAGCAAAATTATCTAGAACTTTCACGTGGGAAATACTTTTTATAATGTCAACAAAATTTTTATATGTTAGGTAAAAAGTTGTTTAACTGTCCTTTTCTTTCAGTGAGCTTCCATTAGGTATTTCATTTATAACGTGAGGCTGTTTTCCTGTTTATATTAATTTTTAGTTTCTTGGTAATTAAAAACTTTGCTTTAGTATTTTAAAATGCTTTTACCACTGTGAAAACATTAGCTAGAACTAGAAGCTTGTCAGTGAATAGGGTTGGTTGGTGTTTTATCTCCTATAGAACTGGTCTTGCTGTGCTTGACTTTTCATCTGTAGAAAGCTATTGTACTACAAAACAAACTTGCTCCCGTGTGCTGATTTATCTCAACCAATTCTAGTATAACTACTAGGTTAAAGTAGATCTGGAGTCACCCTACTGTGGTTTTAAATTTTTTTTAAAATGAATCAATGTATGAGATGTGTATGAAGTAGAAAAAAATAAATCATTTACAGTGATTTCTTTTTAGATTCTTACAGAAGGCTTTAAGGGGTGAGGTTAGTGTAACTCAGATCTGCTGAGGTTAATTAATATAACTCCACTGCTTCTTTCGGTTCTAAGTAATTTATTCTTCATTTGTTTTATTCACAAATTGAATAGAAATGATGTGGGAGGTGCCAAAAATATCTCAGAAGTCCCACCATTGGGATTATGCATACTGCAGTGAGGAAAGAGCACAAAGTTTCCAGTAATTCTGGACTCGAGTTGAAGTTTTGGGGTTTTTTGTTTTATTTGCTTATTTCGTTTGTGTGTGTGTGTTTGCTGCAGTTTCTCACAGACATGATATCTTCTGTTTGCTTACAGCTCTCGAATACATCTTTCCACCAAACGTTGGAATTGATCTATTTATAAGTTTGATTTTAGAGAAGTAGCCTGGTAGAAGCCCTCCCGTGGCTAACAAAAACGTGTTGCGAGTTGAATGTTCTGTGGAAATTAAAAGATCTATTTCTTTTTTATTTATTTCTCTATTTCCATCTCAAATTCCTTTTCATCTGTCTCTAGTGATGCGTATTTGAGCCTCGCAGGGAAAAGTAGTCGACGTAACACTACGTTTCTGTTGTAACTGGATCGTTAATGCTCACTTTTAACTAATTGATGTATGGGTGTTTGCTCTGTGTGTGTGACGGTCTGCGGCAGGACCCCGCTGTCAAATCTGGGGGGGATTCTCACCTTCTTCGGTACCAGGAGGTACCAAAGGTACATGGAAGGTACTTGGAGGACATGGAAGGTTCTCAAACTCCACTGCACTTGGCGATGGCGGTGTGTGATTCACAAGGAAACAGCTTTTACAAAACTTAGGAAGAATTACCTTCTAAGGGTGGGAAGAACTCTGCAGAGTTGTTCTCCCTCTTCCCCGACTTCCCGTTTCTCCTGGGTATCCTTTGGGGATGCTTATTTTGATCAGTGCCTCAAATCGGGTGATGATGAGGACGCCTGGATTTTTGCATCTTGGCAAAAATTAAAAACTTTAAAAATTCAGCGGGGCCAGTCGTTAACCTGTGTGTGTTCTGTGTGTTGCCACGAGCACAGGCTGTGTCCTCCTGGGGATTCCGGGCTGCAGTGACAAGGGATGGGGAGGAACGGGAAGGTGCGAGGATTTCTTAAGCATTAAACTTCAGCAGCTAAAGTCCCTTTAGGGGGGGTCCCTGCTGAAATAATTAATACTTGTCCCACAGCACTCAAATACTATTGAGTATTTAAATTGTTCACAAACATTTATTTCTGGAATAGCATTAGGTGAAAAGTGGTTGTCATCATCTGTGTTTTAGAGCTGGGATGTGAAAACGAAGCATGTGCTATTTTGCAGTGCCTGACATAAAACAAGCAGATTTTTTTTTCCCTCTTTTTTGCTTTATGTGTCATGTCATATGCTTAATTTTCAACCTTGGAGCCCTTTAGAGGGCTCAGCAAGCATATAGATAGGGTGGTCTGATTGAAAGAGGCTAATTAAATTTCTAGAAGGCTTTTGACTGTGTTGCTCTACAAAAGCTTGTAGAGATGCTAAGGTGCCATGCTGTGAGAAGAAAGATACTTCCATAGATATGTAATTGTTTAAGAGGAAAAAGAGAAGGTAGGAATAAATAGTCAGTGTGCCCAGAAGTAGTCACCAGGGCCAGAGAACAGTGCAAAGGCAGAAGTTCGTAGGCGAAAGCTACTTGGGGATAGTGAGGAGAGACCTATTGGAATAGCAATAGTAGAGGGACCACCACAATATCACCAGCTGTGGGTGACTGGGCAGTAAAACAGCCAGTTGTAGTGTAGATAGAGAGATAAAATAATGCACACTGCATTAAAATCCTAATTCCACACGCAGAATGATGGACTCGGAGCTTGTCATTGGCACTCTGCAGCGAGATCGTGAGGTTCAGAGCCCACCGATGGTCAAAATGCAAGTGAGGTGATAAGACTGGTTAAGGAAGTTCAGTATAAATTAGATAATGGTATTATGCTGTTGTATAAATTATGACTCACCCGTACCTTGATTACTGTGTGCCGGCTCTGCTCTCGTTATCTTCAAAGAATATAATGCAGTTAGAAGGGTCTTTAGAGAAAGATGAGAAGGATAATCAAAGGAAAGGGAATGGTTTCTATAGGAGATTGACAGAATAATCTAGGACTCCTCAAATTTGAGCCAAAATTACCTGGGGACATATAATAGAGGTCTGCAAAGTTGTGAATAATATAGCAGGGTGATTGGGATCAATTTGTCACTGATTTTGGGTCATTAAAGGAAGCCAGGTACAAAACAGACAAATGGAAATAGCTCCTAATGCCGGTAGGAAACCCATGGATTTTGCCGATTATACTGCATTCACTAAATCTGGCATGGTTTTGGGGGGAAAATGGACCAATATATGGACACGAGATGCATTAGGGGTGGCTAAATACATGGGGATGTGCCCAGTTCAGGGCGTTCTGACACAGTATCTTTCTTTGCATGTGAATCCAGGCACTGCACTATTCGAGGAGCACCTTGGAACTGTGTGGAAAGAGTTTAATGAGGTGTAAATATAGTCCAATTCTTACCAGCGATGCTCAGATTTCTTAACTGGACTTCTAGAAATGAAGTGCTTTCAGAGTTTGTGTATGTGATAGAACCATATTGTGTTGTAAGAAATTGGCCTGTCAGAAGGGCTTACTGGAGTACTTTCCTCTTCCATATCTTCATCCTTTATTTTTTTCCTCCTGGTTATTTTCCTTTTACTCTCACCACATTCTCCTGTGTTTTTTCCATACGAGGAACCCTGAATCTTGACAGTAAGTTGGTTCTGCTCAGTTGGGGTGGTGTTGCAGCCAAAGACAGCGCTGTGTTCTGGAGCGCTCCAGGAGCGATTCTTTGTTGTTACTGCCCGTTTGGGTGGGATGAGAAGTTGGATGTGAGGACAATCTCCTCTTTCCCTTCACGCACGGCCATTTCCCCATTGCCCTGCAAGAATGAAGGATGGAGTTAACGACATGCTCCATAAATCTCACCCTACGGCTGTTCTTTCCATTGCCACTGGGGAGTGCTGCACTATTTCTCTGCTCCTGCCCTGGTTTCCCAGGCAATTAAGTGTTTTCCAGTTCAATTTCACCGCCGAAGGTTACAGGCGACTGTGGACTATGCTATGACCCCTGGCAAGTGTATAAATTTTGTTAAAATTGATTGATCTGTGATGTCGAACCTGCCTGAACGTAATCGGTTTTAATTCAGAATCGAATCCTGTTTATACCTTTAGCGGCACGTCGTTAATTGAGGTAATAAGCACGCTTTTCTGCAGCGACTCCGAAGCAAGTCGTGTCCATCAATGGTATGGAACTGCAATGCATGGAGTCATAAATATTCCAGTCGGTCGTCAAACCTTGTAGGAACTTCAACTAAATGAAAAAGGCAACGTGTCTTATATCTCCCCGCTCGCCACTGTGGGAATTCTGTAGAAATAAGCGTTGTAAACATTTTTTTCTTTCATTTTGACAGGTAATATTTGAAGCTGAAGTCTCAGATGGGAGAAATGGCTACATTGCCATTGATGACATCCAGGTTCTGAGTTACCCTTGTGGTAAGTAATGATTAAGAGCTGCATTTTTCTCTGTCTTCTCAGGACATGTTTGATACTGCTGTAGACTGCTGAGTTTTCATCACTCGATCACTGATCTTCTTTGTTCTTTCAATAGTGTTTTTGTTGCGGCTTCCAGGGGAAAAATGTAGTGTTGCAGAAGTGATTTACCTGGGTGAAATCTTTTGTCTGCCAGAAGTAAAGTGTACAGGAATATAAAGCAGAGATTCTTCAGTGCCTTTTTAGTCATACCGTAGTTGTGCATAATCAAAATGGGTTTCAATGTTAACGTGTGGACTCGCTGATTAAAGACAACTGATTTGGCAGATGCATGTAGGAGGTTTATCAGATTTCATGCCCTTGTTCTTTTATTTATTTTTTTAAAAAAAACAAACAACAGTTGTTTTTGTGTTTGGGCTTTTTTTTTTTTTTTTTTTAAAAAAAAAGGCTTCTGGCTCTCAAATTACTGAAGTGTTGGGTTTTGTTGTTTTGGTTTTGTGGACAGACTTCAGGCATTTGTGTTTGCCTTCCCCTGCTTACTCTTGGGGAAGAATTACATATGTGCAAACACAAGTTTGCATACAAATACTAACACCGAATGTTCCAGAAAGGAAAGGTTGTGAGAAGAAATTATTATGCCGCATTTCTCTCATTTGTTATTACATTTTTTGGTTAATTTTGTTCTGTTCAGCTCTTCTGATCTTCCCCTAGACAGTTCCCTCCCTGATGTAATTTCATTACAATGTACCTCATGGCTGATAATTTAATTGCTTTCTGAAATGATCAAGATATAACAACCCCCTCCCCCAAATTTGCAAACAGTGCCAAATAGTAAAGTGGCAATAGCAGCCTCACATTTTGCTTTCCTCTACTCCAAACCTGTTAAAACCGTGGCTCTCAGGGGCTCCCAGGCTTACAGGGTATTTGGGTGAGGTACCTCTGTATCTCAGCCAGCCTGCCTGCCTGATGTCTGTGCTCAGCAAAGCTCCGTTTCCATTCAGCATCTTGCTTTTTTTATTTTCTTCTTTTTTTTTTTCCCCCCTTTGTGTTTTTCTAAGTCCCAAAGCAAAAGGCAGTTGGGTGCAGCCCTGATGGCAGGTTATCAGCATGCTACCTTATTCAGATAAGCTCTTTTTTGTTACCGAAGTTTAAACCCTGTTTATTCCAACATGCTGTTTTTTTCTCCTGTGTGTTATTTCTTCATGTTTATTAAAAAAAAAAAAACAAAAACAAAAACAACAAACCAAAACAAAATAAAACCCCAAACCCTACCAGTTCAGCTACTGTTGTCCTTGGTAGTTCTGGAGAAAGGGGTGGGCGAGATCTTTGTGCTGTGCCCATCCCTCACCCCCTGTTGGCTTCCTTACCTCCCCCACACCACCTTACCTCTCCCAAACCACCTTATCTTACCTCCCCCCCTCCCAAAACACCTTACCTTACCTTACCTCCCCCAAACCACCTTACCTCCCCCAAACCACCTTACCTTACCTCCCCCCAAGCCCCGCAGGTGGTCGTGCCACTGGGCTTTCCTAGGGCCTTTGTCAGCCCGGGAAATGGATTTGTCAGCTCCTGAAATGCTACATTCTGTGGCTCAAATGAGTTAATTTAGTAAAACAGCAGAGCTCTGTGTTACACTGCAAATAATCTGAATGGTCTCCCTCTCTCTCTGCCCGAGCAGTGTCCTGCTAATTGGGTTTTTCTCAGTGTGATGGGTTTTGTACAACTGAAAGTCTTTGGGATAATTTTTGTAAAGTGCCGCTGACATTCTGGCATTTGATCTCATTTTTCTGGGCTTTGATTTTATAAAAGACTTTATTATAACTCATGTATAACATAAAGTTAGTAGAATCACCAGGGGAGAAGGGAAAGGACTCTCTTTCTTCTCAAAGAGAGATGAAACAAATCATTTTCTCTCTTCTGTTTCAATTTTTTACCCAGGGGTTGTTATAACATGCATCTTTGGAGAGACAATAATGTTGCTGGTGCCTGGTTTTGTTTTTTTTTTTTAGCAATGAGCGTTATTTGTCATTTTTGTTTCTCCCCTCTGCAGATAAATCTCCCCATTTCTTGAGGCTGGGGGATGTAGAGGTCAACGCGGGGCAGAACGCTACGTTTCAGTGCATCGCTACGGGGAGAGACGCCGTCAATAACAAGTTGTGGCTCCAGGTAAGGCCAACTCCTCCAAGTCTATTTGGCTACAGGACAATCCGCTTTCAGGAAGTAAAATATTTAAATTCCTAAGCCTTTTTTTTTTCTTTTTTCTTCTGCCTGTAAAATATTTAGTATGAACGCGATTTTTATCTTCGTTAAATGGAGAAACTCACAACATTAAAAAAGCTGGGATTGAAAATGAGAACGATTGGTGTGGACAGTGGAGGAGGATTGGTCTTTGGGGCGTTGTGGGCCCTTCTCTGCTTGTAAATCAGCTCCTCTGTATCAAAATTTATTATTAAATGCAGATAATTGGCATTTGGGATCTAGTAAAACACAGATGTAACACAGCTGTTGCAAATTTGAGGATTATTTTATTGTATAAATTGTATCTCATAAAATACAAATTATTGTATCGTATAAATTCTGCTCCACCACGGATCTCCGTGGCCTGCAGGAGGATCTGTGATCCACCATGGACAACATGGACAACCGCCTCGCTTTGTGGTGTGGGGATGGTTGAGTAGAAGGATGGCAAAGTTTTACAGTTGCTTCTTAACAAATTAAATTTTGCCACTTAAGGATTAAAAAAATCACTAAGTTGTATGCGTACCTTGATGTGATGCTTTAGATTACGCACTCCTTTTCAATCCTTTAAAACTGTATTTTTTTAAAAAAGATACGTATTTCTGCACATTTTCAGAACTGTAAAGTATATACTTTTTTGGAAACACTGTACTTTGAAATGAACTATAATCAGAACTTTAACATATCTATTTTTTTGGCAAGCATTATACTTTGAACTATAATCAGTTACTTCAATCTGTTTGATTTTTCTTTTAATAGGGAGCAGAGCTGACAAACCTTGAGTAACAGTTACATATAGGCGTGCGAGAAGCTTTATATTTTAAAGAGTATTTTTTAATAGATAGAATGAGATTAGAAAAAGCCTGATATGTATTACTGGGTGAATGTGCCACATTAAAAAAGGAACACAAATGTAGCAGTAACTGCACTGCTTTTAGTGAAAAGGCATCAGAGCAGGAGGAACGATTCGTGCTCCGGCGTCTCTGAGTAGGAGCTTGTTTCAATTTAGGGAAGATCTAATGCATTCTTTGAGGAAGAGGAGTTTGATTGATTTCAGGGGCTTGCTAAATAGAGCACACAAAGCACAGAAAGTGAAATTAAGCCGGGTTTTGCTGTGTCAAAGGCAGGACTATGGCAGTAGGAGCACACACCTCCAGTAGATGCTGGGTCAGAAGGGCTGGGTAGAAAGAGCTGGCTGGAAACCTTCCCCAGTGCTCGCTCCTCAGCATCAGAGAAGGCTGGTGGATTATCCTCTCCCCTGAGAAGCCCCGTTTGCAGCCAGAACAACTCACAAAACAGATGTTTTGTGCCTCCATATACATACATATGGGGTTTTTTTTGTGTGTCCATCCCAGATGTGGCAATTGCTCAAAGTGCAAAAGATAAGGCACCTTTGAGCTCGTAATTCTTCTTGCTTGTGCTTAGGAAGTGCTTTGGTATTCTTAAGGATACCTTGCTGCTAAAATTATGTACTTGAACTTCTGTTCCCCTTCTTGCTTTCCCTTAAACAGTGCCAATTTTTCACCAATTTAAAGGCGACTTTTTTTTTTTATTTATTTTTTTATTTTCTTCCACCCTCCTCATTCCACCCCCCCCATCCCTCTTTCCCAGGGGATGCATGAATCACAGCTTCCCCTCTGAATTTCCTTCCTTAGGTAACGCAGTGAGTTGTGTGCAGGTAATAGTGAATTGACTCCTTTGCCTTAAAACCCAGGGTGGATATTTGGATATTTATGCACCTTGTGAGGCTCCAGAGGGTGACTTGGAAAAGGTTCACTTTAACTTTTGACCAAACTGGAGTTTTATAAATGCCCCAATACCCAGAAAGGAAGAACAGGCAGATCAAATCAAATGCCTAAGTAATTGTTTTTGAGAGCCCTGAGCTGAAACATTCCAGGAATGTATTTTTCTCATAAAAAACAAAGGCCATTGGAAAGAAAATTTAAAATAAAAGTGCAAAAATGGAAAATGAAATGGGGGAATGGGGAGAAGACACTTTCCAAGTACTCTGCGTTAGAGAAAATAACTTTCGGTTACGTCCTTATTGAAAGAGGAATTTTCTTTGGAAAAAAAAAAACAACAAAAACTAAACCAACAAAAAACCCAAACCAGCAGCAATTTCCTATCAAAAACCACATTCTTTGATAAGTAAAGATCTGAGGTACAATCAGGGGCACCAGAGCTTTTTGTATCTGAAAGGACCTAAGATCTCATTTGCTTACATTGAAGAGATGTACATGCTCTCCCAGTGCTCCCCCAGCTCCCTGGCGCCAGGAGGGGCTGAAATAAGTTCAACAGTGGGGGGCAAAAAATAGCAGCCATCCCATGGCTTCAGCCAGGCTCCGTCCGAGCCTTGACCTCCTCATCCCTCTGGGGCTTTGGAGCTTGCCAGGAAGTCAGCCCAGAAGAGTGATCTGTCTGAAAGAGACTTGGGGCCAAACTGGATTTTTGTTGTTGGGAGTGACAAGCACTGTTTATTTTTGTGGGTTTTAAAATTATTTTTCTGTTTTTTTTTCTCTTTTTAATTTTATTTTTATTATTATTTTTTAAGCTTCATTCATGCCTCAGTTACCTATATAAATAGTGCCAGCAGGTGGAAAAATATGGAGATGTTTGGTGGGAAGCATCATGACAACCTGACCTGAATTAAAACTGGATCTGGGCAGCTTGTCTCATTGTAGTGTCCTATGTAAACTTTATTTTTTTAGTTACTGGGGGAAAAAGCCCTGATCATCTGCGTCCGTTTACGTTTCCCTGCTTCTGTTTTTGTCAGTGTATATATAATTAAGTGCACATACTTTTGTGTGTCTGAAAATAAAAATGGGTAAAAATAGGTCCAGCATTTCACTACAGTGTTTACTGCTGTAATGACATTCTTTTCGTCAACTCCATTTTCTATAAACGTCCATCTGTAAACATTTCAGACAAATAGGAATTAACATTGAACTGAACTTCTCCTGACTTTCATAGCTGCAAATTCTGCTCTTGTTTGGTTTTAGATTGCATCTGGTCTCTTGTTCCCTTTTATGCCCCTTCCCTTCCATCCCTGAATTTCAGCCTCCCTGGACCAAGGTCTGGGACAGTTGGGGCTCTGGCACTGAAAGATAAGCAGAAAAGATAACACGAGTCTTTAAAAGTTGCTGCTGCGTTAATACAAAGCAAATATTTGCAGGAAAAGAGATTTACATGGCTGAACACGACGATCTGAAACAGCCCTTTTGTGGGGAGGTGAACGGTGGGTGTGGGACAGAAATGCAGCTCACATTTTTTTGGTTCTCCACCTTTTCCACCTCATCTGCTATCGAATCCCTTACCGTTGTGAGCTGGAGGATTCTCTTTATGACCTGTAATTATTATTAGCAAATTCCAAAAGAGTTTCCAAGTCCTTAGTTTTTGTTTAGGGTGGGCATTGATGTTGTTAGTAAAAACAGTCTTGTTGTCATTTTTTCTTGCCACCCTCTCCTGAATGGGGGGCTGTGTGTTTTTTTTTCCCTTGGTATTTTCCCCCTCCTCTTAGAATTTCCAGTGTTCCAGGAAAGTCATTCTTCCTGATATCTAAAGTAAACCTCCCCTGCCCCAAGTTCAGACCATTCCCTCTGCTCCTGTCATCATTCCCTTGGGAGAAGAGGCCAACCCCCACCTCTCTACACCCTCCTTTCAGGGAGCTGGAGAGGGCAATGAGGTCCCCCCTCAGCCTCCTCTTCTCCAAACCAAACATGCCCAGAATATAATAATGGGTATATAATAATAATGGGTATATAATAATATACCCATAATAGCCATTAATCGGGATGGATATGTGTTAGAGTATTAAATATTGGAAAGAATAGGGCACACTGGGCATTCTGAACATGAAAATGCTGGGATGGAGTGGGGAGTGATGGCAAATCTTCCAGGGTTTCAAGGTTAGTTCCTTTGCGAAGAGGGTGCAGGAATAGAATTGGCTGAACGGCGTAAATTCCATTTGGGTACAGAAGGGCTGGGGAAAGCAGCGTGCGCCTTGTCCAGCATTTGTCTCTGCGGGTCTAATTGGGAAATCAGAGCAATAGGGTTTTTTTTTTTTGGCATAATCAGGCTGTGTTTAACAGCTTCCTGAGCTGGGAACAATTGTGGCTCCCAGCAGCCCGACGCGATTTCCAGGGTCTTCTCGATGTCTGGTTTCACTGGACGCTGGCGGGGTGCGGGGAATAGAGCTTTTTTTTTTTTTCCTTTTTTTTTTTTTGCCGGAACATCTGTTAAACCATATGTCTTGGCACCTGGTTCAGACGGCGATAACTGCGGCCGTAACGAGCCCATCCATCATCCCGGAGCGTTGTTTAACGTCGCCTTGGCTTTGGGAGAGCAGCAGGTTCTGGCTCGGCCGTGGGGGACGTGTTTTCACCCCGCTGGGGCGGCGAGACCATTTGCTTTGGCCAAAATCTGAGATTTTCACCACCCTCTTCCCCCCCTCCCCTCCCCCGTTATGATACAGACCCCATGCATTTAAAAGTTTAACAGGCGGCTGGTAATCCCGTGCAGATTGCCACCAGAGGGGCCGGTCTGTTGGCCATCGCCGAGGGGGCTGGCTAACGGCCACCCCGCTCCGGTTGCCAGGGCTCGGCAAGGCAGCCCCCCAGCTCGCCCCACGGAGAGGCTCGTCAGCTCTAACGCGGGCTGATGCAGCCCCTCTCTGCGCCGGAGGAAAATGCCATTCCTGATGGAATAACAGATAATTAAAGCAATTGCCTGAGAGTAATAATTGGGGGGGGGGGGAAAGAGCGAAATTAAAAAGCGTTCTGGAAAATAAAATGCAAATTGCTGTAAAAACAACGGAGTGGGGCTCACCTCACCAACTGCTGCCGGAGGATGGACGAGCATCTGCAGGGCTGTGTGTTTGGGCTCAAACCACCAGCCGTACCCCGCTCCCTTTCTGGAGGAAAGTGCCCCAACCCTTCCTGCCCTGTTTGCCAGCCTCTTGGGGCTTGGTGCCCGTTGCCACGGAAGGTGATTTGATATTTAGCATTTATTTTTCTCCCGCTGGGTACCGCGTACGTGATGCTCCGTAACCAGCCCTCGGCCTGGGCACGGGCAGCTGGTGACCTGTGGTGACACACTCAGGGAGGTCGTTGTGAAGCACCAGGTTAGTATTTCAGGAACTGGGGTTGATGAGAACCTGTGCCTTTGGCAGGGGGGGTTGGGGGACACAGCCCTGACCCGTTTGGGTTTGCGTTGTGGAAGGAAGTCGTGCCACGTAATTCCTTCCTTCCCACGGTGAAGGTGAAGGTGTCCAGCAGGAGGGTCCTTGGGGTAAGCCATTGAGCTGCAGCCAAGTGTTGGGTGGCTCGTGGGCTCTGAAAAAATGGCTATAATAGGATGGTTACATCCAATTTGGTTCTTTTTTTTTATGTAGTTTGCATGATTTTTCTACGAATTCTATGAATTGCATGATTTTTCTATGAATTCTATGAATTTTTCACAGTTTTCTACCATAACTCTGCCTTTGGAGATCCCATTGCGTTTGGCTACAGTTAATTAACAGGCTAAAGATGCTGTTTCTTTAGTTTGTTGATGAAAACATTTTCTGTCAAAGCACACCTGCCTATTCACCTCTTTCACTGCCTTTGAAGAATGTTTTCTGTTGGTTTGCATGATTTTTGTGACCCCTGAAAGTCAAGGGGAGATGACTTGGGTGACTTGGGTGCTGGAGGAGCTTTCTGACTCTGCTCTTCCTTTGGTGGGGCCTGGGGGAAGCCGAGAGAAGGTGCTTTGTTGGCACCCCAAGGGTTTTGGCTGTGGAACTGACAGGAGTTTTTGGTCCCCCTTTTTTTTTTGGGTTTTAGTCAACTGCCAACCGTGATGCTCTTTTGGTGTTGAATTGAAATAAGTCGGTTGCTTTTACTTACAGAAAAGATGTTTTTGAAAGTGAGGAACAGGATAGGGAAGCGAGGAGGACGGGGCTCCTCTTTCGTAATAACTTGTCTATTTTACCTGCACTTTCACCTCATCGTGTTTGTGCTCTGTGATAGAGGTTCTGGTTTTCCAAACGTATTTTTTCAAAGATGTGTGAAAAGCTGCCTTGAAATGATGATATATCAAGCTCCTTGTAAATGACTCGACTTTTACTTTACTCCGTCTCACACGCTGCTGACTCTGACATGGTTATAAAGAGCGTTCACCAACAAAAAATACAGTATTCATAACTTCAGATCTGATGTTCTCCTTCTCACTTCTTGGTTTCACAAAGGTTTTTTTCCCCTGTCTTTTCACTCTGTAGTGACCTATAATGCTATCTGTGTCATTTAACCTTGAATGAACCGTTCTCCCTCTCTCCATCCTCAATTTATCAGCCTCTGGGATAAATACGGCAGTTCTCCCTAGGTGCCCGGTCATCTTAGGTTTTGGCGACATGAAATACTGTAATCCTCCTGGTTTTAATTTAATTATGCCCCAGTTAACGAAGTCCTGCAGCCTGCATAGCTGCCAGTCGTTTGGTTCACACGGCAGCCTTTGGGATGTCATCCCCATAGCAATTCCCTAGGGATGCTGCTGCCCCCGTGGTGCCTGGAGCATCGGGTGCTGGGGACCGTGCCCGCGGTGGTGCCAGCTCTCTGAAATTAAGATCACGTTTAGAAAAACTTATATTCTTATAAATCCCTTGCCCGTTGGGTCCTGTGAGTCCTGTCGGTTAATACCTCCGTTCAGGTTGTCTCCTCCTCAGCGGTGGGATGTGCAGGAGGTTGCCTCATACCCCAAGCCCTGCTTTCCTCAAATAGCTGCTTTTATAAAAGGATAAAATCATCTGCTGAAAGTGTTTTATTTTATTCTTTTGCATGAATATCTCTCTTATATAGTTTTGGGACTTTTAAACTTATTAAACATACTAGAAGCATAATAAGCATGATATTTATTCATTGTAGGAAATTATAAATAAAATCTTAATTTTTTCCCCACCCACAAAAGGCCAAATGACTGAACAAGTGG
Organism: Gallinago undulata; assembly: GCA_026546715.1. Taxonomy (NCBI): domain Eukaryota; kingdom Metazoa; phylum Chordata; class Aves; order Charadriiformes; family Scolopacidae; genus Gallinago; species Gallinago undulata. The sequence continues at coordinate 63,446,270 of JAOTQQ010000023.1, forward strand.
AATATTTTTTTTTTAAATTTTATTAACAAATAAATGATTTAGTACTAAATTTTTTTTTCAAGCTGAACAAGAATTGCAGCATGGCTTAAATAATATGCATGGATAATCCTGTCTTCTTAAAATAAAAGAAGGGGAAGTTGCAATTTATTTTGTTTGTATAATTTTTAAGAAAAAGCATAGAGTTAAACTTTTTTTTTAGTAGGAAATGAACACAGCCTGCTTTACCTTCCTCATCTCCCTACATTCATGGCAAATGAGATGAAGATCCTACTTTCCAATCAAATTCCTTTATTGGCAGGAAAAGCAACGCAGCTTTTCCCACGAAAACATGAAGAAACCGAAGATCTTGAATAAATGTGACAAGCCAAGTTTTATCCAGTAATCCAGATTTTTCTGCAGTACAAAACCATCCCTGATTGCTTTGAAAGCCTTGGCCACATGCACTGCTGTTACTCAGACTTGTCCCCTTTGAAGTAGCTCAATTTCTCTCTCCCTGTACTGAAACTCCTATCGAAGAAAGCAAGGGTTCTCAGGAAATAATCTAATTGAGAGCCATCTGGCCCTTCAGAGGTGGCAATCCCAATTTATTTTATTATAATAAAATCCACCGGAGGCAAAATAGCAAAATTCATACGACAGCGTCCCCGGCCATTCTGCTACACAAATAAAAACAACACTCATTCTTTCTGGATGTTTTAAAGCCTCTTATGTTGAACCTAATCTAAAACATGCCACAAAAAAAAATATCTATATTTAAAAAAAATAAATATATAGCTTTTGAGAAAGCTATAACTCCCGAGTGCAGGTTGTTGATTTTTTTTTTTTTTTTAAAAAAAAACAACCAACCAACCATAATTTGCAGGAATATGGATTGTGGACAGAGTGATTAAAGATATGTGTCACCTTGAGCAGTGCATGCTCAACTACAGTATTCACCCCGCAGCTTGAAACAAAAAATCTGATCAGTTAAGAGAAGACAAGGAGGGAAGAATTTGAAAAAAAAACCCCACTGAAGACTAACAACAAAAATAATAATAAAACCCCATTTTTTTTAGAAAGGTAGATTTTTCTCCTTTTGGAAATTGTCCCCTAAATGCTGTAAAAGCATATGCTGTGTGTGCTGAGAAGTGCCAGGCAGCTACATGTAAGTAAGATCTTAAAAGTACAGTTATTTGTGTGGTTTATTCCCCCCACGTTGTTTTATTTTTCAAAAGCATCTTTTGGCAAAGATGATGTATTATCGCTGGCATTCCGACTATCCCTATTCAACCCTTTTTACTGTCACAAAAAATGGCATTTCTCCCTTTACACCATGAGTAAAAGGACAAAAAATTTGGAGCAGGTTATTTACAAATTCCCTTTTCCTTGGGGGCAGCAGAACTGTAATTCCTGGGGTGCTGGGATCATCCTTGGGTCCCTTTTGCTCCTCGGGGAAGCTTTGATTCCACCTTTGGGACCAACCCTGGGCTCGTGCCCTTTCCTCTGCTCCTGGTGACCACACGATGAATCCCACCATGAGCTAATCCCTTCGGCGATGATAATATATAGGGGAGGGAATATGTTTTCCAGGAAGGTTTTATTTTTTTCCTTAATTCCAGGTCAGTTTTCTGTAGGAGCATAGGAGGAGGGAGCGAGAGGGGGCCAGAGTTAACGCCCGTGTCACTGCAGCAGAAGTGTTGACATCTTCTGATCTCTGGAGGCATCCCGGCGCCCAGCCGAGGACCTGAGAAGACAACCCGAGTTGACTGTAATTATTAGCGGTGGAGAGGACTTATTTTAAGGTGTTTACACCAAGGAAGGGTCAGGGATGTGTAAGGTTGAGCTGTCCAGCCTTATAAAAATCAGGGGTACGAAAAGAAAAAAGAATTCAGAAAAATTTAGGAGGGAACATCACCACAGAAAGTTATGGTAGCTTATTGTGGTTTGAACAAAAAAAAAAATCAGAAGTGACCACTTTTCAACCTGAAAAGTTAAGAGAGAAATGCAGGTAAGCTTTAATTTTGTATAAGAAAATTGGAAGTGCACTTAAATACTACCGATTAAATAAGATGCTGGGGTTTAGACGCTTCAGGTTCCATTCAGGTTCTGGAAGATCCACTAAATGTCATTTCATGTTTATAAAATGCCTGAGTTCTTTCATGATTCAGAAAAGAGAAATTTAAGGCTAATTGTTAATTTGCCTGCAATTGTTTTTTAAGCTCCATGGACTTTACTGTTGACTTTGCTTAAAATATAGACGATCTCATTTCATTGCCTGCAAAAATAAAATTAATAATATCATGTTCCTATCAAATTAAAAATAACCTTGAAGTCATAGAGACCTGTTTAAGGTCATAATTTTAAATGCCTGAAATGCCAGAATTAAGGAGGTTTTTGCTCATGCTTACATTTCTTTTAATGGAGTGTTTATAGAGGGTAGTTCTTTGCGAAGCCCGGAGTTATTTTCACCAAAGGCGAGCTGCCTGGTGGTGACCTCTTCTAAATGAGCAACTCAGGGTTATCAAATCAGACAGCAAGGGACTGGAGGAACCGAGGATTGCACAGGGTACAGCCATTACCTATTAGTATAACTCCACATTAATTTTAAATTGAATTTTTAAAACCTAATTGAGCAGCGTTTCCAAGCTCTGTTCAGTGTGAGCAGGACATAAATTGAAGCAGTATGTACCAGGAACCCTCTAATAAGCAGAGAGCACTGCTGCCTTTCTTCCCTCTCCTTTAAAGTCAGTCGTAATGCCCTGACATTAAAAAGAAGAATTTAATTAAGAGATCGTGGCAGTGCATCTGAACTCTGACTGGCTAATGGCTCAGCGGTGGAAGGGACACGCACCAAAATCAATGCAGGGGATTTTTTTTTCCTGTTTAACGTCCATTTTTCAAGTGACAACTCCCTTCTGTTTCAACTTTTCATCATTTTAATGACGGGGAAAATATTTTAATGGGTAAGCTGTACACGGAGATAGACTTTGAAGATGTAATTGTGCAGTTGGATTCCCAAGAAACAAATCCTAATACGGGGAAATTGGCGTAACTACTCTAAGCCTTGAAAGATAAAGTGGTAGGAAATCACTAATGTAAATAGCAAAGAAAATCCTAGGTTTTGTTGTTGGAGCAGAACAGTAAAGCTTGTTAAATTTTATTTTGATTAATCGCTCTGAAAGTGCATTAATATTTCATTTTAAGTAGGAGCCTAATTCACTCTGTTTCTCCCCATGAAGCCTGCAGATGAGCTGAAGTCAGCAAGTCCTGAGCTTTGGAGGGTAAATTATTTTATTCAGCGACCTTGGGCGTGCGTCTCGGCTCAGAGAGAACTTAGGGAAGGGAGTCCTTAATTTTAGAAAACTCTCTAATATTTATTTTTCCCTGCATTACATGGGTTTACTCGTCGACTCTGCTATTGTTTAATTTTTAACAATACGCCTTCTGCTTGGTCATTTTAACAATTACGTGGCCAGTGTGTGTTTCGTGGGGGAGCAGGGACAAGCACCGGAGGAAGAAAGTACCATGAGGTTTGTTTAATTTGGTTACTTCAAAGCAGCGTATCCAACTTTTATATGAAGTTATCATTCCAGGGAGCTGGGGTTGGATTGGGGCGGGGAGTAGGTTTAAAATCCTGCTTTTGGATTTAGCTTTTGCTATCAGGAGAAGCCAGCAAAGAGGAGGGGGTGGTGCACCTCCCACAACATAATTTTACTGTAGCTTAAGAAGCATGAAAATAAGGCCTTTAACGTCACCCTTCGTTGGTGGGATATTGGAATTTCATAATTTCATTGATCCCTGAAGTTCAATAAGGGCCTTTCAGTCGTAGGCATCTCTGCAGGCATCAGCAAACTTCCTTAATTCTTCTTAATTGCAGCCAGATTCTTGAGGAGCTGAGAAGGACTCGGCTGTGCTGCGATGGGTCCGGCTTTCCACGGTCCCCAGTTTCTGGTGCCATGGGAAAAAGGGTGGCCATGGGGCAGGAACGGGTGGCATCTTCATGAGATGATGAAGATGGGATTTTCCTTGGAGAAGCGAAATTGGCCAAGGACTAGTCAAGGGGTTTTCCTTCTATCTGGCATTGGCCGATGGAAAGGATACCTCTGAAAAATCTATCAGATAAGTTTTTTGCAACTCATGGGCAATGTTCACTTCAGCAGCGACTTTCAATCCCTTTATCCCCCACCCTCTATAGATACTGGGGAGTTGTGCCAACCCTAATGCAGAACCCTGTGCTTGGTCTTGTTGATCCTCATGAAGTTCACATGGACCCACTTCTCGAGGTCCTCCAGGTCCCTCTGGATGGCATCCCATTCCTCAGGCGTGTCAACCACGCCACCTAGCTTTGCAGATTACACCAGAAGTTTTTTACTGTGAGGGTGGTGAAACACTGGAACAGGTTTCCCAGAGGCATGGTAGATGTGCCATCCATGGAAACATTCAAGGTCAGGTTGGATGGGGCTCTGAGCACCCTGGTCTAGTTGAAGATGTCCCCGCTCATTGCAGGGGGATTGGACTAGGTGACCTTTAAAGATCCCCTCCAACCCAAACTATTCTATGATTCCATTCTAAGAGCCACACCAATAGAGCTGCTGTAGATCCAGGTGATGGTGTGGCCCTTGCAGTTGGAATCTCAGCGACTGAAAGAGCTTGAAATCTGCCAGGTTTGGTATAAATGGCTGTTTTCCTCCAAGGCTTGCAGTGAAGCATAGGAAGGGTGCTTTGACTGGTGCAATAAAGCTAAAATTCATCCGTTTAAATGTATTAATAGTTAAAATGAGTACTCGTTGCAGTGAGGCTGCAGCAGGGCTGAACCCCTGGCCGGTCTATGGCAAAACTGTTTAGAGAGTGACTGACCTGGGTGAAGATCCCAAAGGGTAGGTGTGCATGAAGTGTTGGAGCACTATGAACTTCTCCTGCTGGAGACAGGGGGCTGGTGAATCAACACATGTGGCGTTAACTCATTGCCTCTTTGTCCCCTCTCTGTTTTTGCCCCAGGTTTTCAGGTTATCATTACATTTTGTGGCTCAGTAGCTCTTGGAATTTGAGCTCGGAGCTCAGTAGCTTTAGACAGAAAGCTCGGAGTTTAAGACCTCAATGAAGTTTCTCATTCCAGGGGTTGATTAGGGCTTAAAAATGACTGTAGAGGTCACGTTTTGTGGCGTCTCGTGCAGAGCAGGTGATGGAGTTCCGAGGAAATGCCTTACCAGGGACTGAGTGAAGCTGAGTGCTCAGAAACTGTGTTCTTGACGGGGGGATAACATGTGGTTGATCCACGGGGGAGAGCAGGATCATAATTTGTTCACTTGGTGCGTATTTCTGGGGTTGTTTAATGCTAACTTTTGATGGAGAATCTGTTCTTCGATTAAAATAAAAATTGAGCATTTGGTATGAGTGGGAATAAGGAGAAAGGGTCACAAAAGAGCTCAAACTGTTTCTACCTCACTGACCTCTCACCCTGCCCCGCGGCTCCAGACAGATTAAATTTTTCAGTGATTTGTGGCAGATACAATTTTTTTCAGAACTCTTTAAACTCCTTCCTTTAAATGAGATATACATCATTCCTCTTTTAACAGCTTTCTTCCCTCCCTTTTTTATTTCCACTAGCTTTAGGTAGAAAGGTGGTGCTTAGTATAACAAAGGTACGATTTTAGAAGGTATTGAAATTGGGCAGATAAAAGGGAACATTAAAAAGGAAATATTGGCTGGTTGCTCAAAAAGAGCTGTTGGAAACCTATGAAACACCTCAATGTCAGGTTTGTTTAAATATTTCTTACAATACACCCAATGTATCTGTTACAGTTTTATTTAAAGTTGAATGAATTTTCTTAGGGGAGTGGAGCTGCTACCGCTGGGCTCTCCTGTGGTTCCAGCTATGAAGCAACAGTAGTTGGATATGTCCTGGTCATGTTTTATGGGGAAAACCTGATGCTTTTCACCCCAAAAATGAGTTCTGAAATGCTTTTGAGTCCTGCTTTGCTCTTGATGGTACATGAGCGCTCGGCTCTTCTACCATGGCAATGGGTGAATGCGTTTGGATTTACGTGCTCTTTGTATGATGGTCGTGATAAATGTCTTTGTGTTCCCAGGAGATAACTCTGCCTCGCTCTCTCTTCTTTTCAGAGAAGAAATGGGGAAGATATTCCAGTTGCTCAGACTAAAAACATCAATCACAGAAGATTTGCTGCTACCTTTAAGTTGCGAGAGGTGACAAAAACCGACCAGGATTTATACCGCTGTGTCACTCAGTCAGAGAGAGGTTCCGGAGTGTCCAATTTTGCTCAACTCATTGTTCGAGGTAAAGTTTAAATCATTTTCATTTTATCCATTTAAATGCTCTTAATACCGGTGCTTCCTACTTAAACCTTGTATTTAGCATACAGATCTTGATCTGAAATGGTCATACCAATGTAGCCCTATGAAGCTTCTGAAATTGTCATAAAATGAGAAATTTTATGGATGTGTGTAACTTGCCTGGATGCTTTCCTGTGGATGCTGCTTGTTGAAATTAAGGTGAAAACTGCTCAACTTCTCAGAAATATTTTTATGGGGAGGAGAGAATCCAGTGGAGTTTGTTAACATGCCCTTTTAAAGCCTGTTGCCTTGGGCAGACCGCTTGTACAGCAAATAATAATACATTGTGCTGTTACCTGGGAGACAGGTATATAAAAATAGTTGTAAACTTCCACCTAGCCAAGGACTGAGAGCATTATGGTGATCGTTTCCAACCTCTGAAGTAGGAGGAAGAAAATGAAAAACCTTTTTTTTTTTTTTTCTACTTTAAACACTTTTTTATTGCAATTAATTGAGAAGCCTGCTGGGGTGCAACCTCAGTTTGTGTGCGGTGAGGTTTGGTAAATGGTCAGCCATTTATTTATGCATTTTGTGTTCTGGAAGCACATCATCTGACTGGCAGAGGATATGATTGAATACAGGAATTTGGTTTTCTCTTCCAGAGGGTACTTCCTGTGGGCCTGGGATAAGGTATAAAATCTCTCCTTGCCTAATTGTGTCACCTGCAAAATTTCACTCCTGGTTGCGATGAGGCTTAATAAAATATATTTTGAAGTGGGGGGAAAAGAAGTGGTACAAAATCTGCCTCGTTTGGCTCATCGGTCTGGCAACCAGCTCCTTGGCCAGTTGTCCCCAGGGAGTCACCCACCACATCTGGGGCAGGACAAGGAGATGGGGCTTGTCCTTGGCTTGTAGAGACCAAAGTAGCATAGAAAATGCTCAACAATATTTAGTATTTGCTGGCATATTGATTGAGACCAACTAGGTTTTACCCCTTCTATATACCATCAATAAAAACAGGCTTTGCTGACCGTATGAGGATTTAGACAATATGTTAACAGCTTTTATTATTCTGCCTTTTGTCCAGCAAAGTGCAAGAGGTCTTCACCCTAATACAAGGAAATTAGTCCTGTTACAGCATGAAAATGGACTTTCTGTTTTGTTAGAAAAGCAGGGCAATGGATATATTTATCCAATAAATGAAGTTGGATTTTCTTTTTTTTTTTTTTCTATTATAATAGGGCAATAAAATGGTGTTTAAAGTGCTATTTCTCTCAAGAAGTGAGATAACACCATCAAACTTCATGGTACTCTCTTTTTCAGTGTGGCATATTGTTCTGCTGAGAAGCTTGGGTCATTTGATAGAGAATACTATCTTTATGGTATTCTCAAAACATCAGCTTGATATCTATAGCTATATATTCAACAGCTGTATAAGTTTCGCATTTCAAGGCTAATTTTACTTTTTGTGTGCTTTTGGTATCGGAAGCCCCGAAATTGTGAGCGATTTTTATATAGATAATAAAAAAAATAGAAAAAAAATATTAATCTTCTACAAACATTTCTGTATATTTGACATCATGGTAGAGAACAAAGATTTATATTTTATACTAGGATTTATTGCTTGGTGTTATATTTGAAAAGCAATATACAGTAATATATTTTCTTGTTTGTCTGGATAACCACTAAATAAATCTTGTTAGCCAAAAAAGCATCCCCTTAGGGATCAGCCATCCTGGTGTTAAAACTGTGCTGAAAATTAACCATAATGACAGGTCCTATATCTCAGTGGCACTTTAAAGCTGACATCCCGCTACATGGATACAAAAGATGATAATTTTAAGGGAAATTTTTGGGCCACTGATACGAATTGCCTTTAATATGAGCTGGCATAGTATTGCCCATTGTCAAAGATGACCCAGGGGGAAGAGTTTATTAGTGCGTTTCTTTCTAAACTGGAAGTGACAGGGCACGCTCGGGGCCCTTTTGTTGCTGTTTGTAACAAATGAAAATTTCTCCGCGGAATTCTCATGCTGAAGAGTATTGATCTCTATGTTCTCACAGCCAGAGGAGGGGAAAAAAAACCCCATGAAACACAATTTACTTTGTCGTGGCTTTAGTGTTGCTTCCAGATCCTGTTGAGGAATGAGAAGGTCTTTGGTTTGTAGAAGCCAGACTTTATTGACAGTGCTGGTTATTAGAGAGTGAGGGATGAGGAACAGGAGTTGTTGCCCCATAATTCAAAATCCTGGGTGTTTCAGTGCATGGCCAATATCCTTATGTTTTCCACGTCGGTACAGACGTGGTTATGTTGTACCGTAATATTAGTGTAAAGGCATCTGGTCCTTCTCTGGTGGGCAATCCATAAGTTAGTCTTGGTAATGAAAATTTCCAGTTATATGATGTACGTTCTGTTGAAAAATCATGATTTCATTTTGAGCCTTAACAGAAGAATTACTTTCAGTGGAGTTCTGAAGTCTGTTACAAATGTAGTTACCTGGGAGGGATGGTCTGCATTTAAGGACCCTGACAGGGATGACTCAATGACTCTGATTAATTTTTATGAAGAAGGAGCAGTCTAGGGTAGGATTTGAAATTAAATCATGACATTTTACCCAAAGCAGTTCCACTCAATGATTTCAAGCCTCACCTTTGCTTAGATCTGGTCTTCAGCTAAGGCTCAGTGACTGTGTTGTATTGATTTGGTTTTTTTGTTTTTTTTTTTTTTTTAACGTGGTTTCTGTGTCATTGTTGTCATCCTTGGGTATGAGTAGAAGGGTTTCTCCCATTCCCCTTCCTTTTACGGGAAGCTTGGGGTTGTCATTACTGTTAGTTGACTTATCCTCCTGAATAGGTCCATCTGATTCACCCTGTATTTATATTTTCCCTTGGAGGCTGGTAAATTTACAATTTCTGGCAAGTTAGTTTCTCAAAGCCTCAAGTATGTCTGTACTTGAGGGAGAAGCTGGGGAGGAACAGTAGCTGTGACATTTAAGTAAGAGCGAACAAGAAGGAATGGAATGGACAGTTTCTTTCTTTTTTACTTGCTTTTTTCGTTTGAGAAGTCAGAGTCTTTCTGCTCCTTTTGCTACTTAACGTGGAGTTGTAGAAAGTAAGTGCCCAGAGACAGTGCCTGTGCCCTGGCTCATCTGTGCATCACTTGGTATATAAGATTGTATAGACTTCCTAAGTTACGGTACCAAATGCACTGGTCTTCAGGCAGTAAAGAACTGTGCCCTGTAATCAGTTCTTGTGCCATACCATTGTTCACAGCTCTTAAAAAAAAAAAAAAAATTGGAATATTTGTCTGAAGTTGGGAATATTTATCAGAAAAGTGATCTTGTGCATCAAGAAAAGAGGTAGTTTTCATCACAGCCGTTGCGATCAACTTCTTGGTTGCCCAGGCATGGTAAAAGTGGCTGTTGGGAGGAGATGAAGCTGATGTTGCATTCTTACATGGTTTGTTAAGAAAACTTTGTAAAATAATCTAAATGTAGTGTGTTCCTGTTCGGAATGTCTTACACTCGGGCAGTCCTACAGAGAAGATGAATAAAATCACCATTTTCTTTGGGTGCAGTGTACCTGGAAGATCCAGATGAGTGATAAGTCTTTAGTTGTTTGTTTTTTTTTTTTAATTTATTTTCATGAAACAACAGTTTTTTGTCCAAAAAAACCCCACCATTAATAAGAACCCACACTCTCACATGATATGATCTTGAATTGCATTTCATGTAAAGTGTTTGTATGCCTTCCCAAGTTTGTTTTCCTTTAAAGTCAGTACACGTTGTTAGCAGACTAATGGTACAAAACTTAGCATTATCTTATTAAATACTGCAAAATCAGCAGAAAATGCAGCGTGTTTTATTTTATGTAGTGGATCTTCGATAGATTAGTTGGAAGAAAGTAGGGTACTTAAAGACAGGGAAGAAAGATAAGGGAAAAACCCTCTCAGAATGTATGAATCAACTGTAGAGTTTCAGAATACGTGAATAGCTCTACTGTATGTCTAGTTCTACTACAAAGGCAAAAAAGAGGAGGAGGAAGGCTAGGAATGCTGGGTTCCCATCAGAAAAAGGGAACAACCCTTCTTTCAGAGGGTCCCTCCCCTTCTTTTGTCTCTAGGGCTGTGTCCCTTCCGTGGGCTGGTTCAACAAACGACACGGGCATCGAGCTGCTCCCTCTCAGCCTGGCTGGGCCACCCATGCCTTACTGGGGGGTGCAATCAGCTGGCCAAAGCTGGTCTGAGGGCCAGGAGCCCAGAGTGAGGAGGTCAGGAAAAGGGCCTTCCCTTTTCCCACCCAGGAAATGGGTGGCTCCCTGTTCTTGTCAGGTCTGGTGGAGACCTCGCTGTGATTTGGCAGGGAAATTAATACAGCTGTGGGGTCAATGGAAATCAGTGGAAGCCCACAGTGGGAAGCAGTGACCTGGGATGAACTTGGCTCATGGTTGCAGAGGAGATAGCTCTGTGCCAGCAGGCTTAGTGCTGGCTTTACAGAATCACACAATGATAGGTGTTGGAAGGGACCTCCGGAGATCATCTAGTCCACCCCCTGGCCAAAGAAGGGTCACCCAGAGTAGGTTCGACAGGAACCAGGTGGGTTTGGAATGTCTCCAGAGATGGAGACTCCACCACCTCTCTGGGCAGCCTGTTCCAGGGCTCTGCCCCCCTCAAAGGAAAGAAGTTCCTCCTCGTGTTTAGGTGGAACTTCCTTTGTTCAAGTTTGTGATGATCCTCTGATGCCTCCCCATGCAACCACAGAGGTGAACGCAAAACAAACAGCAAATAAAGCACGTGGGAAATTAAAATGTCATCCCTCTGAATAGCGGGATCCCTGTTTGCCTTTAGACTTGATGGGAAGCGGTGCAAAGGAAAGGAGGAGGCGAGGAAAAAGCTCTTGGCAGGTGTCACTTTTCGGGGGGAACGAGGGGATTCTTTGTTTCTTATATCTGCGTTTTATCCCAGTACGATGACACCAAGATCATTTGCAGCAACGTGATTTTTCTCACCTTAATTAGAGCTGTCTCCAGTCTGCCCCACCACACCAGGGCTGTATTTCACTTGGATAATTTCCCTTCCAGGATCTGCTCTGTCTCTCCATTTATTTTAAATCTCATGTTTCGTTGGGGTAGTGCAGCTCGGGATGGTCTGTCTCCCTTTAAATGCCGTTGACGTTAGCGGGGAGGTTGAGGAAATATTTACTTAAGGGTAGACAAAGTTCCCTTACCTGCCATCATTTTCCAGTCTGGGGGAGGGGGAAAGCCCCTCCAGGTTTGACACCTCTGTGTATTGTGCGGGGCTCTTAAAAAGCGTGCCGATGAGGAGATGCATGGTAATGATGAAAAGGAGCGCATTTGGAATTCAACGTAGATGGCAGAAAATGCAGGGTGTCAGAGAAGCCATATATTAAAGGGAATTTGAATTGGAAACTGAATCCCAACCTGCCACCGGGGGCATTTTGATCATTTTGATTTATTAAACTTTTATAACGGCATTCAGATGAAGCTGAATTAAAACGCTTAGTCTTGGGTGGTTTATGGGACACAAGTCATCACGCCGGTGAAGACTTGCCGTGATCAATGTAGAGTTAATCTAAGTTCCTTTTGGAATGCAGGTGCACCCGTGTGCTTTAGTATGTATTTAAAAACCTAATAGTGTTCTAATACTGAATCGCTTAACAAAAATACAAAGTGAAGCCACCCCTGACATTAATTTTCAGCCGCGTTTGAGTGAAGCTTGCTATTAAATTGTAGATGAACCGCAGGGACGGAAACTGCCTATATATTCCTGTACCAGTTTTATGTATTGATAAATATACATCTGTGATAAAATATGGAAATTTCTGAGGAAATGGGTCATATTCCCAAAGGCTTGCGTTGTAGCCCCGTGCTGACCACCTCCCGGCTTCGGCAGCTGCACGTAGTCTCAGGGAGCCCCATTTTGGCACTGAAAAGAAATCAATGGCTATTAGAGTGGCACCGCGGGTTAAAGGCATCGGAGGCTGGGGCTGAGTTTTGCAGCAGGGAGGTGGTACTGCCCTGCGAACGGGGACGGATGCAGAAGATGGATGAGACAGAGTTCAAGGAGCAGCCGTGCGAGGGTCCGGCGCTATCATCCCGAGCTGTCTCGGGGACGTGATGGATGGCTTGGTGGCCAGAAGGAATAATAGCGGATGATGAGAGATTCATCTCCAGATCTCGAGCCCACCGCGTGCTGTCTACCTGGTGGCGTTCTAGTGGCGTAATGACTCCTGATGGGTTATGAAGAGCTAAATTACTGTACTTAAGCGACCAAACTGGTATGTTGAATTCAGTAACCCAGATTTTTTGGCAGCTGCTAGACAAGCAAGTAGCATATCAAACGCTCCTGCACATTGTAAATTTAATTACCTCATATTTATGCATAGTACTTGTTGACAGGATCTTGTAAGCTATGCTAATATGGTAGGTAATTTGTTACCTCCAGAAATCGCTTTCCATGTGCCTTCTGATCATTATCATGAAACATGATAAATGATCTAGCCCATGAGGTGTAAATGAAAATGAAATGGATAATTGGATTCTATGTCTAAATTGTGGCTGGAATAGTTGTTGCAATTATAATGGAATTTATCTCATAAAAATATGCTTTGCAGTGTACTAGTGACCTTTAATCATCTTGGTTGGAGAGTTATTTGAGGGTAATTTTAAAGAGATTACAAAAAGTTTACTCAGAATAGTTTGGATAGAAGTTTGTGGTTTTTTTTTTTTCCTAAAGAGTTTTAAATGTTTGTCTGTTTAATAATTCATATTGCAGGATTATCCTGCAGTGTTAACTGCTGGAAGATAGTATATTTGCAGAACGATGTAGAAAATAGTGAGAAAGGTATCTGTCTCTGTTGAAGCCAGGGAAGCTGAGCTCTGTGCAGAGGAAGATTTCTTCCTGCTGAGATGCAGTGTTGAATTTGGATGTGCAGGTTTGCTCCAGAGCTCGTCACTGAGACTGAGATGAAACTGCAAACAGGAATGTCTGGGAGAGGATTTAAGGGTGACACTCTTGTGTTCTGACTGAAGTTGGAATTTTCAGCTGTCTTTTTGTGATTTCTTTTTTTTTTTTTTAAAAAAAACCTGCTTTACATCCAGGACCTCACCTGTACCATTTCATCTAGTGACTCTGTGACCCTTTTTCTTAGCCACTTTAATTTTTAAAACTTGGAGCGTATCTTGTAGTACCAAGCACTTTGAGTTTACCGTCACGGTTGATATCTACACATGGGAAAAAGTGCAATTTTTCACTTTCTGCCTTCTTCGCTAGTAAAGGAAAGATAAGATTTCCACTCATGAGCTTGTGGACTCACCAGAGACAAACCTCAGTGAGTGGAGTTAAAAAAAAATGAGAGTACATTTTAGGGATCAAAAATTTCCTGGAATTTACTTATACGGAAACCTTACAGCCCAGTAAACATGATTAGTAGGGACAGTAGGGAAAACTCACCCAACAGTCAATTTTCATGCATTACCTTTACCTTCTAAGAAAGGAGGATTTAAATAGAAAATATGTTCTTAACCAGTGTCAGCTGAAAGGCTTGGACATTGTATGGTGTTGGTTCAAGGCGTATAAAGTAGCATCGACATTCAGTGAGGAGTTCTAGTATTACTAGGAACAATAGTCCTAACTTTGTGTGAATTACTTAATTTGAATAAATAAATGACAGTAAAAATGCTTTGCTCAATTTAGAGTTTTTGTTTAGATTTTCTGGCAAATAAATGGATTATTACTTACCTGAATTTAAGCTTCATTTGAAATTGCCAAATATCTGACAATGGAGTGTTTTATTCAAATTTTTTGAGAATTTCTATTAGCTTTTTGCTCCTCATGCCTGTTTTGTGGTAGATCCCACAAGCCGTGTGGAACTGTACCTGTTTGGGGACACAAGGAAGAATACTCCAAAGTGTCAGTGCCATCCATGGTTTTCGTGAAGCTGTCTGTAGACCAGCTTCCTCATTTCCTGAGAAAATCAAGATGAGTGGAGTCTGTTTATTATCTGATCTGTTTCACTGTCTAATAAGGAGTAAGTCTAAAAAAAAAAAGAAAAATCTCTGGGTTGTTTTTTTTTTTAACCTGAAGTTGCAGTCCACAGTTTATGTGAAAACATTGGTTTTATTCTCATGTTGATGTTCTCATGGTAACATAAGTTGTGTTTTTTAACAACTGGAGATGTAGAGGCTACTGCTTTTGAAGGGAGATAGGAGTAAACCGAATGCTTTTCTTTGGCTTAAAAATTGAGTTTGTAGGCTCATGATTTTTAATGCTTGCTTTGAACTTGGCTCTGACTTTGAAATGTGTTGACAGTAGTTGGAAACGTCTTGACTAATGATTTAGTCTTTGAATTTCCACTTCTCTTGTCCTGGATGACTTGCATGCCCTTCCATGTATAAAGCACTGCTTCACGTTGGCAGCTGGATACTTCCAGGGTACAGTTGTAGGTTTTGGTTTTGTTGTTTTTTTTTTTTAAATATGTGAGGTTATGGCACAGTTCTTTCTTTAGAATTATGCAGCACTGCACTCGGTCACCTTGGAGCACTGAAGAGATCTCTCGTGTTCTGTGGTTGAAGGCTTGGGTCATCTTAGATTATAGAGTTTTCCTCTTGAAAGCCAGGCAGAAGCATTCTCTAGTATTTCTGTGCCATTTTGCCCCTTTTGGTCTAGTCTGCCCCAGCATCTCTGCAGGTCACCCTCCCATGCCCTGAAACCAACTTCTGATCTCTGTGGTACCTGAAGACAAAACCATGGGGGGAAGCCAGCACAATTTTTTCCAGGTATAATGACTGAAGAAACAACTCCTGCTAAGCTCTTGAACAAAATAAATCGTTTTGGGATATCAGTGGAGTTCAACATTTTGGTAGCGGATACGCCGGGGTCCTGCTCCGTGATGTTTTTCTCCATTTTGCTTTTTCTTGGGTGAAACATGGCATATGTTCCAAGAAACTGGTAAAATAGGGGAAAAAACCCTGCTGCTTGGTGGCTTTGTCAGTTCATTGACTCCTGCCTGTCATCCTCCCAAACCAGGCTGGTGGGCCTACGCTCCCACCACAGAAAGTACAGCAAAATCAGCTTTGCTACTCATTTTTGGTTGGCATCACGTTAATGCAGCACCAGGAGTAGGCACCTCTCTGGCTCTGCAGGGGAGGGACTCACATCCCCAGTTTCTTCTCGACTCCTCCTGTTGGCTGCCCTTCAGGGAGTTAACGAAGTGACGTGATTTACGCTCACAGGTCGCTGTTAATACCCTTTTTCTGCTAATTCTCACAAGTATGACGTGATGCAATCCTCTTTTGCCACTGCTTTCGCCCTGTATTTTGAAAAACTGGACCAATAGACCCTCTGTTGGACCCTCAGAATTACATCAATCCCATTTAACTGCCATCTTCTGTGCCCTGCTTCCCGGTTGCTACTTTTGCCCGTGGCACAGAGAAAATGCCGTCAGGTTAAACACACCCATAAATGATAAGGAGGTAAATTAAAGGTGGTTAAAAAGTCTATTTTACTAGAAAGAGTAACTTCTTTTCAGAAAGGTTTTGTAAAAGCAATATAATTGGACGCTTCAAGGAGGAGATTGGACTGTGCCAACTTTCTGGCTGGCTGCAGACATGTCCATGATATATCTTGAGTTTAGGCTTACAGACTTCTCTTCTCTCCTGAGATTTGTCCTTGTTTTACGTGAGAACCTGCCTCCACCTTTTCATATTTTCTTTTTACTGCTTAAGTTCTTTAACTTCAGTGATTTCTTAACGCCGGCTCAGGAATCTGGTTGACCTTCCTCTTGCACTTCTCATGCAATACAGTTGCCTAAAGAAATATTTCATGAGTTTTATTTTTCCTGGGAACGCCTCCAATACTTGACCTCTTAGTATGTGAACTTTGCAGCAGAAAGAATTGTGCCCCAGTGACACTTTCCCCCCCTCCCCACCCTGCAAATTACCTTCGTTATCAGTGACGTTTTCACAATTAGAAACAGAGTGGTCTTCCTGTTCTACTTCCAGTTGTTCCAGGAGCAGCTCCAGCCTGTTCTTTGGCTGATGTCAAAGCTGAAAGCAGTGATTGAGAAGAGCACAGGTTGGCTTTTTATTTGGGCCAAGCCAAGTGGCTGTTTGAAGGAGTTCCCCAAGCAACTTTCTGGAGTTGAGTGATGTTAATTCATGTTTTGTTGTGACCAAATTTTGCTGCCCTTTGTGGAAAAGCAAAACAAACCCCCAAATAGGGATTTAATGGAACGCCGGTGCTTCCAGACTAGGAAAAAGAATTTGTTAAAAATGAGTAAGGAAAGGAGGAGAATGTTCTTGCTCTGAAGCTGGATGTTTTCACTGAATTTTCACTGAATTTCACTGTGCTGTTGCTGACATTAAGAAGGGGACACACACGACATGTGGTGCCACATGGTACGTGCAAACGGTCACCTTATTAAGGGGACTGTCCCCTAAGACATTTGCACCATTAGGACTTCTGATAATTAAGACAAACTATATTTCAGGGAGAAAACAGCCTTCTGGCCAGCTGACTAAGCAGATGCCGGGTGGAAGCAAATGAAACCAAGTTGAGCTCTCGGGCAATTAACAGAAATTAATGGACCAGGTACCTACAGCCCATTTCCTGCGGGTGTCAGTTCGATGTCCTTGTGCTTCCAGCTCTGCTGACTTTCAGGGCTCTGGCACCTGAGGTCTCCTTGGTGGAATTTGCTGGGATTTATCGCCTGCTTAGCAGAGCTCATGGGATTCCTGGGAGGGAGATTACAAATTTCAAAAGATTTTGGAATTTTAAGTGATAGGGAGGGAATCCTTGAAGCGATCCTTTGATGGCAAGAATCCCGTTGTGATTCACAGCGTTGGGGTACGGAGGAGAACTTCCAGAGGGACTTGCCCTCCATAAAGAGCTGAAGCCAAAGTCACTTTGGTTGGTGTGGTTTAAACCTGATTTCTGAAAAATGTATCTCCATACTGCCACATTTAATGAAGTTTCCTAATCTATCAAGGAATTTTTTGCATGTTCTGTATTTTGAAAGGTTCTCTACCTCATGACCAGGTTCGTACGCTGTTTCTTTGTTTGTTTGTTTGTTGGACACTTCCTGAAAAATATATGTAGTCATGGGTGAGGGCTGTCTGTGTCCATCAGTATCTGGTGTCAGAGCTGATGCACCAAAAGGCATGGTCCTACTTCTCTTTTCCC
The DNA here is from genome assembly GCA_026546715.1 of Gallinago undulata. Lineage (NCBI taxonomy): Eukaryota > Metazoa > Chordata > Aves > Charadriiformes > Scolopacidae > Gallinago > Gallinago undulata. The sequence continues at coordinate 63,463,743 of JAOTQQ010000023.1, forward strand.
ACCCCCAGCAATCTGCTATTCCTACATCTTTTCCACCAGAACTATCCTTGTCCCCCTCTGCAGTGAGCTGACTGGGGACCTAAAGTAACAAAAACCAGGCAATATAGAAAGAAGGGAGTATTTTTCTGTCAGGAAAATTTTCTAACAGCAGAACCACTGGAAAAGCTGGAGAGACCAGGGAAGAGGTGGGAGTTCACTCCCCATGATGTTGTGGTCATTTTAGGTTGGCTTGGCTTTAATATGAAACCACATCCTCAGGCTGCTTTGGGAGTGGATTGCACTACCCTGCAAAAATCTGTGTGCCTCCAGGGAAATGTGGCGGGGAATGGTTCCTGAGATAAACACCGCTGTCCTTGGGTTTGTTGTTGTTTTTTTTTTTTCCTGTAGCAGTTTCTTTGCATGAACGTGCCCTTGGAGGAATTGATAGAACAGAAGGGGGCTGACAGGAGATACTGGTATGTTCCCTCAAGCCCACATTATCTTGTCATAGTAGAGGAGATAACCAGGTACCAGAATGATGGGCCTTAATGTAATAGCTCTGAATATAAAAACCTGCAGTAAACCTCCTCTTTGCATCGTTAAGAAAAAGAGCAGTTGGACTTGGTGTGGAAGAAGAGGGAATCTACCAAAAAAACCCAAGTAAATAAAAAGGAAAAGAAAGGTTAAAGCAAGTAACTAAAATGCCTCTCTTAAACTGCATGTCCAGTTCCACTCAAGTTCAGAATGTTAGTCAGGACACTGAAATACAGAAATACAATAGCACTTGGAGTGGTTTTGCCACACTATTCTGATAAAGTAAGCAAGTAGGATTTGTATAGATATAATTAATGTGTGGAAAAGCAAACATATCTGTGTAGTCAATCCACCAGTCGTGTAGTCACTGAGTAATCGCTGCATGGCTATAAAGTGTATTTGAAATTTTCACCCATAATAAAACCTTAAAAAGAAAAAAGTGGGGAAAAAATGCTCTCTTTTCAAATGATTTGTTGAGTCGAAATTAAAAATACGCTTCTGCTGAAGAGGAAGTGGTTTGTTGTGATATTAGATGTAATTCAAGCTGCTCAAAAAGACATTTAAAAGGAGGGAGGCAACCAGAGAGCACTGGAGAGGTGTTCATAATTCAGAGGAGAGCAGAGAAGGCAAAACAGGGCAAAAGCAGTGAACTGAAGAGCAAAGGATTGTGAACCTGGATGAGGAAGGTGCCCCTAAAGACACTCAGGTGGAATCACACGTGGGTTGTTTTTTTTTTATTGCCAGTTAATATATGGTGTAAATAACATGGGGCACGATCAGAAGCACTTTATTAAATAACTTGAGAAAAATTAGACAGCATATCAAAAGGAGAATATCTAGGTCGCTTTAGTGTTTTCAAAGGGTGCTTTGAGCTTCAGCAACGTTACTGGCCCCCTCCCATTACCCATTTTTTTCTTTTATGTGTTTCAGAGAAAGAAATGATAAATAATTCAGGCCAAGGAGAGCGTAAACACCACAGGGTTAGAACACTCACCAGTGGGGGAACTGTTTATACTGACTGTGAAACAAAAGCAGGCAGCAGGGCAAAACATTTTGCCTTGGCAGGAGAGTGTGTAGACAAGTGGTAATTTTATCTTCTTTTTGAGGTATTTAACAATTGTAAGCCCCAGAACTACTCATGGATCGTGCTTCAGTGAGAGGAGGAGTTGAAGGAGTTCAAATGTACTATTTTACTCCCTGACTTTGTTTACCTTCACTGTTTATTTTCCCCCACACGTTAAAGGGGTGATGGGATGGGATGGGAAAAAGTTTTTTGTAAGATTATGGATATGGGATGACTCAGTGCAGGTACAACAGAATTGTGTTGTGTTAACCGTTTAGGGGTGTAAATCAATAGAAAATGAATCTTGTTTTTTGTTTCATTAGCTTAGACTGCTTTAACTCTGCAAAGCAGGTTTTGTTAAAAACCAGCAGCTTTCCACTCAAGCATCAGAAAAAAAGAAATTTGATGGTTATTAATAAAAGGGGAAGGAAATATGGCCATACAGCCATGCACCACCCACACCCTGAAAGAAGAGGTGATTTAAAGCATCTATAGTTTTATGCAGAGGGCCCTCAGGTAGAATGGACTGAAGCCCGTCTTTGTCTCTTTGTCCAACTTCCAATCAGTAACTTGACTGCTGTTGGGTTTTTTTAACTCTGAAGAGAACATGATAGCAACTTAAGAAAAAACTGCTACTGGGCCAAATATCTTAGTTTAATATATAATCTTAGTTCGGTATATAATCTTAGGGGAAGATGTAGGACTGGGAGCCACACACAGCAGTACCCTCCCTTCATACATCATCCCAGCGTTTAGCAATCTACAGCTTAAGATTTGTTAAGCCAGAGACTACATCGATGCATTTGTTTGCAATATTCTTGATGGACCTTCTATGCATTTGTCAAATCATTTTTGAACCTGTGTTTTTGCCCATCATCCTGCAGCAATGGCTTCCCACAGTTGGGAAGAAAGTATGTCCCTCTGAAGCCACAGGCTGCTTGTTTTTTAAAATTGTTTTTCACTGAAAGAAATGGGAAAAATCACTCTATATTAATATTTTTCAGGCCACTTGTCCTTTCATAAACATGTAGCATATATTCCTTCAATCACCATTCTTTTACACTGAGTAATCCAGACTTATTTAATGTCTCCCCATATGGATGTTGTCCCGGGCCTGTGATAACTTCTCTTTGGCCTTTTCTGTGTCTTGTCTTCTAGCCCACCCAGCAGGAGATGGGAAGACCAGATCTATATCTTTTATTTTAGATAAGACAACATGATGAGTTTACAGAGTAGCACAAGATAACTATCTCTTTTTTTTGTTCCTAATAATCGCTGATATCTTATCTGGCTTTTTGCCTGAATTGGGGTGATATAGTCATGAAATTCCCCATGGAGATATTATTCCTGTCTGATTGCACTGATATAGAGTCCATAAGGGATTTCCCCCCCTCACATTCACTGCTTTGTATTTATCAGCTTTGACTTTATTTGCCATTTTATTTCTTAATTCTTTAATACCTTAAGGAAAATGAGATAAGCTCAATGCATCTATTCACAAAATACTACCACCCCAGATAAAAATATCGCTGCATTAACTGGGGCCACAACGAAAAACCAGCTTTTCTTCCTGACCTTCTGGGCAGACATGTGACTTAATGAATGCGTTGCAGAAAACGGTTCAACTTCAAAAGGACAGAGGTAGAGACTCACCTGGGAATCCCTCCACCTGTGGGTTAAGGTGCTGTGCTGGGCAATGGGAAGTCTCTGCTCGAATCCTCACTCCAGGTCAGTCAGACACGAGGACCGGCTGGGGAATGTCCTTATGCTGAGAGATTCCATAAGCCTCTTCTCTCAGGTCCATCCTGAACTCCACGCTGAATGCCCAGGTTTATTATCCAGTGCCCCACGTGCAACTGGCCTGAAAAGTCAAAATATCATTTTGAAAATGCTAATATAAATGTTTGGGTTATTTTTTTATTGCAGCTCTTTGCAGAATTCAGATGAATGATTCCACTGTTTTATCTTAACCCTCACATAAACCCCAACCTCAGCCTATCTGGCACGTTTCATTCCCAAGCAGAAGGAAGAATTTTTTTTATGTGGAGTTATTCTATTTTTAATTTCTAATCCTTTGCACGTAGGAAAGTATAAAATATGCGTGGGGGAGATTGGTTTGTGGAACCTCTTTATTCTTGGGTGTAACCAAAGTTGACTATAAAAGAGGTTTCCTGCAGTTGTGTGGCCTCGGGACAGGGATTATTTGAGGACTGGAGAAAAAGCCAGAACTTTGTGCTCAGGGTCACTGAGCCCCTGAATTTTCACTGACTGGCTGGGGGTACAAGGAGAAGGATTTGCACCCTGAGAAAGTGCCTCGGGAGGCAGGAAAATGGCACTGCCAGCGTGTCGGTGGGGACAGCTTAGAGATGCACGTCTGGCTGGTCTCTGCCTTCTCAGTTTAACTTCTTAAAGTAAAAGTGAAGGGAGTTTTGAAAGGAAAAGCTATTTCAAATAAAAAGGAGAAGGTTTAGGTTGTTTGGGTTTTTTTTTTTTTTAAACTTTAAGATTCCTGAATATATTGATTAGGTCCCTCCCAAATCTGTATCGTTCTGTGTCTCTGTGCTTGTGGCTTGTGATGCTTAGGAAAAGGTTGTGTGCACCGATTGTGAATGTTTGTGCAAACCCAGCTTGCCTGTCCCAATACAGGGTGGGGAGGAGGGTGAATATTAGGTAGAAGCCTAAATAGAGTTCAGTGAGGGTGTCTCACCAGTCCCCTGAGTTGACAGAACTGGTTTGTTTGTTTTTTTTTTTTCCTGAAACCACATTTATCAGAAGAGTAGCAAGTCCCATGAGAGAGGTTTCCTGGTGCTTCCAGTCATTAAAAAGCAAGCAAACAAACACATTTCTTCAAAGAACACTCGCCTTTCGAAAGTTTGAGGCAGGGCTTTGGGATGTGGCAGGAAGAGTCATGACTTTGAAAATGAGACATGACATGAAAAGCTGTATTTAAAATTCCTGAAAAAGAGCTACTAACTTTGTGGACTGGGGCCAACACAACTTGCTGATAAACACTTTTCCCCCCGTGGTTACATGCTGTTGTTACCAATACTTGTGTAAAATGTCAGGGGGTTTTGTCCCTCTGTTCCTATTTGTTTACCTGGTAATACAGTGACATCTGATTTATCTCCAAGTACTCGATAGTGTATTGCAGCTTTTTCCAACACACAGGACCAGCAAACAGAGTCTTAGACAGCATGCCCCATACGCAAAAGCAATCTGAATTTAATAAAGAAAAGAGTTTACTTGTGTAATCTTTGCAGGTAGCAATGTCCATAATGGTGTTTATTATTATAAACTATATTATTAGCAGTGAATCTTGTATTTGGAGAGGAAAGCCGTACCGTCCAATTTCTGCCCTAGTAATTTCTTCTCTCCTTATTATTTCTGCAGCGTTGTTGATTTTGTTTGCTTTTCTTACGTGAATACACAAGGCTGGTTACTGCACTCTCAGTATCCTAGCTCAGCCTGATGAGGTGTTATTAGCATTATATTCAAGGACTAAAACATGCAGTAGCAGAATAAGAAACTGTACATTCCCAGGTTTGCTCATCAATAAATTAATACGATAACTTGGAGTGGTTAAATTAAGGTAGCAAAAACAATTTAACTTTTTCTTTTGACTATTATAGAAGCATGTTTTATTTCAGATATTAAAGCTGTGATAAGATGGGAATCAGCTCAATTGCTTGAATTATGGTGACACATAAAAATTATAATTTATCTTGCCCCGTATGTGATATCTCTGACTGCAGTTTAGCCACCCAGTATCAAAATTCCTGAATTTAACTAGAGAGGATATTAACAGAATATAGGAGCACAAAGGGCAATCACAACGGTTCAAACCAAAGACCCCACTAAATCAGAGTTCTTCCTCAAGCAGTGAGGAAGCCGTTCCTCTCAGCTGCAGGTACTTTGTGTTTCAGTTCCCTTCTGGCAGAGCCTGTGTACGGCTCCATGTGCGTAAAGAGCACATAATGCCTTTTTGAATCCTCCTCACCCATGATGCTGTCCCAACAGCACGGGAAAGCTTCTTCTCTGTCACTTAAAAGGCATCTGGGGAGGCTGATGATAAAAATTTGGATTAGTGCTGGCTGGGTTTAATGTGACTTCTAAAGTGACACATACAGGAGTCTTTTGGGATGTACAAACACCCAATAGGAAGGTCATAGAATCATAGAATGGCCTGGGTGGGAAGGGATCTTTCAGATCATCCAGTCCAACCATCAACCCAACGCTGACAAAACCCATCACTGACCCATGTCCCTCAGCACCACGTCTGCCCGGCTTTTAAATCCCCCCAGGGATTGAGGACTCCACCACTGCCCTGGGCTTTCACTCGGCTCCAGGAGTGCTGCCTGGGTAGGGTTTTTTTTTAGCTTTCAAGTTTTGTAGAGATGTGGAGCTAATAAGGCATACATCTGTGATAGTTCTCTTTTTTTGTGTGTGTGTGTCACTGAGTTCTACAGAGACGCTTTAGTTTTGTTGCAGGTGTTTGAAGTATTTGAGTTTGATTATAAGTGTCACCGTAATATTTGTCCAGCACAAAGTTTCTGTGCTCAGTTTTTCTGCACAGTGACTGTAGCATCATCAGATACATCCACAACGCAAAAATGTTTGTGATTTCAGATCGTTGGGCCAGCTCGGACTTGAAATGAAAAGAAAATAAAAATCCGAGTGCTTGAGAAGCAGGAAGAAAAAGAAAGTTTTATTCTCATTACATAACTATGTAAAAGAAAATCCCGGGGTCCCTAAAATAATATTTGTGTCTTTCTTCAGGCCCTATCCCCTTGATTTCTGGTTTTATTCCTTTGTCGTCGACAGCGTGTGGGTAGGTGGCATTGCCAAATGTCCCCTTGCAAAGCCTCGTAGGGTTGAGTGTCATTCTGTCTTAGGAAGTACCAAGTTCTGAAGGCAGCATTCAATTTTGTGGTTCCTGACAACGAAGCAGATAAAATATTTCTTCCCGACAGTAATCTCGATGTTGAGATCTCAAGGGAATCCCTGATACATGTGGATAATGAAGTCATTGTGATCCGGTCTTTGCCCGAGACGTTTCTAAAGATGACTCATTTATAGTGAGCGATTTTTATTTATTTAAGATTTGAATATCTTCTCCTCACAGGCACCTCTTTTTTTCTTACACGTGTTCACTTTTCCCATAGGAGCGTGCTGCAGAAATGGCTTTAACACAACGCAATCTTTTTTGACAAAATATGTCAGACTCTAATTGATTCCCCGAGCAGCACAGCCTACTGTCAGTCAGTAAATAGGCACGTCTTCCCCTCCTAACTATAGAGGGGTGACGTGCTCCAGATTTCAGAAAGACTTTTTTTGTGTGTGTGTATTTTCAGCTGGGCGTGAGTTTTAACCTTTTTTACAGTTTCTGCTGACGACAAGAAAGCCGCACACTGGTCCTTTTCTTTAAAAGAAGATGATAATAAAACGTGAATGCGGTGGCGTTTCAGAGGCAGGTGAATAAAACACCACGGTGATGCATAGGATATGAAATGGCTGTGCAGGAGTTAGCAGTTTTCACTGTGGCAATAATTCTGGTTTCAGCACTTCAGGTGGTCAGTAACTGCCGCGTCACTTAAATTAAATACATTTTAGCTGCCTGAGCTTGCAGGCTTCCTTGTACTTACCACGCAAACTGGAGATATTAGGCAGGTGCTCAAGGATAAATCAGTAGTTTGAGGTGAGCTTGTGACGTAGTGTGCCCATTTCCAGCCCCCAAATTAGAGGTGATATTGCGGTGAAACACGTCTGTGTCCTGCCTCAGCCGACGTCCTGAGCTTGCTGTTCAATTTGCCATTTCTGTTTGCTGCTGCTTTTTCTCCAGTAGCTGATTTTCTCCGTAATAACCTGTATCTCAGTGTCTTATAGATATTTATTTTGAATGTTTGTTTAGAATAGATTCCTTCCATTTTTCCATTCCGTGTAATAAAAGACAATGAAAATGGTCCTGTGGACTCTCTGAAGTGGTTTGGATAAATCACTCCGTACGACCTGGTTCCTGAGCTATGGCTCAGAATGAGTTCTTCTGTTCCAGACAACTAACTCTCTTAATTAAAACATAACATTTTGTAGGTATTGTGTCTCAACCTTAGGATGGGCAACTAGTGGAAGGTACTAAACAGTTGTGATAAATTGCATTTTAAAGTCACAGAGAGAGTGCTTCTGGAGTCGCAGGAAAGAAGTCTGCATAAGCAGCGTTAAAAAGGGGAAAAAAAAGAGCTGGAGAAAAAACTTAGTGAGAGAATACTAGATCACAAACTGTTCAGTTTCTCCGGGCAGCTCCCATCACTTCTGGTTGTAGGACAGCAGCTGAGATAAGTCTGAATTCACTTTTGATTGCTTTTTAAAAAACAACATGAAGAGAGGCTCGTGGCTATTTGGAACACTTACCTGTTAAAAACCTTTCTGTCTGATTTTCTACATGAAAGCATTACATGGTTTAATACATTAAAGTTGGTTATTTGTTGGTGAGGCTTTTTTCTGCCTCCTCTTCAGTGTCCTTTTGGAGGGAGATGTTGTTAACTTGCGTGAGCAGCAGGAACCCAATAAATGCTTCCTCCAAGTTGTCTGCAGAAGACAAAAGTGGGAGCAGCAGAAACTTTTCTATCAGAACAAAGCACCTCACAACACCAAACCCAAAGCAGAAAAGGAGAGCAGCTGTTAAAATGAGTTAAATTCATTGAGGAGAGAGAAGTTTCTGACCATTGAGGAAAACAAATAATAAAAAAAAATACAGAAAATTTGTTGCTAAACCTGTAAATAAGCGTATGAACAAATAGGGAAACCAAAGCCTGAAGAATGGCCAGGACTTGAGAGAACTCCAGGGCTTGCAGCTGGTGGGGCTTTTATCGTTTGGATCTATAACCAGTATTTGGTCTTGGAGTAGAGGAGGTGATTTTTCAGGCTCCTCTGAGATCTCTGTGTGTTATTTGGAGTGTTTCAGCTGGTTTAAGGAAGCGTGTCCTCCTGAAGCTTGGTTTTTGGCTTGGGGTATCTTTGGAGGTGAGACCCAGGACCAAGGATGGGTTTGGGTGGTGGAGACTCGTGCCAAGCTGGGGGTAACTGGTACCGTCTCCCCAGTGGATGGGGCAGGAAGGTGGTCAACAGGAATGTAACCCATGGGGAAAAAAGAGGTTGGAAGCTGGCTGGGAGCAGAAAAAGCTGTTGTGGCAGCTGCCTCTTGCCCCAAGCCCTCCGTTATCTGTGGGCAACCCTACAGCAATTGGAGATTTCCTTATCTGGCAATTTTCAGATGAATCACACTGGGCACAAGCGATCTGTGTGGCTGGTGTATGGGATGGGTGGCCCAGAAGGAGCTTACACTTTTCCTCCTCCTTTCCCACAACGTGGGCTGCCCAGGGGAGACAAGTCAAGTAGCACTATATGGTTTGCAAGCAAGGATCCCGTGAGCTAAACTCGTAACGACAGCGTTTCTCCGCTTAAGGATGCGTGTGTAGCTGCATCTTTGAATTGCTTAATTAAGATTGTCCTCATGTAACTTTTGTTTATCAGACTTCCCGTGTGAATTCTTGGCCAGCGCTTAGAAGGTCTCAGAGAAATGTACATCTAGAGATGTGTTCTTAATAATGCAGAAAAATAAATTATAAGTTAGATAAAAGTTAGGAGAGTGACAGCTCTTTTTCTTCCCTCCCCCTGCCTCGTTGGAGACCTTATTGCTCTCTACAACTACCTAGAAGGAGTTTGTAGAGAAGCAGGGATCGGTCTCTTCTCCCAAGTGACAGGTGACAGGACAAGAGGAAACAAGCCTCAAGTTGCACCAGGGGAGGTTTAGGATGGATATTAGGAAAAATTTTGACCCTGAAAGGGTTACTAAGCCTTGGAATGGGCTGCCCAGGGAAGTGATTGAGGCACCATCCCTGGAGGTTTTCAAGAGATGGCTTGACATAGTTTAGTGATGGTTTTTATCAGTTAGGTTGATGGTTGAAGTAGATGATCTTAAAGGTCCCTTCCAACCCAAACAATTCTATGATTCTTTTCAGAAGCCCACTAGAGAACTCAGATGCCATTAATGACCTGTCCTCAGTGCGTTGGGCAATCTCTTTGATGCATAGGCTGTTGGGTTTTTTATTTGTTGTCCCTGTGGGGTACAACAAAGCCATTAAAGCCCTAAGTGCTGGCTGGAGATGGCACGTGTAGGGTGACGGGCCCAGTTGTGTGTACTCTGTCATGCAGAGAAAGTGAAAACTTGAGATCTTGTTGGAAATTTAAAAATAAACTGTGACTCTGAGGTTCCCAGTACCTCTGCCCTTAGTCAGGCCCATCCTTTTAGCTTGGGATCCCTCTGTCCCCTGCATTAACCTGCTTTTTTAACTTGAGTAGAAGAGTTTCTCATCAGGCAAGGGCTGCTTTCTGTAACACCTGTCCCCTCACTCCCCAAAGTCCCCTGTTTGTTTTAATCCAGCTTTTGTTGGAGCTGGGGGTGGCAGGTCTTGTCAGGCTGCTGTCAGCCCAGAAGACAGCCTGGTGTCTTCTCAGGCAGGCACATGTCTAAAATAAATCTTTTTGTCTTAAAATACTGACCTTTTTTTTTTTATTTTTTTATTTTTTTTCCCCTAGCAGAGCAGTACATCCTAACCACTGAGCAACCTGGTCTGGTGGGAGGTGTCCCTGCCCAGGGCAGGGGGTTGGGACTCAATGATCTTTAAGGTCCCTTCCAACTCTGACCATTCTATAATTCTATAATTTTGGAGAGTTGGATGAAAATGTTTCTAGTTCATATTAAGGATGATTTTTTTATTTTTATTTTTTTCTGAAAGTAAAAGTTGTGCTGAAAGACTCCATGGTCTGTATTTATCCTCAGACTTTTCATAGCTCATTTTGTGCCTACCTTCACGGCAGCATAATTTCTTTCAGTCATACTTCTTCAGAGCCTTACATATTGTTATCATCTTCTATTTTTTCCTCCCTAACGTATAATTTATGAGACATCCACCCTTGACTGAAAACACTCAGAGAGAGAATGAAGAATTTCCTGCAGTATTACCAGTTATTGTTCCTCAGTTGCTATTCTCACTGTTCAATTTGTGGCTTAATACCATATTTGAATTTAAGCTTTCAGTTGCTGCTGCTTGTTTAATTCTTTTTTTTTCCATTGGATTAACCAGCTTTTAGGGTGCAGAATTTTGTTTCCCAGCAAGTACTTGACTGCCATCATTCTTTCTGCTAAATCTCATACATTTTCTCTGACTTTTAAGCAAACGTTCCCAGTTCTTCGTTTTTTTAATATTTTTTTAAGACTTGTGAATCCCTAAAGCCCTAGGTAATCTTCAGGTGCAGGAAGAGCACAGATGCCCTGCGTGTGAACTCCTTCCTATGGCAGAGATGGGGCTGTAACTGTCCATAGCTGGGGCTGTGGGTCAGACACAGAACCTGAGCTGGGAACCCAGAGCACTGACGAGAAACGCGCCGCCATGTTTTAACAGCTTTGTCAAGAATTTGCCCTAGAAGAGGGAAGGAGCTTGGTCTAGGTCGGGGCTGAGTCACTCTTGAGGCATTTGTGGAGGTATCACTGCTGTTCTCCCTGGAACATCTACCATTACCTGTATTTATTTGTTTACTTCTTTCTCCGAATTATGAAAAATTTTCAAGGAAGCTTGGAAGCTTCCTCGCTGAAGCAAGGAGGGCCAAGAGGATGCTCCAAGGGCTGGAGCCCCTCTGCTGTGAGGGGGGGCTGAGAGCTGGGATTTTTCACCCTGGCTTCAGGGAGACCTTAGAGCCTCTTCCAGTCCCTAAAGGGGCTCCAGGAGAGATGGGGAGGGACAGAGAGTGGCAAAACATCTCCTTGTGTTCAGCTGTGTGGTGACCAGCCCTCTCCTCCCACCCTTCCAAACCCTCCTGCTCTGAGCAAGGAGACAGTCTGCTGTGACTGGTACATGTTATGCTCAGCAAAACATGACTTCATGTAAATAAATAGGATTTTATCAAACATACATCCACTATCAGCTTTTCCTCCAGAGCAGAACAACTTATAGGATTCTGGTTTGGTTTGATTTTATTTTTTTTTTTTTTCCTGCTGTGAACTCATCGTTAACACTAGTTGATTATCACTAAGATACTAATGAAACTCCCTTCCTTTATTTAAATTTAGGAGGTGATTAGTCTTGGAGGGTGATGGCATGGGGCTATTGTCACCCAGGCTGGGTAAATAACATTAGGATGCATAGGTTACTTGGGAATATAGAAAGTTTTATGCATACTAGTCACTGTACTGATAACACTAGTGACCTTTTCTGGTTGGATTTTTTTTTCTCCTGTCTATGAATATAATTATTTGCACACAATATTTAATATTAAGAATGTGACACAACTGCTTAACTGCAGGGAGACTCCTAGCTGGGGTTGATGCCTCATGCTTATTCTAGTTATCGGTGCCCGAATATCACAGTACATTTAATATATAGTGTCACATCCATACTGATGTGAGTGTAATGTACTGCTCGTAGCTCAGCAGAACGGCAACTTTGGACTGATAAAACGTCAGTCTTAATTTTTTATTAACTCACTGTGGGCATTTTCTGTCAAAACCAGAACTGGCCAAATAGTGTGCGATGCTCTGCACGAAGATGCGTTCATTTCTTTAACGTCTCGCCGATGCACACGTGCTCTTTTTGCCCAGTCGTGCAGAGATGTCAGGGGCTCTCTGTACTGGAAGGGGTTTCACCACATTCAACACCTTTAAGCAACGGCTGAAAAAATATAGTCAGAAAATGAGCCAGTAGTTGAACTGGTCAAGCTGGAAAAGGAATTCTAAAGTTTGTGCTTAGCAAAGGAAGAAATGAAGGAAGACCCGGTGTGGGGAGTTTCAAACTGTTCAGTGTGTCTTAGATACCTGTTGGAATTGTGATTCTACTGACAAGTTAAAAAGCCACCCATGGGTTGAAATGCTTTTTCATAAAATGTTGTTGAGAACCCTTTATGGCTCTTCATGGAGGGTTCGTGGCCAAGGAAAGGGGCACGGTGCTCGGTGAAAATCACTCCTCGGTAACGGTGTGCCTGAGCCACCTCTGCTCGTAGCCATGGGGGGAACCAGGCATCCAAGAGGGTCATTTTCTTTAGGGTTCCCTCTCCTCTTCTCCCTCTTTCTCTCTTTTCTCCCACCCCTGCCAACACCTCCTATAAGAAGTATAAGAACACTGCAGAACCATGGACACAGATCACTAGAGTGAAAAGCCAGAAACATCACTTCCCTGAAGGATGTAAATTGTGTTTAAAGCCCCAGGGAAAGAGGAATTTTGTGTCCGTGCGATGCTCGCTATGGGAACGGCAACCAAAACCATTAATAATGGCTTCGTCCCACCTTTTACTTATCAATGGCAATTTTTAAGCCCTGAAAGCTGCAGGTTGCCATATGTATAAAAGGAAAGGATGTGATTTGAAATTACAACGAGGGAATATTTGATGGATCTGGTTATAGAATAACGAATGAGAATAATTAATAGAAAGTTAATTGGGTAACATCAGAAAAGTTTATCTGGTATATTGGGATTGCATGCTTCAGCTGATACTTAGTGTACTTTGGGGATTTCTGGTTGCACCTCTCCTCTTGTTCTGATAGTATATTGTATTATGAAGAATATTAATAATGCTGCAGAACAATTACTTGTTCATTTGCTAACTGATTGAAATTCATGCATAATTTATCGGAACTGGGAGAGACTTTATAAATAAGTCTCCTTGTCCTCAAGAGCTTAAAAACAAAACGCATATGCTAATATAAGAATGCGCTTTACCTCGCAACATAAAAAATTAATATGCAATGGTATATTAGTCTCATTAATGTGAGGGTTTATTTGTGATAATCGTGCTCTTAATCAAAGTGTGTATTTCTAAGCATAGCTTTATGTTTTAGAGGTTTATAACTTGGCGTTGGGAGTGCATCAGGCTCATCAGCCTTTATGTTTTCCGCCATAATACACACTGACCTTAGAATTTATTAGTTTGACATTTGATGGGTTGGTTCCGCAGCAAATAAGCTGCCCTCATTAAGCCAGGCTGGATTTCTGAGCTTTGATGCAGGTTGGATTCTAAATTAGTTCACGTGCGCATTTCTTGCCAAAACACAGGGTAAAGCACGTTAATAATTAATTAATCGAGATACTTTCTGGAGTTTTGCACGTCCCGAAGCAGGAACGGGAACACCTTGGGAAATGGGTTCACCTTTTCACTCTGGGAGGAGAGACTGAGCTCCACGTGCTGCCACTGCCCAGGTCCACCCAATCCCTGGTCTCCAAACGGGATGGCTCGAGATGCAGCTAATTTAGAGAAGAAAAAAATATAAAATAAAATCTGCAAGAAATCCTTTTGTAGAGAGATGTGGGAAACTTGGCTGCTTTCGGAGCCAGCAAACACCACTCGCTCTTGGGAGTCCTCTCTGGTGTTTGGAGGGGAGGCTTCACTGCTGGATGTAGAGAAGCAGGGTGTCCTCAGCTGGATGTCACCATGCGGGAAGGGTGGGGTGGCCGAGGAGGTCGGGGTGTCCCCCTTTGAGCCCCCCCCATCACCATTCCAGCAGTGACACCGCTGGGGTCGTTGCTGGGATGTAGAATTTGTGCTGTGCTTCTGCTTCCCAGCTTCTCCTGTGCAGAGGAATGGAGGAGCACTGGTGGGAAGGGTCTGCCCCCCCCCCCCCCCCCCAAGGGAAATCTGGAGTTAAATGTTATTTTTGATGCACTGACCACCAGACCCTTCTACCTGCTCGGAGCTGCCGCGTTGTTCGTTCTGCATCGCTGCTGCGCAAACCCCACCGTGTGCGTCGAGTTTAGCATTGTTGCCTAATTTACTGAAACTAATTAGTTGAAATATGAGCCATCTGGAATGAAAACGAACCACCCCCCCCTCCCTCCATTTTTCAGTGGATTCATTTCATTAGAAAAGTACACGTTGCCTGTGATTTGTTGCTGGAAATTAATCGTGCCTGGGTAAGGTGGGGCTTCTCCACGTCAACCTTTCCCAGGGTGAGGGGGCACCTTTTGGTCCATCGTCACGGTGTGGCTGTGTTGAAATATTTAGGGATTTCAGCTGAGGGGAACCTTCAGAGGAAGACAAAGAGGCAACACGCATTCTGTTGGTTGAGTTCCTCAAGCAGCAGCAAGTTAGTGAAGAATAAAAGACGTGCCATTGCGCTATGTCTTCATTTTGGGGTTCTCCTGGCAGTTTTGCTCAGTTCTGCGTATTCCGAATGCCTGTGGTGGGCATCTGTGTCCCTTACCCTCACTGCAGCTGCGGGGTTTGAAATGAGCTGCAGTCATACTAGTTTTAAGGCTATACATCAAGTGTTTCTGTAAGGAAAGTAGGTGTGTGGCTTCTCTCAATAAATGAAAATCAGTTGTTTCTGAAAAACCCAAGTTATTGCAACAGTAAATTATAGAAATGGGCATGAACCAAGGTTTTTTTTTTTTTCCAGAGAAAAATGTAAAGGAGTAGCAATATATAAACCAGACCAGATTTTGTGGTCCCTGGCTTGGATTTTTAAATGGAAAAAGCAGCGTGGGTCAGATGCCAGCGGCACACCACTCGCTTCCATCGGCTCAGATGGTCCTCAGCTCTTCCCCAGCGCTGTCAGTTGTGGTTGGTTCTCTTTCTGTGGAAAGTGCCATCCACTTAATGGGTTTTCCTGCTTTTGTTTTTTGTTTTCATCTCTGGCTTATCTATTTTTTTTTTTTTTTTTTTTTTTAATTTCTGTCTCCCCTCCAGAACCACCTCGGCCGATAGCCCCCCCGCAGCTGCTGGGCGTTGGGCCCACCTACTTGCTCATTCAGCTCAACGCCAACTCCATCATCGGGGACGGGCCCATCATCCTGAAGGAGGTGGAGTACCGCATGACCTCGGGGACCTGGACCGAGACCCACGCCGTCAACGCCCCCACTTACAAGCTCTGGCACTTGGACCCCGACACCGAATACGAGATCCGGGTCCTGCTCACCAGACCGGGTGAAGGTGGGACGGGACAACCAGGACCACCCCTCATCACCAGGACCAAGTGTGCCGGTGAGTGCCGCTCCGGAACAACATGCAAGCCAACAAAACTCTTTATTTAATGATTTAATTAGTTGGTGGACTTGCGGCTGTGATTAACGTGTAGCAGGACTTGAAGGTTCCCTTGGCACCCACAGAACACCAAATTTTGGGGGACAATAAGGATTTGCTTTGTCCTGGTCACTGTCTGGGTTGCTGTTTGCTGTCCCTGGGAAGAAGGGTTTTGGATTTTTTCCTCATATTTGAGTGGAACTACCCACGTTCCAGCTTATGCCTTTTCCCCCTTGTCCTTTCACTGGAAACCACTGAAAAGAGTCTGGCTCCAACATCCTTCAACTCACCCTTTAGGAACATAGATAAGGTCTCCCCTCAGTCTTCTCTTCTCAAAGCTAAAGAGTCCCAGCTCTTTGAGCCTTTCCTCATAAGGGAGGTGCTCTAATCCCTTAATCATCTTAATTGCCCTACGCTAGACTCTCTCCAGTAGCTCCTTGTCCCTCTTGGACTGGGGAGCCCAGAACTGGATGCAGGATTCCAGTTGTGGCCTCCCCAGTGCAGAGCAGAGGGAGAGAATGACCTCCCTCGACCTGCTGGCCACACTTCTCCCTATGCAGCCCAGGATCCCATTGGCAGGATGTTAGTAAGCCAAGGAAATTAAAGCAAAAAAAAAAAACCAGGGCATCTTAGTGATTTGCGATCTTAGTTTTTAATTCAGTCCAACTTTCTTGTGAAGCAAAAAGATCTGTGTGTCCATCTTGGTTAAGACGACTGAGATCTCACCTGTTGAGGTTAAAGCCTTGATTTATTGTGCTGAATTGGTTTGGGGGGTGTTCTGGAAAAGTAGGAGTTTGAAAACAGCTTCTGTTGTAAAGAGGCTGAGTTGAGAATAACAAAACCCAAATGTTCAAGGGTTTTCTTCCCCAGCACTTGAAAATAATATAATTTCATTTACCCAGGTTGTGACAGACTAAAGCTTTTTAACGGGAAAGGAAAAGAAAGGAAGCCATGATTTATGTGACATATTTTTAGAAGCCATTTAGGGGAAACAACATTATTGGGGTCTGATTTTTATTTTTAAGTTGTTTTTAACACTCTCATAGAAGGCACCAAAATCTAGTCTGTCTTGAGACAAATTCTCATCTTAATTTAATTCACTATGAAGCGAACCAGATTAAAAAATTACTTGACAAGAAAAATCTGAACTTCCGAGACAATATAATTTTAATAATGATAAGTTTCCGAGCTGTTTATGGTAAAACTGGTTCTTCTTATTCCATGAAAGAGAAGGGGAATAAGTGTTAACATTAATTAGTTTCCCACCAGCTGGAGGGGCAGGTTGCCCTCCTTTCCCACGGTGTTCTCCCATGGCTTCTGTAAGATAACCGCAAATATCTAAGAATATTCCTTTAAAAAAAATTTTGCTCGTAAAAGGCAAACCATAAACATCAAAAATTAGTCTTTTCCAAAGAGAAGATTTCTAAGAAAAGGTAAAGCTGTTAATGGAGTGGCTCTCCCTGCAGTCTGGGCTGCGGCTGGGGTTGTAGGAGTGACTGGCAGGTGATTTACTCTGCTGTAGGAGATGACATCTCTGCGGCAGTACCTTCTTTCTGGAGACTCTTCAATTATTCCTAATTCTTGTTTGTGACAAGATCACTTATTTTTCAGACAGATACTCTCTTTGCTGTCGATGTTCTTTGTCAGTTTTGTCTTTCCATAAGTTTTGTAGGTATTAGTTCAAATTCTGAAGCAAATTATAATTGATTATCTGCTCAGTGTCAAATGAAGTGGCAGGAGATAAATGAATTTTCAGCATGAAGTTTGACTGCTCTCTATGGGGCTTACAAAGCACACATTAGCAAACCTTGCTCTGATGAGTTTTTTAACGTTCACGTTCCGAGTGGCAGCGATAGCGCGCTCCCTGACACATCAATAAGAATAGGTCAGTGTTCTGCTTTCTGCTTATTTAATAGCTAAGCAAATATTAGCGTTGTTTCCAAATTAAGATTGGAAATGATTTTTCACAAAATTCATTCAGTGTTTAGAATTTCATGACACTTCTTAGTATCATATGATGGATCCGTTGGCCTGTGCTTTGCTGGAGATGTGTTCTGCCACGTGGGGGATGATGCCTCGTCTCGGTATCAGGCATTGCACTTTTATTATTAGGTATTTGTTATATATTTCCGTCTTCTCCGCAGCAGAAATGCTGTCTGGTGACTCGTTTGGTAAATGTTTCCGCTAACGCTAAACAAAAACTGTTTTCTAATGATGAGATAATTCTTCCTCTTGCTAAAAGTCATCCCCTGGTGTTTCCCGGGCGGCGCGTCCCGCGCTGACGCCGAGGGATGCCCTTTGGCTGGAAAACTTGCCCGTTTGCTCAAATACCTAAAACCACTGAGTGTTTTTAAACAGTGCCAGTACGACTGCTGTAAAGCAAAACGTTTTCTGACACCCCCCCCCCTCAAGAGCCAGGTGTGTGCTTTGTATTTCCATTTCTGAGCCCGGGGGGGGCCGGTGCCGAACGTTCCCGGCTGCGGCACAAAGGATGCTGAAGGGCTCCTTCCTCCCCATCCATCCTGGGGGGGCACCTGGGCTTTATTTCAGTATTTCACCTCTTGCCCGGTGTCATTGCTCCAAATATTTGCTTCTCAAGCATTTTAAAACCAAAACAAAAAGCGGAAGGTAGCACTTAAACCAAAGCAATCCTTTCTGTGCGTTGTCCTCTCAAGCGTATCCTGGGAGTTGGGATTGCTTTTCCTTCTGGGGTGGGTGGGTGGGACACACAGAAAATATGTGGCAAGCTAAAAATTGTCCCCTTAGCCTGCTTTATCAGCTGTAAGTTAGGAGTTATTTTCTGCTGCTTCTGAGTAACAGCTCCCGGCTCAGTTTTATGATTAACTGGTATTTTAGTGGCAAAGGAGGTCGATAGTTCAGCCTGTCCAGAGCTTAATGTATGGACACAGGGGGATTGCTCCCACCTACGTTACTGGAGTTCAGTGCCAGGCTGTGATTTTCAGCAAAACATGAAGAATTGTAGACAGCAGTTGGAGAAAGAGTCCTGTGGTTTTTGTGTTTTTTTTTTTTTTTTTTAGTAAACTGTTGCCTGTATTATTTGGGTTTGATAATAAGGAAAGGGGGTAGGGGGAAGGGGAAGCTTTATAGCTTTATTAAAGCTGAGAATGGATCAATATATATGGAAGAAGATCACAGAATCACAGAATCTTAGTGGTTGGAAGGGACCTTTGAGATCATCGAGTCCAAGATGATGTTGTTATTATTGTTGTAGTTATTATTATTTATTTTTTGTTCAATGTCATTGCCCATCACAGAGCCCTAGCTATCGGTAACATCAAGGCACGACAGAGAAGATGCTGGTCCAGTGGTGGAGCTCTGGCACCTGAAGGCTTGGGAGCTGGGCTGCCTCCTGCCTGCCTTTGGCAAGCACAGAATATTTGTTTACTATTTGCACATTTATTCATTTTAAAAACAATTTTTTAAACAGAATAGAGGATACTGCTGAATTCAATTCCAGAAAAAAAAAAAAAAAAGGGCAAAACACGGTGAAACATTGAAAAACGAAAGCAGCTTGAGGTTTTTGTTCATTTTCCTGGGATTTTGAACAGAGGGAGGGTGTTGTCGTTGGGAAAGTGACCTTGCGTGGCCATCTGGAGAACTAAAATGTATATTTTGGTTACATAAAAATTGTAATTGATTTTTAAAATGAATGGAGTGAAAAGGGGGGGACGGTGCAGTGTGGAATCTGCTTGTGCGGATGCGGGGTGCATGGAGTGCTCCGTTGGGGGGGGGGTTGGCATCTCATGCTTGGAGAGTGGAGGGGTGGAGGTGGGGAGTGGGATTTCCAGGCTTTGCTGTGGGCTGGACTGGAGAATTTAGGGTGCTGGGATGTGAGGCAGTGGGCTCGTAAAATTGGGTAGGGTTCTGGAAAATCCAGCAGTGAATGGCCGAGCCGTGCTCTTTATTTGTGTCTCTTGCAGTAGTGCATCTCAAATTCTTATTTAAGTCTTTGAAAGGTAGTAAAAGTACAGATAAATGTGTAGTTTTCAATAATTTAATTTATTTTTAAAAGTGGACAGAGAGAAAATAGTTCCCTTTACAGCAAAACAGTTATCTTAATGTTTCAAACAGAATCTTTGCCTTTTTTCCCCTGAAAATAGATATGACTCAAAACTTACAATATAGCCTCAAGAGGAGCCTAAATACATTTTGAGCGCTTAGATTTCATGTTTTTATTACTCATGGCTTTGCTGTTTACAAGTTGAACGCTTTTTTTGGAGTAAACTAAAGATGAACAACTTGAAAGTAAATGGATGCGATCCTTTTAAAAATGATTGCAGGTTTGTCGTTGCAGGGGCGCCCACGTTACAGCAATATTTATAAGTTGCTGTTGTTTTTACAAATGTGTTTGGCGCTGGGGACTGGTTCTGGGCTGTGGGCCAGGTGGTAATTGGAAACATTTAAGATCTCCCTAGCAGATACCAAACGCATAGTATAGTTTTACCAGTTGGCTGTGATAGGAAGAAAAAAAAAAAAAAAAAGGAAAAAAGGTATTTAAACAATGGAGAAAGTCTGGGTTGAGGAATTTAATCATATTCCCATTAGGGCTGGATGGGGGAGTTGTCGTGGGGAGGGCGCCCTGCAGAAGAGCGCTCTGATTTATTTGGAGCGCTGGCATTGTGTGGCTCATGGCTGCTGTTTGGGCACCCGTGGCACGGAGAGAATCCGAAATGCTGCCGATATCCGTGAGGAAGGGGGGCAGCACAGCTGAGGTTGGAGCGGGAGCCCGGGCAGGCTGCCCAGCCAGGCTCTTCTCAGAGCCTGGAAATGGAGCCCCGTATCCTCTTTTTCAAAGGAGCGCGATGCTGATGACTCAGTGAATTGGCAGCAAACTGCAAGTTCAGACCCTGACCTCCCCTAAATTAGTTTTCCACTTTTTTTTTTTTTTTTTGTTCGCTCTATGCAGCCTTGCTTAGTATCATTTTTTGGGGGATTTGCAGCTGCACTAACTGGAAACTTTCTCCCAGTGATATTACAAGTGCCGTGTTATACAACGAGACGTGGGTTTGCGGGGTTCTCCTGTGCTTTGTTTGTGGAAGAAGCCTTGTTCATGGCTAGTTCCTCATTGCATAGTGCCAGGTTCAGCAATAAATCACTCTTTGCTTGAGGTTGGGGTTGCAGACCTAGCTGGGTGGCTTCCTCTAGTGTGGTCACCCAGTTTTCAAAGCCTCTGTGGTGTATAGTGACCTCTTCCTTTGCCTTCTTTCTGACAAGTTACCTACAGCAAGACATGTTTGTGGTCAGTGGAACGTGGACTGGCCAGGGAGGGCTTGGGTGCAAAGTCCATTGTGTTGATGGAAGTGATAGAACTGCCTGGGTTGGAAGGAACCTTTCAGATCATCCAGTCCAACCATCAACCCAACACTGACAAAAACCCATCGCTAACCCATGTCCCTCAGCACCACGTCTGCCCGGCTTTTAAATACCTCCAGGGATGGGGACTCCACCATTGCCCTGGGCAGCCTCTTCCAAGGCTTCATAACCCTTTTGGTGAAGAAATTTTTCCCAATATCCATCCTAAACCTCCTCTGGTGCAATTTGAGGCCGCTTCTTTTTCTTCCATTGCCTGTTCCTTGGGAGAAGAGACCAACCCCCCCTGGCTACACCCTCCTTTCAGGGAGTTGTAGAGTGAAGTCTTTCAGGTGAGGTTAGTGGCTCTCTTTCTGGTGAAGGACACTAGGTCAGGATTCCCCTTCAGCTGTGGGATGGAGGCTGGGCAGTGCTGACCCTCCTGGAGCTCCCATCTTCCAAGTGACTCCTCCATTTCCCATCTCACCTGGGCTTGTTGGGCAGATTGTCCCAGAGCAGAGCGTGCTGCAGCCTGGAGACCATCGTGATTTATCCCAAGTGTATGTAGCCAGTCAATAGATCAGGCTTCCGAGAGGAGCACTGTCTGTGGCAAGGAAATGTATCGCAGAACGTTAATCCACGGCGCCCGTTACAGCTGTAAGGGAACAGACACGGGCAATAATTCACATCCCAGCACTTGAAAATGCTGTGGGTTCACAGCAGATAACTCAGAGCCTGATTATATCTTCTCCAGAGCTTGGGGACTGATAGTCACAGGGCTTTGGTCTTTGTTCGCTGCCGAGGAACAGGACTGAAGCTTGGGATAATCTTACCCTTTCTGAAGACTGCAGCTCTTTTCCAAACTGTGATTTCTCTTTTTAATTTCAACTGAAATAAATAATTTTTAGTGATTTAATGATTCGTTAGTGTGCTTGATACTTTCATTTAGTTCCCTTTCATAATTAAGGTCTCTCAACTGTTTAGGAGTGCGATATTACTCTTATAGTGTTTGAGGATTGGTAAGCACCTAAATAAAACCAACTTTTATAGGACTGGCTTTTATTGTACTTTCATTTATCACTCTATTAAAAAATAAAGCAGGGGAAAAAAACTTAATAAGGTTTTGAAAGTTGGCTCTGGCCATCGTGGCAGTTCAATGGAGATTTTGGGAAGCGGGCTGATTTTTCTCTGTTATTTTGGCATTATTGGTGGAGCAGCGCGGAGTAGGCAGGGAGGGCTGGCGTGGAGGGTGGCAGAGGGAAGCGGTGCCAGCAGCGTGTGCTGAGGGGGAGGGCTGTTGATGAGACTTCCCAGATGCCTTCATTATTCTTTCTCTCTCCCCCGTATGGCTTTCTCCTCCCAAAGCCATTACAGGGAAATGTGTCATTCGTGCCAGTGGGAGACCTGGAGAAAGTTCCCATTAACATCCTCCAAAGGTTAGGACAGGCGTCCCAAAAGTTTGGTTCTTACCAGCATAGATTCTTTGGATTTCTTTATTCTGCTGGATGAATCTTTGCTTTTCATTTAATTCTTGTTTGCTTTTTTGTATTTTTTTTCTTCACCTTTGTTTCATTCAAAAAGTGGGCAGTGTCATTCTCTCTTCCTAATTTGAACCTGGACTTGTGTGCAGGCAGAACGGAGTGAATTTCCCTTTCTCCACTATATTTCTCAGTAGATCCTCCTGCTGGTGCCAAGAGCAGGAATGGAGCAGGTGATGCTTTTATGGGGCACGATAATGAAACAGCTTCGTTCCGACCATGGGCTGAGGAGCACGTTAAGCAGCAGCTGATGTCAGGTTACACCTCAGGTGATCAGCGGTTCCGGAATCCTAAAATAGCTTGTCAAGACTTGTAATGTTACATGGCTTGGTTTGCTGTTTTCAAAAAATAATAATAAAAAAAGTCCTCGGAAGCTCCATACTGCTTGAAAACAAACATTAAAAATACTGACATGAAGGATCAAGATCACCCAATTAATTAAAAGCTTGTCATCCTGACTTTAATTCTAAACAGAATTATGGAACAGCCAATACAAGGGTTGATTAATGAAGAATTAAGGAAGTAATATAATTAGAGACAGTCAACAGGTTTATGGAATACTGATCTTGTCAAAATAACTTGATTTTTAAAAAAAAATTAGATTACAGATTTGGTTAATAAAGGTGATACTGTTCTTCTCTAATGCATGTAATTTGATATAAAACATTTTGATTAAGAAACCAGAATAAAATCAACTCAAATGGAGAACTGGCTAATATATCTAAACCCCCTTTTATGGATTAATTGAATAAACATTTCTATTTGGGTCCTATCAGGAACAGTTCAACGTAATTTATACAGAAAATGAAACAATGATAAAGATGGCAAATGGCAAAAGATTATGAAAGTGGTAGGAAAAAAAAACCACTGCAAAAAAGAGTTGGGTTATAATTTACAGTTTTTTGAGACAAGTGCTGCTACTCTGTGTTTCAGGTAGCCCAGCAGCAGTATAATAATTTGAAACATTTGAAATTGCCAAATTACTTTCCATCTGACCCAAGTGCTTCATCCCCAACTCCTCCCCTCCCCTGCAGCATCCTCTTCTACAGAATTAAAGGTGTCGCACAAAGGGTTACTGTCGGGAGCGTGAGGAAACCAAAATCAAAGAATTCTGACAGAAACTTAAAATCTGGAATCAAAATCTTGTTGTTAAGGAGGTGTAACGTGAACAGAATTAATACTATTTTTAGAGACGCCGGCAAGATTTTAGGTGATGATTTCTCATGTGGTTAAAATTTATTTTCCTTCTTTCCCATCTGTAGCCCCACTGCACAGACAGCCTACCATTTTGTGTGTGTGCTGCTATTTTTCACTTCATATTAACTTTTAAAACTATTTCATTTTATGCAGTTTGTTTTCCAGGTCGTTATTAATCGCCGAGAGCTATTTCATTACTCTTGGAAATGGCAACATGTTGAATTATCATTCAGATAATTAAACATTTCAGCTCCTAACGGTACCATAAGCGCACATTTTGCCGTTTATTGCCTTTTTTTTCATAGAATTATGCTCACTGCGAGGGAGTGGTGAGAATACATTCCACGATCTACCTTCCTTTGACTGCAAAATGAACTCTAGCAATTAGGCTGAGATGTCAGAGCAGGGGTGCCCGCTGGGACTGGGATTTGCAGTGGTGACAGTTTGCAGCACGGAGCGGAGCAGGGGATTACAAACACCTAAACTGTGAGCAACGACCCTCAAAGACGCCGTTCAAGGAGCTTGTCTTCTGTTTGGGGCTGGTTTGTCACCTTTGACAAATCAGTTCTCGTGCCATCACGAAAGCGGGGTTAATATGCGTTTCCCCAGCAATTTCTCTCGTTTTCATTTACCTCATGTGATTTATTCACAGCAAAGGCTTTGTCTTCCTTTTATTGTGCTGTTTTGCAATGAGATCTTGGTTTTATCTGTCTGAATGTTTGCCACAGATAAACAGTTTGTAATTAGAATTTACCGCAGCGAAGATCATACGTTGCAGAATGAATTTTTATTCATTCGGTGACAAACTTTGTTACTGATGCAATTTTTATGGTCACGGGGAGGGGGGTGCCGTGGAAGCAGAGAAGTACAACTGCTCTGCATTCAGCCCGTGGTGTGAGGGACCTTTCTTTGTGCCTCTCCATGAAGAGTCTTCTGCTCCTGGTGTTCACGGGAGGCAGTAAGGGACGGGATGGGGAGCGTGGGAAGAGCATCATACTGTAGAGAAATCAGTGGACATCGGTTTATTCCTGATCTCAATTATTTCTTTTTAATATATAAATTTATATTATTTTTTTTTGCTGCCATTTCACTTGTCTCCCATTCTCTGAATGGCAATAATTAAGGATTGCGCTAGTTGAGCATGTTAACTTGTGTGTGTGTGTGTTTGTGTGTGCCCCGTCACCTCCGGGACTTCTTAGCATCAACAAAATTTTCCTTTTCTGCTGCTCGGCTTTTTGGTGTTTTTGGAACACAAACCCCTTCCTCCACTGCAACCCCAGCTATTCCTTCCCTCCAGCCCTGAAAAGCAATTGAAAAGTCAGAAGCAAAAATACAGATGCTTCTGTCTAAACAATGGAAGAAGGAATGAATAATAGGTTGTAGAAATTACTCATGTTGGGTAATGGGCTTGTAGAAGGCTCGCAGATCGTACGGTGATGAATGCAGTATAAGAACCTATACAGAAAAGGAAACAAGTAAAAAGTTTTGTAGATATGACTTATCTTGCCTAGCAGTAATTGGAAACGGTGGTGAACGCGGATTTGAAAGACAAATTGAGATGGGAGGCATTTTTCATTGTCGCTTTACCGATGGGCGTACTCAGAGCATATACCCACGGTTTATACGGCGAGAGGAAAAAATAAATACAGCAGGAATATTGTATAGAAATCAATAAACATATATAACCATGATCTTTATGTCCTACCATGAATTATGTAGTCCTGAATTTACTAGTTGCTGTATGCTTTATTTAAAGTCACTTCACAAACTTGGGTTTTTTTTTTTTTTTCCTGTGTTAATTTGGTCTGATTCCCACAGCGGGAACTGCCTTCACAAACCAGCTCTGTCCCCGTGCTAAGGAGCGTTTCAGGGAGCTCTGAGTCCATAGGATTATTTCTGTGATGACTCCAGGTGATTTAAAGATCTCTTGGAAAGGGATGTGCTGTGGGTTGCCGGGGGTGAGGCTGTGCCCCACGGGGAGTGGGTTCCATGGAAGCCGTGCTCTCCTTTCGCCACCATCTGAACATCTGTGTTGTGGACAGACTTAAATTAGAAAATGTCAGATGCCTCCATTATTTGCTTTTTTTCCTCCTAAAATTTGTTACTTCGAGACCCCATGTGTGTTTTTTCCAGCTGTCCTGCACCAGTAGCTCTGTGCAAGGCACTGGGGTGTGATGGGCATCCATCCTTCCTTCTCGGCAGCTACTTGGGGTTGGAATCAAATGCACAGCAATTGTAATAAAGAGCAACAACTAGAGAATACCTGTAGCCTTTACAGTAGGGTGTTTCTATCTCAAAGGGCAAAAATCTGTCTGTAAATGTCCTGCTGTTACTCTCCTCCTCCTGTGTGTCATCCCGTGCCTTCCACCGCTGGGGTGGGCTTGTGGTGACGGGCAAGTGTCTCCTGGTGTTGACAGCTCAGGAAGCAATTCTTTTGTCTCTGGGGCTGAAGGTCTCTTTTTTGGAGCAGGGATTTGCTGAGCTGTTTTCTGCACAGAGTAATTGCTGGTAAGGGAAAAGGGGGGAATCTTTTGTCCAGGGGAGGGCCACGGAGATGTCCCTCTGCTGGGAGGACAGGCTGAGAGAGTTGAGGGGTGTTCAGCCTTGAGAAGAGAGGGCTTCACGGAGATCTTAGAGCCCCTTCCAGTCCCTAAAGGGGCTCCAGGAGAGATGGGGAGGGACTCTGGATCAGGGAGGGGAG
>JAOTQQ010000023.1:63493676-63503678 GCA_026546715.1 Gallinago undulata
CTGCCCAGAGAGGTGGTGGAGTCTCCTTCTCTGGAGACATTCCAAACCCGCCTGGACATGTTCCTGTGGGACCTGCTCTGGCAGGGGAGTTGGACTGGGTGATCTCCAGAGGTCCCTTCCAACTCCATATCATTCCGTGTGATTCTGTGAAATGCTAGCTGCTGACTTAGGGATGAACCACTTGGGAGACTTTACTCTCTTGTAGCTCCTGAAGCTCCCAAAGCTCCCCTCTCCCAGCTGCTTCTAGGCCACGTCTTTCAGCTCATGTTGGCTTGCAAGGTCTTTCTCTTTCTTTCTTCCTGAGGCCATTAGTGTGAGGGCAGTTCCTGGTTTCCCAGGTCCTTCTGAGGAAGGTGTGCAGGGTAGAGACTGGTATGGGCTGGAGGGGCCAGAGGAGGTGAAGATGGTGAGACCCAGATTTAGCAGCTTAGATCTATGGTATTGGAAAGCTGTGGAGAAGATCCAGGCGCTGCAGGACGTGAGATCCAACCTGTCCCTTGCAACTCCCTGGTGCTTCTGTGCTGTTGAAAGTCTGGTATGAAAAGGGGCAGCTCATCCTTGAAGCTGGGATCAGGAAATAGCACGTGGCAACGAGGCGTGGGATGTCTTCTCATTAGCCTTTTGTATGGAAATTGTCCAAGGCATGGAGGGAGGAACCAACAGGAACACTTCCTGAAGGAGTCATGGTGAAAGAAGTGTTTCAAATCAGTCAGTCTTGCTTAGCTGCTTAAAAAAAAATAATAAATAAAATAAGGCAGACCCATTTTCTCTGCTGTGTTCAAGGCCAGGGAAAGATGCAGCTTTTTTTGGACTTCAGTTTCGAACTGAAATCCCTGATTGCTCCCAGCAGTCACTTGTAAATGTCTGTCACCAGTCACAGGTCTCTCTGGTCATATTTTCTGCAGAAGGATATGAAAGAAATAGAGGAACCTTTGTTTTCAGATTTGGAACTGTGTATATGCACACAAACACGTAGATGTGTTGAGCTATGTCTCAATTTCAAGAAAAATATTCTGATAGCTTTGTAAATACAAGAAAAAATTGGTTTCAGCTTACGGGAACATTTTTCCGTACATGGTTATAATACCTTTAGTAACTAGTCAGATGGTTAGAACTATTTTCTCTCCCCAGTGTATTACAATAGATATGAAGGAAAAAAAAAAAACAACAACCCATACCTGCAGTATTTTATGAATTTGAAAAAAAAAAATAATAGAGAAATCAGTATGTTCCTGCCAGGTATCATTTGCAAAGAAGCAGCCACTTATTTTCAGTGCTTTTTTTCTAAATTGCCATCTGTGTGTCACAGTCATGTCTTGGTTTCAGTCAGTCACGGGGGTGGGGGACATTAATTGCACCAGTGACCTGGGTGCCTGAATTCACCTGCCTGTTTAGAAACCCCTGCATCATAAAGACAGATTGTGGTGAGAGAATGAGCTACTTAATCTTAACAATTATGTCAGAAAATTGCATTAGGAGTAAACAACAATGAAAAAGAATTGTCATATAGATTATAAATCAATATGGATTGGAAGTTGGAAAGAATTATTTAAGCACCCAAGAAGTAGAATTTGAGATTTGTTTTTCCAATTAAAGATGGGGAGGGAAGGGACCTATTTTTTCAAGATCTTTTTAAAGTTTATGGACAGGATTTTGGTGAAAACCTAGGAGAGCTGCTAGCAGTGGAAAATTATATCCCAGTTTCTGGTATGGAAGAGATCAGATTTTTTTTTTGTGTGATACAGGTGGTGTAGTAATCCCTTGTGTCAAGATTGCTGCTGGTCTCTGCTGGGACCAAGAGCGGCTGCCCTTTCTCTTCCCCTGCACTGGTTAATTTGGCTCCTAAAGGGGCTGTCCTGGTTTAACCCCACCAACCAGGACCAGTCCTGTCTGTGCTCCCTCTCAGCTTCTGTGGGAAGCTAAAAAAGTCCTCGGCTAATATAAACATCACCTAGCAACAACTGAAACAATACGTGTGATCAACATTCCTCAACCTTCTTCTCATACCAAATCCAAACCACAGCAGCTACTAGAAAGAAAATTAACTGTCTCCCAGCTGAAACTAGGGAAGGTGCTTTAAATCTTTCCCAGAAGTATTTGGGTTTGTGTTCCCATCTGGCATCATCGGGACTGAACCAGTCTTTGGATCTGTGGTCAGAAGGTCAAACTTTAATTAAGGATAGATTCGAGCATTCCGTGGGTGGCTGCTGAAGGCTTATGGAAGGGCACCCGTGTCTGTCGGGAGGGTCAATGGGTGGAGAGAGGCAGAGTTCTCCAGTTGTCCTATTGCGGGTAATTTCGGTTTCCCAAGTACACATTTAATGATGTTTCCCTCGTGAGGGGCGTTTAGTGCTCTCCTCGAAACCAAGCTCCCTCTGAGGCACGGCCGGTGAAACCTGACCTTGAAATCATAGCGCAAGCCGTGCCAAAAATTAATTGCTGGTAGCATTTCTCTCTGATGTTTGAGTTTTAATGAACAAAGAGTTGGGGCAGGTTTTAAAGTTTTTATAGACAGGATGCAAATTTGCTCTTTTTTTAATTTTTTTTTAATTTAAAATTGATAGCTCGGTTGCTCTTGTTGCAGATTATTGAGGACATCTTTTAAGAACTATTTTGATTTTTAAAGTTTCATTATAAAATAAAAAGGAAATACAATGGTTTAATGGCATTTAGAAGCTTACTTCATCAGTTTAGCATTATACTTGCAAAGCACAGAAGCGCAATACCAATTTTGCATTACTTTAAATTTAATTTAACAGTGTTCTTAGAAAAAATTGTGCAAGTCTAATTTATGTTGACAAAGGCAATACAAAAGTATTTTGTAATAAGCAAGGCACTAATACAGCACACAGGAAATCGATTTCATATTACATTTTTGTATAATTAAGTAAAGTGCTAACTTCGAGCTATTTCTTATGACAGCCCATAAGGCTGTATTTTTTTTGCACTCTTGCAGTTAGTGTTTAAGTTGAAAAGCACATTTAATTTAAAAATGTTTGCAACCAACTATGCTAATATAATTGGCACTAAAGTAATTTAGCCTTATATATTTCATTATTAAGTAGAAGAAATTCTGTATAGATTTTGTTTCCTTGTTGCTGTAATTTTAATTACAATATTGGGAATATATCACATTTGAAACATTACTCAACTCTTTCTGGTCCAAAGTGAAGGGATGTAAGATAAAAGCGTCTGCACTTTCTTTCACCCTATGCTCCCCTCAAGCATTTATGTTACCATGCAGTCCTCTCCTCTCATTCAGCATTGCGTCCTTCTTTTAAGAGTAGATTTATTTGCTTCATAAATTCAGCGCCCAGTTTTTGAAGTGAGTTATGGAAGTAGGTCTTTGGGAAGGTCTTATCCCAGACTCCCAGCCCTTTCTCCCTTTCTTCTGGAAGATAAAAGTTAAGGTGTTTAGTGATGGCTGAGTTCATGTTTTTTTGGGGGAGGTTGTGTTTTCGCTTATTTTTCTTTTGAAAATATGAAACAAGGCAGAGGATACGAGGCTGTTGTAATAATTTTCTTCCTTTCAGCCATTTTTCCCTAGTGCCGATGGCAATGAGGTGGACATGCTTTACCACTTCGCATCTTTTTCTCATCAACTGTCCAGCCCTCGGGTATTCACTTTCCACCTTTCTGTTGCATCAGGATTTCAATTTCCAGTTGAGTATCTGATACCAAACCTGGAAACTGAAATACATCTATGGATGTGGGCTACTGTGAATCGAAGGACAGCTGCAGATCTGTCCCATCGGCATCAGCTTCTATTCCTGTGTGTTCACACCCGTCCCAAACACCCCTAGCAATACATATCATTTTACAGTTGTGTTTTGCTCGGTTATATATTTTTTTTGTCCTCTGCCGACAAGGCAGAAGAAACAAGTTATTGGAGGAAGATGGGAGGCCAACCCTTTCCTTTCCTGTTTGTAAACTTCTGATGCGAAAGAAACAAGGAAATGACCATACGAAGAAAAAACTAACAAACAGTGACTGGCCCAGTTTATTGTTCGGTCCGACTATCTTAAATTGTGCCTGATTTTTAAAGGATGTGTTCAGCACTTGTTGAAAATAAAGAGAAGGGCCTTCCCAAGGCACAACTTCCTGAGCTCTCAGTAACATGATTTTTATGATTTTTATTCCTTGCCCTAAGCATCAATAGAATGAAACTGCATGCTTGGCTTAAAATCTGACATAAACCTGTCAGACACTTTATGCTCTGCGGTGGCCACAGAATTCCTGATGTAACCAAAGCTCCAGCCCACTGGGAACACCTCAGTGCATAACAGTGCCGTCAGGTATGACCCGCTTGTTTTGAAGCTTTATTTGGAAATACCATCTTGTTATACTTGAGCTCACCGGAAAACTCAGTATTTGGAGAATATTGCATTCCTTGGGCAGAATGTTCAGCTGGTGCTTAAGGTTTATTATCAATATTCAAAAATGTTGAGCAGTTCAGCTTTCAGCATGCAAACCGTGGGTCAGGAAACGCTCAGGAAATTGCAGACGTTCCGACAGCGTAGGGACTGCACGTCCAGGGTTATTCTTGAGAGGCATTATCCTACATTTCCTGCTAGGAAGAACACACTCTCTAATAGCATGAATTGTACTTCTCTGTTGTTTCCACACGCACACTATGAAGACCTTGGCTTCACCGTGCTCCTGAAAACCCACTGGCTCTGTTGCTTACCATCGTAAGATCTTTGTGTCAAGTTGAGAAGTTCCAAAAAGCCATTTGTTGCCTTTACAAATAACTCAGTTCAGGCAGTTGGAAGAAAATCATAACGATACCTGGTTTGTTTTTTCCTATTGCTGAGGAGCAATTTCCACAGAAAATAAGAGCTGAAACAAGGATGATATAGAATAACATTTCAGTTCAGTTATCTGAAGAAACCAGCAATGCGGATTGATTGAAAGACAGCAGATTGAGTTACTACAGATGTGGTACAGGTAATAAATGAGTGCAGTCATTTGTTGCCTAAGAAGCCTACCTTCTGAAAGACAAAGTTTGCTTATTCCACTGAAAAGTGAAAATAGCAAAAATTAAATAACACCTTTGAGTCATATTCCTTTTAGTCAAAAATGAAAACAAAAATATTTTGTCAATTGTCATAAAAATAAATTAGTCAGAATAATCAACTTCCAAGTTATTACCAGTACCAAATAACAAGTAATAATATTTGATGCCTAGAAAGAGTGGAAAATCAGCAATAAAGTAGTGTATGGTATTATTATACCAATGAATCTGATGTCTGAGAATTTAAATGCTCTAATATTTTTAGCTTTTTAATCAAAATGATTCTCTTTTCATTTTCTCCCTGTGCAATCCCAAAGAACTTGATGTTTGCAGAGCTTTATGACAGCAGTTCTGCCAGCACATGGAAAGGTCCCCGGGTTCTGTAATGCAGGGCGTAATGTGGGATTTGCCACGTAAGCGCTCAAGACAGCCCAGCTCAGAAGAGGAAGAAAATAAAATCAGTCCAGGGGCCTCCAGAGTTTGATTTTTTTTTTATTTTTTTTTTCCCCCCAGAAATGTGGAGGTACATCACTTTTCAGAGCCATAATTCTAATTATGTCCTTATCACTTCCAAAAATCCCATTATGTTCCTGTAGGCATTTTTATCTCAGAATATTTTCCTTTGAACTGGCGAGTTCTTTCCTTAAAATGAAACAAGGTGCTTGAGATACCACGACCCAAGGTTTTGCATGACTTTTCTGGCTTCTAAATGATGTTACCTGATTTTGCTGCTGTATTTTGACTGCAAGCTTTGCTTTATATATGGATGCCTTGAGGTGTTATTGTCCTTCTTCTTCTTGCCATTGCATCTCTCCTGGATGATGCCGCCTTTGGATGATGCCTTCCCTGGCCTTCCCTTCTGTGGGGAGAGCAGAAAAGGTCCCACAAGGCCCCTTTGCCCGGTGCCACGCCAAGCCAGCTGGGCACCTTCACTCCAGTCCCCCCTTCTTGGCAATTTAATTGGAGCTGCTTGACTTTTCCACCAAAGAAAATGAGATCTGCTGATTGTGCTGGTGGAGATGTTGAGGGAGAGAATTGCTGGCTGACAGGCATTAATTAACTAACTGCTGGAGTGTTAAGACGGTCGGGGCAGTACTAAGGTTTTGATTTTCTGACTCTTCTTTCCTTGGGCACATATCTGCAAAAGTATATTCTGCCTAGATCGTGAAATGTGATTATTTTAATAATCATGTGGTGAAACTGCACTAAAACTGGAATTATAAGTCATGTTTCTAGTTCCCAGCTTCATGCTGAATCCACCGGTCAAAATAGTGATATTAGTGTTAGTATAAGGCAGTTGGTCAAACTCTTTCATGACCATTAACTACTGTGGTGGGGTTTTGATGTGTTCTCTGTGTTACGGTGATGCCAACCCTCCTGTCTCAGAGTCACAGCAGAGTCTTCCCAAGGGAGCTGGTGTCCTGACGTGCACTGCAAAAACCAGCATATGATTTGGCTGGGTAAGGAAATGTCATGTTTGTGTGACAGGATCTGATGTCTAAGCTGTAGACATCAGGCTCGTAGCAACTCATTTGATTTCGCCTGTAAACCACCCATTGCCCCCCAAATTCTTCAAAGTTAATTATTGTCCGTAATGTCCTTACTGCTGGTTTAAAAATAATGAATGTACAGTGCTTAGAAACAATTAACTGTGTAATACTGCGCATTACCACTATCATTTCTGTAGTATGTAGGAGATGATTTGGCTTTTTCTTGGGCTGAATTATGCTGTGCCATAAAGTGCTATGGGAGTACTATTTGCTTGAAACATGGTTGAAATTATCACAGCAAGCACAGGCGTGGATGTGTTTTCTTTCTTGTCTCATTTCACAAATATGAAAGAAAACAAAAAGTACTTTTCCCCCTATGTTCTTGCAGTTCCCCCCTCCCCAACCCGCAGGAAAAGTCATCTTTCGGAGCATATTCTGAATTCACATTAGTAACACGACTTGCTGTCTGTTTTGTTCTTAAATACATTATATCAGAAAATAAGTGAGACTTGGTGGGTGTCTTATGGGCTTTTTTTTTTGGTTTGTTTAACTATAAGAGACACTGTAGTGTGTGTGTGTATATATACATAATATATATTATATGTGACTATATAGTGATAGTCACATCTAGATAATATAGACTAATAGACTGTATTATATAGTCACTAAAGCATTTTTCTAGTGGGTGTGGGATGAAGAAGCAGCACTGATGGAGGCTGGTCTCCGGGGTGTCAGTCTGAGCGTTCCATGACAGCTCCTGCTCTTTAACCGTCTCAGCCGCTTCCCCATCTCACTGCAGACATTAACCATGTGAGCCCAAAGTATTTAGGAGTTAATGACCTGTTTATACAAGTCTAAGCGTTCACAGCGATGGGATATTAAGTTATTCGATGTATTTTGCTATGTAACTAAACCTCAAGTTGTGCTCGTAAATAATCGCTTAATTTGTTAGTTTAAATTGAGCGCATCTATTTTTCTGCCTCTGTAGTCCTTGGTGTGTTTGGAATAGTATTAAAATGTGAGGCTGGTAAACATCAGCATAAATCTCTTACCTTCCCAGAGATAGTGAAAGAAGTGCAGAGCATGAGGTTTTGTTTTTTTTTAGCCTTAGAAAATAGAAATTTTAAAAATTAACAGATTAAGGAAGATAAATTGAGTAGCAGTCTGTTCTGTCAAGACCCGTACATGTCCCTGTCAGGCCTCACCGAATTTCATTTTACATTTTGAAATTTTCCAAGAGTTAGATTTGAATTGAAGCTAATGTTAGTGACAAGAGGAAAATAGAAGCAATTGGTTTGCACTAAACAAGTTTGAATGGTTGTTAATGTGAATGACTTTCAGGCAGCGAATGTCAGAGAACAGTAGATTACTTTCTTTACCTCGGGCGTTTTAAACCATCTCCTGTGGTAGGCCTGACGTTATTTTATTTTTTTTTTCTTCCCTTGAACACGGGAAGCAAAGTAATTGGAGTCTGGTAATTTCAGCCCGTGGCTGATGAAGATAAATCATAACGAGCTACTGGAATGCACACTGACAATCCACATAGGGCTACTAGAACATGAACTCTCACTAATGCATTATTCAAATTTTGTTTCCTTCTGATTCATATTCTAAGAAGGCCCCTCAAACTGTTAATTATGAAGCCAACCGCCATTTGTTATTCTGCAGAAATTTCATGCTGGAAAGGAAGAGGCCTTTGCTTTGTTTCCAGGCCTCAGGCCCCCGAGGAGCGCCGTGCGGCCTGCTCCCAGTGCCCAGCCTCGGCAGATGTGTCTGTGGGGAATTTTGGGGCTTGTTTCGTTAACTTCGGATCAAAGTTGCCCTCCATCTGAAATGGGCAACAGCTCCACCTGGCAGAGTTGTCCCATCCTGGCCTGCGTTTCCATTAAGCTGGGGCTGGCAACCTGCAGACACTCAGGGCTTGCCGCTGGAGACCAGCCTCATAGCCAGGCCGGGTTTCTGCTGGGTCCACCTGGTCCCTTGGGGTTAACGCCTGACCCCAGGGAAACAATGTGAAACTGGCCACGGGGCAGGAATGTGACAATGCAAATTTTGGGTTGGATTCCAGGGAATTGCACCCTTTGTGTCTTTTCAGCCCTTCCTACTGATGGTCCTCTCCTCGCCTTGATCCTCAGTCTTCAGCATCAGGAAGTTCTGACTTTATGTGATGGCTCTGGATCTATCTGGGAAGGGAAAGCAGATACATCCCAAATATTTTCCACATAGAAACTCTCTGTCCTGTAGTTTCAACCAGTTAAAGCAGACATGGCCAGAAGTGCCACACCACCGGGTCAGAGGCACAAACCGGAGGGGGGACCAGTGGAAATGTCATTTTCTCTTTGGCGACTCCATCTCTCATCTCTCATCCTTGAATTTAAGCAATGCCGTAGTTCACATCCCGCAGCAAATTACTCAGTTGGCAGATTGACTTCTTTCTATGGTCCCCATTGCACTCACAGCAAAGCTTGATGAAATTGTTTATGCAAATAGTGTATTAACTGAAAGACATGGTGATGTATTGATCAAAGCTATTTTCTTGTTTTGATGCAATTCATGCAGTAGTTTCAGCTGAGGAGAAGTATTGGGAGTCTAAATATTTCATTTCAGTGGTTTCAAAACAAAATGGCTTCACTTCTTTGATTTTGAAACAATGTTTTGTTTTGAAATTGAGCTAAGCTAAATTTTTAAAAGGATAAGAACTACCTGGCAACAATTGTGTTGTGAGACAGCCAGAGAAAAAGTTTTACTTCAGTTTAAATTGTTGTTTTTTTCCTTTTTTGCTTTATATTTTTTCTTTTTTTTTCCTTTTTTTGGCTCTTGAACTGAAAACACCTCGCAGCTCTGTACATGAGCATTCCTTGGGGTCATGCAGAGAATCTCAGTACCTTGTTTCCTTCCTCTGTGTTCCACCACCAGGGAGTAGTTCTGTGCCACCAGTAATTTTCAGGGGACCAGAGAACATGGGAGAGGAGTAGGAACGCTTTTGTTTGGGGGGAAGCCTTCTCCTTGGTTCTAGGACTGAGCCTCTCCATGTTTCTGATTGAAGATTTCACCAGCCACTTGCTATCAAAAGCCCTACCTGTATCCAAAGAGGATATTTATTTGCAGAAATGCTCTGCTTTTGAAATGAAAGGGGGAAATCGCCCATCACGTTTCACAAAAATATCAAAGAAATAATTCAGGAATCTGCTGGCTTCCCCCCACAGACTCATTATTTTGCTCGTCCCTGAGTAATTTTGCCATGACCCCTGCAAGGTGTGTTCTCCCCCAGGAACCACACCAGTGCAGAGCAGCTCTCCCGGTTGGTTGGTCCCCCTCC
The DNA here is from genome assembly GCA_026546715.1 of Gallinago undulata. NCBI lineage: Eukaryota > Metazoa > Chordata > Aves > Charadriiformes > Scolopacidae > Gallinago > Gallinago undulata. The sequence continues at coordinate 63,503,500 of JAOTQQ010000023.1, forward strand.
AACACCTCGGTTTTGTGACTGGGAAGTTGTGGTTTGATGTTGAATCATACATTCATAGAATGGTTTGGGTTGGAAAGGACCTTAAATACCATCCAGTGCCTACCCCTGCCCTGGGCAGGGACACCTCCCACCACACCAGGTGGCTCCAAGCCCCCTCCAACCTGGCCTTGAACCCCTCC
>JAOTQQ010000023.1:63528245-63540456 GCA_026546715.1 Gallinago undulata
TTCAAGGCCAGGCTGGATGGGGCTTGGAGCAACCTGGTGTGGTGGGAGGTGTCCCTGCCCAGGGCAGGGGGTTTGGACTGGATGGTCTTTAAGGTCCCTTCCAATTCTAACCATTCTATGGTTCTATGCAGAGGAATTGAGGGTTGGGACTGGAAATCGCTGGGCATGAAGGGCCAAGGGGAGTAGGGCTGCTACGGGAGATAAAGGGTTAGAGAGTGGGAGCAAACAGCAAAGACAGGACTAGAAGGTGGGAGCTGGTGGGATGACTAGGACCATGGAAACTGGAGTATCTGCCATCAGAGGAGAGGCCAAGAAAGCTGGGTGTGTCCAGGTTGGATGTGAAGAGCTCGAAAGCTGGTGGTGACTCCAGTGGATATCGGCATAATAGCCCAAAAGGTTCTGTGAAGGACCAGAAGTTCAAAGGTCCAGGGTGTCAAAGCCCAGGCTTCGGGAGGTAGGAAGTGCCAGGCTGTGATTGCCAGTGCCCTCTCTTGTTTGCTCCTCTGCAGGGCGTACGCTGAGATAATGTGCAATTGTCTCGTTAGCAGTAATCTTTAGCTCGTTCACTGAAGAGGATGATTGTGCTCTGGGGTGTCTCGTAAAGATTCACTTACTTAATAAAGGGGTCTCTTGGCAGTAGAACCCTTGCTGGATTTATAGGAAGTTGAGACTCGTTGGCAAACAAGGCAAAAGACTTCGGGAAGAGAAGGAATCCCTTTTTTGATAAAAGAAACTGAGCTGTGCTCTCAAAACCCTGGATTCTGTGGAAATTTCAGAGTGATTCTAGGTAGGTCTTATTAAACCAGATATTTCACAAGAGGCCATTGATAGAATTTAAGCTGGGCCCCTGCCCTGGGGTCCTGGTGAGCGACCTACAGAACCGCTCAGATTTCCCAGCCCCAGCTGCAGGGAACAGGATTTACCCTGCAAAATATTTTGGAATAGTAGCCCTGTTGTATCTGTGACGGCCGGTGATATAGGGAGGTAGCTTTATGGGGGGGAAACGATGTAATTTATTAGACCCAGTAGTACACCTGGGGGGGGGGAAAGCAGGCTTTTTGGGGCAGAGAAGCCCATGCTGAGAATGACAGGCTCTGTCTGCAGAACAGCTCGTGAGGCTCAGCCTGGGCGAGGGGCAAGGGAGACCTGTGCTTGGGGGGGGAAAAGGAGTTCTCCACGTAGAAAATGAATAATTTTGCTCTGGTGTGTTTAACGTGCTCCTGATAGGGTTTGTGATGTGCCGGCGTGACTTGCAAATGTGAAAATAATGCATAGCTATCTGCTTTGGCATATGGAGGGAGATACAAGGAAATAAGCAGTTCAGTATCAAATTCAGCTATTAATTACGGAGATATCGAAGCAGAGAATGTGGTTCAATCCTAAACTCGATAAAATCCCTTGAATTCATTTATGGTTTCATTGTCTTTTACAATACAAAAGACTCCTGCGGTGACTGCTCATGAAAACCTGTCTGCTGGCACCTGAGCTACTTGTGCTTTTAGATGGATGCTTTGGCTCTGCCCCTGCCACACTGATTATTGCCAATATTTTCCCCCAGTCTCCAGCATCGGGTGGGTTTTCTTTTTTCTCCTCTCGGGTGGGTGTTTTCAGGCCGTTGCCTTTTTCTCAGCTGCCTCTTGAGCATTCGCAGCCCTTGGAGGGGGTGCCCAGCAGTGCTTGTCCTCCCCCAAATACCCCTCCCCTACTTATGAAGTGACATTTGCTTGAGAAAAAGGGAAAACTGGTATCAAAATAAGTGGCAAGATCAATACAGGCATGGCTGGAATGTTAGACCTTGAGCCCACAGCTCTTGGTGAGGTATTTGTGATACCCGACAAAATCCTCTTAATTTTTTTAATCCTCGCTGAAAAAGTCACAGTGTGTGACTTCAATTTATTTCTCGCTTCTCTGGAGAAAGTTCGATGTTTTAGCAAGTTGTCTTTATGTTGGAAACCTCTGAGCAATGGCGAGAGACAATAATGGTTCACGGCTTCGTTGGTATTTAAAATTAACCCCTTTTTAACATATTATAGAACGTTTTTTATATATATATATATAACGTTACTTGCTGACCTCTTTATTAATTGCAATATTTGAGCTAATAAGTGACTCAAATAAAGTGTACTTAATTTTCTCCTAATTTCTGTGGAGACATCATTGGCGTATCTAAAGAAGTTTTTGGAGATATGTGAGGACTCTGTGGTGTGCCCTGAAGGACAGCACCTCCATACTTAGGGCCCAAGCTCCAAGCCCCTCTCTGGGGTTTCCCACTGCTTCCAGCCCCCACGGAGCCCCCCCAGAGCCCCCAGCCCCCATAACACTGTGATGTGACTGCTGGTAGCCACCATTGACTTTTTTTCCAAGACAACATCCCCCATTCTACCTTTTCTAGGCCCTTTCCCCCTCCTGGAAGGAGGATGGGTGAGAAATGCAGGATCTCCCCTAGAAATGAAGGAGACACCACATTCCTTTTGCCCTTCCAAGCAAAAAATATACTCGTAGCCCTGATCTAAGCAAGGTCCTGGGTTTCGTAGCCCATTTCTGGGTATTATGGACAATAAAATAACTCACTGCAGTTGCTGTCTAGAGGATTCAATAGATATTATTCATCAGCCAAGGGATATGCAAAGCAGCTGCAAATTAGAGTAAGAAAATTTCTTTGAGTTCCTTTCTTTGGGTATTGAATAGTTCGAAAAAACTACTTTTATGTTCCGGAACATCTCAACTTGTCTCCAGCTGATTTTCTACAAAGCTGTATTTGCATTTGTCGCATCAAAATTACTAACATTTGCCTGTCATACGGAGTGGAGGTGACCACAAATGGTACCCGTCCCAGTGTTTCCCAGGCTTCTGGGGCCATGCAGCTGCTGTCCCACCACCACCGCCACCACCTGGGGCTGGAAATGTCATTCCCAGCTATTTGAACTCCCATCACCAGCAGAGCCCAACTGGGAGCTGGGAATTAATGTTCCAGCAGCAGAGATTTTTTAAAAAAGGTCAGCAGTTCTGAGCAGCGTGGAACATAACCAGCTGGGAAGACAGAGAGATGAGCTGGGGCTCGCTTTATTGTACCAGGTTATAAATTGATTTCTGTGAGATGGCAGCTATCCTCACACTGGCATGAATTTTTATGCCTGTTTCTTACCTACTGTTAGTTTTAATGATATACTGATACAAAGTTTGGTTTTTTTTAAAAAAAAGTTTGTTTCCCTTAATTCAAGTTCATGTTTTTTTTTCTACAAGATAGAAAGAAGTGAGGATACGTCCCTATGTGTGCAAATATTAGCTGTTGAAATAATTATTTACATGTGCAAATGATAAGATACAGCCTTAAATTTTTATTTTTTAATTTTTTTTTTAACCTGGGGTCACCTTTTCCCCTGCAGTGCTGTTTGAGCAGCATTGCTTTGGTTTTTATTGCAAGGGCTCTATATTTGCAACAGGAACTCAGAAGTAATTGTAGAGATATTGAAATTTGCATCAAAAATCTCAGAGTATTTTGGGTTGCTGATCTCCAAAATACGTGTGCACAGCACAATTTTTTTCCTGAGATCAAAACAATTTTCAGGGAAAACTTGAAGTCATGTGGAGATGGAACTTCTTCTGTTCCATTTTCCATGTTCCTCGGGAACACCTGGGCGGTGAGTAAGTGAGGTTGTACTGTGACTCCCTCCACATCCCAACCCACCACCAGCTTCCTCCCTTCTCTGCTGGACCTTCACTCCAGCTGCTCTTGTTGCTGACAAATGGTGCTTCCACCTCTACTGGGGACCCACCTTGGTCCCTATGGCTGTTAGCTGGCATGGGCAGGCTGGGGAGATGCTGGTTAGGGATTGACCTGCTGGAAGGCAGTTTTGTAGAGACACACTTTGGAGTCCTGGTGGACTACAAGTTGCCCATGAGCCAGCAATGTGCTCTTGTGGCCAAGAAGGCCAATGGCATCATGGGGTGCATTAAAAAAAAACATGGCCAGCAGGACAGGGGAGGTTATCCTCCCCCTGTGCTCAGCCCTGATGAGGCCTCATCTGAAGTGCTGGGACCAGTTTGGGCCCCCAAGAACTGTTAAGAAGGACAGGGATTTACTGGTGAGAGTCCAGTGGAAGCTATGAAGATGATCAGGGAGTGGAGCATCTCTCTGATGAGGAAAAGCTGAGAGACATTAATCTATTCAGCTTGGAGAGGACTGAGATGGGATCTCATCAAGGCTTATCAGTATCTAAAGGGCAGGTGGCAAGAGGATGGGGCCAGAGTCTTCTCAGTGGTGCCCAGTGACAGGTCAAGAGGGAATGGGCACAAACTTGAGCATAAGACGTTCCATCTAAACATGAGGAGGAACCTCTTCACTTTGAGGGTGGCAGAGCCCTGGCAGAGGCTGCCCAGAGAGGTGGTGGAGTCTCCATCTCTGGAGACATTCAAATCTACCTGGACACATTCCTGTAGGACCTGCTGTGGGTGACCCTGATGTAGCAGGGAATTGGACTGGGTGATCTCCAGAGGTCCCTTCCAACCCCTATAATGCTGTGATGCTGAGCACTAAGTGCCTTCTCATCTCGTTGAGCTGCTGAAATCTGGCCTCGTGTATAACCACGTTGTTTCCTTGTGGGACACGTTAACGGGGACTTAGTTCTGCCCCAGCGCCAGGCCAGCATTTGTGAAAGCTATTAAAAAGTTTGTAGATGTCAAGTAAATGTATATGAATAAATAAGTGATTCAACTGGTATAATTAACAGATGGCAGGATCAATTATGTATTCATATTTCAGGCCAACAACATTTGGTAGATATAATTACTTTACAGGTGTTAACTGCCCTTTCTCCTGGAAGGAGGAGGCTCTGAGCACTAGAGGTTCTCTGCAAAGTGACTCCTGGTTATAAACTGCCAGGGAGGTGAACGGCTCATCTTCTCCACGCGATGCTGGGAAGAGAAATTCAGCTCCTCCGTCTGATCCCAGAGCGGAGACAGAGAGCCGAGCAGGTGTTAAACCATCCCATTTCTGGAAAAAAAGCTGCCCAATATTACAATGGGTTTAAAATTCACTTTGACGTTTGAGAGATGCAAAGTCCAGACAGGCAGGCGTTCGGGGAGGAAGAGACAGCTGGTAGGAAGAGCTCCTTTCATTTTTGCAAAATTAGGGTGGGTTTTTTTTTCATATGTAGGAGAGTAAATTGCATGTAATTTGGATGGGATTCTAGTACAGATTGCGGTGACTCGTGGCCAGAAGAGCAAAAGTGAATAAGTAGGTTGTAAGATTATGCTCATTTTGTAACTGATTTTTTTTTTTTTTAATAGAGCCAAAAAGTGTTAATTCGCTGTAGGCTCTGCATAATAAAGTTTGCCAAAGATGGTAAGTCACATACACAGAGCACTTACAGAAGTAATGATTTGTAGTTTTTGAAGCTTCTCTGTTTTATGCCTAATATTTAGTATTTGCATTAAAGGAGAAGAACTAAAAGAATCAATGGGAAATAAAATGCTTTTCATTGGCAGACAAATAGGAAGTTAATAAAATTCTGCCATTCCCAGAGCTGGAGGGGATAAGATGTACAGTCAAGAGCAAAGGCTGATCTGTAATTTTCTCCTTTCTTGAAGTTTGGTACCTAGAAACTATCAGAACTTGAGATTTATTTAATGTATGAATTAGTAGTAGTATTAGTTTTAAGAATTATCATTTCAGAATTGCATGATCTTGATTCAGGCAATTAGGATTTTAGCCTAATTTTTTACTTTTGTTTGGCATCAGACACTGCTATTTATTAAATATACTGGCTGCCACCACGCTCAGGAGAAGCGGGAGGACCTGAGTGGTGGTCACCTGGTCACGTTGTGTGTTTGTTGCTCGCTCAATCGTGTCCCTCTCTGGCTGCAGCAGATGTTTCACCTCCTCTGATTAGGTGTTTTTGACAGTTTTGAAGTCTCTGACCGTGTGAGCTGATTATATCTTAATTTCTTTCTTTTATAATCAACATTTTTTGTTTAAAGTTTTATTCTGGATATTAGGAAAAAAAATTTACATTGAAAGTGTTATGAAGCCTTGGAATGGGCTGCCTGGGGAAGTGGTTGAGGCACCATCCCTGGAGGGATTTAAAAGCCAGCATGAAATTCCTGGCATGAAGCAGAAGAGAGTGAAAACTTGGGGAATCTTTTGAATGGGAAATGTCCTCTGCTGGAATCTGATTTTACTTAAGGCTTAGTTAATTCAACATCTAGCGTCTGGATGAAAAAAAAAATTAAATTCAATTCAAAAGCTTGTTTATTGATTTATAGTATTCAATGGTGAGACTGAAGGGAAATGGATGAGGAGGCAATTCCCTCCTTGACCCAGCGTGGCCCTGAGAGTGCCTGGACCTGAGACATCTCCTCTCTGTCGGTGTCTCTTGGATTGATATGGGAGGGAAATGGGGAAACTGGTGTCCCACTTGGAATTTTGCATGGTGCTGCATCCTCTCTGGACAAGACATGAGCTCTTCAGAGGTGCCCCATTCAGACCAAAGCCTGGGAGATAGGAGAGGTCCTGGTGGCGGTGGAGAGAAGGTGGAGAGTCTGAAGTATATTAATCCTGATTTTTAAAATGCTTTTCTGGTTGGTGCGAAGACTATAAACACATTTTGTGATGTCTTTATGTTCACGGTGAGGGCCTCAGTTCTGTATCTCTTGTTTGCAAGTAACAAAATGCGAAATACCTTAGGTTTTTGCCTTGGTGTGGGACACAGGTGTGTGGAATTGCGCTCTCTATATTTGGAGTTGCTGATGTCATTGTTAGGTCAAATGGAGAGCAGGGAAATACCCTTCAGCTGTGGTAGGATAATCCAACACATCTGAGCCTTTGAGGTGGAGCATTTTTGGAGTACGGGGATTAAGGTGGGACAGGGGGAAGAGGAGGGTTTATGGAGGAAGCAAGGAGACAGCGGGTGCGTGGAGTCTGCTGGAGACCCTGGTGAGCTCTCAGACACGTCCAGGAAGACCCTCAGCAGTTCTTGATCTGCGACAGACAAAGACTCTGGTAAAATGGTTTTCTGAAACTTTTTTTTTTGTTTTATCCATATGGTGTAAAAATGCTTGCCCAGCTCTAATTACTTACTGCTTAAATTTTTCTGAAGGGCTAATTTATGACCAAATTTGGCTGGTTCTTACAGGGTGCTGCTGGCAACAAATGTCCTTTGCTTTTGGACTCAGCCTAAGCCTGAAAAGACACAAACAGGGCTCATTCTTACACCTAAATCCACGCCAGGACAGGAGTAGCTGAGGAGTGTGATAGAAAAGCAAGAAACTAGGGATCCCCTTTCGTATAAACCCACGGCAGCAACACTTCAATTTCTAAGCCATTTTTTGTCTTTTAAATACTATTATGTGGATAGTGCCAGAATATAACATTTTGGAAAGGGAAAAAAAATCAGATACAGAGTGGCGAAAGGAGAAGATTAGCTGAACCCATCTGCTTTTATTTTAGCTGTGTTGATGCTCATTCCGATATTTGAGTTTCTGGGTTTTGAAAGCACTAAAGAAAAACAAGGACCACTGCCAGCGCCGTCCCAGTGGTGGGGCTTCATGACCAGAAGCTGCAGGAGAATTTTAGATGAGCAGGAGGATTAGGTTTCCAAGAGGTGTCGTTATGTTTGGCCTCTGACTCGAAGTGAAGTGCTCCTTGGGGAAGCTGCAGGGGCTTTCAGTGAGACACTAGTCTTTATGAAAAAAAATTGTATGATTGTTTTTGGCAGTCAAGCATGACTTCTTTTCTTGTGGTGTTTGTCTAGGGAGACTCTGAAACTCCCTTTCCCTGCGTGGACATTCTTTTTGTTTTATTTTTCTCTGCAGTTGATAATATGATGTAATTGTCATATTTTAATTCAGACAAATGTGTCTATACATATATTCTTCATTGTGGGTGACGAGCAAAGTAAATTAGTTTGCAGATAAGGTTTGCTGCCCTGCCCTTTAGCCTGCTGTATTTACTTCTAATCTTTTGCATCTTTTGATTGCAGAGTGCAAAGTTGAGTTTTGAGCTGTGAAGTGAGAATCTGTGAAGGCAAAATAACTCAGTGTATAAGTTCATGATGTTCCACCTATAAGAATTTTGTACTTGCTTTAAGATTTCAGTTTGGGGGTTGATTTTTAATTTTTTTTTTTCCTCCTCTGATAGTCTAAAGGAGAGGTAGTATGGATAGTAAGGCTTACTGTCTACATACGTGCGTTTATTTACGTTTGTGTTTGGAAGAAGTCATACAGAAACCCTAAAAGAAAGGGTGGGAGGTGGATCAGGAGTCAGCAATAGTCCTTTGAGTAGCGCTATGGTAAAAGCAGAGCAGTATCTAAGAAGAGAGGTGTGATTTCGTGGGTACGACCGATACCACGTCTAGCATTCATGCTTTCAATGCACTGATGAAAATCTGGGAGGAATGGAGAAAAGCGCTCCAAAAGGAGTCACGGCTTCTGATGCCATCTCACGCTGGGTGACTTAAAGATCTCCATCATCTCAGTCTGTCAGAGAGAAGGCGGGAGGTGAATATACAGTAGAGAGGGGGAAAATAACGTTGGGTACAAAAGGCATCTTCCCTCTAGAGGAGGGAGAATATAAGGACCTGGACTGGCTGCGTGCTGGGGTCAAGCCCATTCCAATTAGAGGTAAGGCACACTTATTTATCATTAACAGTGAGGCTATTAATCACTGGAGCAAATGACTGAGAAGAGTGCTGGGAACAGACAATTGCCATAAATTATAACTCCCCGAGGAGTTACCACTGGATTCAGTTATTGGTTTCACCAAAGAGGCACGTTAGGAGATCCAAAGCCGTTATCTGAAGGAAATGGCACTCGAGCAGTAACACAAGCCACGTGGCACCAGGACATCATCAGCCCTGCAGCCCCATAAGTGTCATCGCAGCTACGGCTCTGTCATTTGTTTTTATTTTATAACAGCATCATTGAAATGATTTCTCATCCTCCTGTCTTTTTTCAAGGAGTGCTAAAGGAAAGTTGTTGGATTTTCATACTCAAATGGAGATGGGGGTAACACAAATCAAAACCCAGCTTTGGTTACCCCTACAAGGAGTCAGTATGGTTTTGTTGTCGACGTAATCTGGTATCTTTTGGCTTTATTCTCTTTCTCGAATGCCAAGTGCTGATTGTTAGAATCGGGCGTAGAGATTGCTGTGTAAGCAGGAGGCTGCGTCAAACTCTGGTTCCAACCACTTCTCTTAAAGACAAAGCTGTTTCATTTGTGGGCTTTTTAATTTATATTGATTTCTTATCAGTCTATGGATAACTTCTTCTTCCAATATTTTATATTTAGGTAAATTTGAATTGATGTCGGGATCTATTAACCACGATAACTATAATTAAAACCAAGCAAACCAGCCTTTCTAAGAGAGATGGTGGTTTTCCTAGCGTGCTACTCAGTCATGACCCGCTCAAAATAGCCAGGCAAGAATGAGAGTTCAGAGCCAGCATCAATAAAGACATTTCAAATATATTTCCTTGAGGATTTTTGTGTCTGGAAAAAAAAAAAAAACCAACTGAATTTAAATGGAGAGTAACTTTAAAAAAACCCACCAAACTCCTCAGGTAAATGAAGGGAAGTTCGTTTTGTACCCCGTGCTTTAATCAGGCAGCAGCGCTTGTGTTCAGAAGAAGACAAGCGGGCTGTTGTCCCTTTGGGATGGATGGGACTGGACATGGTTCCTGAGGGACACGTTCCTCGGGAGCCAGCTTGCCAGTAGAGCAGGGATTTACATTCTTTGCTTAGGAAATTGTAGAGCCCTGGTGACTTTTTCTTCGGAACCATTTGGGAGTTCTGCTTGAGTTACCCGTGTGCTCTCTTTTCAGAGTCTATGCCCCCTGTCCTGCAGACTCTGTGTCCCTTGGACAAGCCACTCCTGCAAGCCCTGGCAGAAATAGCTGATGGCAGACTTTGTTATTAAATAAGCCAGTTCGTTCTCTCAGTAACCACCTTGATTTAAATGCGTAGCTGTGAAAGTCATATATTCTATCAGCCTCCTCAATCTCTGTATGAAGCCTTTGCTGAAAACCACTTAATACAGGTGACTCCTGTTGTTGTAAAGCTGAGAAGAGCCCTGCCCTGCCACTGCTTAGAGACCGACAGCGTGAATTTCATTAATTGTCCTGCTGATTACAATGGCAGGACACATCACAGAAGTGTAAGGACATTACCCAGTTTCTTCCATGACCCCGATATGCAGGATTTAGTCTGGATGCCAAAACCTTGGCTTCTGTGCCATGTACATTCAGATTTAGACTGTTGGCCTTTGCCATCTTCCTTTTCATTTCGTTAAGAAGGAAAGACAACGTAGGTACTTGCATCGCTGCGCGGTGGGGATGACCGAGTTCTGCTCCTGAGGTTTATTATAATATCCAGCAGGAGTAAAACCCAACCAATCCCTCCAAACAAACCCCAAAACAAACAAAAACCCCTATTTGGCAACAAATTTCAAGTAGATATGTATAGTAACCTAAAGGTTATTGAACAGGACAACCACAACCCACTTTGTTTAGACATCTGCCCCTTGCCAAGTGGCTCTAAATAATGGTGGAAAATAATCAGAGCACAGTGAATTGATGTGTCCTGTTCTCCAGCATCAGGAGGAGAGCAAAGAGGAGAGAGAAATTTTCCTGTTCAACTTTTTTTTGGCACATCTAATTCACATACAGAAATTAATTGGGGTTTTTTTTTTTTTTTAACTAAAAGCAATGCTTCTGATATTCTGTGAACTGTGTAGCTGTGTGTCAGACAAGATGAAGTAAGGTGAAATTTAAGTGAAAAACTTGCAGTCTTGCCATCGACAAGAAATCAATGCTGGATGCTGTGAAGCACAATTGAAAAATCCTGAGGTTTTTGGGGGGAATTGTGGAACACTGCTCTTCTGTCTTGTTCCAAACACCAAATAGTTAGGAATCGGCTCAAGCCTTGAAGTTGGATTTATACATCTCATATGCCTGCTGTCCTGAGAGGGGTTGCAATCTCCCTCCTTGGAGATACTCAGAAATAGGCTGTACAAGATCCTGAGCAACCTGATATAATTGCTTTGGCCTGGAGGTTGGGTTATGTGACCTCTGGAGGTCTCTCCCAAGTTGAACTGGTTTATGATGCTGTGATTCAATCTCTCGTCCAAGTCAAAAGCAATAAGTGAGGGGCTGCTGGGAAAGGCAAACATGTATTTGGGGTTTTCTGTTGCTTTTTTTCAGCACATGTCTTTGTTAGATCTCAGATTAATAATAATAATGTTATAATTTTCCCTGAATGTTAAAGTAGCAGGTGAACTTGGGAAGGCAAGAGCTGCCGTAGTGTTAAAGTTCCATTAGAGGAGAAAGGGAGAAGATGGTTCTGAGGAACATGGCCCATGGGTGATGAAGGCATCAGGTGATGGTGGGTATGAACATGAATAGTGACTGCCAAAGGGAATGCAAAAGCTGTAAAGAATCAGGTATATTTGGAATATAATTAAAAAAATAATTTCATTACCAGTCATAAAAGTCTTCAGACCAACTCTGAGGAATGTTACATTTCTAGACATTCTACAGCTGATCCTCAGCCCTGCAAATTGTCATGGTTGTCGATAAAGGTTATGAGCTGGTGGGTTGATTGCAGTGACAAGAGGGGATGGTAGAAGATTGCACATGCGCTCATTATGCCAGGCTCCAAAAGGTTAATGGTTAGATAAGATGTACAAAAACATGTAAAAAAAAATTATAGAAGAGAGAAGCTGGCTCTAAAATTGCCTAACAGACAGGCAGGAGAATTTTAAAGCCTTCCAGTAATAAGTTGGGAGGAAGGGATTGTTGTGCTCTTTATTCTTAAGCATTTATTACGCTCAGCAATAAATCTGGTGTAAGTGACATAATGCTGGTGTCCAGCAATTAGCCTGTGCTTTCTCATTAATACTGCTTTTACCCGCGTGGCCTCGACTTGACTAATTGGGTGCCTTTTCTTTTCGATTTCTGCTGTGATTGTGCCCTGGCAGCAATTCAGCGTGTAGGACACGGGCATAAAAACCATAACGTGGTGCTCTGCTGACTTGGGGGAAGGTGGGTGACACCTCTGGGGTGGCTGCTCCACTCGTAGAATCACAGAATGCTATGGGGTTAGAAGGGACCTCTGGAGATCATCTCCCCCAACCCCCTGCCAGAGCAGGTCCGCCCAGAGCAGGTCCCACAGGAACGTGTCCAGGTGGGGTTTGAATGTCTCCAGAGAAGGAGACTC
>JAOTQQ010000023.1:63540556-63558811 GCA_026546715.1 Gallinago undulata
TTGAACCCCTCCAGGGATGGGGCAGCCACAGCTTCTCTGGGCAACCTCTTTCAGTGTCTCACCACCCTCACAGCAAAGAATTTCTTCCTGGTATCTAATCTAAATCTCCCCTCTTCCAATTTAAAACCATTACCCTTTGTCCTGTCACTACACCTCCTGGCGAAGAGTCCCTCTCCGGCTCTCCTGTAGGCTCCCTTCAGATATTGGAAGGCTGCTAGGTTTCCCTGGAGCCTCCTCCAGGCTGAACAACCCCAGCTCTCAGCCTGTCCTCACAGCAGAGGTGCTCCAACCCCCTGAGCATCTTTGTGGCCCTCCGCTGGACCCATTCCAACAGGTCCATGTCCTTCTTGTGCTGAGGACTCCAGACCTGGACACAGTACTCCAGGTGGGGTCTCACAAGTGCAGAGTAGAGAGGTAAATTATCTGTTCTGCTGCACTGGCCCTGCTATAAATGATTAGTAAAGTGATATAAACTCTCCTCACTGCCCCTCCCCACCATCAATGGCTTGTGCAGCAGCACCACCTAACTTGCAACAAGTGGCCTGGGTAGTAACTGGGTACATCAGTCTCCCGAGAAAGAATAGAGATGAGCTCACTTACATCTTCAGCCAGAGATCTCCCTCTGCCTGTCTCCTGGCTGCGTTTTCCTGGATTTTGCGTCTTTCTGTGCTCTTGCTGCAGTACACCAACAAAGTTGCTTCCCTCCGAGCTATTTGGGTTTCTGGAGGGCATTTAACATCCCTGACAGATTGCAGAATGCCACGCTAGACTCTTTTGACTACCTGATCTGATTTAAATCCCACTAAGATGGCAGTCCAGTACTTCACACTTGGAGGCATCCTCTCAATTTTAATTTATCTTCTTAACTTTTCCACTTAACCTTTCCTCACAACTCTCAACTTTTCTAGATTGCTGTTGTCAACTACTCTACTTAAGCACCTCCTTCTTTCTGCCTCTTAAGACAGTGTTATGTTCTGAACTTAAAAGTAGAGATTCATCTTCTTTACCATTTGAAATACACAGTATATCTTTTTGCTACTAACTAAAGTTCCTGAAATCCACTGATATTCTCACTTACAGTTAAAATAACTGCCTTGACTTAATGATTTAAACAGCAATAAAATGAACTTTTCATGGCTTTTTAGGTATTGCACCTTTCATTCTCTCTTTTTAATGTATCTTAGAATTCAGAGTTCTGAATAGCTAAGAGTTAAGTTATACTCCACATGGCGCCTAATTTTACTGTATTTTGTTTTCTGTGAAGCAACTCCTAGATGACATATCTCGATATCAAAGCAGTTATCCTTTCAAGAGATCAAAGTCAGAGAAAATCATCTTTGTCATAGGAAGGCCAAGTCTAATGACCCAGATGGAAGGAAGAGCAAGGTTGTTTTGCTGCCCATAAAAACTCTTGGAATCAGAGCCAAATTGTTCATCAATAAAACATTAATTATTTTTTATAGAAAAGAAATACTTTTACAACTTGATATGTGACCAGAAGTATGTATATCTATTGCTACTTAAAAAAACCAAACCAAAATAAAACAATGTTTTATTCATTTAGGGGAAAAGGCAGTTAAAACACTGCTGAGGTTTCAGTGTCTTTTATCAGCTGTGAAATTAATATTGGGTTCTAAAATCTAACGGTTACACATGCAGAGACTACTCATTTCTTAAAATAAATGTAACTCATACACAAATACAGGGTCTAGTCTTCATCAAGTGTCATGAGACTGCCATGTCTAGGGTCTACCTCCTTTTGGTGGGCTTCTATCTCTGAGTTAGTGGGTCTCATTTGCACAAAAGGAGGTTGTGTGCTCAGATTTTATTTATTATTTTTTTTTAATTAAAACACCTTCAAATATCATTCAGCCTTGTTAAGTATGCATTTGGGTCCACTTTCCATCTTGCACCTGGTTCCCCAAGTTTAGAAAAATGGCCCCGAGGTTATTTGTCATTGCCTTTCAAAATTCTTCCGCATACATAATGCTGTGGAGCAGGTTTTACAATCTCTGTCAATATACTCCCTTACTTGCAGCTCATCAGGAAACTTGTTCTATCCTGATTCCTTAGTGGAAAGACAAGTAGATTAAGGCTAGAAACAAATGGGAGATGTTTAAAAACACCTACTGTCTCAGACTTTAGAGCTGTTTTATTGTTGCTGCCTGATCTTTTTAAAATAGAAAGATACCTTTGGAGGTTGGGTAGTTTATTCCCAGACAGAAGAATATTTTGAGGATGGTGTTAACACTTACAAATTAAATAAGTCCCCATTATGCTTTTCTAAAAGCATCCTTATTTTCTTTGTATGGAAGCAACACTTTAATCAAATATAGCTACTTTACAGATGTTTGTACCCATCCTTTGTAAACTCCTGCATGTATGTTCTGTGTGTTACAGTTTACAACTTCTTCCCATTGTTTACATTCTTGATGTTTACATTCTTAAATTTTTTAAAAACTTTGTCATGCGGTTGGGTTTTACCTGCTGCTGATTTTATCTTCTACAAAATGGCATCTGTATTTCAAAGAACCAATCCTCTGTCCCACCAGTTGTTTCTTCATCAAAAGAGTGTCCCATGTTTAAGGCTATGAGATTTTCCATGGTGGACCAAAAAATCCTTTCCATGTAGCAGAGAGTAACAATGAGGGGGTAATTGTTTTTTTCCTTCTTCACAAGCAGAGCACTTTTGCAAGGAGTGTTCAGCAAGCAAACAGTGGCTCTGAAGCGATGTTGTTACCACAATGTGGACATTCTGGTCCCTCCTGCCCCTCTGTGCAGGCACATCCCAGGAAGGAAAATAATAGCTTATTTCTCAGCAGCCTCCTTCATGTGCTGTGTCACCACTGAAATATGTATCGTGGCTGGAGACATCTACTATCTGTGGAGTATTTTATAATAATTTCTCTGAGTAAATTTCCTCAATGGAGAATGAGTAATACCTTTTCCATATCATTCACCATTTGCACCTTGTCAGTTTTCCTCAGTCTCTCCTTTATTTGTGTATCTCTATCACAGTCCTTGTAAAAGTTGCACATATTTAAAAAATTGCCCCTTTTTCAAATACATCAAGTGATTGAAAGGAGTAAGCAGTCAAAAGCCTCTAAAAGAAAACTTTTTTGATTTTAAAAAATCAAAGTGGAAGATACCGGAAGGGAGAAACCTTTACTCCTTTATGATTTTGGCAGATTTCTACATGAGTTTTCATCTCTGCACCTCAGAACATGGGGGGCACCCGCCCTCACCCCAGCACAACCATGTTTGGTAGGTTCCAGAATGGAATTCCTTTAGAGAATGAACTGAAGGGAGAGTGACTTTTCATATTTACCTCAGCACCTCAAAAGCCTGAGCAGCTGGTCAAACCCCACCTCTCTTTAGAGCTTAAAACTATCCTTGTTTCTTCCAAAAGAGAGGATGTCTCTCCTGTTTCATAGTATCATGCAACCGCTGTTTGCATGATACTATCAAATATGTCTCTTCTTATAGAAGTTAAAACTCCTTTTAAAGCCTTTCAACATTTAGCTATAAATCCATCTGGTCTTGCTGCCATATTTATTTACAGATTATTCATGACAGTGTCTTAATCTTCTTTTATAAATATAGTTTCTAGAGCTTTGTAGAGTCATGAGGAGAAAGAGTTTAACTTTTCTTTGTACTTTTTGGCCCTAACATACATAATTCTTCATAAAAGTATTTATACATTGATAACAATTGCCTTAAAGTCCAATAGGTTTATATTCAAATTATTTTTTCTTAATGATTGGGGTTACCTTTGTCGTCCCTCCATATCTTTTGTTATTTTTAAGTTCTAGAATTTATATTACTGAAGCCCCAGCTAGTCTGAAAACAGTCTTATACCTCCTTTGCTCCCTTTATTTCCTTAGCTGCGGTCTCCCTGGATTCTTAAGCAGTTCTCATTGTTCTCGTGCTTTTTACTCTTTCCTCCTGCTCCCTGAATGTGGAAGTGCACTGTAACTTGCTGATGGAAGAGGATGTTATCCCCTCCTAATGGATCATTATTCCATTGAATAATGACTTCCATCTGGGAGGGCTGTTAATGGCTACTTCAGGAAACTTCTGGCACATTACTGAATTTGTGAGAAATTGGTGACAAGGTGGGAAGAAGTCCTGAAAGCAAAATTTCACATCTCTGTTTCCCCTATTACACACTTACTCACCCCTCCTTCCCTTTCCTACTCTCTGCTTTTACCTGTATGTATAAATGTATCTTTCCTTTTCTCTTTCACATTTTAGTTTCCATCTTACTATTTTTTCCTTGAATTTTCAGTTATAATCAAGGATTTTAATTCCCCCCTTTAACCTTTCTTTCTACTTATTTTTTCCTCACACTAGCAATACAATCCTCCACATTGTTGATAGTCCTGGGATTCGTACTCCAAGTCGCCTTTTCCTTGTGCTTTGGTACCTTCTCTGTTCTGGGTTTGTCACTTTGTCATTTCACAGTGTGATTCTGCCTCTTGTTCAGAATTAGACTCAGCTTGTTCTTTTAGCTGTTTTTCATTAGGATCAGTTTCCCAAGGATTTTAATCCCTTCCTTTTTCTCCATGGTGATGTGGGCTGCTCTTGATATGGTAAGATAAATAAAATGTAAAACTCCCTCTGTGTCTTATATTTGTTTAAGATAGCAATAATCTAGTTTATTTCTTTTTCTTAAAGCCCTCTAGATCAGAAACACCCCAGTGTGCTTTCAAATCTGCTTCTTTTGTTAAAAACAACGCTGTTATGACATTTCTCTGCTGTTTGAGTCAGGTATAGGAGGGATATTAAGAA
The DNA here is from genome assembly GCA_026546715.1 of Gallinago undulata. NCBI lineage: Eukaryota > Metazoa > Chordata > Aves > Charadriiformes > Scolopacidae > Gallinago > Gallinago undulata. The sequence goes on from JAOTQQ010000023.1 coordinate 63,545,348, forward strand.
TGCTGCCTGTTCCATCTGTGGTGGCTGTAGGAATGAGTCTAGTAATTAAAGGTCTCCTTCTAGCTTTGCTTTAATATGTTTTACAGAGTCTCATTTCTTCACACTTTCTATTTTTCATGGTATTTTATTTCTGTCCTGTCTTTTTTTTTTTTTTCTTTTTTCATTCCAAACATCTTTACTTACTTTGAAGGTCTATTTCAAGTCACATCTCTTTATTCCCATTTATTGTCAGGGATTAGCAAGGGAAGCCAGGAGCCAAGGGTCATGGCAAGGCAGGCAATGGCTGTCTTTGCCAACTAAAGTCCCACCATGCCCACCCCCAACCAGGGCACCAGGAAGGGCCAAGAGGTCTGGACCAGTGTCCCGTGGCTGGGGACAGGCAGGGCTGGGATGTGGTGGGGCTGCAGCTCCATCCAGGCCCTGCAGCAGAGCCTCAGGTGAAGGCGGCTCCTGTGGGACCCCGTCGGTCCTGGCTGTGGCTGCCCCTTCGGCAGCTGGCCCTGACCCCCCCACAGCCAAACCCCCACTTACCTTTAGGTCATAGACCTCACCTCCATGTCCCCAACTTAAATATGCTGTAAAATCTAGAATTCCATCACACTGAGGTGTATAACCTTGCATTTACATGAGTGTACTAGGGAGCAGAAATTGATTTTGAAATACAGTAGCATTTTCATTGCACTATCATTCCAATTCACAGAAACCCTGTTTTTTTGAGTTCGACAGTGAGGTATATACAACATCCACAGAACTGAAACAACTTCTGTTCGCATTAAGAGACTCAAGATGTCAGAGAAGAAAGATGTAGGTTTCCTGTCAGCTTATAAATAATTCCTGAAGCAAAGCTCTTACCATCATAACTTCCTGCTAAACTTGACTCAGTTAGCAAATGCTAATGACACTCCTGTAATGTAAAATCAATAAATGTTATTTGAACTAAACCTATTATTTGAGCAGAGTGGAAATATACTTAATTAACACACATTCAAGTGTTCTAAAGGAACTACATTCTTTTTGAAACATCATGTTCTGTTCCAGCCATTTTAGAGGGACTATATTTGGTAGAATTGGGGCTAAGCCCACATGGTGCTCAATGCTCTGAATTTAAGTGGAGTCATTGCCAAGTACTTTACTTCTCCCTGTTCATTCTAGAAAAAGGTTCAGTTCTTACAGTTTTTTTAAATTAATCATGAAATGAGCGCATTAGAAACTGGCAGGCTGGAATGAATATATGTGCATAAATACAGAGAGACAGTTGCATTTTTGCTGTCCACGCATTTTTTCATGTAAGTGCCAATTTGTGTTTGCCCTTGTGGTGTCTCTCCTGTACTCCCCAACAGATGAAAAACGGTTGAGATAAAGGGAAACCCTGATTTGTTGCAGGAACCCGAGCACTGCTGTTACCTTGCTACGGTGGCAGCCTTCATCTCCTGCTTGAATAGGTGCTAGAAGGTAGGAGGCTATCTCATCCTCTTCTTCCTCTCCTGACCTAGAGAGAGATGTAGCAGTAGGTTACTCCATGGCCAGCTTTGGGAAGTGTCTAGTGCTTGTATTCGTAGGTGTCTGAGGGAGAGAGAGGACAAGCCTCGGGCATGATCCCTGCAATTCCTTTCCAGAGGATCCCGCAAATATCAGGGAAGAAGAAATAGGGGCTTGCTGGGAGCGTACCGTGGGCTCATGCTGGTTTCCCTAGACCTCCAGTTACGACTCGTCACTGAGGGAGAGCAGAGACTACTTGTACCGCTTCCCAGTTCATTCCAATAAGAATTGCTGCAGCCCTGGCAAAAAGCCTGGGACTAGGGGCAGCCAGGAGTGGGCCAAATGCTCTTCATAACTCAGGCCTTTCTCTTGTTTATATTCGATCATCATACTCCAGCCATTCAAATGACTAGAGACTCAGGAAAAGCAGCTGAGAAAAAGGAACACAAAAATAGCCTACTGAGATTTTGTGGGCAGGTTATTGATTTGTGTAGTTCGATCTTATTATCTTGGAAGAGAGAGAACGTGTTGAATGAAGAGCTACTATATTTTATATGAAAGAAAAACAGAGGCAGCAGCTATCTTTAAAGTACAACCATCTTATCAAATAAAGGCTTTTCTGATATTTTCTGTGTGCTACAAGAGCCAATTATATGTTGTTAGTTATCCAAATACGCTGAATAATAATGATGAACTAAGAGTGGCAGATCCTTGCTTTTTTCAAATGAGGTATAGTGAAAAAGGAGACAGGAAACCGTAAGAACAATAGGTCTGGTCCCATTTTCCTCTTCTCTTTATATAGAGATTTTGAAGGAAGTGAAATGGCTCTGTTTCCTCACATCTGACCTGTGAGAAAAATAGACTGTGCAGTCAGTTTTTAGCTTGGGAATGCATACGGACTTTATTTCCCAGTAATGAAATAAGGGATGTGTAGTCCTTAGAAAGCAATTGAACGACAAAACGCCTGCATTTCTTCTGGTATGAGATACTAGTCTTTCCAACTTGTGTTTGCCTCGGTGATGGAAATATTCTCACCTGTAGTAACCAATTAACTGATGCAGCAAGTCTTTATTGATGACTATATGCTATTGCGAGAAGCTGTTGATAATGAGGATAATTTGTGTGCTCGCTTAGAGTCTTTGGTTAATTGACATGATGGGGGCCAACAATACAGCTTTGGTGCTTTAGTTTATGTGATTTTTAGCTTACAGGTGTGACCAAAGAACTATTGTGTCTTTAGAACACGTGTCTTTAGCTAAAAGTTAGTTGTCATCTCTGAGCTACTTATTGAAGCTCTCTCTGTAGTGGTGCTTTTTGGAAGGTGAGGTGTTTATCTCTCTCCTTTGCTATAGAAAAATAACTGTGTCTACATGCAGAGAGTTAGTCAAGTAACCAATTTAAAATAGACATCTTACTTTCAGGTAGCTAAAGTCTAGTGGGGTGAATCACAGAATCACAGAATGCCATGGGGTTGGAAGGGACCTCTGGAGATCATCTCGTCCAACCCCCTGCCAGAGCAGGTCCACCCAGAGCAGGTTGCACAGGAACGTGTCCAGGTGGGGTTTGAATGTCTTGAGAGAAGGAGACTCCACCACCTCTCTGGGCAGCCTCTTCCAGGGCTCTGTCACCTTCACAGGAAAGAAGTTCCTCCTCATGTTGAGATGGAACTTCTTATGTTCAAGTTTGAGCCCATTCCCTCTTGTCCTGTCCGTGTGCACCACTGAGAAAAGACCAGCCCCATCCTCCTGACACCCACCCTTGAAGTATTTATAGGTGTTGATCAGATCCCCCCTCAGTCTTCTCTTCTCCAGACTAAAAAGACCCAGGTCCCTCAGCCTTTCCTCATCAGAGAGATGCTCCAGGCCCCTCAGCATCTCCATAGCCCTCTGCTGTCCCCTCTCCAGCAGTTCCCTGTTGGAGCAGCCCCTCGGCGGGTGCTGAAATGAAGACAAAACTCTGCTTTTTGAAACAAGGGCTTTTTGAAAGTCAGAACATTGTAAAATTACGGAATGTTAGTGACAGCTCAAACTAGGCAGGTCTCTAGGGGGGTACCTGGAATAAGAAAACACCTCGTGAGGAGTGGCCGTTCCTCCCACAAGCCCAGAGCTAATCCTTTACCTTTGCATGTGAACGGAAAGCAGGTTTGTTGGGTTTGCATTTAACAACACCATCTGTTCTGTGTAAAGCGAGATCAGTTGCTCATTACTTATTCACTTTTTATCAAAACGCCTCCTTTTAATAAGGTATTATCAACAGCATCTAAAATTGTGTTTCTTTTGGTGCTTCCATGGAGCCGCTGGGTTTGCCACCTCTTCTTGTTACCACTCGTCCAGCTTTGCTCTCCACGCAAAATACTCCGGGATCATTTTTCAGGAGCCATTTATTTTTGTTTTTTTGGGATCATGGAGTAAACCAGAAGTGTTCAGGAGGAAGTTTGCAAAGAGAAAATTCTTTCAAAAATAAATTGCCTCCTTTTACTTGCAGGGCGAGTTATTTTGTATTTTCCAGGTTTCTGCTTAGGCAGGGAACAATAGCCCTGAGAAACACTTGCTGGCTGGAAGGAAAGCAGCAGGGCAATTTCTTTAGGGGGTTTTATGCAGCTAAATGTTAAATGGAAATATATTCTTTAGATTTCACAGCCTGATTGAGAAGGCACCTCTCCACCTTTGCCAGCTTCTCTGCTGCTTCTGCATCCTTTGTCGCAGGGACCCTGTTTCAGGGAGGAGCAGTGGGAACTCCCTTAAAAAGCACGGGAAGCTTTTTTGTTGGATAAAATACCTGTAAAGAAACACCAGCTTAAGGTCAGCTGGAGGCACGGAAAAAGCTTCTTTACACTGGAACAACTATTGCATTTTGAAAGTTACTTGGGATTGGTCATTGACCAAGAGATCGTGGGGTTTTTTTAAGTGATACTGAGTCGGGTTTGGGCAGGTGGCCGAGTGGCTTAGGTAAGAAAATTTCATCAAGATGCAAAGGTAATTCATGGGAATCAGGTATCTAGCTTAAAAAAAGCATTTGCCTGTTGGCACCTTGCCAGCATTTGCTGGTTTCTGATTTTCTTCAAGTTTTTAATGTCAGGGGAATTCTTTGCCCACCTGCGTTATTTTTGTCTGCATTGATGAAGAAAACGAGCTCACTTATGTTTTCAACTTGCGTTCTTAACTTTGTATCAGCCAATGAAGAAAACTAAGCCAATTTACCAAAAAAATTTCCAGGTGCTTAAGGAAAACTTTTCTGTAGGACAGAAGCTACAGGTTTGGTTGTTTGGAGTATAAAAAAAACAAAACAAAACAGGATTTTTTCACTGCCAGGACAAGAGACATACAGCAGGTGTGTCTTGTGTGCACAAGTGTCTGTGTGTGAACAGACATGTATATGTAAAAGTTTTTAGTGGGTATCATAATTACTGCCTGCAGTTTTCAGTTTTTAGTCATCAAAGGTGAATGTGGCCCTGAATTTATTCCCAGCCTGAGTCTTTCTTTTGTGCTTAATATTTGTTTATTACAAACTGTGTTCCACATTTGGTCACTTTACTTCACATGGTGATATTTATTTTTCCTAGCTTGAAGGACTGAAATTTTTAAATACAGGAGAAAAAAACCTGAAGCTTTAATGATTTCCATAGAAAACTCTTGGTTTTCTTATCCACACTACTCCAACTTAGGCCTTTTGTGTAATACCCATAACATCCTAAGCTCCCAAATACACTGTTTCTGAACAAAACCGTAAGAAGGTGTTTAAAAATTGGAGAGAATTGCATTGGAGAGAAATGAAAAATGAATTATCTCAGCAAACTGCTGATTTATATTTATTTCATTATTTGAAAGTGTTTTTTTCATAATGTTGAATGGTTAGGTTTGCTGTTAAAGTAGGTAAAAAAGCACGTGTGCATAAATAAATATATATTCTTTTAAAGTATATTCTTTATACTATAATTGTTATTGATTTAAGCAATGAGCCTTCCATTGTGATTTAATATATCCACGATGCTAATATGAAAGTCAAAAGTTCATTTTTCCCCCATCACTATTAATTTTATCATTGACTTTACGCAATTAAATGTCACCATTGCTGTCCTGGGCAGGTTTTCTAGGAATTTTGTAACACCAAGCCTTCCCTTACTCTCATGGTCTGTTGCTTGTTGACATCCTGATTCCTGTTTCACCCCACCAGAGAATTTTGGTTCATCTGGAGGAGTGAGCTGACAGAGCTCATGCCAGCTTTTCCTCTCCCCTCCTAGACTATAGACCTCCTTTTAATTTAAACTTGGAGGAAAAAGGGAAAAAAATAAGGGAAAAAGAAAAAAAAAAAAAGAAAAAAAAGGAGGATTTCTGCAGCTAAGCTAAACTGGAGGAATCAATGGAATTTATTATCAAGGGATGTCTAATCTCTAAAGCTAATACAAGACTTCACAGCTATTGATTACATGCTAAGGATCCACAAACTGTTAATCATGCACAGAGGCAAGAGAATAAACAGACTGTCAAGAGGGAATGGGCAAATAATTGTCAGTAGTGCAGTTATGTTCATCTCTCTACCGTACTCCTGAAGCTGGGACAGTTACATTTTGCATCCAAAAAGATACTCCTAAAATATATTGAATGTCCTTTCATTGCTACTGAAACTAGAACAGTACAGCTGATTATCTGGGTAATAATTCTTCTTCAGCTCCCCAAGGTCTGTGGTCAATAAGAGATTTGTAAGCTGGTTTAATAAGCCAGACCCTTGATGAAGTGAACAGAGGAAAAAGTGCGTAGATTTTCATGCAATTGCATTATAACAAAATAAATCTGTGGTGCTAGTACGGTATAAATGCCATTGTTTCATTTATTGTGGGTTGATATTTCATGTGATGACTAGATGGAGCTCCTAATGTACAGAAAGTGGGTTCTTTTTGTGTTTGCATCCATATTTGTTTTGTATTCTGGATGCGTTACGCCTCTGAGAAAGGAGATACCCAGTAATTCCTTCGATTTTTATTGTGGGGAATATATATGTGTATATAATGTATGCAATATATGTCTATATTGATCCTGTTGGTGACATGACGTGGTGTGGGTTTGGCCTGGATGCTCCTAAGTAGGTAGGAAATAGTCCCGAACCAATGGTAAGTGCTTCAAGAGCTATCATTCTGTAATTTTTAAAGGATTAAGGCCAGTGCTATTAATTGATTTTTGCCTTTAAGCTGGCCTTTAACTCTACTTAAAAAAGGCCAAGATCTGCCAGAATTACAGGCAAGAAACTTGAATGGAATTTACAAGAATGATCCTGTCCTAAAAGATGGACTGATTCCAGGAAACCAGTCTGAAATTTGAGGCATTCTTGGGATGTCTGAACGAATTGGGTCTTCCTGCATTGTCATCAGACTTTTAATAACGGGGTTATTGGGACTTAGTCTGAACTAAATTCTTTTGGATTTATGGATTCATAAATGCAGGGGTTTCATCATGGATGTTCTAGGACGGCTCACATCACCCGGGGGTTTTTCTTGGCTTTGTCCATAACTGAATTACAGGATGCTCCCGTGCCAGGCAGCAGGTCACCTGCAGGAGTGACCGCCATCCATGGACATCCTGCTCACCCAAACCTTGGTTATTTTTGAAATATGTAACTCCTGTCCTTTCAATGAGGGATAAACTTATAGCAATCTTAACCACGTTTGTGATGTGAATGAACTTAGTATCTATATAAAACCTTTCTGCGTGATTCATCACTCACTAATTACAAAAGTAATTAAGAGTAACGCACCCGAAACAAGCCCGTGAGGAACCTTTGTTTCTTGTTTTCTTACTGCACATTTGGCAGCTATTCTGCTTTGGGCTGTACTTCAGTGGTTTGCACTCGTATCGTTCCTTCATGCTCTTATCAGGGATCTTTTTAGGAGAATTCTTTACAGCAGCAGAACTGTAACTTTTTTTTTTTTTTTTTTTTGAGTTTTGGGAACATTTTGTTCTTGTAGGACCTCGGGTGAACCGAGGAAGCAGCAGGAGCCAGAGTGACACTTCAGAATAATCCTCTTTTATTTCCCACATGCCAAGGAGAGACCTATCCTGGAAAGGTCAGGAGAAGCCACAGGACAGAGAGGCTCATGTTCTCATAAAGAAAAGGCTGGGGAATTCCAGTGGCTGTTCAGGCTGAGAGTATTAGCAGAAAAATGGGGACTTCATTTTTTTTTCCATGTCATTCTTGTTTTAAAATGTAAGGGCAAGGTAATTAAAGGAGCCTCTGTAAGAAGCACTGTGTTTTAAATTACAGGGTGACTAACTTAAACCAAATTTGCTCTACTTCTTTAACAATTGTCATACATTGGCTTTTATATGTCAGAGTTTTTATTTAATATGAGCCCCGCATCTCTCCGCAGTTGCCTCAAACCTTATGCAAATTTATGCCTTATCTCGCCCTCCGAATCCAGTTAGTTTTTGCCTCTGGTGCCACCAGCAAAGGTGACCTGGGTCACTCTTAAGCCTGAGAAGAATTTCAGTCAGTGTGGTTAAAGCAGAAACCTCAAGTCAGCTCCTCCATGTGGGGTTGTGGGTGTGGGGTTTAGTTGGTGGGTGCTTCTTTTTTGTGTGGCTCTTCTGTTTTTTCTGTTGTTTTTGTTTTGTTTTGGGTTGTGGGTGTGTTTTTGTGTTTGTTTGGGTGGGTTTTTGTTGTTTGTTTTTTTTTGTTTGCTTGTTTGTTTTTAATGTGGTTGGACTCCATGATCTCAAAGGCCTCTTCCAACCACTAAGATTCTGTGATTCTGTGTCCCACCAGGAGGGGCTCAAGAGGGGAGGGGGGGATCTGAAATCCACCCCCAGTTAAAGAATTGTGTACACAGACAGTATAGAGAGACTAGGGGGTTTGTCTTTGAGAGGCACTGTCTTCATCTGAGATGTTTGTCTGATTCTTTCCCGTTTCACGCAAAAAACCGTGTCTGCTGGTCAGAAGATCTGATGCCCCCTCCCCTGCCACGCAAATGGTGTCTCGTAATCAACAATTAGGGTTTCTGAGGAAAGGCAGCCAAAGCGAAGGCCCTGTCATGCTTTCTAGCCTTGTCTGGTGGGACTTTTGTCTCACCGGTGGGACATCTGTTGGTCTCTGGTTGGCAATAGGTACGATCCTTAAAAATGGGCCCTGAGGAGAGGCGTGCTCCCCCCTTGCTGTGGCCACCCCAGCCCAGAGGGCTTTTGTTTTCCCTCCCACCTCTGTGCCAGTGGAGATAATCTCTGCAAAGAGCCCCCCATATTGACCCCTGCTATCACATGGCTCTTATCAAGCACTGGAGAAATTGAATTTCATTTTATCTCTTATCTGGAGCGTCTTATTGAATCGTCCCGCAGTAGAGAGGTGGTGTGGGGTCAACAGGTTCTGTCTCTTTTGCCATCTATCCCCGGGTTATTAACCTTTGGAGAATTACTAAAGCTGTTCCTTATTTTATCCCATAAAGCTGGGTTAAATCTTCTTGATCCATAAATTGTTGCGAGGGAGCGCCACGTGAATGTAATTCTTTTCCTTAATGCAGTTTCTGGGCGAGGAATGAGGATTTATAATCTGTAGAAGTATGGAGAACTCCTCCGTTATTCTGCTTTTTCTGTTGTTTTGATATTCTCCCAATGCCTCTGGTTTTAATGGGTTCAGGAAGAGTAAGAACAGTCAGATCAGATGATGGAGCTGAGTCAGAGTAGTAGTTCTTTGCCAAGAGCTAAAGGGAGGATGAGGAGGAGGAGGAACATAAGGGAGCTGGACATTGCCAGGCGTTGAGGAGAGAAGCTGGCCATCAGCAGAGGTGGGAAGGGGCAGGAGGTCCATCTGGAGCAGCTATAGGAAGGGACCCTGCCACCAGCAGAGGGGCTGGGCAGGATCTAAAGGTCAACCACCAGCACTAAATCCTCCACGAGCCTTCTTGGTGTGTTTCTGTCAAAGACATGGCTCTGCCACTCAGGATGTTCACGTTTAAGAGCTTGATACAGTCACAAGATCCTGAATTTCCTGCAGCAGCAGAAGCCCCGAGTACTTTCTGCTGTCGCCACAAGGAAGTTCATCCAGTCTCAAATGTATTTTCTGCTGGAGAAAAAGACTTGAAAAAATAAATTATGAATACCCCCTGCCCAAAATTTTAATTTTAAATACAAGATTTAATGCCAAAAAAAAAAAAAAGAAGCCGTTTCACTCAAATTTCAAGCTCTCAATCAACAAATCTTTCAAAATGAATAAACCAAACTATTGCTTTTCAAATGGCTCGTCCTTATGCTCAGATATTCACTCAATGTCTGGGTGCTGTTATGCTTTTCCAAGCTTGTTCTAAGAAAACCTGCCAAAAACCCTCTTTTTAAAGTAGAACTAGAGTTGTGGAGTAGAGTTAGCGTTTCTGTAGAAGCAAATAAACTGTAGATGAGCTCTCCGAACTGGTGCTGTGTACTGGTGCTGTCTGGTGAGCACTGGTGACCTGGGAGCTGGCTACCCTTCAGTTCTGGTACGACCCGGGCAGTAAATCAATTACACCTTTGAACAAGATATTAATTCAAGGAAGAAGGGAGAAGTCATGGACTTGAATGTCCATGTATTTTTGGATAAAAGTTCTAGATGTGACCGAAAGACAGGAAAGATGGGAAAACAACTGGGAAGACAAGATGTGAACTGATTTATTGGGACTGGTACAACCGAAAACCTATCTGGAGATCAGAAGAGAATTCAGAGATTTAAATTGAATCCCAGCAGGATCAAGGAAATGTTTTGGTAAAATATAAACCTTAAAGTGTGATGGGGAAAGGGAAAAAGGGTGGATGAGCATTTCTTTTTGCCCCAATCGAGAACAAAGTTATTCTTAATGAGATGCTGAGATTTTTGGGAAGCCTACTCAAAATTCAATAGTGTTTTGTCTGAGAAAAATAATTATTCGAAGATTGCTTTCTATGGAGGTGTTGCAGATGGAGCCTTTGTGGTGTGGCAGTTTAAAACAATTGGTCTTCACCTCTAGAGATCCCCGACACAAATGTTGCCCAGAAGCAAGAGTAAAGTTATGTTTTTTAAAGCATCATTTTAGGAGCGGTGGGACAGTTGGCAGACTTTACCGAAGCTGTTGAGAGACTCTGCAGACTTTAATTACCATCTCAATATTGCAGAAGTTGTTTAATTTCTGCCAAAGAAGGCAATAGTTGTGAGAAAGCGAGATCGCACTCTGTCTTTCATTCTTTCCTTTTTGACAGGTGAATAAAGGATGCTTTTCAGTATCTCCTCTGATACTGTGACACATTTGTAAAATCCCCATAGAATTGTAGAATAATTTTTCTTTAAGATTAGCAAAGTTTTTATTTTTTTTTTCTTTCTTCTTTTTTGAAAGCACCAAACAGCGTAGTGTGAGGGCAGTTTAAGTCTCGTCGTGAAAGAAGCAGGATGAAAATGGAGTGCATTTTCTGCTGCTGGTTAGTCGGCTTTGGACATGGATAGTATCAACCTTCCTGGCCAGACAACACGTACTGTGTTGTGTTTCTTTTAGAGGCTCCCATAAATTTTAAATTTCAGATTTGAATTTGTCTTTGAGTGGTTGAAGGGACAAAAGGGATTAAAGGGGAAATTTTTAAAATGGAAGAATCTTTCCATTTTCGAAGGAAAAATAAGCCTCTAATGCCAAACTTCCTCGGTGAAGGATAGGGTTACTCTTTTAGGCCTCACACAGTAAATCAGAGTCTATATAACTAGGTTTTTCACGGTCGTTCATAGGAGAAAAAGGCTGATAATAGTTTTGGGGCCTTTTTTCCTCTTTTAGCCGTTCTCTTCTTCTGTGACACGGCAGTGTTTGGGTTTTTTCTAAGTGCTTGCAGTAGCCAAGGAAATACGGATTCTTTGAGGACTCTTACTGCCTCCTTCAGTAGATGGACTGTGCTGCTGCTTTCTTTTTTTTTTTTTCTTTTAATGACTGCCTCACCCCTGTCTGTACTTGCTAAAGCACCAGACATTGTTTACTCTATAAAACCCCTTTTTTTGTCCCTCCTCCTCTTAAAGTCTCTTATCTCTCAAGGACCTTTTCAGTGCTATCGCTCAGCTTCAGATCTCTATTGTCACAGCACACAATGGGTTCAGAAAGCTACTGCCCAGGAACTCTACTTATTCCCTTGTATTTTTTGCCATATACGTGATAAATCAGTGCTTGAGGGCAGAGGGAACAGGCTTGTTCAAAATCCAGGAGGGGAAGGATAGATCATGGAAGCAAATAGGCACAGTTTTTAATCCACAACGCTCACCCTGTGACTAGGAATACCTATATGTTGTATTTAGAATTTGGTGTGTTTTGAAGGGTGCATTGGCAGGGTATAAATACCCCCTTGGTGTGTATTTCCAGTGAAACTCTAGTGTATATAGTCGTGGTTGTGGTTTTCATTGTGTCATCGTTTTAATTAAGGTTCAATCATAAAAATTAGTCTTGCATGAGGGATGGACGCACTGGAGAGAGGATGGAAGATTGATGGCAGCTTGGGGAGCATCCTGTCCTCTGCTGGTGGAAGAGCTGGTGTGAGAGCAGCCGAGCTCGGGTACCGGGTCAGGCATCGCGTCCCGGCAAAGGCTTGGGGAGCCGAAGGAAGCGGGGTACACTGGGAATATCCAAAAGCACTTTTGGTAATATTCCTGAGGGGTTTTTGCTTGAATGAATAGCGTCGTTACTAAAATAATAAACATTAATTAATATCTGCATCATCTTTGTAACTGCTAGCTTAGTAAGGTAATTAGCGTAATTAGTTTACAGCATTGCTTGGTGGCGTGATAAATCATAGTGGTGAATGTTGACTCTTCGCCACTATGATGTATTATCTAATTTGCACAGGTAAAAAAAGGAAAAAAAAAAAAAAAAGGTGATGAGGAAGTCAAGAGGGGAAGCCAGCGGTGACAGCTGGGTGGCCTCTTGATCACTCTTCTCGTATCTGCTGCCCATACTCTCAGTTGCTTTGAACTGTAGCACTGTTAATTAACAGTTCTTTTTCTCACTCTTACCATGTCTTAGTCACTGCTTGAAACCTGCAAAGAAAGACTGGAGAAGAATGAGTGAAAAAAAACAGAGACTGGCAGTTTTCTTCTCTTCGGGGTACTTGTACAAAGGACAATACTTCTTCCAGTAATGTCTGTGTTTGTTGGGTATCTCCTTTGCTTTCACGTTCCTAGAGGCATCATCCACAGTTACACACTTCAGTGCAAGGACGAAGAGCATTAACGATGTTTTCCTTCATTATGTTCTGTTTTCTAGAGCCTATGAGAACCCCCAAAACGTTGAAGATTGCTGAGATCCAGGCCAGACACATCGCGGTGGACTGGGAGTCTCTGGGCTACAACATCACTCGGTGCCACACCTTCAACGTCACGATATGCTACCACTACTTCTGCGGGCACAACGAGAGCAAGGCGGACTGCTTGGACATGGACCCCAAAGCGCCCCAGCACGTCGTGGATCACCTGCCTCCCTACACCAATGTCAGCCTCAAAATGATCTTAACCAACCCTGAGGGGAGGAAGGAGAGCGAGGAGACCATTATCCAGACGGATGAAGACGGTAGGTGTAAACGCTCTCATGGAAATCACATCCCAGGCCAGTCTAGATGGATGGGTGGAAATGGCTTTGTGTGTTACAGTGTGTGTCCTGAAGGGTGGAAGTTGTCTTCTATGAATGTATTAATTAGCCCTAAAGCTTTAAAAGTATTAGAGCTGTCACCCTGCATACACAGCCCAAACTGTCCGTGTAGCGTGAGTCGTACTCGGGCTCTCTCTCGCAAGAGCAATGGGGGTGGCTTCCCAGTTGCTCAAAAAAATGTGCCAACGTAGGTTACAAGACACACTGCTCTACAAAGTTCTCCCCTACACCATATCCCCCAACACCACATCTCAACGACTCTTAAACACATCCAGGGATGGGGACTCAACCCCCTCCCTGGGCAGCCTCTTCCAATGCCCGACCACTCTTTCTGTGAAAAATTCTTTCCTAATGTTCAGTCTAAACCTACCCTGTTGGAGCTTGAA
>JAOTQQ010000023.1:63562133-63572464 GCA_026546715.1 Gallinago undulata
GTAAGGGACCACGTCAGCTAACAGCAGGCCAACAAGCGATTGACAAAGATCCCTTGGAGTAGGATAAGTGCCCATTTTGGGGCTTTGGGCTGAGCCAGAGGACACGCTCACGGCATCTTTCCGGGGGTATGGCTCGTTCATCGGGCAGAGACACCCCGAGCTGCAAGGCAGGGTTGAGACACCAACTGTCCCACCGTTACTCATGCTCCTGGGAGCACTCCAGCAGGCTCACCACCACTCGGGGAAACAGCAGAGAAAGGGAGAAATCTTGTAATTAGAGGACAAAAAAAAAAATTTCAATACTTAGCGTGCTTTCTAAATGTGTCAAGAGGAAATACATTCCACCGACTTTAAAGAAGGATTTTATGAAAATAGTTGGCATTTAGTGTTTTTCTGTGTTTGACAGTAGGGCTGTAAGTTGCCTTTACCAAAAAAAAAGATCTATTTTTTTTTCCTCCATTCACTAATTGATATGAGAAACACTTTCCTCTGGGCTTTTTCAAGTTGTCCTGGTGCCCTAGGAAAATATTGGGGGGGCGAAAAAGAGGAGGTAGAAAATATGCTTCCATCAAAGGAAGGAAACAAACAAAAAAGGCTTCAAGGAGCTTTGGAAAAACACAGGCATGAAGGTCTCCTAGTAGTGTTGTAAAAGTAACAAAATTAGCCTGCTTGGGAGAAAAGCTAAGGCAGGCAGTATGTCTGATGCTGCAAAGATTGCTTGAAATGGCAAACTGTTGGGAAAAAAATGGGAAATGCTTGCAGTTAACAAAGGGAGTAAGACATCCAAGTTGAAATGTGAAGTTGTCCATAAATGCCGCTGCTAAAGGTATTGACCTCCCTCCTTGACTGAACAGGGAGACCAGTGACCTACGTGTCACGAACAGCAGCAAAATTATTGTCAATATAGTCAAATACGGAGGAATTTATGTTTTCAGGATCAGTGAATGGCAACTGGTTATAACCAACCTGCTGCCATCAGTAAAAGGAGCCTGGGACAACCTATTTGTCCTTCAGCTTGTGAAAATAACTGGCTTTTTGGTTGTTTTTTTTTTCAAATGGCAGGTAGGATTTTCTGTTGGCATATCATCAAGAGAGAGAAAAAGGGTTTACAGAAAGACACGTAAGTGCTTTGTATCAGAGACATCAGAAAAGTTGATTTGTGAGAAAGTAAGAAAAATACTGAAATTATTAGCAGAGATTTATTTCAGGCTTACATGGACCAAATGAAGCAAGCTGTTTTAAGGTATTGCAGGCACTAGAAAGACAAGCTGGGTTTTATATTAATAGCTCAGGAAAAATTGGCCCTGAAACAGAGAATTATTTACCCTGGCTGAAACAACTTCCTACTTCCATTTCCTTTAGATAGCCGTATTAGCAGCTTTATAGCTGGAAAAGGGATATTGCAGATGAGGTTCTTTGTGGAAACGGTGTGTTTCACATAATGATGCCCACAAAGGGGCCAGAATTAGCGGCTGCTAATTCCCAGTTGGCAGGGGAGCCGGGGCTTGCCCCGTGCCCACCAGTTCCCATTATTCCCCAGCCACCCGCCGGCTGAGAGCGCTCTCTGAATATTGATTTGCGTCTGTTTAGAAAGTTCCAAGGGACGCAGCACGTGAGGTTATTTCACCCTGATGTGGGGGAGCATCTCCAAATCCCAGAAATGAGGAGTACCGAAGTCAGCATTTGGTTTAAAAAAGAAAAAGTAAAAAAAAAAAAAAGGCTTTAAAGCAAAATACCGCTTTTGGTGCCTGAGCCCCCAAATTCACCAAATCCAGACCTTGTGGATTTATCCCCATTTGATATTTGCCTCAATACCTACAGTGATTGCCGCCGCAATGGTCAGCTTGCTTAGGAGCCTGCTTTTAAGAATTTATGTTTGTTAAATAGCAATTTTATAGAGGCTGGAAGGTGCGGGGACCCATCACAGACGCGAGTCCAGCAGTGGCCCCCGCCGGGTGACAAAGACCAGTGACAAAGTGGCTCATCCCTCAGAGGTTAAATGACCTTAACGTGGTAAATCCCTCAGAAAAGGCCAAGGGAAAGGTGGACCCTTTTAATTGCTTCTAACATTTAATCAGTAGAAGAGATTGACCATCAGCCACCTACAGAAAATGGAGCTCTACCTTGGGAGAAAGGCTGTGGTTTGCTTTTGTAGTACCACAAAGGAACATGTCCCGGTGTAACCGTGCACATATCTGCACGTAGCCTTTCCCATAGTGCATAATAATACATTGCACGGCTTTCACAGAGTATAATAATAATAAAAATACTCTGTTTACGTGCACTTTCATTATTTTGTAGCAGGAAAACTGAAGCAATGTAAATTCATTTTTATAGTGGTTGGTATCAGTTAATACGTCGTTCTTCCAGAACTAATGTGTTGTAATATAAATTTCCCCTTAAGTTAGTGTAGAACAAGGTTTAGGTGACGCTATTTGTGAATAACAATTTATTTGTGACTGTGACATAATTTAATGCAAATATATCGCGCTAAAATGAGTCGGTCTGTTGTCAGATTGATGGCTTGTGCTTTTTATTATGCTTAGTATTTATAAAAGTCCACCATCCCACATGTATATAGAAGAAAAGATTATCAGCTATTCAGGATACGAATATATGGCTTCATTAAAAGGGCTCTGGAGATGCATGTAAATCGTGAAAGAAGAGCTCATGATGTTACCACTATAAAACCGTGCTGAAATTCCCTTTGAATTTGTCTTATGTTCCTTCCATAGACATGTGCATTTTATGTTCATACACTCTTTCATAGGAAAAATGTTACTTTTTTTTGCTTAAGTTCAAAATCTCTTCTGAAACCCATACAGCTAAACCCACCAAAATGGTTTTACTTCTTCAGATAAGGGTAAATCTTGACTCGTTGGATGTTTGGCATAGAATAAAGCATGGGAAAGAGTGTTGACTGTTGTTGTCACTGAGAGATGGTGGGGTCACGCTTCACAAGGTCAGCAGGTGGAAAGAAAATCAATGGGAGCAGAATCTTCTTAAAGAGGGGGTGCAGAGGCCAAAAGGTCCGAGTCCAGCTCCTCTAGCAGCCACTTACACTTCTTGAATTATTCAGACACCTGGCCAGTGACAGAGAATCTCAAGTAACGTACTTCACCTCAATATCCAATTGTAATAGTCTTGGGTGTTTTAATTTAGTGTAGAGTGTCCGAAAGTCCCAGAGGAAGGGGGAAGAAGAAGAAGCAGGGAGTTGGGAAGGCAGCAAAGAGGTGCTGGGGGGACCAGAGGGACCTCTGGAGATCACCCAGTCCAACCCCCTGCCAGAGCAGGTCCCACAGGAACATGTCCAGGTGAATTTTTAATGTCTCCAGAAACAGAGACTCCACCACCTCCCTGGGCAGCCTCTTGCAGGGCTCTGCCACCCTCAAAGGAAAGAAGTTCCTCCTCATGTTTAGATGGAACTTCCCATGTTCCAGTTTGTGCCTGTTCCCTCTTGTCCTGTCCCTGGGCACCACTAAAAAAAGACTGGCCCCATCCTCCTGACACCCACCCTTTAGATATTGATAAGCATTGCTGAGATCCCTCCTCAGTCTTCTCCAGGCTGAACAGACCCAGGTCCCTCAGCCTTTCCTCATTGGAGAGATGCTCCAGACCCTGATCATCTTCATAGCCTTTCTCTTGACTCTTTGCAGCAGTTCCCTGTCCTTCTTGAAGTGGGAAGCCCATCTGGACCCAGCACTCCAGATGGGGCCTCACCAGGGCTGAGCACAGGGGAAGGATGACCTCCCTCATCCTGCTGGCAACGGTCCTTTTAATGTCCCCCAGGAGACCATTAGCCTTCTTGGCCACAAGAACACATTGCTGGCTCATGGGCCACTTGTAGTCCACCAGGACTCCCAGGTCTCTCTCTGCAGAGCTGTTTTCCAGAAGTTCACCCCTCAACCTGTACCAGCACGTGGGGTTATTCCCCCCCCAGTTGCAGATGGATGAACCGTTTCTGTGAAGCTCTCACCTGTTAACTTGTGGAATTTTGTGATTCCATGAATTTATTATGGATGTGCCAAATGATGGCTTTTATACCAAAGGGGCAGATCATCACTTATAGCTTCCACGTAGACTGAAATAACTCCTGGTGTGGGGACAGAGCTCCTCGGTGCTGCCAGCCCAGCACCCAGCGCTTCCTTTGATCCAGAAGGTTTTAATTTATTTTCACTCTTTGTAAAACTTCAGTCTGCTTTGATAATTAATACACGAGAAATGTCATGTGTCGGGCTCGCTGAAAACAGCATTGAAGAAAATAGGCTGATTGAGGAGGAGAGAGAAACGTGTCAATATATTAAACAGAAGTAACATTTTAGCTCGAAAGACTGTAGATTTGGGCAACTCTGGTGGTTTTTTTCGGGGGGAGGGTGTTTCTTTGAGTTGGGGGTTTCTTCAGGCGCTCTCGGGGATCACATCGGCAGAGCCACCTGAGGTGACACTACAGACTCGTTATTACACCGGGGACATCGGTGGGGTCACCTCGGCGTGGTTCTGTTCAATGTTGGGAAGGCTGGAGGGGAGCAGCTCTGCTCCTCCTGCAGCATCAGGGTGGTGGCTCTGCCCCGTGCCCACCCCCAGCTTTAAACCAGGATGTCTTTCCAAACAACAATTCCCGAGAAAGGGGTGGCTGAAAACTATTCGGGAAGCGTTTCTCTCGTTCGGAAGGTGCTGAGCGGCAGAGGCTCTTCCTTGCCTTTGATTTTTCTTTTTAAAAGGATTTTAAACCCGTGTAGTCCTTGTCCTGAGCTACGCTCGTTACAGAGTTCGGTGATGTTCCCTGAAGCCGTGATCTAGCTCCAGCTGTTTCCCCCGGCTACACGACGAGACAGTTTGACTTTGCGTGAAGTTTTGAGAGCCGTATGTGGGGATAATGTTTCAACTTCATGCTCTCTCCGCGCCGAGAATGACAAAATACACTTTGAAGTGCTTTTTCGTGCTCTCTGCCGCTGCCTTTTTGCATGCGAATGAATATTAATAGGAACAGACCCGTGCTCGCTTTCTCACTTTTCCTTTTAATAGGATGTTCTGTCGTCTCTTTAATTTTTCTGTCTTTTGGATTTCCTATTTTTAAAAGTGGTTTTTTTTTTTTTCTATTTTGTTTGTAGTGCCGGGCCCTATACCTGCCAAGTCGGTGAAAGGAACTCCTTTTGAAGATAAGATCTTCCTCAACTGGAAGGAACCCATGGATCCAAATGGCATCATTACTCAGTACGAGGTAATCATTAAACAGCTAAACAAGTGCAGGAACAGGGTTAGAGAAGAGCAGCAGGAGGAGTGGGTGATGGTGGGTGTTTATGCTCCATAGAGCTATTTGATTATATGCTGCTTTCCTTTACAGAATACTGGATTTTGTGTAGGGATTAGATACTCAAAAAAATCATAATTATGGTGCATACATTGTTGGCTGGGCAGCCCCGTCAAGTGGTTTGTCATGTGGGTGGAGGAGGCATGGGAGTGTGTAAGGAGGAACTTCTTCACTTTGAGGGTGGTAGAGCCCTGGCAGAGGCTGCCCAGAGAGGTGGTGGAGTCTCCTTCTCTGGAGACATTCAAAACCCACCTGGACATGTTCCTGTGGGACCTGCTCTGGGTGGACCTGATCTGGCAGGGGGTTGGACTGGATGATCTCCAGAGGTCCCTTCCAACCCCATACCATTCTGTGTGGGTTCAGCCTGCAGAAGAGAAGGCTCCAGGGAGACCTCATTGTGGCCTTTCAGTATTAAAAAGGGCCTGCAGGAAAGCTGGGGACAAACTTTTTAGCAGGGCCTGTTGTGATAGGATATGGAGATATCTTTCTTTAAACTGAAAGAGGGGAGATTTAGATAAGATATGAGGAAGAATTTTTCTACTGTGAGGGTGGTGAGGGCCTGGCCCAGGTTCCCCAGAGAAGCTGGACTAGATGACCTTTGAAGGTTACTTCCAACTCAAACTATTCAGTGATTCTATTCTATTCTCTAAGTCTGTTTATCTCCTTAATGCCAACACAGTTCTTTAAATAGTGTGCGTTAACCCTGGGGGGCAGCTCAGCCCCACTCCGCTCCTCAGTCCCTCCCCCGTGGGATGGGGGGGAATGGGAAGGGGAAAAGTGTGAACTGCTGCAAATCCAAATCCAAAATCCAAAATACAGCACCATACGAGCTGCTGTGAAGAAAATTTACCAGTCAAACCCAGTCCATTAAGATATCATTGCTGGCTTTAAATATGTTTGTTTGGTTTGGACAGCATTGAAATATGATTATTAGAAGAGAAGAGGGAAATGTATTGCAGGAGGTGAAAAATAGCAGGTTTTGGTGGAGATGGGGATGGGGGTGTCCTAACTTAAGCGTAACAGTGACATTTTCCATACATGAAATAAAATCACAAAGAAAGCGTTCAAGGACACCTGCAGAGCCTTCCAGGTGAAGCAGCCTGCAGTGATACACATCAGGTCCTCATGGTGTCCCCAAGGTAGGGCAGCTAGATGAGCCTCTGTCCCTTGTTTCCTTTCTAGCCAAGTTCACCTAACCCCCTTTGTGCCAAAAACTGCAGCAATTTTTACAAGAATAATTATTTTTTTCAGGTCAGCTATAGCAGTATTCGGTCATTTGACCCTGCGGTCCCGGTGGCAGGACCTCCCCAAACCGTGTCCAAGCTGTGGAACAGCACCCACCACGTCTTCTCACACCTGCATCCTGGGACCACCTACCAGTTCTTCATCCGCGCGAGCACTGTCAAAGGCTTTGGACCAGCGACCACCATCAACGTCACAACCAACATCTCAGGTAAAAACAAAAAAACAACAACAGGAAAAAAAAAAAAAGAGAAAATAAACAGGAAAGTGTGTGTGTGTAGGGAAATCCTTTTTTGAATTTTTTTGTCAGACGCTATATCGTGAAAAGGGAAAGAAAAAGCTCCAAAAATCCTATCACATTGTGAAAACTACGTTACTGAAAAGATTTTTGAGTGTATTTGCCAAACAGCAGCATGAGTTCAGGGGTAAATCCTTGAGGTGGAGGTGGAAATTGCACACCTGTAGCTGTTAACTGTTTGATTTTGTGTAATCCTGTACTTTCATCTAAAGATTCTGAAGTGCTGTATAAACCTTAACTAATTAAGCCTTACAGCACTCCATAGGTCACCGAGTACTGTATTTGTTTTGCAGATTAGTGAAGTCAGATGCAGAAAATTAACTGATGTAGTCAAGGTGACACCGCTCAGCAGCACACGGGGACGACAGAACCGGGGCAGTTGGGAGGGTGGATTTCTCTTCCCAGGTTCAGAGAGGTCTTGCTTCCTCCTGCCTTTGTTCACTCACTGCAGCATTGACACTGCTCCTCTTAATGATGCACTGCAATCTCTAGGAGAAAGTAACGTCAGATGAAATGCTTGAGTATTTTTATTTTCTTCAATTTCAGTATTGTTCTCCAAAAACTAAGGAGCTTGCGCAGTTGATAGCAGAAGCTGAGTCAATGCAGTACCTAGAGAGACTGTTGATTTTATGACATGGTGACTTCAGAGCTTGTCAGAGATCAAAGCAGTCAGTCATTTGGAAATGTAAACAGCACAAAGCAGGCTATTTTCCTTATTATCTGCCATAATGAAACTTTTATTGTCCTGTAAAGGGATGTTAATGATGTATTGGAATGCATCTACCATTTCTGTGGGAAACTTTGCACGTAATCTCCTCACCCAGTTCCCAAAAACATGCCCATAAATCTAAAATGTGAGAAAATTCAAGGCAGAGCTTGAATTATGTAGCAAGTGAAGCGCTGTAGTTGTCAAATTTAACTGGAAGGATTTGTTGAATTCCATCCCAGCACAGACACAGTAACACTCCTCATACCCCAACCCCTCCAAAACAACCAAACCAGCAAAAAACTCTCCAGCCTCCATGTTCTGTTGTGTTTATCTAGCTAGTGGGTTGGTTTGATGTCTAATATTTTAATCAGGTTGGTTTAAGGTCCTTGTGTTTCTTCACAACAAATTCCTGGTTTTATTTTTTAGGGATAACATGGTGTGGTACTTGTACACTTGACTTCTAACCTCGTTGTAGGAATTTTTTAAAAAAAAGAAAAGCGTAACTATGAATTATCTTGTCTTATCCCCCAGATAGTTCAGTATTTTGAGAAACAAGCACCTCAACATGTTTGCATTACTTAGGACTACAGGCTTCTTCAGACGTGCACCCTTTTTCCCCCCAAGGTTTCTTGGCAGTCACCTTTTCCCTTTATTTCTGTCCTTGAATAAATCTATTTAACTACATAGGTCTCATGATGTGAAGGGCAGCAGTTAGGGATGGGGTTATGAATTGTTGGTGAAGTCCTGTTCATGCTCCAGTAAAAGATTGTGCCTGACTGGAAAACTATTAAAAAAGACTCACGTAGCTGATGGAGATCGTGGCTTTGTACTGTAACAAAACCAGCCACAGCCTCGTGAAAATCCGAAAGGCTTCCACTGATTTGTTTCTCATTCTTTTCCTTCCCACTCAACGTTAATCAGCTCCCACTTTACCGGACTACGAAGGAGTCGATGCGTCTCTCAACGAAACTGCTACTACAATAACTGTGCTCTTGAGACCTGCGCAGGCCAAAGGTGCACCTATCAGGTAAAAAAAAAAAAAAAACCTTAAAAAAAAATCAAGATGAGATTTTTTAGTTGATTATGTGCTGTCTTGCAGCTCATAGAGCTGTTCATTTCCAAGTGATGCTCATTTGACATTAGTATTGTTTTTCTTAGCTAGACTGAGCTTGCCAGTAGCCCTCTAATTAAAAAGGAAAAATTCTTGGTTGGTTTTTTTTTTTGGTTTTTTTTTTTTAACAAAAAGAAGATAGTAATGACCTGAATCATGCAGCTGTCTCTCCCGTTTCATTTAGGGTCCCCAGGACCACTTGCTATCCATTTTAATTTCATTTTACATTCTCACAGTGTCTCTGAAAGATGAGGTTGAAAGGTGTTTGTCAGAAAGTGGATTTGAAAATAACACTTCCTCTCCGGCGCTTCAAATCAGCTATTCTATAGCATGTATATATGATTGGAAAATTGAAAGCTCAGAGGAAATGGGAGAATAATAGTGATGAATACAAACTATTTGACCTTCTTTCTCTCGGAGTGCTTCTTGCTAGAAATCATGTAGCAAGCTATTAGATTTTATTTGGCGTGTCCCCTAATCATATTAAAAGGCTTCATTTATGTTAACTTTGAGGGGTCTTTCCCTTCTGCTCTCTATTCAGAGATAATTTAATTCTATTTGCAAAGATTAGTCCACATCCTGCTCTTCTACTTGTTAGTGCAAAAATTTTGTGATATTATTTGATTCCATTTGTGTTTTACTGATGTGGCCGCATCAGCCACATTCAGGGAGAGGATTGACTAATTGGGGGTTAATTAACTACTGAGCATCAGAACCTTTTCATGCTCTTACCCTTGTGACATTTTAGAGGAATACAGGCTAATGCATTTCATTCTGTGTTACATTAAGTCGGTTAATGTGGCTCAGCTGATGTTGAGTACCACACTGAGCCCTAAAAGTAGAGGAAAATTAACTGTTTCTGCAGTCTGCTTCCATCAAGAGGGATTTATGTTTTACATGGATATTGTGGGGATGAGCCACGGACCTATAAGCATTTTTACGTGCTTATCATATAGTTACCCTTACCATTGATCTGATCGAGTTATTTATTTGTATTCTGTCATAGAAGATAATCCAGATTCATCCCCTTTATAAGAGATATCGATGTATTATATTCAGAAATAAAATTGTAACTCCATACGTTGTTTCTGAAAGATTGTCCTGCAGGAAACCTAAGATTTTTTTGGGTGTGAAGAATGATAAAATGTACAGGACTACATTCAGTACAGAACTTGGATTCCTAAAGTAGGGGCTTGTGGGTTTTGTTGAATTGATACAGTAGAAACCAGAGCTGTGATCTGAAAATGCTCCCAAGTTCTGCAGGTGCTTAAATCATAGAGTCATAGAATTGTCTGAGCTGGAAGGGACCTTTCAGATCATCCATTCCAACCATCACCCCACCACTAGCCCATGTCCCTCAGCACCACGTCTGCCCGGCTTCTAAATCCCTCCAGGGATGGGGACTCCACCACTGCCCTGGGCAGCCTATTCATTCCAAGGCTTGATGACCCTTTCAATGTTAAAATTATTCCTAGTACCCAATCTGAACCTCCCCTGGGACAACTTGAGGTTGTTTCCTCTTGTCCCATCACCTGTTCCTTGGGAGAAGAGACCAGCATCCCCTGGCTACACCCTCCTTTCATGGAGTTGGAGAGAGCCAGAAGGTCTCCCCTCAGCCTCCTTTTCTCCAGGCTGAACACCCCCAGCTCCCTCAGCCTCT
>JAOTQQ010000023.1:63578026-63588790 GCA_026546715.1 Gallinago undulata
CCCCACCTGGACACGTTCCTGTGGGACCTGCTCTGGGTGGCCCTGCTCTGGCAGGGGGTTGGACTGGGTGATCTCCAAAGGTCCCTTCCAACCTCAGTACTTGCCCACTTCAGAAGATGAAATTACCTCAGGGAAAACAGAACGGGGGCTGCTCAGCAGGCTGAAAAAACCTTGCAGACTTTTTGAGAATCTCACGCTGAACGTCAAATAAAAACTAAGGATGTGCTTTGAGCAGAAGTAAGCCCAGGCCCAGGGTGTGTTTCCAAGAACCTTTCTGCCGAGGGGCACTTGACTTCTGTGCTGTGCAGGGGTAGAAATGTGGCTGTCGCTCACCTTCGTTACCTCCTTGGTGTTTCATTTTTAACTCCGTTGCTAATTACTATCGCTGTGTGCCTATGGAAGGGGGAAAAAGGGCAGGGAGAGAAGTTCCAGGTGGGAAGAACAACTGTGGCTCTGCAAGCCCCCGTGCTATTCCTCTTGAATGGTTTTTACTCTCGTAAATGAGGGAGGGGAAAGGGATCGGTGAGGAGGGAAAGTGTTGTAGACGCAGAAGCTTCAGATATTTAAAAATTTAAAATTTTGACTTACGGTTTTGAAAACTGAAGGAAATGGCAGCAATATGTCCATAGGAGTCTCCATATGAAGTGTCCAGGCAGGGCAGGAAGGATCTAGAAGGCACAGGGGGATTGTTGGCCACCGAGAGGCAGCGGGAGCTGTGTTTCCCCTTCTGGACCTTCAGGTCTCTGTGGTGACTAAGGAGTTCCTCACCTCTGGAAGAAGATGTCACCATCTCCCTATAGTTATGAAAATTGCATCTGCATCAAGTCAGAATGGGCACAAAGCAGGTGCTAATGGAACCGTGCTGGAGCTGCTGGGGAACTGGGTGCTTCTTCTGATGGAAGAGACCTTCATCTGCTACAAATAACTCCCTTTGCTTTTGTTGGCTTCCAGCAGACTCAATTGTAAGGAAAGCTGTTTCATTCCCCAAGAAACAAATGAGAGGGAAAAGTAAAATTAACATATTAAATACAAAAATAGATTTTTATTTTGACCTTTAGATTTTGATAGATAAGTAGAAGATGAGAGAAGAACACATTCTTTTTTACTTTAACTGGATTTCAGTTTGTGAGCGAGTTTTAATCCTAAAATGGTTTTGTGGGGTATAATTTAAAACTTTGGATCAGATTTCTGTTCCCGGGGGAGTTTTTTGGGGGAGTTGCACTGCGTTTTGCCAGGACGGAGATCTAGTGGCTGTCAGATAACCTCTGAGCTGCAGAGTGTTTAAACAAGAGCTTTACTATAAATTAGTGGGGTCACCAGAACAGTCGAGGGGAAGGAAAGGATGCTCTGAAATACACTTTAGGGTTGGGATGAGAGTTTCTCTGTGACCTTTGCAGGCATCTGGAACAAAAGTGGGCAAGGAAATGGGGAGAATGCTGCTTAGGTGAGATTACATCAATAAGCCTCGCAGGGCTTGCATTTGGAGTGAAAAATCATCTTTCTGGAAGCCTGAGGGGAAGCCTCGATTCACAGCTTCGCTCCCTCTTCACGAGCTGCGCTTACAAACCAGCATCCACCTCCTGAAGCTGGGGCTGGGGACACTGGAGAGGAGCGAGGTCCCCGGGGCTGTGCTGGGGGATGGAGAGCTGGGGGAGCAGGACGGGAGGCAGCGCGTTTCAGAGCATGAAACTGTCATTATTATATTTTCTAATTACATGCTAATGTTGTTTAGAGTGATCTCATACAACAGCAGCTGCATCCTCTCACGCAACCTTATGCTGTTTCAGTCATTTTGCCTTTAAAATCACTGCACTCTGTGCAAAAAGGCCAGAAAATCCATTTGTGGCTGACCCTCGTCTGGTCAAGCTGTGCATAACCAAGTCATTTCTCCCTTTGTTTGTATCTATTGCTGACTAAACTTCTGAAGGGGTTGGGGGGAAAATAAAGTACATATTTTGAAATAATATGTTTTAAATGCACATTGAGAATGCATATTTTAAAATAAAGTAGCTGGGCTGCTTCTGTGCTGGTTCCCAATCAGAAGCAGGAGGGGCTGATGAGCTGCAGGAGACCGTTCACCACTCTCAAGGTGCAGCAAGACACGAGTTTGGGGAGATTGTTGGGCAAATGTACCTTTTTTTGCTGCCAGAGGCTGGACGCTGGCTCGGGATTTCTGTGTCAGGACACAAATAGGAGCCCCCAGTCCTCCCCTTTTCTTCTGCTGTATCCCCTCTCTGAGTTCTTATGGCATGATTCCCGTTTGATTTGAAAATTAGGAATATTTACTATGGTTAGGCTGTTCTACACCTTTTCTCCCCATCCTTATCCTGGATAGTACAGACCAATGTTTAGATTTAATCCAGTGTTTGTAAAGACAAAATTCCCCTGGTAAGCCTGGAGCCCTGTTGGGTTGCCCTGGCTGATCTGGGATGAATTTATGGAGCAGGGAGGGCAGGAAAAAGCAACCTGTTCTGATTGTTCTCTTTCCTTTTTCCTCCTCAACAGGAAACCAAAACTCAGTGTGTTCGAATAGCTACGAAAGGTAAGAGGTTTGTCCCTCCACTCAAAGGAGTGCTTTTTTTGATGAAATGTGGCATTTCTGTTAAATGTTGGAACCAAAGCCTCTATCCCTCTATTTTGAACCACTTGATTGTTGTAATATGTAATGGGCTGCTGCTTTTTGTCCTTTGGGATCAGGCCAGGAGAGTGTGGTTCTAGAATAGAACAATACTCAGAATTTAGACAAAATAAACACTCCCTTTTTTTTTTTTTTCTGTTTTCCCCCTCTCTTTGGCCACCAGAGCATCACAGGCAGCAGATAGATGGGCTGGAGACTAGAAAGCTCACTTGGTTAAACTGTTAATGCTAACAATTATTTCCAAGCAGGGATGGGAATGATTTCAGGAAAGGCAACGGTGGTTCATTTTCCAAAGTAAGAGCTCGGAGTGTTGGTGAGAGGTAGAGGAGGGTGGATTTGAGGAAGGCTCATGTCTTTGGTAGCAAAGGCCCCTAGGAATGGCCAGGAGAATAAATCCCAGCGGCCCCACGTACGGCGGGTTAATCCCACGCTGCTCACTCAAAAACGCTGTTTCGTCCTCAAATGAGGGCCGCCTCGTTCTGCTCGTTGTTATCTCTTGCTTGGGCTGCATTTACAGCCACTCATTTGGGTTGCTTGATTGTGTCAACGTGAGGGTTGTTTGATTGACCCTGGCAGCATAAACAAGAGAGGAGCGTACAGCTGTGGAGAGAGCACTCTGCGCTCCTGACATCGTCTCTTTCTAATTGCATATTGATATTTGCCATAAAAACGACTCCAGATATGAGCAGGCGGGCATTTAAAGTACCGGTGGCTCATCAGCACCGGTTTTTTCAATCACTTCTTTCAATTTAAAACTTGTTCCAATTAAAAGCCTGTGCCTCTAATGAGGTGGTAGCGACGAAGCGTTTTTTTGAGAAGCCAGAAAATAAAATGTACTTTTCAAGGTGTGTTAAGATTTTTGTCAAGTGAGGCTGGCTAATAAAAACAGGAAACTAAAACCTGTTTTAGGTTTTAGACGTAAAAAACCAGGTCTAAAACCAGGTTTTAGACCTGAGCTGAGTCTTCTGTGAAAAGTATATCAGAACTACCTTTCTTATGTTTACCTGGCAAGATTAAATGTTTGAATTAAAACATATTTGCACAAACAAATATTTATGTACCACAAACATATATTGCTAAGATTTGAGTCGAGGGAGAGTCTTGAAAGGCTCAGTAATATCCTAAAATCCTGCAGGAATGTGGAACGGGGAAGAGGAGAGCAGTGGTCTCTCTCCTAATTTTCTGGATAGTAGTAACAGAATGGGGAAGGAGTTCCCCTGGCTTACGAGGAAATTAGTTCTGAACACCAGAATGTTTTCTCTGACTTTAATTCTTAGAGTATTAATAAATTGACTTTATTTTAATTGATAGATGTGAACTGTGGGAGGGAGGCAACATTAGGAGCCAATGCTTTCTCTTGCTCTGAAGGAAAGCATCTAATGGGGGTATCACTGCAGTGTCATGTGCATTCATACCTCCCAAATGAGTTATACTGGTACTCGAAATAATTTTTTAAAAGCTGATACTGAAATTTTCCCCATTTTTTATTGTAAAAATAATAGCACAATTAGTTGTACTGAGGTACAAGTGTACTCAGTGTGTTCATCTGGTTACATGGATTGTTTCGCAGCGTGTAAGTTTGCTTTGAGTCATTGACCTAGGAGATGTTTGGCTACATTTGTAATATATTAATAGAGAAAAGAGGGCTGTCTCACCTTACCTCGTGCACCCCAGTAAAGCTAATGTACCCTCACATTGTGGTACTTAAATTCTGGGATTCTATGATTCCTCTATCAACCTGCGTTCCCTTCCCATTCAGATCCTCTTAGTAACCCGTGACCAGCATCAATTTAAAAAAAAACAAACTCAAGAATTAATTGTTCTCTGCCTTGGTATTTTTCAAATCTAGGTAGCAGCATTACCTGGTCACTAATAATGTGGTTTCTCACACATAGAAACTGAAAAAGGAGAAAAAAAAAATCTTGTTTTCTGAAGTGCGGAGAAGGGTACAGAGGCTGAGGTAACAGGTCAGACATTCCTTAGGAAAGGAAGGATGGAATTGTGGTAGGAAATGTGTGATATTTGTACACAAAAATAAAGAGTGTTGCGTATCATTTCCTAAAGGAAGTTCTCAAACTTCCTAAGACTGATTTGATCGGGCAGAGTCCAGCCAGGTCCACGGCGTGTTCCTGTCACCGTGAATAGGTGATGACTGGACCTGCCTGGCCCCAGGTGTGGTGAGAGGGGGGACTAAAAGCTGTGGGATCCCCATGGCCCGTGTTCCCGAGCCACCCCAGGGTGCTGGGGGCTGATCCCCACGGCGCTGGGCTGAGTGGGACCCTGTAAAACCCGGAGTGGGTTGTCCCTCACACCCAACGTTGGCATTTTGTTTTACAGTCTAAAGTGTTGTCGACTGCTCCGGGAGCACAACCAGTTTAACGTGGTCAGAGAAGAGCGATGCTTCAAATTATTTGTGGCACAAATAGATGTTTTGGAGGACAGAAGGGACAGCAGAGCTGTTATTAAGCAGAGAGTACATGAAGTTGACGTTTCTGACAGTGTCTGTGCTGCCAAGTTTGAGGCTAGCAGTGGTTTGTGTTTATTCTTTTGTTCTGTTTAGGGGACTGGGGAACAACTATTGTAAATTTAATTAGAAGAAATCTACTGTGGCAGCAAATAAAGAAGTGGTGGGCCTGGCAGCGCTACCCCAAAGTAGTTAGAAGGCATAAATGAAGGCCAAGGTTCCTCACTCTGTGTTTAAAACATGAACTTCATCACCTCTAAAATTATTTTCCCTTGTGTTTTTCATTTGTATTATTAGTTCAGGCAGCGTAGAACTTCTCTGTCTCTATAGTTCATACAGATGGATGAAAATGCCATTTGAGATGATGCGCATCTGGAAGTAATTGTGGAATAGCAGAAAATGACTTTTTAATCTGATTTGAGGAATAAAAAGGTCTGGGTGGTAACATTTCAACTGCAAGTGTGCATTTAGTCCACCATCATTATTGCTCTGAATTCATTCCCGCAGCAGTTAGGGATTGATCCAGAGGCCTTTGAAGTCAATGGGAGCCCTTCCACTGACATTAATGCGCTTTGGATTAGGTCTTTAGAAGTCATAAATCTGTCTAGACCATAATTATTTCCTTGAAATTGTCCATGATGATGCTTCTGCTCTTAGGGAAATTTGTGAAAGTCGAATCACCTCCTGTAGCAGGATGCTGGGATGCGTCTGGTCCTGATTAATGCGCAAATGAGGGAAGAGGTCGGATGCTAAATGTATATGGAACTGTTGGGTTTATGTTGGGATCGATGCTCCTACAGTGACTTTTAGCTGCACCATCATAATGGGCACTGGAGACCTAAGTGGCAATATAAATTTAGAGAAGAAGGCAGATGTTGCCTAGCTCACATCTTTCTTTTCACTCATTCATGGGAAAAAAGCTATTAATATGTTTAAACTTCAGTGGTCTTTTGCATAAGGAATTTTATCTCACAAAGAGGAGATTTTAACTGGCTTGCGGAGCTTCCCAAAGATGGGAACAGAATGTTGTCATGGCTTATTTTCCTCTTTTGTATGTGAAATTGCGGTAGCTCGCCGTGCACCCACATCTGCCAGTTCTGATAAGTGATACCTTTGGTTGTAAATAAAAAATTGAATGATCCTTTGATGAAATACTTGATGATGGTTATAAAAAAAAAAAAAAAAGGCAGTTACCCGGGGGACACCTCCAGATTGCCAGACACAAAACCTATAACGTGAGCATTTTCATGTATTTGCGGAGAATTCCAAAGCCATAGCATTCAATTAACAAAATCTGATTGGAGTAAAAAGGAATTTATGCTAACAATAGCATTTATTAGGTGAAGCTGCCTGATTGGTATGTGTGGGACAACAATCTTCACGGAATGGATTTCCCATTCCTTATTATAAAACACCAAAGAGAAGTGCTCTTTGCTGCTTGTTGTTTCTCATCTCTAAGAAATGAGGGTTCCTTCTGAGGGTAACAGCAAAAAACCTCTAAATTACCTAATCTATTTGTGCTTATGACATTGCCTGAGCTGAACCATTTACTTTAATTGCATTTGAGAATAGTTATTTATCATCAGAAGTGTTTTCTAGTTTCCGGCCCCTTTCCCAAATCTTCAGGAATATGTGTTTACTACTGTGTTTTGAAAGAATAGTTCACTGGTTTGGCTTAGAAAAGTTTCATGGATGAGTAAATCTAGTAGATACAATTGATAAATGCAATTTCTTTTCCACATAACTTTATTTTGAAACACATTCCTTAGTGAATAAGTGTATTACATATAAACATTCTTTTGTTAAATTTAGTTTGGTTTTGAAAGTTAGCTCATTAAGTTTGCAAGAGGAAATGCTAGTGAGAGGTGTCAGTGTATTAAAAAAATCAACCCTTAGAATGACGAAATTCTGAGTCCAAAGATATAATAATTATTAGCTTTCCTAGATTTTGAAACGTTTTGGTGTTTCTTTTGGCCTAGAGACTTAACAAATTACTTTGTGCAGATGCTACAAGCGGATTGAAGTCTTAGGAACCCTAAAGATTCCCTAAAGAATAAGAATTTTAAAACTTAGGATTCAGGTAGTTTATTCTAGTTTGTATTTAAATATTAGATAATGAATGCTGATACATCACCTGCTCTAAGAGAAGGGTCAGCGTCTGAGCATACAGGATCTTTTGGTAGGTGACTGGTTTCTTAGCTCTCTTCAGCTACTACAAATATTATTTCATGAATTAGATTGTGGGCATTGATGGGCATTGAATGTTTTACATCCATTTGTTAAAGAATATGGAGACATAAAGGTAGAAATCTGCTGTATTTGCAAAACCCATTAGACTTCCAACTGCAATAGAAGGTCCCCGATTCCCCTTAGGCCATTAAGATGACTATTTAAAATGACCATTTGCTGATACTGCAGGGGGTTGTGGGTTTTTTTTTATTTTAAGTCCCCCTTTTTCTGTACACTCTGGTACTATTCTTTTGAACTGCAGTTCAAACTGATGAGGTCAGAATCCGTCGTGCTTGAAACCAGTTCCGAGACGCGGTGCTTCAGATTGGGAGATTTTAACATACACACATTTATGGGATTTGGAAGTTTGTAGGGAAATCCCAGAGGGTTTTGGGAAGTGGTAATGAAAACCTGAATGGTGCCGCAGTGGTGATGGAGTGCTCTGAGCTGGTTTGAGATTGTCCATCCTTGTGTTACCAGCTACCCAACACCGAGATATTTTGAATAGAAGGCAGGATATTTCTGAGCAATAACACTGCTCGCTGTGCACCTGGACAGGAAGGACAAACGGGACATTATCTCAGAAAAGAACGAGGCCCAGAGAACCCAGAGCTTCAGCAACATCTAAATCAGAGAGGTGCTTATTGATTTTCATGAAAACTGCTTGATGGCCCTAAGATCAGCATCCCTGTGTTTCTCTGGGGGCGAACAAACCCTTTTAACTAAATGAGAAGTCCCACCTCGTTGTCGTGAGCATTGCGAGGGTTTATTACACTTATTTGCTTGTCATCTCTGACAGAGTGCTAAGTGAAGTTCTTCAGCAGCTCGTCTAGAAGCGGGGAGCGGCGGTGCCAAGCGTAGGAGCGCTTCCTAAACGCTGCCAAAAGTGTTGCAGGAGGGACGGGTGGCTGGGGCTGCCACCGCCGAGCGACTGGGGTGCAGAGATTGATGCCCTGTCAGCTGGCTCTGAGGCTGAGGAGCACAGACTGCTCCCTGTTCCTGACCCAGAAGGGTTTGCTGATGGACCTCGCAGGGAAGGGCGTGCAGATGGACCTCGCAGGGACGAGGATCTTTCTCGAAATAGCGTGGTTATCAGATCCGTGTCTGTCAGAGCAGGAGGCGGTTTCAGGCACCGTTAAAGCCGTTTTTGTAGCCAGGTAAATTGAGAGCCCAGGGGACAGAATTACGACCCTGCGTGTGGTTTACAGCGCCCTCAGCTTTGGAAGAGTGAGCAGGCTTTTGTGCAAATTCAGCAGTCTGGAAGGGACCGTGAATATTCCCTGCGCTTCGCAGCGACCTGGTGATAAAGGTTCTTGATCAGGATGGACTTCCAGAACCCTTTTCTGTCAAGAGAGGTCACGAAATAGATTGCATCCTTTGCCACTTGCGATTAACATTTGCTTCCTTGAGTCAACAGGAAAGGTAACCACGCTCAATACCGTATAGATGCCAGAATATTTAGCCTGAACATTAAATCAGAGCCCCCGTGTCTGCTGACTTGTGTGACTGGCTCTTTGCTGATGACCGAGTGCTGGTTATTCACAGGGGTATAAGGGGACAACGTATTATTCAAGAGGACAACATATTATTGACTGTTTCAGCCCCTCTGCCAAGCTGTTTGGCCAGGCCATTAACATAAGAGATAAAAAGGGTCCTGCTCTAACCTTGCTGCGGTGGAAAATACCCCGAGGCAGTGGTCTGTCTGACAGTGCACCCCTGAAATGTGTGAGAGCAGCAACACTACTTCAGCAGCAGGCTTTTTACCAAAACCCTGCAGTTAATAGCAGCGTCGTGCAGGGAATAGCAAAAGCCATACAGGATTTAGGGCGATAAAGCAGCGTGTCTGAAATAAGAGACATCTGGCCTCAAATAAAAGTTGTCGCCACCCTTTGTGTGGCCACGAGGCTTGGACCGTTCGCGGTCTCCGCGTTGAAGCATCCAAACCCTTTCCAAAGGTGCTGCTCTCCTGCCACGAAGCTGCGGGACGTCACCTTGGAGGCTGCGCTCCCAAATTGCCCTCACCTCGTCCCCACTGCAGAGAGGTCACGGGACACCCAGTTACTCCAGACCTAGTTCTTGTGTTGGCCAACGGGTTGCCCAACGCCGGTTTCTGTGGGCAGCTGGAATGAGGAGGAGGTTAATGGGCACGTTTTAAGGCAAATCCTGGGTTATGTGCCACCAGCTTCACAGCGTGGGAAATTAACGCCTGGAGATCTTCTGCTCTGGCAAAGAATAGGTGCTTATGCCATCATAACAGGCAAATAAAATCCAAATAGCATCTATAGCCTACGTGAATTTGGTGGTGAAACAGATTACATCTGTGCGCTTCACACCATCCTGAAAATGGGCCTCTTTCTGGGACAATAAAACCGAATCCTGATGTTCTGATGGAAAGCAGACCATCATCACTCTCTCCATCCCTGGTGCTACTGTGTGTCTGGCTGCCAGCTCAAAGGGCTGCCTATGGAAGATGTAAGTCATATCTTTTTTGGAAATCATATCATATCAAGATACAGTTTTAAAATGTTTTCTGACTGTACATCTTGTTGTTGGGATAGGTGGATATTGTTGGGATAAATACTGCTCGATGATGACAGGAAAACGACACCGTTGACTATTTACAAGAACTGTTGAAGTTTTTCCTATTACATTTACATTCTTAGGAATAATAAAAGGGCAACTTTTTCTGTGAGAGGGAGAGGGTGGGATTCTACGGTTACTGTAATTGACATCAAAATGGCCCCATTGCATGGAAGGCAGTTGATTTACACAAGTGCAGGCAGTTTTTTAGTGTGAATCTTCATTATTTTAGTGTGAATCTTCCAGGTTATCTGAATTGTCTGCTCGTTTCCTTGAATCATTACAGTAGAAAATAGTTAGTCAAGCGAGCCTCAAATTAATCCTTAATCTGTTTCAAATTTCTCAGATTGTGCTACATTGAGACTATCATTCCTGTTTTGAAGTGACCCTGCTGCGTCCCCCAGCATTTTATAACAGATTTTATAAGGACTGGCGATTCAACATGCTGTCACTGGTTTCTGCAGATGTGAACAGATTTGCTTATAGTTTTTTTTTAATTCTGAAGGGCTGAGTATCTTTCATTATTCTAATATTTGGGAAGGTTGCCAGCTGGTTCCCATTCTACTTGGAATCACTGAACCATAATGTTTATAGAGGGGGTTTGCATCCCTGGGTTCATCACTTGGTTTCGTGCACCCGGTGGAAAGCGTCGCCGTTCCTCGCCCTGGGGTAAAGGATTTTTAGGATATGGGACTGTTAAAGCTGGGCACTGCCTGCTCCATCTGCTCAGTGAAACATCTGGAAGGAGCCTCTGTCCTCTATAGCTCAGACAGGGGTTGGTCTCTTCTCCCAGGTCACAGATGGTAGGACAAGGGGTAATGGCTTCAAGTTGCCCCAGGGGAGGTTCAGGTTA
>JAOTQQ010000023.1:63596447-63608586 GCA_026546715.1 Gallinago undulata
TGGCAGAGCCCTGGCAGAGGCTGCCCAGGGAGGTGGTGGAGTCTCCTTCTCTGGAGACATTCAAACCCACCTGGACGTGTTCCTGTGGGACCTGCTCTGGGTGGCCCTGCTCTGGCAGGGGGTAGGACTGGGTGATCTCCAGAGGTCCCTTCCGACCCCATAGCATTCTGTGAGTCTGTGAAGGCACAGTATCAGTGACCTGAGGTAATACACGTCCCAGGGAGGTGGGTCTGTGGGTCACTCCGTGCAGATCTGACCATGCCTTTCGGCTGTGATTTGTAATGCCAGTTACTTTCCCCTTCTGCTGGTCTCACAAAAGGACACACATTTTATGCAGAAAACATAAAAGCAGAGAGACAGGGAGAGAAGGTACCTGCCTCTTGCTCAGAGACCCACCTTTGGGTTTGCTCCTCTTTCCATCGGCCTGAATCACTCAGGTTCATGCAGCAAGGGAATACAATTCAAGTCCAATTTAAATGGACATTTACCACCAAAAATCATTGGCTTAATCCAAAATAATTTATTTTTATCACTAAAGGATTTTAAACATTTTCTGTATCAATTGATCCCCTTTCTTCTTTTTTGTGCTTTATGCTTTCTTTGGCAGGTTTCCTTTCTGCAGTTTTTGTTTTTGGTTTTTTCTTTTTCTTTTTTCCTAATGGTCCAATTCTTTTTTTTCCTTCTTGTTTTCCTCGTTCTCTATATCTGTGTGCCAGACTGTTTGTCTTGTCATCTCTGATTTCCCTTCCCACGTCTCTGTATTTTCATTCTCCTGCTGGCCCCGGAGCAGCTCCTTTAAGCTGTCTTTCTGCCCCTACATCCCGAATCTCACCCCCCTTTTATCTCCACGCTCTCTCTGACGGTGGGGTTTCTCCAGCCCTGGGGAGCCCCAAGGAGGAGAGCATTTCGGGGAGGGAAGCAATCACGGGCTAGAGGCAGTAAGTTCTTTTACCCAGTATGGAGCCATATGGACAGCGGCTTAAAAGGGTGCTTTCTATCCCCTTTCCCAGTTAATGAAGCTTCAGCTGATGAAGATGCTTTCTGGTAAGCAAGGACTAACCCATCTAATGGCTCTTCTCCCCTGGCTTCCTGCACGTCTTTGCATTGGGAGGCAGGACCTGGAAAGCATCTTCCACTTTATAATCTTCACAGGCAATCAGTGGCCGCTGAGAATCTTTTAGCAAAGCAGAGCATGAGGGGTTTTGGTTTTTTTCTTAAATATTCAGGGCCAGGTGCTTAAAGGTACAGTCATCTTTAGAAGGAACCCAGGAGCCAGCTCTGGTGTAACCTTAGAGGATTGTTTTTGAAATTGCAACAGCCTTAGGAAAAAAAAAAAAATAAGCCTCAAACGTAAATCTGAGTGAAATAGTGCAACTGGAGGAAATACAAAGTTAAAACTGCACTCCCTGCATTTCGGGGAATACTGCTCCACATTTGTTGATTTCTGGAAACAGGGCAGTAATAACTACTGAGAGCAATGAGATAAACAAAGTCCATTGGTGTCTACAAGGGTAAAGTAGAAATCTTGGAATAATTCAGGTTAGAAGGGTGCTCTGGAGGTTGTCTGGTCAAACCCTTGCTCAGAGCAGGTTGAGCTTAATTGGATCTAAATTGGAAGTTAGATTAGGTTTCTCGGAGCCTTTTCAAGCTTAGGTTTTAGTGTCTTCAAAGATGAAGATTCCTCTTTGGGCCCTTACCCCAGTGCTTTACTCCTAAATGAGTATTTACTCCTAAATGACCAGTGAGATAACAGAGATGACTCACCTTTAATACTATAGATTTTCTAAAATTTTTATTTATTGCATGGTGAAAGCAAGTTAGTGTTACACGTGATTTTAGATCAAATTACACTTTTATTTCTAGCTTTTCCTTTTCAGCATTTTGACCTGCTGAAAAAAAGCTATTAAATAAAACATATACCTTCTAAAGTTTTCCAGGGGTCAAAAAATGCTTTTATAGTTTTCTAGTGAATCATAGAATGGTTCATTAGATTAATTTCTAATTCTTCATTTCTAATGAAGTTTAATGTAGTACCAAGTATTAGAAATACATTATTATTTTCCACTTCCCATTTCTTTAATGCTTGAGGTCTGCAAATAGTTTTGCATTTACTTTTGGGATATTCTGCAAGTAGCAGACGTGATCGTACAGGATTGCACTGTGTTTTCATGTAATACTGGTCTTTTCTTACACCAGAGCCAGGCAGGAAGGGCTCCGAGCTGGAGATGCTTGTCCTTCCAATGACTGGGTAATGCTTTTCCCCAGGTCTACGCTTCTTTTCAAATCTGGATATTGAAAATCTGACAGTAGATCTGATTCAGAAGAGGTGCTTAAGCCACCTGAAAGTGGTCTCCCATGTTGGTGCTGTCTGAATATGTCAGGGTGACTTCTTCTACCCAAGTTTGAGAACTCCAGCCCATCTCTAAGAGAGCTGACAGACAACGTCGCCTGGTTTTTAAGGAATAAAAAGCTGAACTGAGTCATTCATTAGAGCCACATCAAGTCAGTCACTGAACATAGCCACGTCTCCCTTCCTTGAAGGGAGGAGAAAGGCCATTTTTGCTGTGGATTGTCAGGAAATACCCACTTTAAATGGGAGCTCACACTGTGGAGTGGCCTCTGTGGTTCAAATCACAAGTCACGTTTGCCCAAGGGACAATTTAAATGAGGTACATAAAGGTATGTCTTAGCCTGTGTGTCTGAAAACCAGAGCCCTTGTTTAATTCAGTTTTTTACTCCTATATTAAAATGTAAATTTGGTTTTACTCATCGTTAGGCAAAGCTCGGTGCCTCAGTATAAATATTTTTGCCACCTCATCCTCAAGTGTTCTTGGCACTCCTTCAGTTTAAGGTGATTTTCTCCTCCAAATCAGTCACATTTTAATCAGATCACAACTGACTGAAAACCCTAAAACCAGATTTAAAGCATAAATACCAGTGCCATAATCTTCTTTGCCAGCAACCTGTTACATAAATCATAATACAGTATTTGCATGTTATAGTTGGCTTCATTTATTTTGACTTCCATGTGGATTGGAAGCTTTTGTTGGATATATCCTTTTTTTTTTTTTTTTTTTTACCTATTTAATACAGTTGTATTTTCCTGGAGGATCTAGCTGGGAAAGGCACATCTAATAGAGAGCAGCTAATTTCATCCTCTGGATAAAAACAGCTAAATGCTCCACTAACCCCCGAACCGAGGGGACCCCAAACCCACGTTCAACCTGGTGCCTTTAGTTCTGCGCCTCCACAACCCCAGTGCTGCTTTTCATACAGCCTCCTCCCCCACGAAGCTTTCTGCAATTAAAAACGGATTCGTCTTTACTTTTTATGAGCCAGCCTTAATACCAGGTGTTAAAAGTTCCCCCAGCTTTAATCACGGAGGCTCGTTATTACGGCTGGTTCCCCCAGCGCAGTTTTGTGCGAGTCGTTACTCGGGCAATGGAAAGAGTGAAAAATCTCTTCTTTCTTTCAGAAGAGAAAAATTGATTAGAGTTTTAAGGTCGGAAGGCATCAAGGCTTCT
Source organism: Gallinago undulata (assembly GCA_026546715.1). Lineage (NCBI taxonomy): Eukaryota > Metazoa > Chordata > Aves > Charadriiformes > Scolopacidae > Gallinago > Gallinago undulata. Next base: position 63,599,972 of record JAOTQQ010000023.1, read on the forward strand.
GCATGGAAAGACAAAAACGTGGAAAAGTAAAGCCAAAGGCTCAGCAAGTGGCGACACAAGTTCATAGTCATCTTTCTCGCGGGCGTGTGGTGTCCTGTAGCCTGCGGGATGGTCACCAGCTCCTGCTGGAAAGTTTTGGTGGGATAATGCAGGGATTGGTGGAAAGAGAGGCAGTGACACAACACGAAAGGCTTTTAATGTCATTGCAGCTCCAGGCCTGAACTTACTGGTCAATGGCACTCAATCCCTTGCCGTGAACATCAACACGGGAGTTTCCATGCAGTTGTCATCTCATCAGCTGCTTGTTGCTGCCGTGCAGCAAATTGCAGACAACACCAAGTTGGGTGGGAGTGTTGATCTGCTGGAGGGTAGAGAGGCTTTGCAGAGGGATCTGGACAGGCTGGATGGATGGGCTGAGACCAACAGGATGAGGTTCAATAAGGCCAAGTGATGGGTCCTGCCCTTGGGTCACACCAACGCCCTGCAGCGCTACAGGTTTGGGGCAGAGTGGCTGGAGCTGCCGGGCAGAAAAGGAGCTGGGGGTGTTGGTGGACCGTCGGCTGATCGGGAGCCAGAAGAGTGCCCAGGTGGACCAGGGAGGAGAAACACCACTGCTGAGTCCCATCAGGAAAGTATTGTAGATCTGAAGAAGTTGCAAAAAATTTCTCTAGATGGAAGAATAGCATTCATGTGAAAGAAAGCCTCTTGGATTCTTTTGGGGTACTTATATGTACTTTTTCACTTTATTTGAAAGAGTGCTGAATTTTAGAGGAAACAATAGTGAAGGCTGGCAGTTGTGAGAGTAAGAGTCTGGGATTCAAATAACCATGGGCCTGGTAAAGACTAGTTTTAGCACTGTATAAACTTTAAACTGCGTGGGTTTGGAAAAACTGGCACCTAATTCCAAAGGAGGAATTAACCATTTGTTTTCCTGAAGGAGGTTCTGTGTATTTTCCCATTCTGAATGGCAAATAATAACCAATCTGTGCTATGAAAGAGTAGTTCTAGCGGCGTATCAACTGTAATCCGTGTGGATTTGGTTTATGTGAAAGGATGAAGGAAACACTATTTGTGTTCTTCCACAGTGCCTTTGTCTTTCCATTCCATCCCCAACGTTATTAGCACTGCATTTGAGCTGGGATAATTTTCCACCGTGGGAATTTCTGTATTTTGAGCTTGTGCGAGTGAAGTTTGGGTTGAGAGTTTGCAGTTTTGTGGTGGAGGAGAGTTAAGCTGCCCTTCCTTCCTTCGGTGTAATTGCAGGTCTGTACTAACTCTGCAACTCCTACACTACCGATAAATCCTCACTTATAATTTTATAGTTGCTTAAATTGGGAGAAGTTATTCACAGAATGTTATTTTCAATAAATACAGCAGAATGGAACTTCAGACGTTTGAGAGTAATATTTTTCCCCATAAACCATGTTGTGTGCATATATAAATGATAATGATCATTATAAAGTACTTTCTCTACTAAACTTCTTAAATGATACCTGGTGGAAAGGCACATGAAGATGAGGTATTTTGTATATTTGTTACCAAACATTGCTTTTATAGTCATTTTCTCTTTGATTTCATTCTGAGCTAACAAGGCATAGAGGAGTCATTGTCAAAACCGGATAATTTCTTAATGCAGTGTTTTGCAGAGTTGAAATTTCATAACTAACACCAAGTGAGGATTTATTTATTAAAACACACATTTTTGAAAGCGGGCTCTGTGTTCAGGCGAAAACTTGGAAGTTTTTTAATTTGTAATGTGACCAAACACTAACGCTTTTTTCCCCCCTAAAAAAAAAAAAAAAAAAGTTACTAAATGACCTCATTACCAAAAGGCCTTTATATGTTCTCAGGAAAGAGGTCTAACAACAGCCCCACTGTTGGCAGGAAATAATCACAGTGACCTTAAGAAATGGTGCCGCTCCATCCAACACGTCATTGCTAAATGATCAGAGTGTTGGGGGACCATTTCTGTACCAGTACCCCTCTCCAGAAAATAAGGGGGAAATAGTGATTGAGATTTCATTGTGTCGGCCTGATACTTTACAGGGTGCACGCTATTTCTACAACATTTTTTTAGGTATCCTTTCCAAGGTCTGTGAGTACTTGTGCAACAAAAAGACGCGTATGAGTCTTCTGACCTCTGCTTCCATAGGGGCTACTGAAAGATCTGTGTCAAGTGGCTCAAGAGAATCTCACTCTAAAAAATTGATTTTTCCCGAGGCACAGATAAATAACCAGATTTCAAAATAAAGGAAAATTGCATTAGGTATTTCTCTTAATTTCTCCGACATTTCAAGCATGCCGCTGTTCCAGGATGAGACCGGGTATTTTGAAGCCAGCACTTTAATATTATCCACAGTTTGTATGTTGGGAGACTCTGTAGCTTTCTAAAACCTGAGTTCTGGCACAGGTTAGGGGTGCTTCATGGTAAGGCTGTAGCCTTTGCACAGTTGGTGACAGTTTTGAAATGGTGACCAGAAAGGGAAATTCAGTGATTGAAAAAACACAGTAACAAACCCCTGAAGTATGTTATTGTGGTTGCTTTGGAAGATTTGTTCTCCCGTGGTTTGAAGGTAAGGAAGACCAGAAGGGGAGGGGAGAAAAAAAGGCTTTTCTCATGGATTTTCAGGTGGCCAGCAGATCAGGTGATGAAGAGATTGTGATTTGTCCATGGGATATGTTTCCATTGTGTAAATCCAGTAACATCCTTTATTCTGTGTGTTTTGGAGTTGATGGTCCCAGAGGCAAGCAGAGGCCCTAGCCCACTTTTTTATCCCGTCCCAATTAAAACCCCTGACCCAGCAGCTGTCCCTCAGTGTGACTGCAGCTTTCACCCTTGTGTAAAACACCTTGTCACCCTGAGCTTTTTGTGTCCTGGGGACAGGGTTGCATCACGGAGCCAGCTCGCTAATTAAAAAATAACTTGCTAATCAGGAAAGCTGTACGATTATGCGATGCACTCAACATCGACTTGATAACTGAATCCTGTCCTTGCAGTGTTCTCAAAGGCAGCAAAGTGCTGACAAAGGGGTTTGTCGTGGTGGCAGATGTGGTAGAAATGCATTGAAGGCACCAGTCTGCTGGTTGGGTGTGAGGCTGTTGGTGGGACATTGTCTCCTCAACGTTGTTCCAGCTCCGCTCCTCTGCACGGGCAAAGGGACTCAGCACTTCCTTCACTTCATCCTTCTGAACCTTTTAAGGTCAACTCTTTCATAATTGGCTATAAATTCACGGACGTTGCTGTTTTCAGAGTAGTCACTGTGAATTTAAATTGTTTCTCGGTGGAACGCTGCAGGAGCAAGTCCTTGTTAATTTTAGTTGCAGTCCCTAAGTAGCAGCAGACACGTGGTTCACCCGCTTCTGCTTTCCTTGCACTTTCCTACCAAAGCAGTACTGGTCAGCAGGCACTTCTGAGAGTCCTGGGCAGGAGGAAAGATGGGATTCTTTTTCCTCTTTTTTTTTTTTTAAATTATATATATCACTTACCAAAACAATCTATATCTGCGCTTGTGAGGGCTTACCAATACTCAGGAAGCAGTCTTTTTATATATAAATGTATTTATTATACTGGAATTTCCAGGTAGCGTTCTAATTGTTATTTGGCAAGATACGCTGTGCTAGTTTGCTTAATTAATTAAGAATGCCTATAAATATTTATAATCTGCACGTTCGTTCATTTAAAAAGCATCCAGCAGCCTAAGCTGGGGCTGTGTCTCTGCGTTATCCCTGGGAGCGGGGCGCGTGAGTGGGGAGGCACTGATTTACCTGGCACCGTACCTGTGTGCGGAGCCACCTCTGCCACCTCCCTGCTGAACTTCCACGGCATCTTGTGCCGTCCCGGATCTGACCTGGGGTGAGCCTGAAGCTGGGTTTATTTCATTTTTGCACGTAAGGCACCCTTGGAGAGGGATCAAACCGCTCTTCCAGCAGGAGCCGTGGAAGAGTCTCCATCCCCTTCTGCCGCCATGACCTCTGACGCAGACAGCAGAGATACCTCAATTTTTTTCATAGGAGGGCTTAATTTATCATAAGAAGGGAGGCCTGGGAGGGCAAAGGTGGGTGCAGTACCAAGCGAGGCAGCAGACTGTGTCTGAGCATCATCCCCCTGCCCTCCTCTTTCAGGGTGATGGGGCTGGTGGTGCCGGGCAGTTCCCCCAGTTCCACCAGCATGGCCTGGGAAGCTCTTTTCCTTGGGGCAGCGGTGGACCCTGGTTTCCACGGTGATGGGGATGAACCTGACACTTCAAAGCACAGCTCGGGGAATGGCGTTTTTCAAATACAATTTTTCTGTTTAATAACGCTACCCTACAAAGCTGTAATGCAGAGTCCTGGAAGCAACAGCTTAGATGTACCCAGACTCTAGAGAATTTCTAGCATTCCTTCATGTCCCAGAAGCTGTGCTCCAAAAGAGAAGCTCTTTGGGTAGATGTAGGGAAGAGAGAATTGTGGGGATTCCTTTCCCAGTAAATGTATCTCTAGCTTTCAACCCGAAAGAGAAAACACTCTTCGAGAGAGGCCAAGGGTGTAAGCAACCGATGGCCATGAGGAATCTGTAAGACCTCACGAATCGTGGGCATCATTTGCTGGAAAAACTGCCACATCCCATCTCCCCATCCCAGCAAAAGCACATTCAAGTGTTTTCATCATCTCAGACTTTTTTATTTTTCTTTTTTTTTTTTTAACGTAATTGAGCTAAAAGGGGTTACGGATCTTCTCTCTCCGAACTTGAATTTATTAATTAACTTTGAGACTTCTGAAAATTTGCCTAATTGCGCAATGATTATCATTCTCACAAAGCGGTAACAAAACAAAACTGATGGAGCAGTTTTTGGGGCTTTTTGGGCAGCTGATTAAACCGGGGGGCAAACCAACCCGAGACAAAACGCTCGACAGAGAATCTCGCTCCCCGCGTTTCGGAAAGAGCCCTTTTCTCGGGTGGCAGAGCGACGTATCACCAGAGCGGGCTGGGGCTCCAGCTCCATGTGATGTTACCCTGGTGGTACCTCGTTGAACTCATTCAGACGTCATTCCTGGCTTTAATTAAAAGTTTTGAATGCCACCAACGAAGGTGCAGAACGGATTATCTCAAGCAGAGCTATTTTGAATATCAAGCTACGCAGCAGTAACACCGGTTTGCGAGAAGATCTGCCACAAACAGAAATGAACATTCAAAGAAAATGCAGCGGAATAAAATAGCAGCTTAAATCAGGCATAAAACAGGGTTTCTCCCCTCGCTCGCACAAAGGAAACCCCGCATAAAATGCTGCGAGTGTTAGGAGAGTCAAGCGGTGTGGTGAGAAGGTTACGTGCAAAATCTTGTTCAAAACCTCTGATTTAAAAGCTGTCTTTGAGGGTCCGGCTGTTCTCTGAGTGGTACCACACCAGCAGCCCCGCAAAATCCAACCAGAATTTTCTGCTTGAATAATTTTGTTTGGATGAGCGAGCAGAGAATATCATTATCTTGATTCCGGCGCCATCTCCTTAGGAAGGTGTAGGTGAATAGATTTTGTGCTGAGTCTCATAAATTCTCTGACAATTTTGCAAGCCCGTGTGTAAATTCTGAGCCCGAGAAGGCAGGAGGAGACAGGAAAGCAATATGTGCCGTGACTGGATTCCTTATGCCACGGGGTACTTTAGGTATGAACGTTATGCCTACACTCTGTTCTAGAAATAGGCGTTGGGTTTTACATGTATTTGATAAAAAAAAATAGATTAAAAAATTAAAATAGTTAAGTACATCAGGAAATTGTGAGAATAAAATGGATTTTACTTCATCAACTCTTTAGAATATTACTATCACTGAGAGTGTTGGCAGTTCTGGTCTCACAGTTGAACTTGATGCTATCGAGCATGGAAGTCAACTGATTTAATAACGTCCTTAAGCATTAATGCAAACAAGGAAAATGATGTCTTATATGGGGACTGTTACTGGCAACGAGCAAAGCCAGAATCTCTGGATGGAGTTACTTTATGAACCTTGTGGATGGGCCTGTGGAATATGGTGGCTGTTGCTGTTCGTTAGGTCGGAAGAACGGTGAGTAGATAAAACACTAAATCCAGGGGGAAAAACTCTCAGGTTCAGATCAGAAGCTCTTGCAAATTTTATGCAAGATGACTTTGCCGGCGTTGAAATCTGCAAGATTATCTCTCCTGAGATTTACTGGGTCAAAATATAGTAATATGTAAGGATATTGTAAAAAATAACACTTAATTGAAGATTATTAGAGCAAGGCTGGCCAAAGGAATTTATAGCCAAATGGTCCATTTTTGAATGTTCATTGTTCTGTTACCATGCAAGGTTCTTTTTAAAATTGATAAATTCCCTTTCAGTACAACCTGCCATTCAAGATATACGGAAGGATTGCAGGACTAGATTACTAAAAAGGAGTGCTAGGAGTTAGTAAAGCAGGTGTTGTTTAGAAATATACAGTTAACTGCAATTACCAAAATAATTCAGTTTGTAACTACTGTGTCTCTCCAAGCGAGAGAGAAGGATGTTGTGGGGGACCATGGCAAAGGCTTACAGCACTCAAGACAGATGACATCAGTGGCTCTTCCCTCATCTAAGCTCACACCTCCTTATTACAATACACTTTGAACTACCAAAATTAAACCACAAATAATATGAACTGCTTATTCACGTTTCCCTAAATGATTCTGTGCCACCTTCAATGGCTTCCTCAAACTAATACACTCTATTGCATACCATGCTCGTATATGTAAATAATAGATTACAATGTGATTTATATCTCTAATTGCTTTCATATAGTGCCCAAATGTAGCATTTAGTCGTGGGAATGCATACATTATTTGTTGCTGGAAACATACATGTAATACTCCTGGCTTCATTTAAGTCAAAAGCAACTTTGCTCTTGATACTGGGGACATGGGTAGCTTTTTGTGCATAGATTTTAGCATTTTGGGGTATAGGAGGCTCAACCACTGGTTACATGCTTGCTTAGTTTATGACTATTCAAATGTAATTTTTCTCCACTAATTTAGGACTCTGTGGTACGTTTCTAGAGGGCTCCAGCTTTATTTTCTGAGAAGTGTGTAGTTGTTTCTCTGAGGTAACTTTTCTGAAGGAAATGACACTGTGAGTGGCCGAGCAACCATTTTGGACGTGGCTCTGAGAAGCCCCTACACTTCAGCATGCTCTACCAAGCATTAAGGGTCCTTTCTTTCTCCAAGGAAGTATGAGAGAGGTCCCTCATTCTCTCATCTCTCACTCATACTCCTGTGAAAATACCACCGTCTTGATCAAGGTTCAAAGCCTGTAGTTCTGGAGGTACTTTTGAGCCTTCCCACTCTTGAAGTTGTGTCTGCAGGTCACCTCCAACCTTTGTGATTCGTATTTTGAGATCTCTCAAAAGACCTGGCTTTAAATCTCCATCCACACAACTAAATGACTTTGCAGGAGCCTTGGTTATTTTGCTGCTCGAGTGGTTCTTACCTTTGGTAGGTCAGAGCTACCCAACTGTGCTCACGTTGTTCTCGTGGTGATTCCATACTGCCCTCTCTGCCCTTCCCACGTCCTTGCTGATTCCCAAATCAAATCCCAAACCAAACAGGAGGGTTTTTTTTCCCCGTTGCCATGAAAAGCTGTTTACATTTTAGCTTTGATTGCTCTTTTGACTCTGCTGATTGGCCTTTCGTCTCCGCCGCTTATCAGATGTCCACTCGTGTTTGTCACGTCCAGCCCAGCTGGTAGCAGACCGGGGCTTGATTCATTTCAAGCACTGAGAATCTCAAGCGCTTTCTTCTTCCAGTTCCACCTCAAAAGTCCCCCTCCTCCTTTCCTCTGCCGGACAGACAGCGTCCTGTGTGATTCTGGCATTAATTCCAGCTGGTGTGGGAGCGCCTGTCCCTGCCCAGGGCAGGGGGGTTGGAACTCGATGGTCTTCAGGGTCCCTTCCAACCCAAACCATACTATGGTTCTACGTGTTGTGTGTCTGGGGCTCCACGGACACACCACCCGATCCTGCCCCTCACCCCTGGACCTCACATACCTCAATAACACACGTAATACAAACAAAACACGTAGGACTGAGCCCGCAGCGCAGGGAGGTGTTCACACAAAGGAGGAAACGTTTAGTATTTCTCAGCAGAGAGAGTTGGAGCTGTAGGGGAGAGAGGCGATTATGATGATGAAGTCTGATGATGATGATGATTAAGCTCTGTGATTAAAGCACTGCCAAACCTCTCGCTGTCTGCCTGGCTCTCGCACGGGTGTCTGGAAGAGAAGCACGTTCCCAACTCAGAAGGTTGTTCTGGGGGTAAGCTGTTAGGGGTTCAGATCCTGACGAGATGGAGGTTGTAACTCGATGATCTTTAAGGTCCCTTCCAGCCCGATCCATTCTGTGATTCTGGGAGGTTCTAGAAACAAGTAATAAAGTGTGATTTTTAAACAACAGCATGATCCTTCCTTCAAGAGATAGTATGGGTTCCTGCACATGGAGCCCAAATAGAATTATAGAATCATGGAACAGTTCGGGTTGGAAGGGACCTCAAATACCACCCAGTGCCACCCCCTGCCCTGGGCAGGGACACCTCCCACCCCACCAGGTTGCTCCAAGCCCCCTCCAACCTGCCCTTGAACCCCTCCAGGGATGGGG
>JAOTQQ010000023.1:63608869-63631630 GCA_026546715.1 Gallinago undulata
GGGCAGGGACACCTCCCACCCCACCAGGTTGCTCCAAGCCCCCTCCAACCTGCCCTTGAACCCCTCCAGGGATGGGGAATCCACCAGGCTCTCACCACAAATAGAATGGGTCTGAGTAACATGGTTAAAACCAGAACGTAATGGATACCAGTTATCCCTGGGGCTGGCTATGCTGGCTTTCTGAACAGCCCATGGAGCCGGTTTTTGGGGGAGCGATAGCCTTCCTCTGGTGTGGCATCACCTCATCTTTTGTTCTTCTTGAGAGCTTTCTAGTTTCAGGGTAAAGGATGTTTTCTGTGAAATGGTAGGCATGATGATACCAACAGCTCATGCCTGCTCTAGCTGCAGCTGGTGGGGGGGAGAGGTGAGGTGGCATCTGCTGCATCTCAGAGGGATGAAGCCACCACTGGTTCCCATCCCATCCAGCCAGGAGGGACAGGCTCGGCGCCAAGCTGCTGACCCAGAAAATAACAAGAGAACTGAAGAGCCCTTTCCTTTTTCACAAGCAAACACCTCATGGGGTTCACCCCTGGCTGAAAACTAAGTTTTTTGATATTTTTGCCAGTCTGAAACCCACCCCCCCTCCCCGTTCCTGGTCCTTTCTCTGCGCTTTCACATAGAGCCTGGTTTCCTCCAACCTGTGGCCTCAGCCTGGAGTGGTTTCATCTCTGCGTAAAGCAGTGATTTTTATAGTTGTTTTGTTGTTTTTGTTTTTTTTTCCGGGCCTATAAACAGAAATTATGCTCCTGCTGGCTTTAGGCTGGGCGTTGGGGATGGCCTTATGTGGAGGATCAGAATTCCCAGCAGAAGTGCAGCTCTCGGGCCAGGTGCTGGAAGGAGAATTGAAACACGAAGGGGTTGTCTGAAATGAGGTGAAGGAGAGAAGGACTAGAGTTCAGGGGGCTGGCTGCGGGTTGGAAAAGAGAGTTTAATTTGCTGTTTGGGAGCTAATGTAATCTCATTAGTCGGTGTTAAATGTTCCCTATGAAATATCTTGGACTAGAAATATTTGAAATAGAAATACCTGTATTTTTGTAGGTATTCTAGATATTTCTATATAGGTAAAATAGGTAATGTAAGTAGAATACCTATAGAAATATAATATATATAATACCTATAGAAATATTTTCTAGATGTATCTAGAGCAACGTGCTCTAGGTAGACCTGCTCCTGCAGGGGGTTGGACTAGATGATCTCCAGAGGTCCCTTCCAAGCCCATAGGATTCTATGATTCTATGATCTTGGACTATGAAATATTTTGGACTAGATGATCTCCAGAGGCCTCTTCTAACCCCCCCAATGTGATTCTGAGATCTGAAAAAAATAATATTAAAGGAAGTAATGGTGATTTAGTTGATAGATTGTCTCTGCTTTATCTTCTGCTTTGCAATATAGTGGCCTGTTTGGAAATCCAGATGTGTATATGCTTCTCTATACGTGAAGTTATATATATATATATATTCATATGTATACACACATACATAGTTGTATACACGGTGTGGCAAATGTGTGGCATGTAGGTTGACATTTGTCATGTGTCTATATACACACGTGGAGATGTAACAACACGTGGTGTGTCTACATTCTGGTTCCTGCACTAAATCACACACGTGTTTGGAAACGGTCACCGAGGGTGGTTTTGGTGTCTCCGGTGCTTACGTGTTTAAGCAACTTCTTTTTTGGCTTCCTTTAGCAGCAGCAACAGAAGAGCCTGAGGTGATTCCGGATCCGGCCAAACAGACAGATCGCGTGGTGAAAATAGCAGGAATCAGTGCTGGAATTCTGGTATTCATCCTGCTTCTCCTTGTTGTCGTATTGATTGTCAAAAAAAGGTAAGAAAATGATCTGTGCTGATTCCTCTTTTTTTTTTTTTTTTTCTCCATTTCAAACAAAAATAACTAAATGGGTATTTTTCACAGGTCATTTAAAAAAAAAAGTTTCAGGATCAGTAGCTCTCGTCAGCTTTTGAATGAATTTTGTGATTCCTAATGTTTTCACTGGGATTTTTATGATGGATTTAAAGAGACGGTTATTTTATATTTGGGATCCGACAGCTATATATTTTCTCATATTTACTTATTTCCAAGTAGTTTAAAGTTGCGGTTAGAGTAATATGCAGAATATTAAAATGGGCAGAATTGAAATTCATGGAGCCTTTTTTTTAAAAAGAAAAAAAAAAAAAGAATAACTTACTGCACTTTTCATGTTGTTATCACTAATGAATCTGATTTTCTATATGCAGCTCTAATGAGTTTTTTGTATCTTTACGTTATCCAGCTTGCACAAGAATGTAATTTTATATCTCTATTTATGCTCTTGTAAACCTGGAGTTTTTCCTTAGAAGTCACACCGCATCGCTGTAAAATTATCTAGCGAGTCCTCAGCGCATGAAATTGTTTAAAAGCGTATTAATTTGCTGGAATTTTCATTTTTGTTGGGGCTTTTTTTAGACAGTGAGCAATATTGCCATCTTCTGGCACCGAGCCGTGCCAGCTCTGCCTCCAAACCCACCCCAGGGACCAGGCACTCTGCTCCCCACGAGTTGCAAATCTTTTAAGCTGGCGTAAAAGTTTACACCTGTAAATTGTGATATTCCTAGTTCCAGCACCATAACCCAAGTCCTCTCCTTCTGCGGGTGCCCTTGGCCAGAAGGAGACCTTTTGTTGTCCCCCCGTGGTGTGTTCCATCACCCTTTGCTGGCGTCTCCATGAAAAGCCCGTTTGTAAACGTTGCCAATGGTTCCTCTGAAACGCAGCTTGCTGGGTTTTTTTTTTTTAAAGTTAAGAAAAAGAAAGAAAAAAAAATTAGAATTGTGCCTAAGATCATTCTGTATGTTGTAACTGCTGGTTTGCATTAGATTTTTTTAATTTATTGCCTCTTTACAATTATCCCTGGAGATATATAACTTGGAGAAGAAACGTCTGCATTAGAAACATTAGGTATGCTTCTAGTGTTCTGTGTTAGTTAGCTACATATGTGATTTTTATTTTTTTTTTTCCCCCCAAAGTGCTTTTACTTTTCTCTGTCCTTTACCTCTGTGGTCGAGAACTGACACTCGTGCAAAAGGGCCCGACTCCTCACGCGCGGAGAGAGACACACATCAGCCCAGTCGCTTTATTTACACGGTTTCTGAAAAGAAAAAAACCCACCCACTGAGGGGGGGTGGGTTGTTTTTCAAGATTTTTCAGATTGCGGGAAGAAATCTGTGTTTCGGAGCTCTCTGGCGAGGCGGGTGCTGGGGAGCATCCTCTTCTCAGCGCCTGTGGTCCCCTTAGATGTAGTAGAAGAGTCTGGGTGTGCGTGCACGTGTGGAAAAAAAAAAAAAAAGAAAAAAAGAAAAAAAAAAAGTTTAAAATTCTCTGTGTTCATTTTTCCTGTCCTTTTTACCTTCAGAGTCCTTTTAGACTCATGCTTTCACTGTTGAGTTGTTTGACGAAAGTAAGTTAGTTTACATCCGTGAAATGATATTTTAAAATCTCCCTTTTTCTCCCCGTTTTCCCTCCCCTGAACTCAGGCAGCACCCTCTGAGGAACGGTACTTGATGGTCATTCTGAAGCACGTAGCGTTTCTCGACTCCCCTGCTATTTTGTATTCAAAAATAGGCGAGAGATCAACCTCTTTAATGAGTCTTTAATGCTTGGCAGGTTTTCATTCCCAGTAGTTGAGTGGGTTATGTACATCAGAGGTGTGCCATTCCTCCCCTCCCCCCCCAGGGAAAGTGGGCAGGTTTAAGATTAGTCTAAGGTTAGTCCAGATCTCTTCCAAAAAAGCCTAGCAAGCCTTTCTTGAGTTCATTCCAGCCCTTTTAGTGAATCTGGGCAGTTCCTGTACCCCCCCGACACCTTCACACCCACACAAACACACTTCACCTAATCGTGGTGGGGCTGAAACCCGCCCCCCCCCCCGTGGAGTCATCCCCCGTAGTGTACCACATCCCATCATCCATTATGTAGTATCCCTTTTGGCACCTCAATTGACCGCAACTTATTACATGGAAAAGTTAATTTAAAAAAAAAAAAAAAAGAAAAAAAAAAAAAGAAAAAGGTTTCTACATTTCCATGGGTTTGGGAAGTCGTATGCGCAGCCATGGCTCCCTCAATCTGATTGAATGCAGCACCACGTTTCGCTGAAAAAAACGGAGTATAAGAAAGAGTTTTCCTTCCTGAGCTTGGGATGGTTTAGGCTTCGCCCCGATCGTTTTGTACAAATCGGTTGGAATTTTCCCCCGACGGAAGCTCTTTTCCCAGCTCCTCCCGGCTCCCACTGGCGTCATCCAAGCGGCTCAGAAAAGGGATACTGCATCTTTAACCCAGCAATGCCATTCTTTATTTTCTCACTCGTCGTGGGGCTGGTTCCGGGTGTCCTTCATTTCCTTCCATGCGTTTTACCTTCCATGTTTTTTAACGCTTAGCATGACTCCCCTCGGCGTTCCCGGCTGGAAGATTTTGGCCCCAAGAAGCATCTGTTTGCCACGGGGCCAATATGTTGGTACAGCCCGGGCTGCCCTGCCACCGCAGCGGCCACCAGGCGTGTACTCACATCAGCCCCCTCCCCGTGTGCCCGCAAGGATGCTAACGCGAAAGAGGCGAAAATTTGCTTTCCTGATTAAATGTTTTTATTCATGCAATCTTTTCGTTTTTGTCACTGAAAAGTAAAAAAAAAAAAACAAAAAAAAAAAACAAAAAAAGCGGATTTGCGGCGCAAAGATCTGTACACAGCTGTTCATCTGTCACAGCATCTAGGTGGTAATCATTAGATTATGCTGAACTGCATGTTGAAAATACACACGATCCATTTAATTTTCAAATTTTTTTGGCAATAAGTGAAATCTCAGCATGTAATTTCCTCAAGTGATCTTTCTAAAAACCAAATCATTTTTATATGCTAGTGTATTTTTTTTTTTTAATTGCATGGCAAAGTGAGGCTAGTCTGTGCATGAGCAAGTTGAAATGCTAACCAAAGAAACATTAATTTTTCAATTTTTATTTTTTTTTTAAACGCACATTTCTCTGCTTTATTGGATGTGACAGAGTCACGCTTTTCATTCACCATTGCTTCTCTTTTTCCACTGTCTGTGATTTGCTTGCCAGGAGGAGCTACTATTCTTACTCCTACTATCTGTAAGTAGAATACGGGTGACTTACTCTTTTATGTGTTTTAAAGATGCAGTATCCCTTTTTAAAAAGAAAAACAGTCTCTATAATTTTGCTAAAGTTTTATTGGTAGTTACCTTTCTTTATTCTCAGGCTTGAAAAAGTTGCTTGTATCATTGTTCCTGTTATTCTTATAACCTGTTTTTTTTTAAAGGGATATTGTATTTCTGACTGTATTCTGAGACTTTGGCTTCTTTGCTATGGTTTTTCCCATAACTATCAATCATTTTAGTTTATTGTAATCATAATTTAATTTGCATTATGATTCACAGAGACACATCACACTAAGAAAAGAAAAAAAACACCCTCTTTTCCCGTTTCCTAGCTAGAGAACTGTGCTTCTAAATCACAGATTATTCTTTCCTAGCCTATCGGTTACCAGGAGAGACCCTGGGCACAGGTTTTCCTACACAGATCATGGGCAGATGCTGGACCTTTCTAATTAGCTGGACCTTTCTAATTAACTCTGTGCCCTCTCTCCCCATGGCAGAGCAGCAGGTCTGCCCCTGGGCTACCAACCTTCCTTTTTTTCCTCCTTTTTTTTTTTTTTTTTTTACACATTTTAAAGTGTGGATCTCACTTTACGTCACTGGTTTTGCTTCGTTGAAGCCAACTTGACTTTTTGTTTTTATTTATTTTTTTTAGACATGTGGCCAACTGAATTTCTGTGAGGGCTGCGGCAGTTCTGGCTCTGATTGAGCAAAGTAGCTATTCACATTCTAAATTTTAAATAAATATATAGAGCCCTTGACTTCAGAGGGGTTCCAAGAACCGGTGGCGTCTGATAATGATGCTCTTCCACATTTTTAAGCAGCTTAGTTGACTGCTTTACACAACCTTAAAAATAAAGCGAGGCGGGTAAGCTGGCTTAGCTCACTGCCATTCTCCGGCTCATTGTGATAAATTATAATTTCCCGGTTAAATAACAATTGCTTCGGCTCCAGATAATTAACCAGAGGGTTTCACCCTGTGATGGAGGGCTTTTCCCCTCCAGCAACCCCCACCTGCGCGCATCCCTTCCCAGATAATGGGAGTCGTTTACACTTTCCCACCAGCCTCCAGCTCTTTAACCTTAACGATTTTCCTAAATCTCCCGAAGAAGCACGGGTTGCCTGTGCCTCCAGCTTGGGGAGGGAAGGGAAAAAGGAGAGGAAAAAAGAAAAAAGAAAAAAAAAAAAGAAGTCGTGAGAGCTGGGGGGAGCCGCTGGACAACAAATCTGTGCTCCCGTTTCCCCGTAGCACAACGGGCCTTTGGGGGGGAACTGAAGCAGAGCAGAGGAGTTAGAAAGTAGCTACTGTAATAATCTAATCACTTGAAAACCTTAATAGCTGTTGATTTATTTAGCGTAGCTAGCAAGGTTTGTTACAAAGCCCTGCTTCAAAGGAGGGCTTCACATAGTGGGGAGATGAGAGGTAATAATAGTCTTTTTGTTCCGTTCCTGAGGTGGCGTTAGGGTTTCAGTGGATCGGCGTTGGGTAGAGACTCTCTGAGAAGCTTGGGAGCTTCAGCAGCCTGAACGGGAAGGGCCAGGTTTTGTCTAAGCTTTGATAGCGTTGGGAACCAGTCGGAAGGCTCAAGCGGTTTCTCTTCTGGAAGTTCTGATGGTCTTCGTTTGTTTGACCAGAGCATCATTGAAACCAGCTTTCCTTAAGGAAATCAGAATGTGTGGAGTAAATGTATAAACTAAAGCGTTTTTAGGGGCTTTGTAGTTTCCCCTCAACAACTGATCCGTGTACGTGTGACCGATACGTGTACCCCACCGGGGTTTGGGGAAAAAATGATGGGTTTGAAGGCCGCCTTTGGGATCTTAGTAGTGAGGGGGTTATTGAGAAGCAATTTTCCAACCCGTCTGTCTGTAAACGGGGAAAAGAAGTTTTTTGGGGGGAATGACACAAAATAAGGAGCTGAGTCTGATCGGTGGAAGAATCTTGTTATTCTCAGGAGTGCTTTGTCATCTGTATCGTAATTTGTGGGCCCTTGCTGGGAGCTTAAGTTATCTTAAGAAACCATACTCTAACATTTTCCTAAATATAGGAAAACTTTAAGTGCTTCCTGCCCTTGAGAGCGGTGAAGGTCCTTTCTGGTGGGTGTTCCCAGGATTTAACAAATAAATGGATTGATAACTTACACTAATAGGTGTTTTGTCTACTCTTAGACTGTGGCACAGAATATTAAATGATATTGGAGAGCAGAGGGAGAGCTATCGGTCCTTTTCGTCAGAAATCTTTCAGATAAACACCGTCTAAACAGTTAACAGGATATTTGATGACATTTTACGCAGAAAAAGCTTGTGGAGCCAAGCTGTGTTTTAAAAGTACATTTTCAAGAACCCAGTAGTTTTGGTGCTGGTTGTGTCTCTCCCACGGGGAGTCAGATTTAC
Source organism: Gallinago undulata (assembly GCA_026546715.1). Taxonomy (NCBI): domain Eukaryota; kingdom Metazoa; phylum Chordata; class Aves; order Charadriiformes; family Scolopacidae; genus Gallinago; species Gallinago undulata. Next base: position 63,616,404 of record JAOTQQ010000023.1, read on the forward strand.
CCAAATCAGCAGGTTGGCTGTCTCTTACATTGCACTCACAGTTTCAGGTGAAAACTGGGAGATTTCAGAACAGTTTAATGTGTGTCACGGGTTCCTGCAGAACCAAGGTGCCCTTCCTCCTGCCCTGCAGACCCCACTGCTTGAGATATCTGCTTTAAGAGCAGTAGGCTTTAAGTCATAACTAAAATGTATTTTTTCTGCTTCCATCTGACTTCTGGAGACAGTGAAAAACCGCTCCCGGTTCTTTATCAAATGGAAGGAATTGAGAATTATTCCTGGAGTGTGCACTTTGAGGGCGTTGGCTGTTAATTTGGGGGGGTTTAGCTGCACTGATGAGGATGCTGTTTAATTGTGATACCTTCCGAGGGTGAGACTGTTAATATCAAAGTTTAAGGTGTTCCCAAACTGTGGAAGGGGGGAGGGCTGAGGGGGGGTTCTGCTTGTTCAGTAAAGAACCAAAGTTCAGCATCAGGAGCAAAAATATGGTACCCTGTTGTGTCTTGTGTTCAGAAGGGGAGGAACATCTTTGAACATAAAAGGTAATATGAGTCTGTATCAAATAATTATGTTTCTTTTGTTATTTCGTAGGGGTTTTGACTAACAAAGTAATTCATAAGGTTAAATGATTTCTTCCTGACAAGGCAAGCAAGGGGAATGAATTATCCATTTATAAAATCAAAACACAGATTTAAATGGAGACGGTTGATAAAACTTCATGCACAGATGCTTCTTATTTATCATTTCAGTTAAAATGTAATTATATTCCCTAATTTGTTTATATTAGTGTAATTACTCCACAGGAAAAAAAAAATAAATAGATATTACCAGGGTGCAGGAGTTAGCACTTGCCTTACAGCGTTTGTGCGTGTACAGAGAACACGGAGCCGTGACTTTTCTGTGGCAGGGTGCAGAGTTTTACCAATTTCATGCTGAAAAAGTCATTCGTGGGAAAATCAGCCAGACTTTTCAGGACTAGAGCTAATGATTGCTGTGAACATCGATGCTCGTCCAATATTAAGGTGGTTTGGGTTGGTTTTTTTTTGGCTGGGCAGCAAACTTGCGAAGAAGCGCAAGGATGCCATGGGGACCACCCGCCAGGAGATGACCCACATGGTGAACGCCATGGACAGGAGCTACGCTGACCAGAGCACCCTGCACGCCGAGGACCCCCTTTCCATCACCTTCATGGATTCCCACAACTTCAGCCCCAGATGTAAGTACAGCAGCGACAGATCCTCCGGAGTGTGGGTGGATAGAGAAACACAGAAAACAGTTCTGCCTTTTAGGGAGAATTGTTGTAAGCTCTGGGTTTTCTAGGAAAAATATTAATCCCAAAGGGCTGTTCACATGTTATCCTTATTGGTATGTGGCCGGTGATTTAAATATTTACAGGTGCTTTCAGTATGCATTGATGCTTATTCTAGAGAAAATATTAGGCTTCTAGAATATCTCAATTAAAATCTGAAATTGAGTTTTCCCTTATGAGGATATTTAATACAAAGATGTTAAATATTACTGCGTAACACCACCTCTGCTGTGAATACTAATACGGGGTCCAAATTAATTTCTTACTTTTGGCAGTAAGGATGTTATAACAGAAGGAAACAGAAAATTTTCGTTGCTGTTTGTGAAGTTTAGGAACAAGCTTGTTTATATATTGGCAGATTTGCTCTGTATTTATAGCTCTGTTTTGCAGACGTGTCAACTGTCTGGTTTTGACAAAGGTTTTGATGTCCAAGTGACCAAAGGGACACAGTTCTGCCATGGAGCTGGTGGGAACCTGACCTTCTCACGGCCGCATGGACTTGTGCTTTGGCTTCAAACAGACCTGAGCAGCCTGAGCTGCTGTTTAATTGCTATCTTTTGGGAAAGGGCACTTCATCACCCTTCTCTTGCCTCCTGGGCTGCTCACCGTGCCTCAGCAAAGTCATAGACTCATAGGATGGGTTGGGTTGGAAGGGACCTTAAAGACCACCCTGTTCCAACCCCCTGCCCTGGGCAGGGACACCTCCCACCAGACCAGGTTGCTGAAGGCCCCTGGAGACTCTTACGTTCCTTCCTGACTGTTACAAGGGAAATGGGTTTTCGAGGAGGGTTTATTGCTCAGTTTATTGGGGCTTACAAAGCCACCAAGTGCTAACTTTTTACGTGTCTCATAACCAATTATAAACGGAGTTTAATATCAGCCACTGAGCTTTTGTGCATGGTTTTGGCTGGAACTGTTTGAAATCTCTCCAAAGTTTGATGTCTTATTGGCATTGAAATTTGCGGAGGCAGGTTTGCAAAGACAGTTTGATGTGGACTAAGTTACGGTGGATCCCAGGCAAGGGATCCATCAGGAACCATCGTGGCTATTAGCCAGCCATGGTTTCCAAGCTTTTGGGCAGCCTTCCAGAGGGACTGAGGTGTTGCCACGAGTCCCTGAGCCCAAGCCACCACATCTGTCACGGGTGGTTGGCAAAGAGGTTTGGCATCACTCTTTTCCAGCATCCTCAGTATATGATTTTTTGGGTATTGGGAGACATTCAGCTTTCCTGACCATCGTCTGTGCTGAGGAAAAGCACCTTCCAAGATTCCAGGGTTGCCTGCTGTGTGACAAACTTTTAGACAGATTTTTTGAGTTTTGTTCCAGATTGGAAATGACCCAAATTCTGGATTCCGCCATTTCTGTCTGAAACGGCACGTTTTTCTCTGCATGGTTCTGGTTGTAATAATGTATGATAAAATTCTATGGATTTTATTCAGACACCTACACCTGTGCATCTGTGACATCCCTATACTCATTAAGAGCAGCATCTTTGGCATTGCACATAGAAAAAGCTATTCAATGTAAATATGTATATAATTTTTAAAAATTACTTGGAAGACTTAGAGAAATCCCATTTTATTTTGAGAAGAGCTATTAAGTATTACATGCGAGGATGGGATTAAAAGGAAAGGAGTCGGTTCTGTGAAAGTGAGCCTTTATTGTGAAGCAAAAGAACAATAGTGAAGGAGGAGCCCTTTCAAAAACTAAATTGCATGTAATGTCTTCTTTATTTCATTTCAGTAAGAATCTCTTTGCCTTTATCATTACATTTCTGAAGTCCAAAACACTGCCTTTCATTCCTCTTCTATTCAGGATGCTTTCTGGGTCTGTCTATTCATTCTGTGTTTCTGTTGTAACAAAATTAACGGGGTTCAGTTATCACTTGGTTATACTCTGAAGCGTTTTGTTTTTATTCTTAAATATACACAAATTGAGGGTAATGTATTTCTTCATGAGCTTTGTTTTCCTACAGTGCCCAATGATCCACTTGTGCCGACAGCGGTGTTAGGTGAGGAGCCCGGTCCTTCATTATTCATTCCTGCATGAGTTTTGTCTCCTTGCATGGTTGAACGTTGGAACAGCTTGTTTTATGTAAAAAGTGGTCCTTGCTGTTGTCAGGAAATAACTCCATCCTCAGTTTATCAGTTCAGAATTAAACCGACACTGCTCTTAGAACAGAAATTATTGTATGTTCTCATTAAGAAGTTACTCCTAGTCGGTTCCAGCTGAAGAGGAAATGAGGAAATAAGTAAATGGAAAACACAAAAACTTTTTTCCCCGGAGCATTAAAACCGAGTTCCAATGAAACTGTTCAATGTTCAATGACATGTGAAACTAGAACTCTCTTAAAAGATACATAAAACTACAATTCAAATCCATATTAGTCTTATTTGGTGCCCAAAGTCTGATTTTCTAAATAAGTAACAATGTAAAGAAAAATAGGGAAAAAATTCTGAAATATCCTAGACCAAGCAAAAGCTTTGTAGGCTCAGTAGAAATATTCCTGTATACCTATATTAATTACGTTTTTCAGTTGACCTTAACTAGTGAGTTTTCCAACTTTGTACTTTAAAAAGAAGGGCAGATGTTGGGAGTGGCCAGGGTGCTGATTTCTATGTTGCATCTAACGCTGAATGCACGATATAGCGTTTTAAAAAAAAAAACAACGAGATAAAAGTGTAATTTGTACCCAAGTTTGTGGTTTGACAAACACAATATGCAGCACTGAGATGCCATCAGTTGCTGAGGTTATTTGCCAGACTGTTTCTGGCAACTCATTGTCTATTGTGTTTTCAAAATCCGTAGCAAAGAGAATTTTATTTTTGCAGTGGCACCTTCCAGTGCCTCGCTCATCCCAAATGAAAATAAAATTCAGGTCCATGTTAGTATTATTTGGGGCCCTGAGCTCAATTTTCCAACTGAGTAGTAAGTTACTACTAACGGTGTTAGTACTGGCTATTATTTCTGCTCACTCCTAGTTTTTCCTAACTACACTAATCTAGACTAAGTCCTCGTTGCTGTAAATTGAACCATTTCCTTTTGAGAAAATGGAAAATCTGGAGAACTGACACACTCCTGTCCTTTCCAAAACAGCCTTTTATCCACCGAGAGGCTCATGTTCAGTTGTCTCTCTCCTACTTCTTCTTTCACTCGGCATCTTGTAGCTGATGTTTTCGGAACTTGTCACCATTGTTTTCCTCTGAACGCTTTCCAACTCGTAGGCTGAATTTTTTAATTGTGGTGCCCCAAATCGGGTACAGTTCTTAGAAGTCCTGCCGCTGAGCTGAGTGGAATAGGTCCCCCCCTGCCCCACGTGTAGTGCTCCTGCCACCCCACCTGTATTTTCTCCTTTTTAGTGCCCTCGTGTCACTGACTTGTATTGAGATACCTGCTAAAACCCCACTGACCATTGCCCAGCCCATTTCTCCTCGTGGTAGCTCTGTATTTGACTTCCCTTTCCCACACACGTTGCATTCGCTGCTTAACCCACCTTGTCGATTTTTTGCATTGTCTCCTAAATAATCAAGATAACTCTGAAACCTGAACCTGTGCTGGCGAAGCACTTGGGGTGCCTGTCAGGGGGTTTTCTATCCCATTATGCAAGTTGTGGGTAAAAATGTTGGTAGAAAGTTTACCCAGGAGGAGCCTTTGCAGACCTTCAGGTAAAGTGTCCTCCGGGACTGGGGGCAAATCACTGTTTGTGAGTAGGTGTTGGTCTGTGTCAAGCTGGCCATGCTCACCCTGCAGGAGATTTATCGAGTTGTGTTCTGCCCATTTCATTTTGATAACGTTCCAAATGCCATTTTCTTGAGTGCGATAGTGTCTCGGAAGATTTATAACCATCAGGTGGTGGAGCCTTCCCCTTAGGGCCGAGGAAACCTAAGCGGGGGGTTTGAGAAGTTTAGGAGGGGTGGTGAAAGGGCATCGTTGCCTGAAAGAGCAAAGGGTTAGGCTCAATAATTCTGAATACTCCCCAAAATGATATAGTCACAGAAAACGAGTCTTTTTCTAAAGTTCCTCTAAGATCATCTAGTATATTTCAGATTTGTTTCAGGCACTTACCAGCTACGCAGACACTACTGCCTGGTGACACTTGTCAGGCTGTTCCTTGTAGCTCCTGCAGTCCTGCATGTTCCTGCATGTTCCAGAGGTCAGTGTGTGGCCACTGCGCTGTGGCAGACACAGGCATGGGCAGCTGTGAACAGCAGCAAGGGCAAGGAATTAGCTGAAAAACTTTTTACTAGTTCCTGGCTGCATTTAGAATCACAAAATCATAGAACGGTTGGAGTTGAAAGGGACCTTAAAGATCATCGAGTTCCAACCCCCCCGTTCCCCTCCCATTCCCACGGTGTTTGGGCATGATAGTCTCCTGTGTGATGCTAGTTGGAAGAGGTAGCATTTTTCTTTGCCTGGGCTGAAATAGAGGAGGGATGACAAGGTTTTGGGCACACCGTGGGAAGGGGTTGGGTCCCTGTAGGCTTCTTCCTTTGGAACTGGATCATTTGGCCTCCTCCATCCCCGTGGAGCCCTTGCTTGGCCCAGAACCACAAAACACTTTTCCTCCGTTTTATTTAGAGATGAGCAAAATTTTACGGGCTCTAAATTATAGAACATATTATTTTATATGTTGTTCCTATTGCTTTGTAGCTGTACAAGGTTTCTTTTTCCTCACGCATTGGTTATTAATGCCGCTCTCCGTTCTGTGTACATTAGCACTAAGTTAGTGTGACAATTTTGCTTTTCTCAAGTCCCTATCATTACCCTGATGGCATAATAATGTGGCCCTTACATTTTGAAAATGGCTTTCATTGTTACGTATTGTGAAGCTTTAACAACTTTTAATGTCGCTTTCTTTTAGCCGTTTTCTAATATAGTCCTGAAATAAATCTCTTATGTTCTGTTCACTCATTGTTTTTTGCTGCTTCAATGGGTTAAAGTGCCTATTACTGGTAAGTACAGGGTGAGGGCTGGGAAGAACTGCAAATCCTGAGCTGGTTTGAAATGTGTGTCATTTAACATGAGTAACACTACAATAAAAAGCGACTGCCGTGTGTCACCCGCGTTGTTAGGCAGTTTTGTGAGGCAGAAATGTACCAAAATTAGCAACTTGTGGGACTGTTCAAAGAGTGGGGTTTCTTACCGGGAGATCTCATTTCAGAAGGCACTAACGGGGTTTGCGTTTGGGTGGAATTGTAGAGAATCCAACACTTGGGGTATTCATTATTTATTTTTTTTTTCCCTGGAGTGTTTTACTTCCTAATCTGGGTCCTGGGCAAGGAAAAGGGGAAAACGATTTCAAAGAAGTGTAGGAGGGGTTGGCTACCCACTTCTCATTTCAGTAGCCTCTTTCCAAAAGGGTTTCAATTAGATTTTTTCTTCCTCTGTAAATTAATTTGAACAGCTGATGGCTAATTTAAAAAAAAAAAAAATTCACAGAAGGGGTTGACTAAATGTGATGATTGCTTCGTGCAGCTCAGACATTTGGTTTTGGTGAGAGGATGGGTGTAGCACAAGGCATCGGAGGAGGCTTCTCTGTTTATACAGACAGAAAACTGTGTTCTGAAATCAGGAGACTCAACAGTTCTGTTTCTGTACTAAAAGACCTGAGTTAAAATGACCAGTGCAAAGTGCTGATTCCTCTTCCCCAATGGAGGCAGCATAATTGCTCCTCTTTTTTTCCTGGGTCTTAATTTACTGTTTGCTGGCTTTAGAGAAATGATGTGCTGGTACCGCTGCGGAGTTATTCTAATTTATCGTCGAAGGTGTACTATTGCAGTTGATACGTATTACCCATTAAAAAAAAAAAAAAAAAGTTACTTTGGGTGATAGAGGCTGGAGTTCCCGAGTACATTAACGTCATAAAGTTTTGTAGCTTCAAATAAAACGCCCTTCAGACATCTTTATTGTGGGATGAAGGATTGCGAACTCTGCGGTGCGTTTGCCGTTCGGTTCCTTTGTGCACCTCAGGGTATTTATGTGCTGGAGAGCGTAAAAGGGCTTTGCTCCCTCGGAAGTTCAACCTGTGTTTGGAGGAAGAGGTTGGGGATAGATGTTGCCCGGCAGGTACCTTCAGGCCTCGATTTCTTGTGACTGCAGATGAAAATCACAGCGCGACGGCGGAGTCCAGCCGGCTCCTGGACGTGCCCCGATACCTCTGCGAAGGCACCGAGTCCCCGTACCAGACGGGGCAGCTCCATCCCGCCATCAGGGTGGCCGACCTGCTGCAGCACATCAACCTCATGAAGACCTCGGACAGCTATGGATTTAAAGAGGAGTACGAGGTGAGATCTTCAGTGGCGGGGTTTTCGCTAGGGGGAAAAAAAAAATAAAATAAAATATAAAAATCCCTTGGCAAGGGGCGGCCTTTCGTTGGCGTCGCTTTGGGAAGGGACACAGCTCAATGTCAGGGGTTCAAGTGAAAAACAGATAAAGCTAAGCAGGCATGAGGTTCCTATATATGTAACCCAAACGTGAAATAGTGAGTGGAATCCAATGGTTTGAGCCATTCAAAGTGCCTGGAAAAAATGTTCTCTGTATCCTCTAGGACAGAAGAAGACATGCCCTGCTGAGTCCTTTTGGCAGATTGTAAGAAGTTGCCACCCTTTTGTCTCTGCTTCTTAGTTGAAGAGCTGTAATTAGCTGAGGGAGCTTTCCAAGCCCTCTTTGGTGCAGATCTGCTGGATTAGGTTAAAGTGAAGATGTAACCTGGCTGGTTTTGTGCGGAGCAGTGGCTGGGAGCGCTCTGGTGTTTGAGGTGTTAGAGCATCTCAGGGGGGCAATACTGGGGCTGACCTCCAGCCGAGAAGCAGTAGAGACACGACGAGGGTAGTAACTTCTCGAAGTTCTAATTAGACCTGCCTGAGCATGTCTACTCACAACTTTAATGTTGAAATGGAAGCAAAAAACTTCTGAGCGCTGGAGGTAGAAGATGAGCACAGATTCCTTTCACTTCTGATCTCTGAGTCGGTGGTGATCCTTTGGGATGAGGATGTCAGGCAGGAGACACAGTAAAGATGGGAATGGTACCACCGAGGTCGCATGCGATACAGCTGAGCTTAAAATGGGTTTTCTCTGAGCGAGTAACCTCTTCTGACTCAGTTTTCAACCTTCTCTCCTTTCTGCAGCTGTCTCTACTGTAACATAAGAACTGGAATAAATAAATATGTGGTTTTTAAAAGAATATAATTCTCTTTTCCTCTCTTTTACTTAAATACGCTTCGTTATGCTCTGCCTAACTTCAGGGCTAAGTCCAAGTGTCAACTACTGCTGGGGGGGGGGGAGGGTGGTCCCTGGTGCCACATCACGTGTTTTTCCCATTTTCTGCTATTTTCTGCTACTTCTGTCTCCATAACATCTCGCCTTTGCCCGGGCTTTGGCTTCTGAGTGTGTGCATTAAAGTTTTTTTTTTCCCTGGCTCCTATGTACTTTCTGGAGGTAACTTACCCAGGTCAGGATAAGAGAACATCTGGAAGGAAAGAATAGCATAGACCTGCAACAGCTGTCAAATATCTACGGGCAGAGAAGAAAGAGCCAAGGAGGAATAAAAGCTGCTTCTATCGCTACCAAGAGATCAGGCTCAGAGCTCAAAAATCTAGAATAATTTCGCTAGTGGCTAGAGGGAGGGGTGTGAGGGAAAACCAACGTGAACAATAAACATTGGCAGAAGAGGCTTCCCGATGGCTCCGTAGGAAGGAAAAGCCATTTTACTGAGCGACGTGAGGGAAGGGATGTCAGGCTGTAGCAAACAGGCTGTACGTCTCGGGGTGTTGGCAGAAGGGCGACCCGTCTCCCTGTGTTTCCTCAGCTCACTGTTCTTCCATAGCAAGGATGTCTGAGCAAGTTTAACCCCCCCACGGCGATTCCAGGATTTGCAATCCCTTTGGAGTCCCTCCGTGAGGTGCCCAGTGACCCCTAGCAGTCAGGGGCAGCGATCCCCCCTTCCTCTCTAGATTTATCTCTGCCCCGCGGTGCCGCCTGGCAGGCGGGTTACAGCTGAGCTTGCTTTGTGTGGTAGGGCAGTTCTTATAAACTGTTATTTTTGGAGGTAAATTAATGGTCGGAATGTTTTCTTTCGGAACGTTTTTTATTTATAGAGTTTCTTTGAGGGGCAGTCAGCTTCTTGGGATGTCGCTAAGAAGGATCAAAACAGAACAAAGAACCGCTATGGGAACATTATAGCATGTGAGTATCGGTGTGCTCCCTCCCCCTGTGTCACTCCTGCCCTCTTCTCTCTCTCTCTTTCCAAGTCTCCGGTGGGAATTCCCGCTTTAGCATCCCCAGCGGAGAAGGAGGACAGTGCCTTTTCCAGAATTTTTATTTTTATTCTTTTTTTTTTTTTTTTTTTTCCGGTTCGTCGCAGTTCAACTTTTCTTCCTTTTGTAAGTGGGGCTGAGTCCTGGAGAGCAGTTGCTGTCCAAGGGGTGGTTAAGAGACGCCACTGAAATCGGGAGGTCCTGTCTCTTGGCTTCGGGCATAAGATTTCCATAGTTTAGGGATCAATTTGTGGCTGTTTTGCAAATGCGATGGAACACGTGGGAACGAAGCTCTCGGAGAAGCCCCTGAAAGGGTCGAGTTGCCTCCTCCTCCAGTCCCGGGTGCATCGCCGACCGCTGCTCGCTTTGCTTTTTTTAACATCTCAGTACAAACATAAGCAGGCTGGGGGTTGGAAATAAGGAATCGGTAAAATCGGGATTTTTGGTTTTCTACATCAGCGTCAGCAGAGCTGACTTGGAAAGGGACTTGGAGCAAGCGACCCGGTGTCCGTGTGTCTTTGAGGCAGGTGTAGCGGTGTGGGACCTCTCGGCTGCGCTTCCCCGAACTTGGTGAATGTTTTTTGAAGTATTTGGAGACCTCAGACAACACGGTCCTTTGTCCTTCTGGGTAAACACTCTTTAAGGGTTGTAAATTGCACGGCGTTTCTCCCAGCTAATTTTGGTTTTCTAGACGACTTGACCGTAATATCTTACTTAAAAATAAAAAATAAAAATAAAAAAAATCGCACTTCAAAAAGGCCCTGTAACCACTTGGTTTTTACAGATGACCACTCCAGGGTGATTTTGCAACCTGTTGAAGATGATCCATCTTCAGATTACATTAATGCCAACTACATAGACGTGAGTGGATTGCACAGCTTTCTCCCTCTCGATTTGCCAGCTTCTCTATGTGAAACTATTGCATGTTATGCCTACGAATTTATTGAAAGCTTTCTTTTATTAAGAACAAAATGTACACTTTCCTTGTTCTACGTCCTAGTACTCACTGACATTGTTGTGCTTTCTTTCACATCTGACTTTGGTTTGGGCTGTAGATTTGGCTGTACAGGGATGTAAGTACCACTATATGTGAATAACAGCATCCTATTGTAAATATTTAATATAGATATTGTTATTAATTGCTTTCCTATTCTGTTTTTCTCACTAGATAACTATGCATGCCTCATCTAATTTGTCTCATCTGTTCCTTTAAAATATTTCCTTTTGTGTGAATATTTTTGGTACCTGTTTTGAAAAGATAACTTAGTCTTTTGACATAGCTCTGAGCATTGTTAGCTATTGTTATCTGAGTTACCGAACTCAGGTGAACCTGTCTGTTAAAGAGAATATGCTGTTCACTGTTGTTTTGTTTTGTTTTGTTTTTTTTAATGATGACGATGATGATTTTGGCCACTAGCTTTTATTCCCCCCCCTCCCATTTATATGTGAGAAGCTGGATAGTTTGTAGTCACCTGAAAATGTACCCGTAAAGGTTGGGCAAAAGGGGAAGGATGATGGCCTGGGGGGAGGGGGTGTGTTTGTTTTAACAGCCATTTAGACAAACAATGTTTAGCTGATATTTGTCTTAAAGTGCTAATTTAGCTATCACAAAGTATATACACAAACATATATATATTTGAAAAAGTATTTTAACGTATTAGAAATGTCCTCACTTCTGCAAAAAAACTTCTAAAGTTTCAAACCCCGTGCTTTGACTAAAATACAAATACAAAGCATAAATTTTAAATAAAAACCCTGATACAAGCAGGAAATCAGAACAAATTCTGCCAGGTGTTTGGATTAACAAAATGTAACTTTTATCCAACTAACATGTTAGGAATAAACAAGTCATTGTATTCAATGTAATTCCAAACTAATTACAGGGATAGCTAGTACAGTGTTTTTAAAATACATGGCTTTGGTTAGTTTTCTGACTAGTTTAGCACCTTCCTTAATTTTTCCTGTCCTCTGTTAGTTGATAAATTATTTAAGACCCTCCTGGCTTTCCAGGATATAAAGATTTAGCTCTAGGTATAAAGCTCTGTTTTCATTTGGATATTTTTACACCGCGATCTCTGCGAAGGATATTTTGCCTGTGGCCTTAAACAACAAAACTCTCCCAGATTTGTAATAATTCCAGTTCCGTGTTTCTCTTATTTAGGAGTAAGTTGAATGTCATTTGTAACCAGACGGGAAAGCTACAAGTTAAAACAGGCACTTTGCAATTTTAAAGTGATGCTTTTACCTTCTTCTGGGTAGTACTTTCTGCTGAGAGTAAAACAGCGTAGCGCAGGTTCTGCTTTCACCATCTGAAGCTGGGGCTTGATATTAAGGACTCCAGGAGAAATTTTTGTAGTGATTTGATCCAGTCTTGGTCTCTTCTAAAGCCAAGAGTAAGGTACTCAGAAGTTTCTTGATAAGCCCCAGGGGAAGGTGCTCTCGCCCCAGGCAGCGTAATGAAGCGGTGTGTGGAAAAAGTGATAAACTCCTTGGGTTCATTGAAATCCTCCACTTAAGTAGCTTCTCGTCAACACCAGGAGTCCAAGGACTCGCACTCCCCTGGAATGCAATTCTTGAATCAAGCGGCCTCATAAAACCCTAACCTAGACAATAATTGGAGTTATTCTGCAACATTTGCACACTGTGAAATTCTGTCTCGTCTTCTCCAGCGATGCGAAAATTGCCTTCCCCTTTGTAGCTGATTTTCCTGGATCTGGTCAAAATATATTCTGAATTATTTCCTTAAGAGTAGAATCTCGTAGTTTTTATGCAGACAATTAATGCTGCAGAGTAGCTCCAGCATTGGCACAGACCCAGCTGATGGGAAAGGGGTAGTTGTGTAGGGTTTTCTGTTTATCTGTCCATCTATTTATATATATATATGTCTGTGTATATACTTGTGTGTACCATGCCCAGGATAATCGATGCACACCTTGTGCACTAGCACAAAAATATTTTGCAGAAGATTTGCTGGTGGTAGGACCCCGACTCTGTGCACCCCCCAGCTCTGGCCTGGGAATGGTCTGTCCCCAGGAGGTAGGGCTGGGATAGGTACCTCTCTGTGCCTTACCAAAACTCTCTGTAAGAAGACAAAAGGGGTGTATTTTTGCATACCGGATGATTTGGGAGCAGAAATCAACTATTGAGATAACCTGATGGCAAAGAGAGTTTTTACCAAATTTTAAATAAGTGCCCCAATGTATTCAGCTGGGGAGATAATATCAATTTTTAGGCCCAAGGGACCCATTTAAAATACTCCTTCCCGGTACACTGCAATGTCTGTTCAAGTCAGATGTTCTTATTTCCATTTTATTTGTTGTCGTTTGAAGTTTTTTTTTTCAGTATTAACCGTTTTTATAGGTTTTTTGAGCTTCATGCTGCCCTTTAAACATTAGTTTGTTCTGAAAACGTTGTGTAGAGAGTAGAACTCTGTCGTGCCTTATGCTGTTGCTTCCCCCTCCCAGTTGGTAACGCGGTACTCAAACCCACTTGTGTTGCTCTTTTAGGGATATCAGAGACCAAGTCACTACATTGCAACCCAAGGTAAGAGCCCAACCAAATCCAAACCAGTTCTCTCTAGTGTCCTGCAGGCTTTTGGTGAAATTGGAAGTAGCTGAGAAGAAAACATACCCAACGTTGTGAGTTGTCCGGCATCGCAGCCAATTAACGTAGCGTGTTCGGGTGGAATGTGAAGAAACGCCAAAAAAATGGCACTGATTTATCATGTGAATTAGCTATTGAGCAACTCTTTCGGTAATAAATTCAGCTGATAAAGTCAGAAGCTGCTGCCGTGATTTCCAATTATGAGGATGAATAGAGAGGAGAGGCATGTGGACGGGGAAGAGAACAGTTTCAACCCACCTCCGGGCATTTTTCTTTCCATATCAGAATGTATTATTTTACTGTCTAGGATTGAGCCCGTGATGGAGACGGTGAAGATAGTAGTGATAAATTAAATGCTATCATCTCAGAAAATCTGGGTGAAGTAAGGCCAGAGAAGGACAAAGCCCCTTTCTAGAAGTGAGGGAAATCTTTATCATGTAACACCCTGCTAATAAAAAGGGGAGTTAGAGGGAAAAATTGAATTGCTATGGAAATTATTCATTTTGTATTTCTGATAAAACTCCTCACAATGAGGAAAAACAAATAAATTAGTCTAAGATTGCACTGAAATATCAGAGGCTATGAATTAAAGTAAAAATAATTAGATTTAGACGTGTCATTATTTGATCTGTGAGTATAATCAGGTGGCTGGCTGGAAATAGCCTGCAGTTTGTGCCCTTGGTTGATTGTAGCTGCACACGGGAAACACAAAGGCTTGTTTTAAAGCAGGACTCTCAAATTTCTGTCCACATGTTGTTTTTTTCTTTTTTTTATTATTTTTGTGTAAGTGCTGTCTAAACAAGTCTCTCTGTGGCAGTTAAGGCTACATTTCTATTTTATTTCTGCTTTACTATATAAATCATTGCACGTTATAGCGTATAGAGGGCACAAGAATTTATTGCTGCTTTAGTATGCACCCTTCCATCCCACATGTGATGAAGGAACACGGTTGAGTCTTTGGCTGTCTGATATACCCAGTGATATTTATTCCTCTGCTGGACAGTGCTCAGGGAGATATTTCCCAGGCAGTTGTCACAGGATAAAAGCCTCTGTCCCTCAGCTGAAGGTGTCTTGTCCCTGCAGCGGCGCAGGGGACAAAGCTTCTCCGTGTGGGCACCTCCTGGGCGAGCATCAGAAGATGCTCACGCTCCACAAGTCACGTCTCACAAGTGTCAAACAAGCCTAGAAGTGTCACTGTGGATGTAGTGACACACCGCTGGGTCCTCACAGTTTTCAAGCAACTTCTGGTGTTTCGCTACAGGAAACGCTTGCTATTAATTTCTTTCAAGTGGTAATTCAGTTAAACTGAGGAGATCCAGCGTTGATTAGAAGTAACAATGTCGTCTGGAGACATGGTGGTACGATGATGTGGTTTCACGAGGCTTTCATCTCCGAGGGAGTGCGTTCGTGTGTGTCAGCCCTGTAAAGCCCTGGATTTTATTTTTAGCGGTTCTTTTGTTGCTCGGTACGACCCGGGGTTCTTCTTACAGGTCCCGTGCACGAGACTGTCTATGACTTCTGGAGGATGATATGGCAGGAGCAATCGGCTTGCGTTGTGATGGTCACAAATCTAGTGGAAGTCGGGAGAGTAAGTTTTTGTTTTGTTTTTTGTTTTGACGCCACAAGACGTATAGAGTATCAGCAGAACGGAGAAGACCCTTGTGGAGGACAGCCCCACGTCCTGGGAGGGGTGAAGGGGGAGAGTTGTGGGTTACTGTAGCGTGTGAAACCAAAACCAGCTTCTGCGGAAGTCTGATGCTGTGCTGCTTTCATGAGTAGTGAAAAATTGTCTGAATCCAAAACTCTTATTTCAGCAAAATAGATTTGTATATGAAGCCACTCCAATGAGCAGAATCACAGAATCTTCATGGGTGGAAAGGACCTCTGGGATCACCGAGTCCAACCACACACACACACACAAAGATCCCCACAACCCCGGGCACTAGAGCATGCCCTGAAGTGCCACGTCTACACGTTTCTTAAGTCCCTCCAGGGATGGTGACTCCACCACCTCCCTGGGCAGGCTGGTCCAGGGCCTGACCACCCTCTCAGGAAAGTCATTC
>JAOTQQ010000023.1:63664765-63675841 GCA_026546715.1 Gallinago undulata
TCTTGCAGGTAATTAGTGACAGAACGAGAGGGAATGGCTTCAAGCTCCAACAGGGTAGGTTTAGACTGAACATTAGGGAAGAATTTTTCACAGAGAGTGGTTGGGCATTGGAAGAGGCTGCCCAGGGAGGGGGTTGAGTCCCCATCCCTGGACGTGTTTAAAAGTCGTTTAGATGTGGTGTTGGGGGGAGATCTTTGTAGAGTAGGGTTGATGGTTGGACTCGATGATCCCAAGGGTCCTTTCCAACTGAAATGATTCCATGAAGCTTATCCTGTCTCCTGCAAATTATTACATAGAGATGAAATGCAGCTACTGAGCTTTTTGAAAATAAGGATTTGGCTCTCGGTCACCGTTTTCTCACGCTTCCTACTTTCCCTGACACCTGGGGGAAACAGGAGAGCGGCGTAAGGGGACGCGAAATCAGTCACCTCTGTTTTCCTGGTGATCTGAGTCTGCCACTTATTTGTGACACGGTCTCACCCTCCAGAGGAGCGCTGCCGCAATAATAACACTCGATATTGGGCTCAGAACGGCAGGGTTGGGACCATCACCACGGGTTTGCCCTCAACCCAGTCTGATTTTCCCCTGGTGCTGGGCAGTACCCACTTAAAATTCAGTCCCAGTTGCAGCATCTGAAATTCAAGCCCCAGGAGTCACTGGTGACATGAACAATTCTTGGCCATTTTGCGTAACGACATTGCGTTTTGATGTCCATTTAGAGGATGAAGCCGTTTGTATTCTATTTGTATGTCTTAAATTGGGATACGATATTTAAGGCAGCAAAGAGCATCAGAACAAAATGGTTTCATTTCTTTTCTTCAAAGGCTGTTTGTGGTTTCGAAGGGAACAAACACCAAGCTATTTTGCTGTGCTCCAGGAAAAAAAAAAACCCAAACCCACCCAGATGCGATGTTTTTTTTTTTCCCTGCTTTAGGGCTGATATTCAGAGTTGTGTTTTCACAGGGCTGATAACCATCACCGACGAGGGGGACTTTTGTGGTGGGTCCCGCTGCCCTCTCCGAAGCCTGGTTCCCACCTCCTGCACCTCTCCCAGCCCTCTGTGGACCCTCGGTGGATGTGGGTACCCCAGCGTGGCATCCCCCCACCCTCACCCCCTCCACCTGCAGCCCTGGGAGGAAGCAGCCATGGAGCAGAGGAAGCAGAAGGCCCTCCCCGTGGCCGCTCCTCCCCTCCACCGCAAAACCCCACGGCTCTCCTGGCCGCAGCATGCACGGGGCTGCGAGGGCTGCTGCCTCCCTCCAAAGCTCTTCACCCATCCTTACGTGCCAACCCCACATGCTGCCTCGCTGCGGACCATGGCGTGTACCCTGGAGAAGTTCATCCACTCTCTGGACCCCAGAGCCCTTCCGAGGGTCCTCCAGATCCAGTCGGGCATCTATTTCGAAGGTGAGCATCATCGGGTTCTTTCCGGCGGGGCTCTGTCCGTCTGTCTTTGACCCCAGGTCCCCCCCTGGGAGCGGGGATGCGGGGGATGCAGAGGGAGGATGCTGGTGGAGTTGTCTCCCACCAGCTGCAAATTTTTCCCCATTGAAGAACCAGTGTAATGACCGCTGGCTCTGGAGGTGGCTTTGGTCTGGTGTGTGTGCCTGGTCTTCTCACAGGCAGGGAGGCAGGAGCTGCAGTTACTCCTTGTCGTATCCTAGAAAGAGTACTGGAATGAGTCATGAATTCGCTTCGCTCTCGCACGGAGCCATCCATCCAGCAATCACAAACCACCTCGCCCAGGTTAATTGATTAATGCTAGCTCTGCTCCCCCGGGGTTGGCATGGAGAGGTGCTCCCTGACTCACAAGTGAAGAACCAAGGAGCCTGGAAAGTGACCGTGAGGGACCGTAAGGTTTTCTGCACCACTTTTAGGGGTACTTCAGCTGGTGCAACCACCGAAGGGACGAGTATGAGTTAGTTAGACAGGAGCATCACCAGGGAAATATTTTGCTTCAGGGGGTTTCTGGCTGCAGATCTTGTTATGGTGCTTTTAGTGCTGGGCTCTGCTTGTGTCCAAAACAGGGTGGAAGGATGGTAAAGAGGCTTGCAGTAGAGGGAGGAGTGCTGCACTTGGTCAGGGCATGGACTTCTTTTTGTTTAATGTCAGTGAAAACACCGCGTTAATCCCATGTATCAGTCAAGGAAAAGAAAGTCACGTCCCTGCCACTGCAGGGAGGAGGTGGCCACCATTAGCTGTGGCCATGGAGAGTCCCAGCTGGGATCTCGGTGCTGTGGCCAGAGTGGGCAACTCTTCCCTCCATGAGAGCAGCCTCCTGGGGCTGAAAGAAAACAGAAAAGGGCACACTTAAACTGTGATGGTGGTGTGCTGTCCATATTCTTCTGATTGATACACAAAAAGGCATTCTGGGAAACAAACTTGTCCAAAAATCACCAGAAACTTTTGAAAATATGCTTTTTTTTTTCCGACCTCTGGCACGTGGCCTGTTCAAGCTTCGCATTTTAAACTAACCCAAGAACTTGAACTGTATTAAGTTCTTGATAAGGAGGCTACTACCTAAGTGAGGAAGAGTGATGTTTAAACTAAAAAAGGGGAAGATCACCTCCTTGAGTTGGCGTCGCCACTATATTTGTCTCTTTCCCCCCACCCAAGAAGCAGAGGTAATATAAATACCAGTTGTATGTACGTGTAGGTGTATATATATATATATATATATATGGCTGCATGTGTGCACATGAGGCCTTGGGAGGGAGTGGTCCATGCTCTAGAGACCCAGGAATGGTTGCACCAGAAGCTCTAGAGACCCAGGGATGGTTGCACCAGAAGCTCTAGAGCCCTTGTGCTGCACCGAAGCTCCTTCAGTCTTCAGCAGCAGCGCAAGGAAAGCTCTTTGTGAGGAGGGACATATATTTTTCCACACGCTGAGGTATTTGTATTAGAAGCTGCAAAGTCGAGCTCCAGGGCAAGAGTGGGAATTTTCTTGCCCTTGGCCAAGGTCAGAGCTGTGAAAGAGCCAGTTCTGCCTTCGTGCCCGCGTTACACCACGCACAGTGGAGGGCTCTGCTTTCAGACCCAAACCTGTCTGCACCTGCCTCATGAAAAAAAAAACCCACGTTCCTGCTGCTATTATTGATGGAATCGTGATTTATTCCACCAAATATAACTGCAAATGGACTGTGCAAACCCTGTTTCTATTCAGAATACTCTCGGCCAGGGAAGCTACGGGCAGTTGAGCTTTTGCTGTTGGTAGTGACTAGCGTGACCTGGACACCTTTCTGAGGATGCTCTGCTCCTCTTGGCCTCCCTGTTTCCGGCTTGAAGCAGAGGGAAGGGTTTCCCTGGGATGGTTTCGGTGTTTTTGGTGCTAAGCCTGGGCTCTGGTGGTGTTTTGGACTCTGCAGTCATAGTACCACAGCTAGAGAAACCAGAGTGTTGAACCTTTGAAGGGAATGAGGAGACTGATTAAAGAATAAGAACGAGTTTGTCGGGTACAAATATCTCAGTAATCAGCACTGATTAGAAAGGAACTACAGTGCAGGCTGAAGTACATGGCAATTTAATAGCTCATTAAAATATGTTATTAAAAAATTAAACTACAGAAACTCCATTGGAAACTGATTTGATTGATTGAATATCTTCCTTTGAACATTTCAGTAAATATTGATGCTTAGTGAGCTAAGTACTGGATGGCTGCTGATTTTTACAGATAGCGTGCGAGTAGGGGCTTTCATCTTTGGGTTGCAAAAAATTATGTCTGTTTTAATACCGATGTAATTATTTTATGGGTAATTGAATTTAATATTCTGCGGGCTTAATTTAACCAAGTGGCAGGACAGTAAAAAGTGTCAAACTTTAATTGTGACAAAATGTGGGGCTGCTCAGGGCACCCGTTCCCCTGGCGTTTCTTGCCACCAGCCACGTCCCATGCCCACAGCCTGTGGTAAATCACAGCGCTGGGACCCCTCCGTTTTATGGTGGGCCCCTGAAACTCATGGGGAGTGTGTCTGCTCTGTGGTTTTTTTTTCTCTGGGGAGACGGGCTCGGTGAGCCAGCAGCTCCCGGGGAGCGCAGGGAAGCAGCAGGGCTGTGGACGTGGTGATGTGGTGATGCTCCACTCTCTGCTCCCTCTCCTGGGGCTCGGAAGTCCCCTCAGGGACAGAGGGGACAGGGGGAAAGCGGTGGGGAGGGACAGCAGTGGGGTCACGTAGACATCCCTTCCACACCTAAGGGGGGTTGAAGATGCTCGGTGTGGGACGGGGATGCCCTCTCTGGGCTCTCCAAGATGCAGGAGGGGTGATGCCAAGCAAATCCCTTTGAGATACGCTCCTTTCTTGGCAAATGTGAATAACTTCATGGCAGAACTCTCCTTGGTGAACCACAAAGAACATGAACATGCTGGGGCTCGTGGTTCCTCCGGGCTCTCCTCTGCCGGCCATGCATCCCCACCTGCTCGCTGCCTCCGCAGTTTCAATTTCATCTTTTCTGTTTGCTGGGAAACAGCATCTTTCCAGCATTCTGTGCTTCTCTGAACCCTTTGGGGAGAGCAACAGGTTCACGGGGCCGGCAGCAGGGTGATGGAACCACCTAAAAAAAGTCCTGTTAACCCCATAACCGCAGTGGAAGAGTGGAGAAATCCTTGAATATCAAACCTCAACTGCCCCAATCCTAATTTAGACAAGACATTGCTCTCAACACTAACGGTTGGAGAACGTTCATGTAGGATGGAATGATTTTTTTTACTGTTTTGGGGAACAAATCCTACTCCCTTAGCAGTGTGAAATGCCAATGAGTCCATGAAAGCTAGGAAGTGAGGTCTGCAACCTCTATGATTAAAAAAAGCAAGATGCCTCTTCGGCATTGATAAAGGCACTTTTTTTTCCTTACAAAAAGCAGCGAGACAATTTAAACAGAGGCTAAAGCGGGGACAGCTTTGATGAAGATAATTAGGGTTGTCTTTCCTAGAGGTGGGAGATCAATCGAAATGAACCTGTTGCATTTAGCGTCTGGCTTGAGTGAGCGCCGAGGGGAGAATTACACCTGAAAGGGTAGAAATTTGCAGTACTGTGTTTGCACCTGAAAAACTGTCTCTTTTTTTTTTTTTTTTTTTTTTTTAATAGAGATAGAAGCCAGATCTGTCTGTAAAATCAAAAAGGCTTTTTTTCCCCTAGAATATAGTTGTTTCCCTTACTCTTGATGGAGCGGTTAGGAGCCACGAGTCCCGGGAACAGCCGGAGTGACAGGCAGCTGGAGCTCTCTTTTGTGGTCAGCAGTCAGAGCATGCTAGTAAATTTTCTCTATTAATATTACTAATATTAATATTAATTTCTTCTATTAATATGTACCGCTGAAACTCCCCTGCACTCGTTCAGACTCCTTCAGAAACATGCTTTATTCTGAACGAGAAGGGAAGTGCCCTTCAGTGAATGCAATATGAGCCCAAAACCTGATTTTTATGGGTCAGATATTGCTCCTTTTATTCCTGCCACTGCCCTCCACGGGGTGACTCGTCCAGACACACAGTAGTGGCACAAGGGGCAGCACGGTGTCATCTCAGTAGGGGAAGATGCTTAAACACGTTTCCAGTTAGAATCATAGAATCATTTGGGTTAGAAGGGACCTTAAAGATCATCGAGTTCCAGCCCCCCCTGCCCTGGGCAGGGACATCTCCCACTACACCAGGTTGCTCAAAGCTCCATCCAGCCTGGCCTTGGGCCAGTTCTGGGCTTCACCAGAAGGTGCTAGATGTTACACGGCTGGGAAACTGGATGCATAACCATGTTCCTCCAGCAGGATGAGATCTAAACCTTCAGAACAGGCATATAGGTGATGATGGGGGAAAGAAAAAGAAAAAGGTGCAGAGAATGGAATAAGATAATGGAATAAGGTGATCTCACAAATCTCGACGTGAGACATGGAGAGTCTCATGGTGCTCGAAGCTCTGGCCTGATCTTAAATTTTAAGCAGCCTTTTTAAACCCAGTCCAACAAAGCACAGATTTTTCTGTTAAACACACGCTACGATAAGCACGTGGTAATTCAAAAAGTAATCAACGCTGCAAAGAAAATGAACGAAACAAAAACAAATCACGGGCGACTAAAGCGGTGACTAATGCTGCTCAACAGCAGGTTTTGGCACTCTCTTCTTGACTGCTGCAGGACTTCCCACTCGTGGGTGGGTAAACCCACCCAAAAGGTCAGGGATGTTGCATTTGGAGCTGTGGTGTCACTTGCTCTTCCATTATAGCGGGTGCTGCCACGTGTGGAGTGTGAGCCCTCCAGAGAGATGAGAATAAGAGGAAAGTATTTAAAAAAAAAAAAGGAAAAAAAAAAAAGAAAGCCATAAACCTATCAGGAAAGGAATAAATCAGAAAGTGCAGAAGTAATTTTTTAAAAATTTCCATTATGATTGAAATGGCTTAAAGCACTTGACATTTCAAGTTTGACTTTATATGGCTAAAGATAAATCTTACAGCTTTTGTTACTTGATGGGTTTGTGCTGGGAAAAATCAGACCCTCTTGCAGCCTAATTAGGTGTGATGGAGATAAGATGCCCTCTCCACATGGAGCCTTTTGATGAGGGTGGGTAGGAAGGAAGAGGTGGGTAAAAGCCTTACAGGTGCTTTATTCTATTTGCAAATAGTTGGGGACAGAAGCTGGGGCTTCCTTCCTTCTTTGCCTGCCATCGTGCACATGATTTTTTAGCTTATAGAAACATAGAATCATAGAATGATGAAATGGTTTGTGTTGGAAGGGACCTTAAAGCCCATCCAGATCCAACCCCCCTGCCCTGGGCAGGGACACCTCCCACCAGACCAGGTTGCTCCAAACCCCCTCCAACCTGCCCTTGAACCCCTCCAGGGATGGGAATCATGGAATCATAAAACCATAGGATGGTTTGGGTTAGAAGGGACCTTTAAAATCCCCAAGTTCCAACCCCTCTGCCGTGGGCAGGGACACGCCGTATCTGCCCCGAAAGATGTTAATTTATTTGAGTTTAGTGGGGAAAATGCTGCATGCCGATTAGCACCTTCAGTGCTCAGGAGGTACTTGACTGAAAAAAATGAATTAAAAAAAGACACCTCATTTCTCACCATTGCTTTTCCCTACTGCTTAATCTGAGTATAACAGGGTTAAAAAGTTATTAAGAAAAACTCTCTTCCCCCGTGCCTTTAAAACAGACCTCTCTTCTTGCCATAAACGCTGAGCAATAGGCTAAACCCCAAATAATGCCCATAAAGATTGGTATCTTTTTTTTTTTTTTTTTAATTGATGCAGCTTAGAGATATGTTATGCCCTGCCTATTGCCTTTGTGTGGCAGCAGAACCTGGCACAGGGTCACCTCTGATGCGGGCAAGCCAGCACCCATATGGGCAACCCAGGACAACAGAATAGTGGAGACGGGAGCAGTGGGAAAAGGACGTGGGGACAAAGCTCTTCTCTTCCAGGGCCTGTGGGGAGATCCTTCATCACCTCCCTGCAATGCAGCCAGGTTCCCCCTGCATCTTTCTCAGCCCCGATGAATTCCCCGGGCGCTAGCCAGAGATGAAAAGGAGGGGTTTGGGGGTTTTTTTTTGGTTTTTTTTTTTGGTTTTTTTTTCCCTGCAAGGATTCAAAACTCATGGGGCGAGGGAGCCGATGCCCAGTGTTTGGCCTGCAAAGCGATTCCGTTTTGTTAGGGGGAAAAAGCTTGGTCTTTGTTAAAAAAAAAAAAAAAAAAAAGAATAAAAAAAAATAAAAAATGGAGGATATTTGGAAGTGCTTGGCGGCGCCCTGCAGCAGACAGATGGTTAGACTGGGAGTCAGCCAGCCCGGGCTGGAGCTCCAGCCCTGCTGAAAGGTCCTCTGTGCCACCTCAGTGAAGCCTTTTGTCCTCTTTGTCCCCCCCCTTACCCCCCCCCCCAGCTCTCCTTGTGCAACTGCCCTTGGGTAAGGGGAGATGGAGGGGAGCGAGGGGCTGTTGCTGCCCAGATTCTGGGACAAACTTCCCATCGGCATCAGCCGAGCCTTCCCTCCCTCCGAGAGCAGCCTCTGAGCAGGGATGTGAGAAAAAGGGAAATATTGCTGAGATGTTTGCTGTTCTGCCCTGTATCACGAAATATTTCTCCCGGGGGTACTGTCATACGCCCTGACACGAGCAGTGACAGCCTCCGGCTCAGGCATCCGCTGTGTCTGTGTTTTATATTGTTGTTTTTAACACCAAAAGACTCCTCTTGTAGCTACAGTGAGGAATAAATCAAAAGAAGGGGCTCACGTTAGGGATGAGGTTGGCGTGGGCTGCTTGGCATTTTAGGGAAGATGGAGGAAAAAAGATACGGAGCCAATCGTTATCGTTGCTTTGATGTGATCACGGCTTCAAACCAGGGATGAGCTGATGGAAGAATATAAATAAAGCTTATTATTGAACAAAGTAACAATCCAGAAAAGGTGGTTTCAAACAAGCTCTTTAATTACAGCCTTCGGGGGCGTTGTTTGATCACTGTAAATAAGCTGTTTTATTATGGGTTCTGCTAAAATATTTGGGTTTGGTTTATTTGGGTTTTTGTTTTTTTTTAATGCATTAAATTGCATACATCTTTCCCAAATCAAAAAGATTCAGTCCTTAAAGTTACTCGATTTACATTTTCTTTGCGGTTTGAGTGGAAAAAAAGACTGTTGTGCAACAACAAATAACTGTACTAAAAGGTCCATTTTAGTTTTAATTTTCAATATATTGTGTGAGTCCACATCACACAACTGAAGTAAAATCTTTCAGGGTCACGTTGTCACACAGCAGGTATTTTCACAATGTTTTAAGACTAATTATTGTGGCTTTTAAAGCAAAAAAGAGTTTTTATTGTCCCCTTTGGAAGCCATGCAGTTTTCCTCCCTCCCTTTTATCAGCGCAAATATTTGCTGCGAATGCCTAAATGACAAATCACACAGGTAACATTTTTCTTGTCTGAATGTAATCTTCATTGTACTATTCCAGGCAAACAGCCAAGCGAGGGCTAAAATCAGGGCTAAGGCAATCTAGTTGCAGACAAATATGTAATTGCAATCAATACTGTATCTGCAGTTGCCCCCCCAAAAGTGAATCTGTTCTTGTATGGCTAGCAGTTTCATTTTTTAATGATTTTTTTTATTATTATTATATTTTTTTTAATCCTGGTATCATTAAAAATGAGGCTTCTGCAATCACGGTCCCGGTCTGTTAGACACCCTCCTCCCAACCTCTCACCCTCATGATCTTTCAACCTCTTGGTCTATTTCATGAAAGTCTGGTAAAGGAGGAGGTAATTAAAGTCCTACAAGTAGCCCGTGAAAATGGTCATCTGGGTAGATACCTATTTGCCTGCATGTATCTACATCTACCTGGCTGTCTGTCCGTCTGTCCACTCAAATGAGTTTCACTACGGAAAAGCTGTTGAAGGTTGGTCTCTGGCTTCCATAACTGGGTGGAGAATGTGGTGGCCCAGCTTTGTGACCCAGGGCTTGGGAAAAAGATACCCCCTTACAGCTACATGGCCTGGGATTCTTGGCCACTCTCTGCTCCTACTCTGCTAAAAGCCTTCCTCTCTTCTAGGAGACTTAAAACATCCTCCCTAGCTGCTCAATAACCTTTCCCTTCTTGTTGATGCTAAAAAATGCATCTTTCCCTCTTTTTTTTTTAATTCAAGAAGGGGTTCACTTTCCTTGGGGGACTTACAAAGCATTCTCTTCTTTGCCAGTGCATTATGCACCCCCCCATGTCATATTTATTTCTTTGATGGTAAGACAACCAGCTCCCTTGATTTTCTTTTTAACTTTAATTAAAACCATGGCTTTTTTTTTTAAAAAAATAAATTGTAATTTTCATCTCACTTTTTCCAAAAACTGGTGCTTTCAGATGACTGATCCATTTGTTTTCCCCACCAGTGTGAGGTTTTGTTGTGGTGAAAGGCTGTGACAGCCCCGTGTGCCTGCTCTGTGCACGCTCTTTGCTGCTCGCAGTTCTGGCATTTATAATCCATCTTTTTTTTTATTTTTTTTTTCTCCTGAATGCATTATCCTGGCCCTTGATGTTTCAGAGCCTGCAGCTCCATGTAATGCTTTTTGTAGACTCCAGCTTGAACTCCATATGCTTGTCTGCCTCAGGTACTTTCTCTCTTTTTATGAGGGCAGATTTCCTTTTCTTGTGTGTTTTACCCTTTTTCTTGTAGCGTTTTAGATTCTCTGCCACTTCTACAGTGCCAGGCCCCTCTTCACCCTGTTTCAGTTGTTATCTGAGCTTTTCATGTTCTGCAAATTTTGATTGTTTTGTCAAAAGCTAATTTTTGTGTCGTGCAATCACCTGTTTTTGAGTGTTTGGCAGAGCTGGTCTCTGCCCATGGCCATTGCCAGGCGGGATCCCCAGCCCTGGGCCCCTCGCTAATCGATCACCTCCTTTCACTTTTTTTGCAAGCACTTTTTTTTATACTTTTTATTTTGTGATGGAGGGGAGGACTTCCCAAACTCTCTGTAGTACGATTTGTAGTTAAGCTATTGTGCGCCCGAGGAAAAGCAAACTTGATAAAATCAGTAAGTCCTTCAGAACCCAGCACTGATCAGAAACAGGGCTCTTCTCTGACTATATTTCTTGGTGGCACCACTTTGCTGTGGAAGTGGTCTTTTTCAATCCCATCATTTTTTTTGAGAGGTTCAGCTTCTCCCTTGGGGGAGCTGTTTCTTGGTTTCCTCTACTCCAGCTGCCACATTATTTGGAATTCAATCCCAGCCATTGAGGCCACCAAGTCCCGTGGCTCCAGGTCCGCGCTCATATGCGGCTGCATGGTGGGTCCCGGCTGCATCAAGGGGCAACCTTGCCAAAAGGCCATCTAGCAGAGGTGAAAGAAAACCCGTCCATAGTTAGTCAGTGTAGTGACTTCAATCTGTTAAGTGGTTTCTAGGGGTCTACTTCCAGGTGAGGCGGTCTGGAGAATCATAGAATCATATGGGGTTGGAAGGGACCTCTGGAGATCATCTACCCCCCCCACCGGAGCGGGTCTACCCAGAGCACGTTGCACAGGAACGTGTCCAGGGGGGTTTAAATGTCTCCAGAGAAGGAGACTCCACCACCTCTCTGGGCAGCCTCTGCCAGGGCTCTGCCACCCTCACA
>JAOTQQ010000023.1:63676420-63690579 GCA_026546715.1 Gallinago undulata
TCATCCTGTTGTCCACCAGGACTCCCAGGTCTTTCTCCTCAGAGCTGCTCTCCAGCAGGTCAGCCCCAACCTGTCCTAGTGCAGGGAGTTATTTCTCCCCAGGTGCAGCACCCTACGATTGCCCTTGTTAAACTTCATTAGGTTTCTCTCAGCCAGATCCAGAACCTGGACCTAAATCTGCACTGGAGAAAAAAGAAGCCTGTAGAAGCCATGGGCTCCTGGTTTGAGTAGGTTTTTCACAAATATTTATTTGAGGGTGAGAATATTGGGATTCTTGGCTCCTCTTTCCATGTTTCTCTAATGCAGAGCTCATCAGGCTGGGTCCCCTGGGATGCCCCGTGTCTAACGATATCCTGGCTGCCTGTGATCTCCACTGCGGCTGATGTGAGGAGCGAGGTGGTTGGGCACAAAAGGACTATTACCCTCTTCACGGCTGCTCGGTCTTTCTCTCCCTCTCGCTCTGATGTGAAATAACTATGGCACGTACACTTTTCTGGCTGTCGTAAGGCATCCTGCAGAGCTCAGCTCAAGCAATGAGAGCGATGATGACTCCTCGTGCCTTTCCTGGAGCAGCTGCCAGAGCTGCAGCAATACCCAGTGGAGACATCCCAGCGAGCCAGTCGGTGCTGAATTGCTCTGGGGGCTGGAAGGAGAGCAAACGAGGATGCACTGTCCTTACAATAAGAAAACCAGGCTTTTCTTTTATTGTTAAAAGGGCAGCGGCTCCCCTGGTCTTCTGCTTTAGCAGCGGGTGGGTTGAAGGGGTGCATCAACAGCGTGGTGTTTCACCTGGCTGTCTTTGCTGTTTGTGTGGCACTGTTATGCAGAATTTTGGCTCTGGTTGGTCTCCCGGTGACTTCCAGTGAGGTGGAGGTGGGGGCCAAGGGCTTGTCATCTCCAAGTGCTGCATATACCCCAGACTCAGTAAGAGATGCTTTTTTAGCCCAGGCTGGAATTAATTGTGAGTGAGCGTTAGGATAATCACTTGGCTATTAGTTGCATTTCTGATATGACATCTGGGAAAAAAAAAAAAAAAATCCCCAAACCCAGCTTTTTTTGTTTTTTCCTCCCCACCAACTTCCAGGAGAGCTGTGGAGTAAAGAACAGTACTTTCTGTGGGAAGTGGGTTCTGCAGACAATGGCAATATTTTGGTACAGGCCACCTCAATTATTGATTGCTGCTACGTAGCCAGAGGTCAGGGATTAAACAGACCATTCTGAGACCATTCTGGCTGCCTGGGTTAAAAGGGAAAAAAAAAAAAAAAAGGAAAGGCTTTAGACTGAACAAGATGCAAGAAAGGACTTTGAGAGGGATTGTGGGAAGGAAAATCTGTCTTCTCAGAGGAGATAATGAGAATTTGTTTCTTCTAGAGTTTGGTCAAAAATGTGACGAGAGAAGGGAAAAATTAACCTTGCAAACCCTTTGGGTTTTTAGGATTTTTTTGTGTTTGTGGGGTTTTTTTGTTGGTTTGTTTTTTTTTTTTCTCCATTGGTTGGACTAGATGATCTTAAAAGGTTCCTTCCAACCTAGATGATTCTGTGATATGGAAATGAGAAAATAAAAACAGAAAGTATTTTAAGTAGCAGAGCAATGTCAGCAAATGAATACGTTCACCGGTGTGTGGGGAGTGGAAAGGAGAAAATAAGGTTTCTCACCACAAGGGGAATGAAATTTCTGGGATTCCAGAAAGGGAACTTCCACATCACATCAGGAGGGAGCTCAGTTAATTCTTGGAAGGGCAAGAATGGAAGCTGGGAATAAAGTCAACCTTTCTGATGGTCCGCGCTCGTTCCGTGCAATTCTGTCCACAAATGGCACGCCGTGTGTTGGCTGCACTGACCTTACATACAGCTAAAGCTTCTCAAAAAAGCTCAAAGCTTCTGCTAATCTCCTGCAGTCACCAGGAAGAATTTCACTTCTTCTGCATAAGTTGGCTTTTTTTTTGATTTTGCTTTGTTCTTGTGCTCCTGCCCCCACTTCTGGAACAGCAGAGACTGACCACAGCTCAAAGGGAGAAGGGAGGGTTGGTTTTTGCAGGTCCAGCTTTTGCTGAGGAAGCTCTGAAACGTTTGGTTGGATTGCCTTGTTCCTGCCCTCACGCTTCTGAGCGTCACAAGAGCAAAGGAAGGAAAGAGAAAAAAAAAAGAAAAAAAAAAGGCAATTTTGTTTGGCTGCCAGGTCAGAATCCAGTGTGGAGCAGGCATTAACACTGGTAGTTTGCCAGTTTTCCAATTTCTTGTGCTTGCTTCAGGGTTTCTGTTACTCCAGGAAGCTCAAATGCTGGTTGCACTCTGATGCCTCCTAGCATCTCCTTGGGCACCTTCTAGGGTCTACAATTTTTGGCTCCTGGTGTAGTCTGGTGTTTCCTATGGGACATGCTATGCCCTCTCCAGAGGCACCTTTCCCACCTGATGACCCAGGCCATCCTGTGCTCTACCTCACTCCAATTTGGCCTAAAAACTTGGAAATGCAGGGTTTTCAGACCTTGTGTTCCTTACACCCACCTAAGAACAGTGTACCCATAGAACTCATCTATGTGTACACCGAAGTCCTGAGATGGATTTTTCTCCTGACACTAAGGAAGAAAATTAAAATTAGGTTAGTGATCACAGGATAAATATTATTTCATCTAAGTTATTTTAGGTATTTTTGCTTTCATTCCAAGAGGTAAAGACACTTGACAAAGTGAGAAAAAGCTGAATAACACTTTTCTTTCCTTTTGAATTTCTTTTCAGGCTCCATCTATGAAATGTTTGGAAATGAATGCTGCCTGTCAACAGGAGAAATCATTAAAGTTATTGGCTTCAAAATTAATAAGCTCATAGCAAGTATCTGGGAGAATAATGAAGTCAGCCCATTTTCAGCCAAAATGGAATTACCACTAAATTTTCCTGGTATAGTATTTCATGAATATGTGTTTCTGAGGAATTATAACTCTGAATAATCACCTTTGTTCATTTTATTGATTTGCTGGCTTGATTGATATTTGCTTGAGGTTACAACTCAGCTGTCAAGGATACAATTTTATCAGATGGCACTAGACACAATCAGCTCATTTTTAAATTTCATCTCTTGCAGCTCTTTTTCAAGCCCGGATAGAAATTATTTATGATATCGTGTTTGGTAGTAATGCTTTCTGTACCTCGGGTCACTCAGTGTAAGAATTATTACAGGAAGCTTCTCAGTTACTTATGACTTTGCCAAACTTTGTCTGAGCTGAAATCTTCCTCACCGTGTGCTCAGACTAGGATTTATTTCCTATTCCTGTATTTTTATTTTATTATTTTGGATAGAAAGTATTTTGAATGCTGCCTTATGTTTTGTTTTTATTTTAATGATGTATTTTAATGCCCGTGGCCAAAGTGGCTGCTCCATGCCTGGAAACGGGATTAGAGGATGATGAATGTATTCTTCTGCTTAAAAACCACTTCAGCTGTTCTACAGGCAAGTCCCGTAATATCCATATTTTTGGAAGATGGACTTGAAATTTGAAACAGGGCCCGGGCTGTGTTCAATAGCAGAGGGATTGGGGTGCAGAGGGAGGAGTGATGGACCGTGAGTATCCATGTGTGGGAGGTGGATGAAGCAAACTGGGGGCGTATGTATGGCCCAGGTGATGCCAGTGCCCAAACTGGTACGGGTTTTTTCTGCAGAGGGAGACCAGACACACTTATTGAAGCAAACAAAATGTAAAGATGCATGGGAATGTGATGTTTCATCTTAACTCCACAGGAAAATATCTTCTGCCGTGCCTTCATTTTCCATCTCCAAAATACAGATTTCTCTCTGAAATGGTTCCTATAAATCATTTTCTTTTCCCCAGCAGATCCTCAATTTACTTTCAAGTTTTTCTCCCTTGGTGAATCAGAACCACTTCTATGGCCGATTATTAAAACAATTTTTTGGAATGCCATTTTCAAGCAGGGCCCAAATGTAGTGATCAAAGACATTTTAATTATCTGTGGCTATTGAACCACTGCTGTACTGTGAATTCTCAAGATACTTGGTATTTGCATTGAAATCCAAGCTCCTTTGCTATTATTAAAATTTCTTCTGTCTCTAAAATATATATACATACAGCAAGTCATAATCCAAGTCTTGATTGGCAGACGGGTTTTAACTTTTGAATCCTAAAAAATCCAACACAAGTGAGTGATAACTGTAATCCTACATTTATTAATGTTGAATCTCCTGATTTTTAGAACAGAATGGCTTGTGATTTCAAATGCTTGAGCTTGGCAGATCTGGATTTGTTTGCGTTCAAGTGATCAATTTCACAACTTGGCGTCTGGGTGTTGTTGCCCTAGTGAGTACGTCCTCAACTTCGATCTAATCACTACAATTTGCATGCACACTTACGAACCCTCTGAGCCAGCGCTCTAGAAAAACCGGGTTATTTCACCGGGAAAATAAATTCAGAGTTCATTTTGCTGAAATTTATCGTTATTATCCTCTGCATGACGGGTATTACTGAACAGCAGTGCTGAAGAGGGGTATAATGACACTTCTTATTAGCCCGACAGGGAGCACAGCTCTCCGCTCTCTCTCTGCAGACCAACTCTCGTTGCATTCGAGGGCTTTGTGCTAAGAGGTAAATTTGTCGTTTGTCTCATTTAGCTCTTAGCTGGAGAATGGTTCAGCTTTAGGAAGTCAGGGTGTCCCAGCCTCTGCTTTTTCCTGACCTTTTTTCCTTTTTTCACCCTGTTAGTTTGTGACTCTGAAGGAGGTGTTGTATGGGAGCGCTGCTGGCTTGACCCCATCCCCTTCTCACAGTGCCCTTGGCTTACCTTAAAAAAAACTTAACAAAAATGCCTGCAGGTCCCATATCTGCATCGAATGTACAGCCCTCTCCTGCCAGCCCTGATGCAGAGAAATCTTTTGCTTTGATCTAATTTTTCCATATCCTCCTCCGTGAGCTATCATCTGCCGGCGATGGGTCCAAGGTACCCTGTCACCAGCAGACACCGGGGTAGATATCTCTTTGGGTCACTCTGGAGGTAAGGTCTCTGAGGGTGAAGAACCGGGCTCATCGCCTCTAAAGGAGCCTTTCTCTTGGTCTTTCTGAGCATATCTGCAGGCTACAGAATTCTCTTTTTCTGCTCTGGCACATCAGACCCTCGGCGCAGCCCTGACGCGCGAGAGAAACCGCCGCAACCGCAAGTTCACTCTCTGTGTTATTTCATTATTTTTATTTTTTTTTTTACCCTCGTTCTAATTTGTTCTTTTTCATGCCTCAGAAGGCCAGGCTGTTCTTTTCTGTGCTCAGACACGGGGTGAGGAAAAGCAGCCTGCTCTTCCCCTGGACGCTGCAGTGGCTACACCTGACAGCGTTTTGGGCTACGGTTTTCACCACTAACAGGTTGGCAGGGATGGGTGTCCCGGTTTGAGGTAAAACAGAACCCGTTTTGTGTTCTGGAATTTTACATTTTTGGCTGGGCCTCCTCTAACTCTCAGAAATTAACGGCATATTGTGGAGAAAACTGCTCGTTCTCAGGATGATAAGGCCAATGTCTGTGCTCCATGCCAAGGAATGGTGGGCAGAGGGGCTCTTGCCCATACTTATTGCTAGAACAACCAAGGGCAGCCAATTTTTGTTATTTGCCCCTTGGAGGGTCAGAATTGGAAAAATGTAGAGGGATCCTACCTGTGGGGAGGAGGGGACAGGAGAGGTGTACATCAATGCCCAAAACTTTTCTTGGAAACGACGGGCTGAGTAGGTTTGGGCCTTACTAATGATCCTATGATGACCAGGCAGGCACTTCCCTGGTGAGATGCCACCGGGTGCGGAGGGTTCGTGGGGTGTTGCACTGGTTCTGCACTCCTGTGGTTATTGTGCGTGTGCAGTTATTCTTGCCTCTCTCTGTAATTTTCCACAAAACTATTGGACATCAGTGCACGTTGGTTGTAGACCAGATTACATTTAGTGTCGATGGATAGGAGCAATAATGTCAGCTCTGGACAAACCAGCTGGACTTTTTTCTGGCTTTGCTATTTCCATCTGTCTTTTTCCCCCGTGGTCCACCAAGCTGTCCTAGGAGAGTCTAAGTGCATTTGGTTCAGTCATTTTATGGCTTACGAAAAAGTACAAAAATATTTTTGTTTGACCTCAAAATGTCCAAACTTTAGCATCTCAAATTTACCATATGTCTCCCACTCTGGAGATTTCCTTGCTATCTCTGGCTTGGAAAACATTTGGGTTTGTAATTTGGTTCACAATGATTTTAATGAGGTTCTGAATGGTTTCAGATAATGTTGTTTGGTTTTTCTGCTTTTTGTTTGTTTGTTTTTTAAATTAGATGAGAAAATACCATGGCAGATTATGGAATTTAGGTGGGAACAACATGGCTTTCACCCACTGTACCACAATAACTTTTTGTATATTCACCTCTTTTCAGTACAGAGGGAAACTTACGGAGCTTTACATATTCATAAGCATAAACAGGTGGCTGTTGGTGCCTCTGCTCCTTCATGGGTCCCATCAATACCAATGCTGAGTATACAAGGCCACAGGGCTCTTTAGTTGCCCGTGCAAGCATTCTGCTACTGAAATTAAGAAAATCAGCAGAATGGAAGGAGAAGATTTTTCTGCTTCTAACCCTGACAAAGTCGGTCTGCCTGGGCCCGAGGGGATAATCAGTTGTCTAGTTTTATATAAGATCTGGTAATTATATTTCCATGTGAAACCCCCTTTCCAGCACAGGATGGTCATCAGTTTGTTGCTGAAATATCTGGCTTCCAAATAGCTCTGTAGTCCCAGCAAGATTAGTAGAGCTTGGGTGTACTGTTGAAAACACAGAGAATATTCTCATACCTGTACGTTGCCAAGTATTTTCAACTGGGAATGGGTTTTTGACATAGTTTATGGAGGCCTTTTTATGCAATTCTGGAGGTTTTCTAGGGGCAATGCACAAATTATCTGGTGCCTGCGGCCACGGTGACAAAGCAGCCAAGCCTCCAGGGAGGTGCAGTGCCTTTTCTCCTTCCTTTCTCCAAAGCAGAGACCTCATGGTCCCTGCTGCTCCACACTTTTGCCTTCTCTGGACTGCACAAAGGGCACGGTATCTTTGCAAACTTGGCCTGGGAATGACCTCTACGTTTGGTTTTATTCTCTTGGGATAGAGTCGATGCCAGTCCCAGGAAGCTGCAACCCAATTCCATGCGGCTGCGTTCCCGCTGCCCTGCCTGGAGAAGAAGACAGCTGGATCCCACAGCTCAGCTAAACCCTACTGTTTGGTCCTCTGAACCATCCGCTTCGTCTCCCTCTATAAAAACACCCGGGCAGATATATAAATGTACATACTTTCCTTGCCACGTGGACTCTTAATGAGACATCTCCAAGGGGCGTGACTAACATGAGATAATAATGTCCCTGGGGGACAGGGATGCAGAAGCTCAGCACTTTTTTTAATTGCCTCGGGATGGCCACAGCACTGCAACACCCAGACTTTGATTTACTCCATCTGGTGGTCTGGGCTACCAGAAATGCTAAAATCAATTTATTTTGCTCATTCTCATCTGTAGGTGCTACTTTTTCATTTGTGTTGTGCCTTTAAGTTTGCTAGGTCTAGGAATCCCCAGTTGGTGTGTTTGAGAATGCATAGTTCAGTCTTTAGCCAGAGACTTCATTCTGGCTTTCACTGATCACATTACTGTTGTTCTTCCTCATAACTTCTCTACATTTTTTTTTCTTGAAGATTGGTTTTCTGAGAAGACAGATAAGACTTTAAAGTATTTTTTTTTTCTGCAGCAAAGAAAATAACTTCTTTTTTTTTTTTTTGTTGTTACCACAGATGTAAAAATGTTGGATGTCAGAAATTACCTGCAGAGTACAACAGGCTAATTCCAGCCACTTATGACTTGTATCATGTAGTTGATATTATCTTTATACAGTTGCATTTCTAGCAACCAGGTCATTAGCTATGAATTGTTTCACGTGCTTTGCTGCCCATTTTTATTGCATTCACAGTCTAAAATTTGGCATAGATTCCTTTACATATTTCCTCTTTTATAATGTAAGTTTTCTGTTTCTGTTTCTGTTGCTGTAGGTCTTTATAAGGTTGTGGCAGACAAAACTCCCTATGTCAGCATTGAAGAAATTGCAAAAAAAGTCTCTATTGGGCCAACAAGATTCGGGCACCCGTGTTTCTACAGCCCCGAGGATATAAAATTGGGAAACCTCACTATCAAACGTGGCGAGCAGATCACCTTCAACTCGGTGGAAGAGGTGGACGGAACGATGGCAGTGAACTGCAGCGTGGTCAGAAGCAACCAGTCTCATTCCTTCACTTTGCCCCTTTCACAAGAAGGAAAGTTCTACGAATGCGAAGATGACCAGATATACACCCTCCAAGAGATCGCAGAGTGGAAAATCCCAAAGTGCAGAACCCGGATTGTCAGACTTTCCAACACTTTGCACACCTGGGACTGCTCTAACCCGCTGCCGGAGAACTTTGATGGCTGCTTGGTTCTCACGCCCGTCTATGAGGTGCAGGCAGTAATGAAATGTGAGTAGCAATCAAAGTCAATGATGTTCTGGTCATCTTGGTATAGCAAAGTACCCTTAAAAACACACAAAATTTGCTAAAAAAAGGCAGGAAGGATTCAGTTTGGTCAAGAAATTCCTGACCCGTATTTGCTACTGATGCTAGTTCCAAGTTGAAGAAAACTAAAAAATAATACTGCATTTTTTATTAATTTATCAGCTGTTCCTTTGGGAAGTCACCTTGTATTTCTTTCAGTTGCCATTTTTTTGATCACCACAATTAAATCTTCGTTGCAGAGAAAATATATTACATAGTGAAAATGTGGAGTTTAGGAATTCCGTTCAGTTCTCAGATTCTCTTTCTTTGTGTCTCAGACTTTGGCCGTGGAGATTAGATTTTGATTGTTCATGGCTATGGCTGGGGGGTGTTAAAAGCATACAGATACACATGTTGTAACACACTCCACTGCTGTTTATTTTCAGAATGAGGGTGCTGCAGAAAGCAAAACCGTATTATTTTACTCTATTGCAGAAACAAATATCAATAGAATAGAAACAGAAAGGACTCGCGGACAATTTCTGAAACCACTAAGTTTGAGGAAGGAAGCAGGTATTAGAAAACCAGTAGCTGTAAAAGCTGTAATTTGTGTTGCAAGTTTTTATTTTTAAAAGAAATTATTATTTTGCCCGTTTCACACATTAGCAGTCTTCAAGTTGTTCCACCAGAACTCTGAAACTGCTGGGTTCTGTTCTCACCAAAGTCTGTGTCTGTGCCTGACTTTAAAACCATAAATAAAATTAATCATGGGGGGAAAAAAAAAAAAAAAAAAAAAAGATAAGGTATGAGCACACAGGGACATTATCCTGGGTTCTGGTGGCTGGAATAGCCGAGGTGCAGCGATGCTCCACGTGTGCCTGCGTAGTCTCCCTCCCTGAGCTGAGATGCCCACCTAAGCCAAAAACCAGCTTCAGCTGAAGTGTTTGACCTTGCTGGAGGACAGCAGATGGAAACCCGCTGCCGTTCTACTTGCTGATGCACCGTCCACCCTGTTAAAGTCTAAATAAAGGGCAGGAGCTTACATTTTGTGAAGGTTTTTGCCACCTCCTTTTTTTTACTAGAAACAAACCAGTGAGCTCCACAGAAATTGAAGCCAAACAGAATTATGTCATTCCTGGGGATATTAAGCAGGAAATCTTTTGGTGATTGAGCTTTCTCGGATGAATGATGTAAGTAAACGGGTAAAAGAGAAAGAAATGGAAGTGGGCAGAGACTGTTAGCACAATATACTGTAGTTGTTAAAAGCTTATCATGAGACATTCAACTGTGCTTGCAGTGTGATTTAATGTGAGAGTTTGGAAAGTATATCTTCATGAGATAAAATGCTTCGTTTTCTACAGCTCTAGCTAGATTCAGGAATCCAGCCCGTCTCCCAAAAGCTGGATTCACTTAGGTGTGTTCCTATACCCCCTTAGATATATGTGCAGAATCAATAAGAATTTAATGTTTCTAAAAAGCTTTCAGAAGACTCAGGAATGTTTGGTGTTCAGTTGTCTGCCAATCAGATATTCCAGTGGGAGTTATATTTGTTGATTTTATTTCATGCCCATTTATGTTTCATAGTGTGCTCTACATTTAAGAAGCATTAGATATGTCCTAAAAAACTATTTAATACAAACTTGAAAAGTAGGCTTCACGGTACACGATTAACTACTTTCTTGTGGACCATGAAAAATGGATTTCCACCATTTATAGAAGAACTATAAATAGACACAAGATAAAGTATTAGAAATACTATCCACAATCCAATAAAATGATTCCTGATAAGAGGGATGGCAGATTACATTTTCCCAGGCTGTGGGCACAATTCTCTCCTCGTCTTGTTCTCAGTAATGAACAAATTATGTGTGTGGAACTCCCCCAAATGCTCATAGAAAAATTTCATTTTTATTGGTAGTTCCTCTTTCATTGACTTTCCCTGGTGGTACTTGCGATGTAAAATGCAGCTGTTACTAACTTTTAAGTACAAAATATTGGCATGTCCTGCTCCTAGGAAGTGTGAATCCAGGATATAATGTCCTGCGTGCAGGTCTGTGCAGAATAAGTCTTACTGAAGAGAGTCATTAAATATTATTTGCTTGTTAGATTTTACTGCCCTGGTCAGTGATCTGTGGTGTCGCTGGTCTGGAGCCAAATTCGTTAACAAGCCTTAATTGCACAGTCAGCTTTGTGCTTGGAAGTTTTGCATCCAACAATTTTGCAAGTTCAGTTGTGGTGACAGAGTTGTTGTTCCCTGTCAGACTGTTAAATGCAACGGCTCAGGTCTGATAGTGAATAAAACCAGATGCTGCAGAAAAAGGATGCAGGAGTTCCACACAGGACTATTATACTAGAAATTCCTTCATTCATTAACAATAAACTTAGACTTTGTTATACAAAGGTTTTGCCTTTTTTTCCAAGTGTTGTTATTTTCTAATAATTATAGATGTTTTCATTATTCTTATAATATTAAAATATCTTATTTCTCTCAGGCTGGCCACAGCAACAACGTGTGTTGATGGGTTCAAATGTTATTTATTCTTTAAGAATGTTCCCCCCACCCATTTCTTTGGAGAAACCATAAGTTACTGTGAAATGAAATAGAAATACTTTTCGTACTATAGAAAAAGAAGTTTGATAAGATAAAGAGCTTATTAAAATTGGAGGTGTTGTGAGAAAGACAGTGAACTGTACTTATCTTTCACTTCCCTTTTTCTTAACCTTTTTTCACTTGCACACCTTATTCTCATCTCCTCTTGTTTCTCTCTTTCTTTGTGAGGTCTCATATATCTGATAACTGTATGTCTCAAATTAAAACAGACTGCACACTTCAGGGAAGGTACTATTAGTGTCTGGCCAACGGGATGTGTATATTTCATACCAATGTCGGTTTGAGAACAAAAATTAATGTATGTATTTTTCTTTTCAGTTCGAAAGGACATAGTTCATATCCTCTCTGATCTAGACGTGGAGGTCAAGGATATAACGGACTGTTATGACATTAGCTCTTTCCTTCAGCCACTGTCTCTGGAAGATGTATTTGAGAGAACGAGCAAGGAATTTCCTATGGTTGCTGAGATAATGGAAGGGCCTTCGGGAAGCCAAAAGCCTTATAACTTATTGCATACAGGGAAAGAGATCATCATCTACAAAAAGTACCAGGCAACGAGAGTCCTAGCCTCTGAGATCAGAAGCGATTCCCCCAAAAGACATTTTTTAATCCCTCTGAGCTACAAAGGGAAGCTCAAGAGGAGACCTCGGGAGTTTCCAACTGCCTATGACTTAGAGATAGCAAGAAGTGAAAAGGAACAGCTTCATGTTGTAGCAACTAAAGCCTTTGATTCCCCTCATAAGGAGCTTTTCTCTGTGTCGGTTGGAGATCAGTTTCTAGTTCAGCAATGCCAGACTAGTGAGGTGCTGTACGAGGGAAGAAAGAAAGTCATCGATGTTTTAGCTTGTGAACAAATACTAAGCGGTACCTACAAGAAAGTTCTCCTCCCTATGTACATGGAAGGTGGCTTTGTGGAGGTGATTCACGACAAGAAGCAGCACCAGCTCTCGGAGATCTGCAAAGAATTCCGTTTGCCTTTTAACGTCAAAGTGTCCGTGAGGGACCTCTCTGTTGAGGAAGATGTCTTGGCTGCCGTGCCTGGTCTGCAGCTTGAAGAAGAAATCACGGACTCCTATTTGCTGGTCAGTAGCCCCACCGGCCCGGTGGGGAGCTGGGAGATCCCCGTGTATCGCTTGAACATGTCTGTCCATCTGCTCAGCAAAGATGTCCAGGCAGTTGTACCTCCTGCGATGAAGACAACGGTGGAGGAGATCAGCGAAGAGCAGTACTACATGGTGCGGAGATATGAAAACCAAACCCTTCACCCCCCACCCAGGCCTCCCAAAAAGCCAGCAACGCTTGCAGCAAACCCTGGCTTTGCAGTGCCTAAGGACGGCGTGTCTGGTGTGCCACAGGCTCCAAAGGTAAGCTGTCCCACCTTCTCTTTGAGTCTCTTGCCATCATAGGGTACCACGTCCTGTCGGTTTGCCGTCTCCCTCTCACTGGTGCATCCTTGTGGCATGTTCACAGATGGCTCTCAGCTCCCTCTAATAAGCAAATTAGCTTTGGATCATCCAAACAATGGATGAAATCTCCAGTGTGTGCTAATTGATCCGTGAAAAACAAGGGAACCATGCTGGCTCACAGCAGAAGGCTTGGCCGCACAATTTTTGCGTGGATAAGCCTTTACTGCAGCAGTGCAAAAGCCAAAGGAGAGGCTGTATTTAAACCTTTATTAAGGGGAAGCACATGTTTTTGTGATGTAAAATAATTTTGCTCAGCT
This sequence comes from Gallinago undulata, assembly GCA_026546715.1. Taxonomy (NCBI): domain Eukaryota; kingdom Metazoa; phylum Chordata; class Aves; order Charadriiformes; family Scolopacidae; genus Gallinago; species Gallinago undulata. The sequence continues at coordinate 63,689,275 of JAOTQQ010000023.1, forward strand.
GGAAACGGCAGAATTAAATTCACAGGAGGGCAGGTTGTACAGATATTTCTGACGGCGTGGTTTTGCACTGACCCGAGTGGCAGATAGATACGGCATGAAAAGGGCAGCCCTTGTAGAACAGCACTTGGCGTTAGGAAAGAAGTGCCCCTTCTAGGACAGTTTGCTTCGTGGTTAACCTAAGGCATTGCCTTTGTTCGTTATTTTTTTTTTTGGTGTTGAGTGTAAGATGTTGTGGTTTGGATTTGTGAGTAAACCAGCGTTGATAACACACCATTTTTTGGGGGGGGGACTGCCCATCAGCGCACCCTTTTTGCCTCTTTTGAGCCTCTTTTTCCCAGGCTCAACCCATGAGTTTTCTTGCTCTTTCTGTCACTATTCCCTCTCCTGATGAACTCATCATCCTGGCGTTGGGGGGGTGGGTGAGCACACGGGTGGGTGCTCAGCTGCTGGCTGGGGTCAACCCACCACCCCATCAACCCACCCCGATTTCCTTGGGGTGGTTGATATTGGAAGAATCAAAGAAAGGCACCTTGATCGAGGTGAGAGAGACTGTCCAGGAGGTTTTTAATTTAGGTTGCAGTTGCTCTCCTGTGCAAATACAAGTTCCCTACAGAGGCAAAAAAAAAAAAATGGAAATACATTCAGGCCTCTGCATTGCGATTGTGCTGCACTTTAAATGCAATATGACTCTTGGAATTGGATTTTGGGGTGCTTAGGGAAAGCTTTTTTTTTGTGCTGCTGTCAAATTAAGGTCCAACTGTAGCCACCCTGGTAGGGGAGCCTTTGTGAGCGTCTCTCCTTGCCTGCTGGAAGTGTTCCTCCCCTTAGGGCCAATCCCAGGACCCCAGCTCCACAGAGGTTCTGGGAGATGGTGAAGGGTGAGGCATGTCCCTCAGATAAGGGTAATACAGCAAAAAGCGGTGTCATTTTCTTCCATCTTTACTTGGATTATGGAAACTTCTTTCCTGCTAGTTTCTACAGTGAACCTTGAATTGGGCTATGAAGATGATGAGGGGACTAGAACATCCCTCTGATGAGGAAAGGCTGAGGGACTTGGATCTCTTTAGTCTGGAGAAGAGAAGGCTGAGGGGGGATCTGATCAACACCTATAAATACTTAAGGGTGGGTGTCAGGAGGATGGGGCCAGGATTTTCTCAGTGGTGCCCAGGGACAGGACAAGACAGAACAGGAACAAACTGGAACATGGGAAGTTCCACTTAAACATGATGAGGAACTTCTTTCCTGTGAGGGTGGCAGAGCCCTGGCAGAGGCTGCCCAGAGAGGTGGTGGAGTCTCCTTCTCTGG
>JAOTQQ010000023.1:63725816-63739404 GCA_026546715.1 Gallinago undulata
TCCTGTCCCTGCAGGCCTTTGGAAACAGGCTCTCCCCAGCCTTCCTGTAGCCCCCTCAGGTACTGGAAGGCCACTCTTGGGTCTCCCTGGAGCCATCAAGGAGAGCCCTGGCCAGCATCACAGCACCTGTACTGCACAGCCCCGTATCGCGTCCTGTAACTCAGCCATCCCCTGCAGATCGAGCTTCCACTCTTTATTTCAGAAAATGGATAAAACTACTGCAGGTTCTTCCAACTGAAAAATGAGGGTCTTCCAGCTATGACACATCCTGACCCACCCACTGAGGAGAATTGTCCATACCTTTCACAGAGTTCATCCTCGGCTGCTCTGCTCAATACACTCCCTCAGATTTTTCTCTTTCAGTCCCCAGTGACGTTGCCACCCGATGCCTTTTGCTAAAGGGGCAGATGATGATTGTCATAAAACGTGGGCTCACGTTGTTGCGCTTTCACAAGTTGTGTGCTGGTTCTGGAAGGATGGGGTGCTATCTCCGTGTAACTGCTGCCAGTTTTACCCACACGACCCTCTCTCTCTGAACAGGACGGCTGAAAGAAACCTACAGTTGATTTTGAAGGCAAGACCTGCACTAATTATTTTTTAAAACCTGTGCTTTCTGGTGTAGTGACTGCAACTGGACTGTAACTCCACTGCAGCTACTACACAGCTTCACTTGAAGATAGACTTTTTGACACTTTTAATTGACTCTGATTTACACAGGTGAAAAATATGTATTTGACTGAAAGTATTTGTGACACAAATACCTCACAGTTAAAAAAAAACCCAAATTATGAAAATGTATGTATGAAATTCAAGGGGTGCAAGTATTGCAGCCATGCAACTTATTTTCTGCAATGTCATAACACTATAATTAATTGCTCCATAATTGCCTGTTCCTATCACCTAGCTATACTCTCTATGCTATAAATGCTACTGGATAAATGTAATTGAAATGTCAGACTTTATATGAATCTGCGATGTAATATATAACAGAACTCATTAAACGAACAATTGATACAATAAAAATAGTTAATCAGAAAGAAACCTCTATCAAGCAAAAGGCACACGTAAATCTCCCTCCTCGTGTTTACGTGAGCCCTTGCACCCAAACAAAGGAAAGAGAGACTAGAGATGTGTTTTAAAGGTAATTTCTTCCCCTAGAGTCCCTCCTGGTCATCTTATTTTGTGACGTACATGCCTCAAAGAGAAGCATTCTGGTGCTTAATGACGGACTTCGACAAATAGAAGATTTGTGGTTAAAGTTCACTGAGGAAATCCAAAGAAGGTTGCTCTTACCTTAGGTTATGACAGATAACTTATAATATAATATAAGCTTATAACCTTACCTAAGGTTATGCGTCTGAAAGCATCCCGCCTGGAGCAACAATTTACATGTGAGGCCAACGTGCTCTTCTATGTCATTTCAGAATTTCTGCGTAGACACGGCCAAGAAAAGGTGCTCAAGTCAAGGTGCTGGTGTTTCGGAGTTACAAGTTAGTTGTCAAAACGATTCGGTGCATCACGAGGATAAGAACGTCACGACTGGGAAAGCTACAGGAGTGGACACCGGTGTGAATAAAGGTCAGTTAAACTCTTTGCTTTGAGTCGTTAATATAGCAAAACTTAGCCCTGGCCCTGACAAATCATTTACATGCAGGATTAGCTTGCGTGATTTTCACTTGGAATCTGTGGCTTAGTCAAAAAGAGATGAAAAGTGAACTTTTCTGTCCTTTCTCCGTAAATGCCGTAAGGCAAATTAATCCGAGCTCTCAACAGCAGCATGGTATTAAACTCTGTTTGACACTGCAGCATGAATATTCAGTAGTTTTTAGGAACAGATGTGTGGAAAAGATACACTTTCCTTTTGCTTTAGGATGATGCTTACACATCATCTGTTATAAAAAATGCCAATTCCAATAGTTATTAAAGACAAGCAAGCAGTTTACATTGGAGATATGAAGACATCTTCAATACAAGCTCTTGTATTTTGAAAAAAACAATAATATTGGACAAATTACTTGATCGATAACTCTTTTTAAAGTCACTATTTGCTTGAATTTCCCAACCATTTCTGATGGTTGGTTTTTCTACTTTCAAGTTTTTCTATTTTCAGAATGCACTGAAGCTGAGAAACTAGACAATAAGGGACAAATCCAAAAGACTTTGCAGTTAATATAAAGAATTAAATTGATTGCATTAATCTGTTGGTCACAGGTTATTTCTGAAATAAGAATGCATCCCATTAATTACAACATTGTAAAATTTGGAAGGCTAAGGCACAAATACTCATCCTCACAGCATTTGTTAGCTGATAATTCATATCAGTACAAGAAGTTCCCCTAAAGTTTCTCTTCACTGTCTTGTGAGCCTCCTGAAAAGGACTATCTATTTGAAACTACACATATTGTAGCTTCCAAAGGCAAGATAAACAACTTTTGTAGTGAAGAATTACTGTGGTGTGTTGAATATTCTCTAATCCTTATTGCTGTGGAAGTCGATTATTTGGGGACTAGTTTTTGAAAGGTATTTTGGTATCTGGCTACTTTGAAAAATAATCCCAAATGTGTTATTTTGAAAAAATCTCTTTATGGGTTCCATTTTGTCACTGTTTAATGATTTGATTAGAGTTCATAGTGTTAAATAAGCCTTTTCTCTATGTCCTTGATAAACCTTTTTCAGAATCTCTAAGAGGATTTGATTATTTTTTTAAACTATTTTTCACATTCTAGCACAATTCAATTTTTCTTATCCAATTCTTCATTTGTTTTCAATTCTGAAAGTTGAACTCTCAACTTTCTTAGTTGGGAAGAAAGCTTTTTCTGGGGACTTTTTTGAGTTCTAAATTATCTTCTTTTAGCTGTTCTTGCTCTATTTCCTTTGGCCTTCACTCCATTAGAATCCCAGCCTTTGTCTCAGCACTAACTCTTCCAAGCTGGCTCAGTTCTCAGCCATGGTTTCAGCTTCCAAATTTATGTCTCCTGCCTCATTCCTCATGAAAGCTGCAATTAGTTAATTTTATGTTCACCCTATATACTGTATCGGCTTGGACCACTCACAGAAGATGGGATAAAGAACAGCCTTTGTGACTGAGGGATTTCAAACAAACTCTTAATAGCTCTGTTCAGTACACACAAAGAAAATCAACTGGTAGCATCGTTATGTTTCTTTTTTTGCATGGCTATGAAATTGCTTCTTGTTTAATTGCCTTGGAGTTTAGCCCTACACAAACTTTGTCTAAATTTGGGTGCAGAGTGAGTTTGAGCTGGGCAGATTTAACCTAGACGGAGGAGCAGGGATGGATTGTGTGCTGACATACCCAATTCGAACCTAAAGGCTTTTCTGAAGGATGTGTGTTAGTGTAGCCCAAAATTACTGGGTTTAATTCAAAGATAACTGTAGAATTATACAGGAGATTGGATTAGATGAGGTGGCTGTTCTTCCTGGGCAGCCAAGGGATCCCCAAGAGCACACTGTTGCGTGCAGCGAGCTCGCCTGTTCCAGAGACTGTACTCTGCTCGGCTAATTCACCAGATAATGGATTAGAAAATATATCAAAACTAATAACACAGACACACTCCTGTGGGCTTTGAGTGGGAGGAAATGCACCATTCACTGACTAATCTTTAAACTTCTGCTGGTGGATGTTCAGCCACCCTCCAGAGCACCAACCTGTTTCAAATTCCTAATAAGGATGTTGAATCTGTGCTCTCAAAAAAAAAAAAAAACAGTTGCCGAGACAATTACTATTTCTTACCAAAAGCCAGATCATTCCGAAATGAAAAGCAACGTGTTCTTCTTTCAGTTTTAAGGCCTCCGTTGTGTTTCCTTGCAGAGCTCATGTTAATAAAAATAGGATTCATTATCTTTGTTTCTAAGAAATTGAACCTTTTTCCTCGGCTGCAATTAAACCTGAATTGGCCACTAAAGATATTATCTTATTTTCTTATATTTGACTGAATTTGGATTCATTAGAAATAATAGCAATATCTGCAGGATAATAACTCTCATCAGAAATCTGCTGTATCGGTTTTTTCTTTAACCTTGAAATTTATTCTAAATGGAGTTTCTGAAGCATTACCTAATCTTCTTGCTTATGGCTTAGGTTTCTGGAATTCTTACAGTCTGCAATAAAAAAGTGTTTAGGTTGGTTTTGTTTATGGACGTCAGGGCATTTTAGGGAAGATGTTTAGATATTCTAACTTCAGGCACTTGATTTAGGAGGCTGGAAAAAGAAAAAAGGGAAGGGGCCTTCTGATTGAAGTTTAAGATGCACATATAAATTCTGCTAAATTTGGCAATGGAGATGGTTTACGAAATGTCTGCCCTTGTGCCGTAGCTTGCTGTGCCAGCAGTTAGGACAATACATTTGGTTATGGGGCTGTGCTTTAACTCAAACGTTAAAATTCATTAAACGTAATATTCCCAGAACCTTAAAGCGAAACATAGAATTCTGAATTATTTTGGAAAAAAAATCTTCTTAACTTAAAAAATCTGACTTAGAAAAAGGAGATCACATTAATTCACCGGATGGCAAGTACACTTTAGTAAGCTATATTTAAACATTTTCAATCAGCTTTCTTCTTAACTAAACTCTAACTTGTTGTGCAGCAGGATAAAGAAAGCACAGGCTCTGAGTCCTACAGATTTTGCTTATTTTTGTAGAATCATAGAATTGCCTGGGTGCAACAGTGGAAATTAGAGCCTCTATGAATTCAGTAGAAGCAGCAAGATAGACCAGAAAATAAGTTACAAAGAAGAAAATTAAAGAATAAAAGGGCAGTGAAAGCGGTCAATGGATGTGCTTTCAGGAAATTTAATTTTTTTTAAGAAATTAAATTTAAGAGTAAACTTTTCCCGTATATGAATTGCAACCTTACAGTGCAAATGAAATATTTTGATTGTGGCACTTAAAAGTTTTTAAAGATATGCTACATCATCATGTGAAGGACTGGTTGATGGGTACCAGCTCAAGGAACAGTCCATTAGTTTTAATGGCTCTGATTCTGCTATCACTCAATAGCTTTCAGCAGCACTCCCGTAGGAATTAGTCCTCATTAGCACTGAGGAGCATCAGGACCAGGCACAGAGCAAATAAAATGCTACTGTTCATAGATTTCTCTTTCTTACACAAATGCCTTGCGTTCTGAGTACTGTCATTCAGGTGATGTGCAGAAACAAGGATGTGGCTCTGCTGGGTTTAGTCCAGAATGTTATTGCACATAATAATTCACAACTCTTGCTCTCAAGTTAGGCAGAAATAAACACTAAATGCTATTATGTGGTTGAACGTTAATTTATGCAGCATAAATCCTGAACGGAGATACTTCCCACAAGTATAAAACTGTGTTGTGGTCACAGCCAGGGGCGTTGAGGTGTGCACGTGAGCTGGGGTTCCTAGCACTGGTTGCATTCAAGCAGGGGTCCCCATGGGGTGGGTTACTTCTGTCCCCTACATTTTGAAAATGTCCATTGCAGCACGGGCGATTATGACAACTGTATGTGACCTTGAAATTTGTGAAAAAAACAGCAAGTATATTCTGAGGAAAACAAAAAACAATGCAAATCCTACCGTCTTGATGATACAAGTGAGATAAATGGAAATTTTTCATCTGCAGAGCACTACCCTTCCACTGTAAAGGCAATCATAATTATACAAATTGTCCCAGGAAGAGCAGGATTAATGAAATTTGGTTTAATAAGTATCCAGGTCTGTGGTCCCCTCCTGCTCCTCTCCTCCTTCCCTGGTAACAACCAAAACTCTCCTTATGGCACTCCTATGAAGGGAAAAAGAGCGGGTCTGGAGCTACGTGTGTGTTGAGTGGCCAACCAATATGCACCGGGTGTTTGTCCTGCTGCCAAGCGCAGTGCACAGCAGCTGTGTTCTGCATGCTTGTCTCTCAATAGAGGAACTAATTCCACTCTCACTTTTGGAACCACCTTGACTTCTGCCCCCTTTTTCAAATCTGTCTGAAATTGGCCAAAAAAACCCCACTTATAAAGTACTGAAGAGACTGACAGATGGATGGATGGATAGACAGCGCGATGACATAAGCCTTGTTTTCCGACGTATCTGGTTCAGTAATTCAGTGTTGAGACTAATAGATTTTATTTTATTTTTTTTTTTCCAAACAGGTTCAATGCAGGTTGCATTGATTTCACTGTTCAGAGCTCCCTTGGGATTGTTCAGCTTGCCCCATTCATTGCTTAATGCTTTATTGAAGTGTAAATATACACATTTCAGCAGGCACCCTCCGCAGGTTTGGGACTGGGGACAGCTGTGATTTAGTCTGGCCTGATGACATTAATTTCCTCTCTCCTTGAGCTGTCTTGCTTAGAAGCGTATCATTTTGTTAGCGTGCGTTTGGGAAAGAGGAAACTCTAGCTCTGCCATCCTTGAGCAATCTGTACTTTATATCCCTATTAGCAAGTCTAAGTGCACAAACAGTATTTCCCCTGCTGAATCACGGGGATTAGCCTATTCTTTCAGGGACTGTTTTATTCATTAGTTTACTTTTACCGATGTCAAACACAGCCAACTTGCAAATGAACTACAAACCTGGAAATTCTTATTAATGAGATAGTGGCCACATGTGTGAGCGGGATCCTCATTAAATTTCTCGTCATATGTTTGAGGTTTGGCCTTATTTTTTGTCCTTTTGATGCCTAGATCTGGCAATATTTTGCTAATTTACTCATTCCTCAAAAGTAGCAGGTGGCCTTGTAGGTAAATTGGTCTATGATGAAACTCTGCTCTGCTGTGGCCAGACGGCTGCTTCATTAACTTAAAGGTTACTTCTGACCTTAAAAAAAAAAAATCTATAAAGGAGAGGATCACAACTTCAGAAAGAAATGAGTCCTACACAGTTTTTCAGGGAGAGACACCTCATCCGTGGAGAATCTTAAGGAGAACACGGGTGGGCTTTGGAGACCACTGACAGAATATACAGCTTTTTTCTTGGTCAAGGGGCATATGGTGGCCACAAGAGTAAGCTCGGGAGGAGTCTTGTCTGAGAAGCCCAGTTCCATGAATGAGGACCTGTTTGACAAGCATGGCCTTGTGCACGCTTGCAGGTTGTTTCAGGTTGCCTTGTAGATAATTAACCAAACAGGAAACAAAACCCTTGTACCAAAGGGAGTTTCACACTGTTTTGCCATTTCAGGTAAAACTTTTTGCTTTAGAAACACAGTATCCTCTCAGTTCCAGTGCCACTGAATGTGAGGTTTCCTGATAAACACCAAAGGTGACCTGATCCTGGCAGGACAACTTCTGTACTTCTGCTGGTCCTACTGCCATTGGCTCTTGCCCACCACAAGCATGGGCCAAGGGATATGGTGGCTCCAGAGGGGAGACATGAGGCACTTATGTGTCCACCAGGCCTTGCAGGTCCTGTTCCACATGACCAGTGGTCCTATGTGTCTTATGGAGCTCCCTCTAGACCCAGGAAAGCAGTAGGACCACCCATCAGGGGAGGAGGAGACGCTGGGACCTCTAGCTCTCGATGGGAGCTGTAGTGAGAAGCTGTTGCCGTGCCAAGATTCAGAGCAGAGCCTACCCTGGCTGTAGAGCTGCAAAGAGGTCTCCCATGAGGGTCTCTGCCCCTGTGAGAAAAGGCCACCATTTTTTGAAAGGTTTGTCCTCAGTATTGCCCAGGTTGATCTAGGTGGCCATGAAGAAATGTACTTCAAAACTCTTCAGTTTAACCTCAAAACCACTTTCAAGCCTGCGTCTCTGTTATTTCACCTTCTGAGTAAGAAGAAACTGGGGCTTATGGCTCTTGGAAATCCCAAAGTAACACCAGGGTTTCCAAACTGCAGAGGCTCATCTCCCCAGGCAATGAAACACAAGAGCATGGGAGCAAATCTACAGGAGGCATGGTGGGTGCTGCACAAGGCAGGTGGACACTCTTTTCTTGGTTTGCTCGCCACAGAGTCGGAGGAACAAGTATGATGTGAAAACTGAAAGAGGAATCATTAAGAGTGAAGACTCTTTTTATTAAATGCTCAACTGGGTTTCATTCTTGATCTGCCACAGGTATTGTTCAGGAACTTGAGCAAGTCATTTAAGACCTCTGTGAAAGTCAGAAAAGTGAGGAGAACGTTGCTCCCTTTGATTTTTGCCTTTGTGGTTGTCTGTAGAAATTGTACATTTTTCGGGGCAGGGTCTTCAATTTCCTTACAGTTATTTTTTTTTTTCCGAATTACTCAGATCTAACAGATCGGGGACTTGGAAGCTGTGAGGCAGAAAAGGAAGAGGAAGAAGAGCACAGCTACGACTATGTGGATGAAAACGTAATTGAAAACATAAGAAAAGTATTTCAAGACGCCGCAGTCAGAAATAAGCCCGCACTCTCTGAGGGAAGAAGGTGAGTGAGACCTATGATGGTTTCCAGATGCAAACCAGTGAGGGCAGGGGCATTTTTCAGACTGGCCGGCAACCTTCGCTCCCCAAAATGAGGGAGGGTTTCCCTTGGGAGCTGCCACTACCCTAAATGTTCTGTGAACAAGGCACGAAGGGCACCTCTGAGTTGCCACCAGTGACCCCTGTCTCTCTTGGCCATGTCACTTTTGTCACCGTGGTACCTACGGTTGTGCTGATGGTCGAAGTGCACGGGCAAGGCCAGCTTTGGAGGTGGAGACAAAACCTTCATCAGACCAACAGTTGTCCTTCCAAAACCACACAGAAACCCAGAGAAAGGCTTTGTCTTAGGAAGCTTGTCTAATTTTTCCGATTTGTGCCAGTTTGCTGTGAGAAATTATAGTGCTCTAAATGTGATCCTTTTCCTCTTTTTGGAAGCAGATGCCTTGTCGTGCATGACCAAGGTTTGTCTCTTTGAAAGCTTTCAGGAATTGTCTGTCTTTTCACTAAATCCTTGAGGTCCTGCTCTGTCAGTCTGCAGAGACATAAAGTGCTAGTGAAGAGGGCATTTCCTTCTGAAAGGCTCCAAGCTCTATTTCCAGCCAAACACAAATTAGACCTTTTTTTTCTGGGTGTGAGTGAAGCTGCGTAGCCCCAGCTCTTTTCACCCACAGCTGAACCTTCTTTGAACTTCACCTGATTCGGCTGAATAGCTTCTCTCCTTAAGAGAAACCCCTGAAAACCCAGTTAAAAGTGAAATGTTGTGTTTCAGGGATTAAAAAAAGTTATTTTATTATGAAATGGTATCTTATTTCAAAATGTACTTTGTATTTATGTTAAAATAATTTTTAAAAATTTAAAATATAAAGTTTAAAAAATGCAACATTTCTATTCCAGTTGAGTACTGAATCTAAAACAGCTCTTATATTATTTTTTTTTTCTGAAGTGCTTAGACCTCCCAGAAACATGACAGGGCATGTGTCTGGTATCCGTGCAGCCATCTCTTCCCCTGCTCACAGCCACAGAAACCCCAAGGTTACAGTAAAGACTGAAAAATGAAAGAAAGTAGGGTGTTTTTCTCACGACACTTCACTTCCTCAGTCCGCGTGTCGCTGAGGACGGGGACTTGCTCATTCACATAAAGAAGTCAAGAAAGAGAATGGAACTCTCTTTTGACCAAAATAGCCCTTTGACTATGGACATTAAGGGAAAAGCACAATTTCAAGAAGCAGTGCCAGCCCAGAGGATCAGCCTCTAATTACATTACTTACTTTAAGTCGTTATCCACCTGCCCTTTGAACTCCATATCAATTGAAGCAAGTTTTCACATTGTTACTTGTCTTCTTTGAGGGCTCCAGCAAAACATGAAAGAAGGGACCTTTGCCACCTTGAGGGAGATCACTGTCTGTCTTGGATTATGAAGGAATCCCATAAATTATCATCCTCGGTGGATGACAGAAGTATCCACCCTCTGAAATCCCTAGGTACCCAAGGAGCATGTAGCTCCTCCAGGTTTCTGATCTGTCCCCGACCATCACAAAACCTCCATTATGGCTTTTATCCAGCACTTAGAATTTCTATCAGGTTTCTGTGCTTGTGAGCATTTTCAGAAATATAGAGTTGATGTGGGCATAAGAAATTAAACGCTGATAACTCCTTGTAGCCTCCTGGCTGGGAAAGGACAGAAGCAACATGGTCCAACCACCTGAAAATGAATTCTGGTGTCAGGCTGGTTCACGAGGTTGCTTCCGTCCAGCACACAAGTGCTGGAAAAAGGAAGGGTCTCCCCAGACTAAGCCCGAGTGCTTAGTAAATAGGAGCCAAAAAAGGAAAAGTAGAGATGCAATAGGGAATGCAAAAGCTACAGAGCTCTGTTTTCCTCTTGTCATGAACTCAACAGCTGAGGCCGTTTTGTCTGAGCAAAGTACTTTTCTATATTTTCAATTCATACTGATTTTTTAAAAAGTAATTGTATGAAGCAGACTGAGGGGGAACTTGTTTTTTTACCTTGGCTGTGCTGAGATGTTGGTTCCTGCGTAAGAGATGGCTCCAGACAGGGCTACAATTGAAACCCAACCTCTCTGACCCCACCACATTTCCATTACTCCTTTTGTACTGTTTTTCTGGGACATTTGTCCCCAGCTTTCATACCACTGACCCTTTAAGGTAGCTGTTTCTTCTAGCCCCCCTTGCCTCTGGCTGAAAGGCTGAGGTGAACTTTGCAGCCTCGGGGATATCGAGGTGAGGAACCCAATCTGTGACTGGAGTTGTATGTTCTCAGCACCTTTGAAAATCCCTCTCCTTTTTAGGCAGTTTTCAGTGCAGATTTGGGGTCATCACCTACTTTGCTAATTTTCACTGTTAGGTAATTATTCGGCTGCTGGTTGTTTCCACTTTCCTTAACCCTTTTTTCCAGGGTGTAATCCCTGGTGATTGCAAAGAGAGGGAGCAGAAGAATAGTGTGCAGCTCCGAGGGCTGCAGTTCAGCTCTCTGACACGGGCAGGACCTCAAGCAGCCTGTCTCAAAGCAATTCCCCCCATAAGGGCAGGGAAGACTAAAAGACCACCATTATTATCTAGATGTTCTTCCCATCTGCAGAGGTCTTAGAGGTCTTGCCATTCCCTTAGAGGACACATTAGAACGTGTGGTTTTGTAGCGTGGCAGAGCTGGGAACAGAGCCCACCGGTGAAGCCTTAGCATTCCAACATACTAAATAGAAATTAAATTATTAATTAACTTTCCACAGGGTGCAGTCACACCGGAGAAACACGGGGAAAACTTTTTGCTGGTGTCACAGTGTACACTGGCTAAAGGAGATCTGTCCCCCAGTATGGTTCAAACATTTCCCAAAACTGCATGAGCTACACCAGTAAAAGAAAAATTTACTAGTAGGAGTTTCACACACTTAGGCAAAATTGCTGGCACAGCTGGGCAGGATCATATATTAGCTTTATTTTTCCTGTATTTTTGCTGGCATTGCTGGCATAATTGTCCTGACAAACCATTTTACAGCACAGCTGAGCCCTGACTTGCAGCCATTAATTTGACTCAAGAGCCCCTTCACCTGCACTCTCTGCGTAATTTTTAAATCCAAATTTAAGGTTTCCTGTTTCACCCTGTCATTTTGTTTTGTTTGTTTTCAGAGACATCTGAAGCAAATATAATTCTGGAATTAACTGGGAGCAAATAGGAAGCTGTGCCCTTCACATATGAAGACCGACCACAACTGTATGAAAAAGCTGCTCATGAAAGTGTCCTTCTTGTCTCGTGAAGAGCGTGAGAGGCTGTAATTTGACTATAATAATCCCCTGAGAAACTAAACTGCTTACTCGTCCTAAACAAGAAGTCAAAGCAGCTCATGTCTCGTGACCCTTTGAAGGGACAAAGTTCTTCCGTACGTATTTATTCAGGAATTCAAACAGTGATGCCAAGTCCAATTCCTTCATTCTTATTGCACCCGAAATACCAGTTGATTTTCTGAACCAGTGCAGGGTTTGACACTGAAAGAGGGGAGACTGAGATGAGATGGGGGGAAGAACTTCTTTGCTGTGAGGGTGGTGCTGTGTGTGTCCAGACCTAGGGCACCTGCACATCCCCCTGACTCTCAAGGGAGGCTGTTGAGGACCGGTGTGTAAATACACAGCGGATGTGCCAGGGGTTTCCAGGCTCAACCTCAGCTCCATCAGAGTGGCACGTTCAGAAATCCCAGACAGCAGGGTGGAGAAAGGCAACGTGTTTAGAAAGCCTAGACATACCGTGTTTTCAGTCCTACGGAGGAGTTGAAAAGCAGATGCTCACAAAAAAAAAAAAAAGCCTTAATACACTTTAAAGAAAAATTCTTTTCCAGCAGACAGTACAGCATCTTCAGAATTGCCTATTGAAATTCTACTGAATTATTAATTTTCACTAATGCAAATTAATTTAGAATTCCTCAATATTCTCACATTAATTTATTCCAGATAAATGTTCACCCTCATTAAAATCAATTACGATTTAAGTATTAAGAATACTGCTCAGAGTGCTTTGATTCCATGCATATGTAACATGCAGCGTTTTGCATATCGCTCGTTGATGGGGAGGCTTGCAGGTGTGTACAGAGCTCGTAACTGGCTGAGACACCACTTGTGGGTATTTGAAATACTTTTTAAGCATTCTTCACAAAAATGTGTATTTCTCTTTGTAGCAGCTCAAAACAGCCCAGTTTGTTATGCCAGCAAAGGCGGTCTGGTATTTAAATAAAAGGAATTTGTTGTGTATTTTACTGACTTTTATTTTTCTTTTCCTACTGAATGCGATGTTGTCCTCTGCTGGATAACTGAAAGATGTGTGTTACTCTCACAATTTTCCTTCACTGAAGTACCAGAAGCCTGACTTCTGCAGCTAGAAGGGAGAAGAGCCAACAGCCCCCTGGGCTGCACGACAGCAGCGCCAGAAGATGGAGGGAGGTGGCTCTTCTTCTCTGCTCAGCACCGGTGGAGCCACACATGGACCACGGTGTTCAGTTCTGGGCTCCCCAGTAGAAGGATGTGGACATGCTGGTGCAAGCTCAATAACAGGTGATGAAGACGGTTGAGGACTTGGAGCACCTGACATGCAAGGAGACACGGTGAGAGCTGAAAAACCAAGGCTCTTGTTAGATGCCCCGGGTGCCAAGAGGGGTATGAGTGGGGTGGGATGCAGTTACTTTCTTGACAAACCTTGAACTGCTTTGAGAACACTCTCTAAAAGCATCTGGGAACTTGTTTGTAAGTAAAACCAAGAGTTTTCATCTCTGTTTGCAAATTTTCCCCTTGAAAATACTCTCTTTGTATTTTTCTTTGTAAATTTCTCTTCTTTGCCTAGGTCCTGGCACAGAAGGAGTCTGGTGCTGCTGCCCTTGTCACGTGCCATGATCCTGTCTTGTGTTTTCAGCCTCACTGAGTACAACGAATTTTATTCACGTGAGTAAAGGTGGCAGATTTTATGAATTTGTAAATGTATTAGCAGCAGAGATGTCTCCAGTATCTACTCCTCAGGCACAGGGCTGTCACAGAAGCAAGCAGTAGCCTGGCCGTTAGATTTACGTGATGCAGTGGCATCTGCGTTGAGTCCCTGGCATGGCAGGGGGGCCATGGTGCTGTGCAGTGAGGAGAAGACCTCTCCCCTCACTGGGGAGAAGTTGCCCAGAGAAGCTGTGGCTGCCCCATCCCTGGAGGGGTTCAAGGCCAAGGTTGGAGGGGGCTTGGAGCAACCTG
>JAOTQQ010000023.1:63756668-63768526 GCA_026546715.1 Gallinago undulata
CCCATCCCTGGAGGGGTTCAAGGCCAGGCTGGATGGGGCTTGGAGCAACCTGGGCTGGTGGGAGGTGTCCCTGCCCAAGGCAGGGGGTGGCACTGGGGGGGATTTAAGGTTCCCTCCAACCCAGACCATTTTGTGATTGCACAGCCTCGTTACTAACCTTTTTGTCCCCATGTTTCTCACGAGCTGTCACCTTCCCTTTCCTTCAGGTAAAGACGGGCCAGCAACGCTGCAGAGCTCCCCCCAGAAGAGGCATGGGCAGGGTTAGGTTAGGGCTGAGGTGCTTGGAGAAGAGCTCCAGGCCCCCACCAAGGAGCAGCAGTGCCATACCTGCCATTGGCACCTTTGTCTTTTGGCCTTGGGACAACTGCCTGCAGCCTTCGGGTCCTAGAAGCACTGGAGGTAGCCACAGCAGCTGGGTCGCAGGCCGTGCAACACCTGGTTAGCTGTATTTTTAGTGTCTGTTTGTCTTGCGTGGAAACAGTCGTTGTAGAGACCTCCTGCTAAACCTCCATGGTCTTGCAGACTGCAGAGGGAACACAAAGGCCACCCCTCCACTGATAAAATCCCTGCCTGAATAAGCCCCACTCCAAAAAGAGGAAACCACCCTGTTGCCTTCACCTCACCTACTTCGAGGGCTCCATAATCTTCAGCTGCCTTTTCTCAGATAAGCAATGGTTACAACAGGGCACCCAGCAAACAAACACATCATTTCTTATCTCTCTACTCTTTCTTTCGCCTGAGAAAAATCACAAATGCCCGTTTTCTTTGAAGTAATTCTGAGAGTTTTGGTTGGGCTTTGTGCGCTTGAAGTACCTTAAACCCTGGAATAAGAGCAAGTCAAAACGGGCTGCAAACTTTTGACAGTAAACTTAAAAGAAATATATCAGTTTGATTCAATTTTTTCCACCTTCTCTATTTATTAAGGAGACTTTCTACTTAATAGCATAATTTTTCAATGGGCACATTCCTGGCTCCACTACTGAGAAAGAAACCCAAAGGCTTTTGAAAAACAATCAGTGCTCATCAGAGATTAGCACAGATCTGAGGACACTTTTTCTAATCATGCTGCCTCACAGAGGTTTCAAATAATTAAGTTGCTCTTTCACTAAGTTTCCACAGATGAGATTTATCTTACCTAATTGTGGACATTCCAACATTAATCCCAAAGCAGGGAATCGGGGACGTCCAGAATGTGACTCGTTTAAAATGAGAGGTATTGCTCTTGACTGACTATAGAGGGGGTTGAAATTTCAAGTTTAGCTTTAGACATAGAAAAATACTTTTACATTAAATAAAATCAGTATTGGTTTTAGCAATTTTTATATAGTGATTTCAGAAACGTTTTCGCTGGTACTTGTTTTTTTCTTGAAAGAAAACATTGCCTAAAATAATCCTGAGGCTAAATGCCAAGAACTGTGTTGTTTACATATATATTAGGCTCTAATTAAGGTAATGGGCAGCGAGGCTCACCTGGAAAGCAGGGCTGCTGAAGGCATTAGGTAAGGCACAAGTTAGATGCAGGAAACCTGTGATTCTATGAAACAAAAGACACAACAGTCATAATTACACTAAGGCAGAATTTTTGGTTGGGGACATGAAGGAGTGAGCAAGAGTGGGGGGTATTTTTACCATCGCTGAAGTAAGCGTCCAATTTGGGAGTTTAAACTCTCTCTGCTTTTCTGTAGCCAAGGAGGAGACGCTGAATTCTCCTCCTGGGAGATACCAGCCGTTTGTCCTCCATCAGTGACTTCAGTCTAGGTGCCCGAGGTAAAGAGATGTGAATAAACATCATTATTCACCGAGGTATCACATATTTACATTCTCGTGGCAGGTCACATGCTGTAAATTGACTGGTTCCATGTTTGTGTAGAACTTTATCTTGCCTGGAAAAACTGTCCTCCTGCTTTGCCATCTAGAGCAAAGCCTGGTCTGGGCAGCCATATAAATATGAATTACTAGTGTGGATGCAAAACATGCTTTCTCAAAAGACTTATAATAAAGAATTAAGAAAATCAGTTACATAATGCTTGTCTTATATCAATTTTTGAGCTATTTGATTTAAAAAAAAAAAAAAAAGAAAGAGGTTTGTGCTATAGACTAAATGGTAAATAATGTAAGACAAGAAATGTTGCTGAAGTTTTGTAAGACTTTAAGGACAACAGCTTTCCTTTGAGAAATCTCTGTGCTGGTGTTTCCAGCCTGGAATCCAGTCCTGGCGGTTTGCTGCCCTGAGCAGGGCGAGGGGAGGATTTGTGTGATGCCATCTGGGCTTCGGTGGTGTCTCCAGGCACGTCAACATTTTAAATAGGATTAAGGAGGACTATCAGCAATGTCAGCAGCGCTATTCTATTCACCAGCCAGGAGCAACCCACTGCATTGGGCATACACGATAGCACCCAAAAAACCCCCAAAATATTAAATTTAAATAAACTGATAATGAATAATGTTCCAAATAAGTTCCAATGGCTTCTCTTTTAGGAACTACCAGATTCATAGGTGAGGTTGCTATTTACCATACGCAGTGTTTCTCCCCGAGGTGAAGCAGGCATTTTTCCACGAGGCTGGCTGGATGAACGACCACCTGGATGAATGCCTACAAAGACAAGCATAAATCCAATGTTTCCAGACTCCCAATTCCTAATATTAAAAGAAGCTGAACTACCAGCAAGGTGCAAATAAATGCTGCAAGCCCACACACCAGATGTGTAAATGGGTACCTGATGCTGTCCCTTTCAGATCAGAGCTCTCCAGGGGAGCACAGGCAATACTCTAATTTCCCAGGCAGGCTTGCTTACAGGACCAATGCTAAGGTATATGTTTCTATAAACATATAAACAACCCCCCTCCATCAGACCTGAAAGAGGGAAATTTGAATTAACTTATATTTTTCATTCTCTTGGTGATATTATGGAGGTGTAGCTACCTCATAGGTTAGTTTGGGTCTCCAGATCTTCACATCTTTCTGCTATCTTCAGCTCAGAGGGCGAAGGTTAAGCTGCTCCTGGAGTCAGATGTCTCTAGTACTCAGCACCCACAGACACATTGTCTTCATCGTCACCTCTTCAACAACACTCACCGCCAAAGGCATCAGCCTTATTTTCCTAAGGCGATGGAATTCTTTCCATCTGAGGCAGACCACACAAAACCCCCACTCACTGAAACACATATTTAAAATCTGGTGAAAGCAAAATAGATAAATATGTTCCTGAAAGCATCGGGGTTGTAAACAATTGTCTAATGTAGGAAGACGACAGTAAATTTTTAATACAATCTCTGTTTGGTCTCAGAGATAGTTACTGAAACACAGCCCTAAGTCTACTTAGAAATTCAAGGAAATTTCTTGGCTGTTTATTTGTACATCACGAGGGAAACAGCAAACTGCAGGGAAAAAAAAAAAAAAAGCACCAGAATCACATCGTGAGTTGGCTTTTTTTCAATCTTTCATTAATTATGCATCCATTTATAAGACAAATTAACTGAATCTTCACTTATATTTTTAGCATGGCATTTTAATTAGATGAAAATGAGAATAAGTGGGAATAACTAATTAGAAAAAATCAGCATAATGGCAAAGATTCATGAAAAGAAAGGCACCAACATCCAAAGCAGTAAATCTGTTGCTAGATGCTAGCGCCCAGATTAACTGATGTGGAGTATGTAAAACGACAGCATCAATTAGAAACTTGGACCAAAACAGCTTTTTTGCCATTTGGAAGGAGTAAACAATTAATTCAGAAATTTAAATCAGGAGATATCTTCACCTCTTGAAACGCAGAGACTGCAGAGAGAATTTTCAGAGGGCTGTGATCCATCTTCTCCCAGCTGCAGCCATTTTCCTGGGGCTGAAAAAATAAAAGGGAGGGGAGAGGGAAGGGGGAGGGGAGAAGGTTCCTTGCAAGGAAGGAAAGGAGAGCCAGCAAAAATGTTTCTCAAAGAAATAAATTAGCCTTTTTTTGTGTAAGCAGGAAAAATAAATTTTGGTGCAAGACAATTGGAAAGAAATGTAGTAAAATAAAAGATAGGAGGTATAAATCTTCCTTACATTTATCGCCTAATTTTGCCTCTGTCATGGGAAAGAATAACACTCTTGTTGTTTCTAATTGATATTCTGTGTTGGTATACAGCACAGTAATTTGGCTCTGCTGCTTCATTCGCAATAACAGAGGAAATAAGGGTGATTTTCAAGAAAAACAGATTTCAGTCTTGTTTAGAGAAATGTGAATAACTCGCGAGAAACAAATTCCAAACCTATTTGATTAAATTAAGGTGTGTATTTAACATATACTTCCTTCACCAAATCACTTCTGCAACACGGCCCTGGGAAAGGCTTGAGAAGAGCAACCACACACATGGATGGGAAACTCTGGTATCAACAGACACCTGCACAGCAAAGCTCCTCTTATTCCAAAACCAGACCTGGTGACGAAGCACATGTTTTGTTTTAAATGGGTTTGAAAGTAATTAATTTTAGTCCCCAGGAAGTCCTGACAAAGGAGAACCTCTGAGGACTCACTGACTTCACTGGGAAAAATGTCCAGCTTCCCAAATATTCCTGGCCTCCTCCAAAGAGTTATTTCCTTGAATGAATGTGGCACATGATCTTACTCAGCTCGAGTCATTTCACAGAATCCCAGACTGGCAGGGACCTCTGGAGATCACCCAGTCCAACCCCCTGCCAGAGCAGGGCCACCCAGAGTAGGTCCCACAGGAACGTGTCCAGGTGGGTTTGAATGTCTCCGAGAAGGAGACTCCACCACCTCTCTGGGCAGCCTCTGCCAGGGCTCTGCCACCCTCACAGGAAAGAAGTTCCTCCTCATGTTTAGATGGAACTTCTTATGGTCAAGCTTGTGCCAGTTCCCTCTTGTCCTGTCCCTGGGCACCACTGAAAAGAGACTGGCCCCATCCTCCTGACACCCACCCTTTAGATGTTGCTCAGCATCGATGAGATCCTCTCTCAGTCTTCTCTTCTCCAGCTGAGCAGACCCAGGTCTCTCAGCCTTCCCTCACCAGATGCTCCAGTCCCTCCATCATCTAATTGTTGTGTTTTGTTCTCACCAGGAAGATAAGTATAATCTTTGTTGACAGAAGGCATGCCTCCTCCAGCTTCCCACCCAGCTCTCTGCCCTGTTGCCACCTTGATCTCCCACGTAACCTGAGTTCATCCCGTCCTTGCCGGCACCGCTGCTCAGGTCGGGCTCCATGGGCTTTGTGGGGAGCCACGAGAAGGTGCTTCCTCACAGGGGACAGCAGACCATGGGAAACCATCCAGCAGAAGAGCCTGGGGAGCGATGATCGGAATTTTTCCTGCCATTCGGGTGATGAAGGGAGCTACTGCTGAGGTGGCCTTTCCCGGAGAGTGATGAGACCCATTAGATGTGACTCAGAACCACTGACACGGGTATAAAAAAGCCTTACGCTGTAGCCTAGAGTTAAATAAAAGCCATGGGGTAATTTTTTTTTGCCTTAGCATAGACCTCGCTGCAGGCTAATTTACACATATTAATGTGACACACAATTAAGCATAACCAATCTTCAAATCTTAAGCATCCAAGAAGGCAGAAGACAAGCCCCTCCAGAACAGGGGACGCAGACAGCCAAGCTCTACAGAAGGCAGGTTTCTGAAGTCTGTGGCTTCCTCCTGGATTTCTGTTGCATTTTCTTCTAATTAATCTAATTTTAAAAGCTCAGCCTTGCAGCCAGGAGATTCGGATTCCTGTTCTGATTCTCTGCCTTTGGACAAGTAATTAGAAAGTCGAGTACTACAGTTTATTTCATCTGACTGAGTACACAGAATTAAATTCAGGCTCTGATCCCGGGTTTTTACCTTATACTAAAATCCCACGTCAGAATTCTTCGGGGTAACCAAAGAAAAACTAC
The DNA here is from genome assembly GCA_026546715.1 of Gallinago undulata. Taxonomy (NCBI): domain Eukaryota; kingdom Metazoa; phylum Chordata; class Aves; order Charadriiformes; family Scolopacidae; genus Gallinago; species Gallinago undulata. Next base: position 63,762,546 of record JAOTQQ010000023.1, read on the forward strand.
AATAAGGTATTTCATATTCTTGTGAATGCCAGCTGTGTGTGCGTAACACAACTTCCAGCCCAAGGATCTTCTTTTTCTTTCCTGAGAGCCCCCAGGCTGACGGCTGGAAATAGGGAATTTATCTGACATTTTTCCCTTGGAGTCAGCACTGATGCCAGGAAACCTCAGACGGACGGGTGAAGCAGCAGGCTGCTGTAAATTTCCATATGACCACCAGATGATGCTGCAGAACTTTTCAAGGGCTCTAGTACTTTCTTGAAAAAAATCAAAACAAAACGAAAGAAAAGCCCCCCCCCCCGCTGGAAAGTGGACTACAGCTTGGTTTGAATACACTGGCAAAAAATGCAGATAAGCTAAATCTTAGCACTTAAGTAAAATTCCACATTTCTCTCCCAGTCAGCAAGGGCTGACGGATGTAAGAGAGGGTACAGCCCATTTTAGGGCTCCTTGTGCAAGATCAAAAATATTGTGGCAATGTGCTGCGGGACGTTTTGGAACAAACCTTTGTCAGCAGAAGTGCCTTCAAAACCTGGTAAAAAAGTAGCTTTTCCCAGCATTTTTATGCTGGATGCAGCATCAGCTCTTTCCCTGCCGTCAAGATAACACCTTAAGCTGGCAGAAGGCTTGAACTAAGTCCGCCTGGGTCTGATCCAGATGGAACTTCATGTGGTTGAGCACAGAGGGTGGCTGGGGCTCAGGAAAGGGCTTTGGAGTCCCTCTGACTTCTATTTTTTCCTATATGAAATAGCTCCTCTGAAGACTACAACCCTCATATGTGTGAGGTCTTTTATGTATTTCACATCTTCGTGTCACTGTCCAACCACTAACCGACTAGTGAATCTGAGACTCGGGATAGGTATGGGCAGATACAGACAAGTCCCCGTCCACACATTCATGAGTTTTTCATCGTTTTCAGGAATACTGAAGGGTTTAAGCTGCTCTTTTCTCAGGGAGGTATCGATCCATCCAGTTTCCAGAGGTCCCTGATGGGAGAACCTGATCAGAGCACCTCTGTGCTCTCCAGGCAGTCGTGGAGACAACTCTGCCCTCACCGATGTGCTCGTTTCACGTCACTGGTGCAGGTCACCATTGTCTGAATGGCTTGAATCAGGCTCATTGAAAGGGCAATTGATGAGGGCACAGGGGCTGGAGTTATGCTTTAAGTTTGCTTGAAGAATTAGTCTGATCTTTTGCCAAAGTTTTGGTAGCGATGACAAGATGTAGCTTTAAAAGATTCTTCACCAAGAGCCACAAAACACTTTAAGAGGTGAGTTGTCTGCCTAAATGCAATTGCTTTTCTTCTTTCTGGTCATCTTTTGGAGGGTGTTGCAGTGGTGAAAAGAGCTCACTACTCAGAGACAAACTCTATCCACTAGATGGACACGCTATAAATTCCTAATTTTCAGAAATGTGACTGCGTTAAGTTGTATAAACCACTGACGAAGTATTAGAGGCCTTAGTGGATAAAACTACCTGTTTCTTCATACCTAAAAATACTTAGTCAATCTGCTCGTTTGCTGAAGGTTGAAATGTCCTAATGCCCTTGGATTATGTTTATTCTGCTTGGGACAATTTGCCCACTGCGTGCTCTCGAGTGATACCTCCTGTCTCCTCTCTCTGCTCCACCACCACCACTGATTCCCCAAGCTCCTCCCTGGAAAAGCTCCATCCTCCTCTCCCTGCCCCCACCAGCTCTGCTCCATGGGGTGAAGTCACCATAGAAACGGGGACTCTGGCCTCCTTTGCTCAAGGAGCTGCTCTCCCGGAGGGAGCACAGAAGCTGCTGTGGGTACAGTCACCTCACAGCCCCGCAAAGCGACAGCAGCCTATGGAGGAGAGGGTATTTTCTCAATTTTTGCAATTTTCTTCAAATATGTGGTCCCTGACCCGACAGCCACACAACGGACCTGTTGTATGTACGTCCTGATACACCTACAGAGCTTTCCCCGTGCTCTTGTACCAGGTGGAAAACCCGACATCCTGGTTTTCCTGTCTTGACGTGTGCCAGAAGTCCCCTGATTTCTCCCAAATCCCTATGCAAGGAGCTTGGGCAGGGTCCAGGAGGCAGATAACGGCGTAACGAGCCTGATAGAAAGCCCAGCAAATTGCTGAACAAAGGACCCGATTCACTATTGATTTATAAAATTTCAGCTTGCTTAAGTACAGGGATTTTTCCCTAGCCTCTGCAAGCGTAAATTAACAAATAATGCGTCAGCTCATCATCTTCAAAATCCATCACGACATGGGAATGAAAATACTTATTTTCAGAAATTGCTCCTGTTGAGCTCTCACAGGTGCTCAGGACAGTAAAGGAAATAAAGAACAGAGATAAATTTGCTGACTTTTTCAAAAGATCCTAGTCCACGAGCTATCTCTGGAAATGGCATTAAGCTCACAAATGACTTTGATCTGTACAAAAATCCACTGGTCCTGAAAAACGAGCTGGTAATGAATGAATACCAGAGAGATCAAAGATAAAATAAAAAGACAGGATTATCGGTAAGAGGGTGACGATAAGGCAGAGAGGAACCCAGGAGGCACCGCAGGTGGAATTGTCTCACACGGGCTCCTGGAAAACCTGCGTTGAATTTTGCATCTGGAAGTTTAGGTGCCTGGGAAGGGGATGCCACCTGGAAGTCAGAGCAGCGGGATACAGCTCCGGCCTAAACAATTATGCACGTTATCCATAAGTCATCAAAACAAGCATCCCAAACTAACAAGGAGGAAATAAAAACGCAATTAACATTAAACGAGGAATAAATAAAAATTGAAACACTCTCAAGCCGCTCGGCTAACAAGCCGTCGGCTGTTTCATCACCCGCACCCCCACCTCAGCCCCTGCCTTTCCAAGAGAAGGTCCCCTCGTGGTGGCCAAAGGGAATTGGGCACGTTGGTGCCTTTACAGTTGTGTGGCTTCATTTCACACTTCCCTGACTGATGCAATGTAACAGATTAATGAAGAAAAATCACCTACTATGAAGACCTCTAGTCTATGGAGGCCTCTGGAGAGGACTTTGCCTTGTTAGCCACCAGCTGGAGGAGGTTGGGGTGGTCCTGCTTCTCCCAAACTCTCTTGAAGCCCCAAGGATGGGGTCCATAGGCCCCCCGGGATGCTGGCACCGCTGCTGGCGCTTGCTGTAAGCTGTGCTGGAGCACCATGCAGGGTAAGAAGCTCCACAGCCTGCTTGAGCAAGTCATGACGAGGACCTTAAAGACTAAGATGAAGCAACAAGACCTTCATGTTGAGCGTGGAGCCCCGCTCGGTGCGATGCACAGGTTGTGGTGGGAGGGAGCCCTCAGACCCCGGAGTGCACCCGAAGTGCTCACGAGGGACTTCTTCTAAAACCGCCCAATTAATGCTGGAGAAGAAGCTGTGAGGTCACCTGCTGTCACTGCCCTTGGCCTTTGGAACCCCCGCCTGGGAATGGTGATTTGAAGGTGTCGGTGCTGTGCCGGTGCCCAAACGGGACCTCGCTTGGCTCCAGCAGCCAGGAGGTATAAAATGGTGTAAAATGCAACGAGACAGGGTGTGAGACCGATTCATGTAGAGAAATTCTGTATTTCGTTTTCCATTCCTGCAGGTTTAGCCATAATATTTTCCGTACTCTTCCTCTCCCGTTAGCCTCATTAAGTAATCAGTGAGCTTTAGATACCAGTGCAGTATATATGCCATGCAGATATATGCACGTGTGATAGGATTTGTGCAAGTTTGGGGTAACCCTGTCCTCTGGAAATGAAAAAGTTGAGTGGCAGCAAACACAGCCATACAGAGAGACTTCTTTTTCAGTGTTGATGATGTCTTAAATTCCAAATTATTGCTATTTTTTAAAAACCATTCTAGAAACATAAGGTATAGCGAGTCCAGGAGAGCCAGAGAGAGACTGGCAGAGGTTGTGTTTTCATGAGAAATGGTTTGACAGCTCTGGTTTGTTCCAGGGCATGCTCAGTTCATGCTCCGTTCTGTCATTACCTCTGAACAATAGCTACAATTGATTTCTGTGGGAATAAAAAGCAGCAGTATAAAACTTCCTGAAGCCTTCAGAAAGGCTGAATGAAATGTCTGATAGCAAAAATAGAACCAAGCCTTTATTTCATCTTTTATTTTATAAGCATTGAGTTCTAATAAGCAACAGACCTAATTTCACCAGGTTTTATTCTCCATTGACGGCGCCAGGGATTCCTCTAATTTTCATGACAATTTCAACCTTTTTGTGTCTTCTGACCCCCTGTGAGGCTGAGAAACCAGCCGGGTGCTGGAGCACAAGAGTTAAACCAAGACAGTGCGTGACACACAGACTGCCTGACCTGGGGTATAGGAAGCTTATTTCTTTATTTATTTCTTAGCTTTGCTTTCCTTTATCATAAAGTTTTCTTCTTTCTTGAAATACCACAATTCGGTGCCGTGAAATTCAGTTATGCGAAGTTTCTGGAAAGCTTTTCCATTTCCAACTAAATGAGAAGAGATAGCAGTTATAAAGTGATCATTTTTTATTCTCAAATTTCCGCTTGGTACCAGAGACATCAGGGCCACTTATTCAACACGCTAGACATTGGTGAGTTGAAGCCTCAAAATTTCAGGTTTTTCATGGAGAGAGAGAGACAGGGCTGTGCTCTGGTGTGTAATTAGTGGTGCCCAAGCCTGTCTCCTGGGGCAGGGAGATCCTGGGCCAGCTGGGGCAGTGCCCTGCCATGAACCAGCACAGCAGGCTCCGGCAGCTCCTCCTCCTCCTCTTTCAGCATTCCCCAGAGGGCAGAAGGGGTGAGTAAGCAGAGCAGGAGGAGCACAGCAAGTGGGAGCCACCCCAGCATCCTCCTGGAAAAGCATCCTCTCCAGCCCCCTTCTGAAACCCGACATTGAAGTATGCTCTGCTGAGAGCGGGGAGGTCGGGTTGTGGTGGTGCTTTTAGGGTGTGATGTCAAAGGGATTCTCATCCTAACTTAGGGGAAAAAAAGCCACCCTGTGTGATTTAAAGTGAAACTCTGCTGGGAGGAGGAATTCTTCCTCTCCTATCCCTCTCCTCCTCTTTCAGTCTGGTGTCCTTTCATCTCCTGCACAACTACATACAGCTAAATCCAGTCCCAGGCTGAATAAAAAAAATATATGTGTCTCTACATGAGCGAGTAATGGGGACTAGAAGGGACCTGCTGCTGCGGGAGGAAAGTAAAGGACCCCAAACCCCCCACTCCTTCCCCCCACCCCGAGCCTCTTCTTGCCGGGTGCTCACGCATCCACAGACCCGGGGGGGTGCAGGACTCCCCCAGGCAGGTCCATCAGATGGAAATCCTCCCTCCTCGGAGGGCAGGGAAAGGAAAGAAAGCATTTTTTTTTCTTTTTCCTGCTTTTCTTTGTCTCTATTTGGGAAAGGCCTCAAGGGCGAAGCCTTAAGAGCACCCCCCGAGGTGCTCCAGAGCCAAGGTGAACTCCCCCCGGGGTACAATGAGCAGGTGGAACAGAGGAGCATCTCTGGGGTTCGCCCCCCCGCAGGAATAACCGCCCCCTGCTCGGGGGGTCCAGGGCCAGTAAATCCCACCGCGGGGACCACCACCTCCAGCACAGCCTTGCCTTTGTCTCTGCCCTCCCGGCCACCGCGGGGGGTTGGGGGGGGGACACGGGACCGGCAGCCGACAAAGGGGAGCCCCGTCCCCGTCTCGCTGCTGCCGGGGCGGGAGGCGCCCCGCATCCCGGCATCCCGGCATCCCCGCATCCCCGCATCCCGGCGTCCCCGCCCGCTGGGAGCGGGGGGCGAAATAATGGCTCCGAACCGATTGCCTGCGAGCATCGGGAAGGGAAACGGGGCGCATCCCTTGCATCCAGCCTTCTCCTTCCCCCCCTCCCCGGCCCCGTAACCCCCTTCCCCCGTGTGCGGGGAGCTGCGGGGGGGGGCTCAGCCCCCAGGCCTGGGCGGGGTTCTGGCCGTTTCATCTTTTCTTTTCTCTTCCCTTCGCTGCTTTCCCTCCTCCCTCCCTCCTCCTCCTCCCCC
>JAOTQQ010000023.1:63775349-63786717 GCA_026546715.1 Gallinago undulata
GATGGTGATGCTCCTTGTTTGTTGTGTAGGTGTCTATTTTTGTCAGTTAGGTTGACGGTTGGACAAGATGATCTTTAGGGTCCCTTCCAACCTAGAAGATTCTGTGATTCTGTGCTTCTGTGTGTGCAGGGTGTCTGTGGGTCAGTGACCGATCCCGTGCTGCACTGCAGCGTGGGATCTGCAGCTCTCACACGCTGGGTTCCCCGGCGGGGGAGGCTGACTCACGAGCTGCTGCTGTTTTCTGATAGATCAGATTCTTCAAGACTCCTTGCTCGCAATTATTTCATTTCTTTAGAGTTTTAGTATGTCAAAGAGAGTTCTTCGACATGCAGACATAAGGATTGTGGTAAAAGCCATAAGGATAGCTCTCTGAACTCCCCTAGCAAATGCTAAGTAGGATTAATTATGCTTTCCAATGTTCTAAAAGCAGCAGGAAATTAGGCTTTTTAACCAATGGGTCTAAATTACCATCCTAACAGCGTTTAGTGTATATTTAAATATTTTTGGTGCATGATTCTAGTTTCTAGTGGTTTCAAAAAATACAGCACAAGTGGTTTGAATGACGAAATTCCCATTACTTTCCACGAAGAAGAGGAATTAGATCTTGACATGTGCCTTTTAACTGTGTTCCTGCGAAAATGCATTAAATAAAAAAGAGAAAAAAGCAAAAACCTCAGTGTCCATTTTGATTTAAAATATTTGACATCATTTGGGTGAACACGAGGTCAGTAAAAATGTTGTTTGTTCATATTTTGCTCTTTAAATTGAGCAATAGTAGGAAGTGCAGGATATTTAGATTAACCATCCACGAAGGAGAGAGGAAGTAGCAGGTTGGCAATAAAGACGTGGTCCTGGTCCTGTACAGTAGGTCTGGAGAAGGTGGGTCCTGCTCTTAGGTGCTTCTGCCATGTCAAATATTTGAAGGGCACATGCCTTCGTGCATTGAAAAACATGAGCCAGAAACATCTGAGAGAAAATAGATGCTGCACTGTCTCCAGGAACAAGGGCAGTCCTGTTTCACTGCTGACAGAACAGAACTGAAGAAGGGGCTGGGGTTTAGCATCTCATGCGGTTTCCAGTGAAGTCCATGGGAAGATTACACCATTTTGGGAAGGAATTGGCTTGAATTTTGAATCATTTAGAACTCTATATCTGCGCACGTCCTTGTCTACATTTCCTTTCATACTGCCTCCACCAAAACTTCCAGAATTAACCTGTAAATGCTCACAGTAATTCTCTTCCTTTTTAACCTTCCTTTTGAAATATCATTTCATTTAGGTGGCAAAAGATGTGTCGGTGAGACTTCACCATGAGTTAGAAAACGTGGAAGAAAAACGTACCGTAACGGAAGACGAAAATGAAAAATTAAGGCAGCAGCTCATAGAAGTTGAAATTGCCAAACAAGCACTGCAGAACGAACTGGAAAAAATGAAGGAGGTTAGTGTTGCCGTTTCCTGCTACACAAAATATTTGGAGTTCTCAAATTCTTGCTGCTGAACTAACTGGTTTTCTTCCTGTAACTTGCTTTGGGGGCAAAAAACACGGCAGGCAGAGGTCGAAAGTTGCGTGGAGCGCTGAAGTACAGCTTAGTGATCGGGAAGCTGAGAACAGGCTGGAATACCGGGCGTTTCCAGGGCGAAGCGGAATCCAGCCTGTGGCTCTGGTTTTCCTGCACAAGGAGGGAGAGATGGAAGTGATGGTCACGGAGTTCAGAGGCTTTGAGACATTGTACTGTCCTTACGGTACGTGCAGGAAGGGTGCTGAAGGGAGTCGGAGGCATCACACTTTGCTGTTGGTGTTCCCCATGGGTTTTTCCAAAGACCATTTTTTTGCCCCTGGTGACTACTGCTGGGGACAAGCAGGTACAACCTCCCCGTCTCCTTCAGCCAGGAGGACTCTGGAGTTCTGGGAAGCGAGAGACTCCACCTGGAGTCAGTCTAAGCATAATTTGACGTTCTATCCAATTCATTTTCAAAATGCCTCCATTCACCATTGGACAGAGGCGAGCTGCTGTGCCATTAGGGAAGCAGAAGGTTGTGTTCCAGCAGCAATAGCCTGGCCGAGGGAGGGAACAAAGCAGGCGGTCCAAAGAGAAGCTCTTGGCTGAGAATGACTTCTCAGAACAGGTTTTAGAAACAGCTCTCCGGTGCAGCGTTTAAAATTCAATGAACGCCACGGATTTTCTCTTTCAGCAGTACTCCCTAGCAGGAATGTCAATGTCTGCTTTGATCTGCTCTGAGGCAGAAGAGATGTGTTTCAGTTGTTAAGAAAGGCAGGAAATTTTCAGTTGTGTGATAAGTTACAGTATTTTTAGGAACTGCAATTGCCTACTTTAAGTGATGCAGCATTAAAAATACTCATATTTTTTCTTTACAGGAACTGAATTTTGAACGTGTTAGTAGAGGATAAACAGGTGGTTTTTTTCTGCCTTCTACTGCTTTTCCAGATAATTGCAGATTTGAAAAGGTCGTGAAGCCTGAGCCTTATTCAGCTTCCCTCTCCTCTACCCGAGACTTTCTTCTGTTCTCACTCTGGTTTCTGCCATCAAATACAACTCAGTTTCCAGGACCATCTTCTTGATGAGAGCGTGACCTTTCTGTAATTATCCTTACAGCTTGTTGTTAAGCTCAGCTTTCCTCCAAATTTTCCATTACTCTTGTCCATTCAGACTCTACTTTTCTTGTAGAGTCCCATTTCTGGATCCTTTCCTCCTGCCCCCCGGTAGGTCGTGTCACAGTGGACTTCTTTGGCCTTGCTGCTTCTTACGGATCTCCAGATCCCAGTGGAGTGGCAATTTCATAGCTTATGCTCGTTGGGAGCTATGAACCTGCAGGAGATGAACCAGATCAATAGGCTGCTTCATCTCTGTCATCAGCAGTCACTGTCTCCTTACCCGAGTTCTTCACTCTGGCCCACTGTGCTGAGCTCTGGTTCTGCTGCTCTCATACTGGTTTCCACTTCTTTCTTTACTGTCTTTGCTCTTGGTGTCAACGGAAGGATGCTTGAGACTCCAGAGGAAAGGAGAGTGCCATGTGTAAGCCAGGGCCTCTTCTACACGATACTGTGTCCATGAAATGGAAACAGCTGGATGATTCCCATCCCCACAATGTGGGGCACTGAGCCAGAATGGAAAAATGCAGTCAGACCCTACAGCAGAGTAGACGTGGGGTGGACAAAGAGTCAGAACTACATCCTTATACCGAACTGCTATGCTCAGTCATTAGATGTGTCATCATAATTAGAGAGGAGCTTCCATTTATGTATGTCACACAGGCTGCCGAGTCCCTTCCAGTAGGAGAAAGCTGCTTTTCAGGCGAGGACTTTCAGCACAGCGTGGGGGAAGCTGGAGGATGGTTGAGGAGGTGTGAGTCGAAGACAAGCCAGTTTGAAGTGCAGCCACATTGTTATGCACGTTGCAAGTATGTCATGACCTGGGGGACCAAGCAAAGGATGCTGCTGACCAATCCTCATTTTTACAAATTTGAAATTTAGAATCTGTGAAGACACTATGAAAACGTTAACTTGAAACAACCCTGAAAGCAACCCAAAGCAGTCGGAAGTGCATTGGATTTTTTTTTCTGTGACAAATACCTTCTTTTCTCTGGCAATCGAAGGTTTCATGCATCTTAAATGTAATTGTCAGATAGTCATAATAATATTTTTCTATTTGCTTGTGAGTTATTTCCTCCAGTTTCGTGGGTTTACCACCCTTTCTCATTTCCATACAGCCATTATGACCAATCAGCCTTCTGCTTAAGAAGTTCTGCTCAGCATAAGTAGGAATCAGAGTCCAGACCTTTCATCTGGATTGTGATCTGCACTTTGTTGAGCATAGAATTAACGGCAGAGTTAATCTCCAAAGACAATGAAGCATTCTTATTTTACAGCTTTATAACAGTGCTCAGAGTATGTAATGACTGATTTCTGTGCTTTTATGTCATCAAATGCACTGCAAAAACACAAACCTTCCCATTCTTCTTAAAATCTACTCATGTGTAACTGCCAGGGGAAATTTGGTCTCCGTATGAAAGAACCGTGCAAGGTAGCAGAGGATGGTTAAAAGACTTAATAGAAAATGCAGCTATTTCATTCCGTGTCATTCCTGCATACCTCCACGTGGAAACACAAGACTTTTAATTGCCATTGTCAGTTCTCCTAATTTATTTGTAGTAACTGCTGATGATTTCCTCTTTTATTATTTGTTATTATTAATTGTAATGCTTTTGGGGAAGCTGACAACAAGCTAGAGAAATTGTTTCCTAGAAGAAAGAGAAACCAACTGTAACTAGATGTATTTTTTTCAGTTATAAAAAAAAATGTGTTAAACAGTTGGATTCCTTAACATGCCCATTAATTTGTTGGTAACAATTCGTTAAAGCCTGTGTGGAAACGAAGGCAGCAGGGTCTGGGCACTGGATCTGGGAGGAGGAATGTGGATTCTGGTCCTGGTTGGGACACTCTGTGACACTCTGTGGGGCCACAGGAAAGTAATGACACTGTTCTGCTTACTCCTGCACCCTTTGCCTGCAGTGTGGTACCTGTGAGCACAGATCAGCTCTCCCTACATCTCCTGAGTGCTCAGGCTGCATGGAAATGAGAAAGGTAGCTGGAAATTTCAGAAGCTGCTGTAAAAAAAAACAAACCAAACCAAAAATCCAAGTCAAAACAACCAACAAAATAACCTGGAAAAAAACCCCTAAAAACTGGAGACCTGTGGAAAGAACTGGTGAGGGATGATCCGTCCCAGTCCCCTTGATCACCGATATAAGCCTGCCCACTAGGTCTCTTTAATAAAAATCTGGTTTCTCTCCTTTCTCACAGCCCTTATTCTCTCTAAGCGCCTTCTGCCATTTCACCTCAACCACTTGTTTCCAGTCTTTCTCCTATAACTCACAAAGTCACAGATTCTCCAGGTTTTCTCTCTCTATCTTGATCCCTTGCCTGCTTTTTCTTGTCTTTTTTTTTTTCTTTTCTTTTCTTTTTTTTTTTTTTTCTGGAGCTCTGTGTGTGTGTGTGTGTTTTATAATATAAGACAGCCTTTTCTTGGCTGTTTTTCTGATTTCTGGTTCCTAAGTCCCAGTCTTATCCTCCTCCCTCACATCTTCCTCTTTTCCTTCATCCTTCCAGCTCCTCATCAGTGTCTAGTCTCCCCTCTGGATTTCAAATTTATTCCAGTTCATTTTCCCCTTATTCCGCTCCCGGTATTTTACCCCCATTTCTTAGCTTCGCTCTTCTGTGAAATCTGTCTTTTTTCCCCTGATTCTTCCACCCTCTGATAGAAATCCCTCAGCTTCCATGGTTGGTTCTGCTCCTTTTCCTTGTGTTCAGGCCTTAGCATCTTTACTTTTGCATCTGGACTGAGAGCAGAGCAGGATCACTCACTGTAGGAGGAAAGAGCAATATATCACTGTGAGCACCAGGAGAAAAGGACAAGGGGAGGTTCAGGTTAGATATTAGGAAATATTTCTTTCCTGAAAGGGTTGTCAGACATTGGAGTGGGCTGCCCAGGGAGGGGGTTGAGGCACCATCCCTGGAGGTGTTCAAGAGACGAGTTGACATGGTGCTCGGGGGTGTGGATTAGTGTTGGGTTGGTATGGGGTTTGTGGGTTTTTTTGTTGTTGTTGTTTGTTTTTTTTTCATTGGTTGGACTAGATGATCTTAAAAGGTCCTTTCCAACCTAGGTGATGCTGTGATTCTGTGATTCTGTGAAATGATGCTACCCATGCTTTGCTGGTCTCTGCCTCTTACCCGTCGCTCGCAGCTATGGGAGCTTGGTTGTGCTGCTTTGAAAGGGAAAGTTTGAGCCTCCTGCATCACGCCAACTCCTAGGCACTTCCTAATTGCACCTCATGTTTTCATTTCTCTTCAGAGTCTGAGGGAGTAGGGACAGGGTAGAGACAGAGGACATGCTGGTGGCCCTGCTGATGGAGCTGATCGGTGGCACAGCATCCCTGTAGTAAGGGGTACTCTTCAAAGTTACTACAAAGAGTAATTTACTTTCTCCTGGCACCAGATGGCAGCAGGGGAGGATTTGATAAGTCTCTCACAAGCCCAGTTCCTCCCTGGGTCTTCTGCAGGACCGAAATACCAAGTCTGTCAGCAACACCTCTACTAAAGGTACCTCTATAACCAAAGGGTTTCCGTGATCTGGAGTCTCAGTTTGTTGCCTCCCTCATGAATATTCATAATGAGGAGGCTTTTTAAAAAAGGAGATGAGAAACAAGCCTCTGCCTGAGTTTATCCAGGAAAAGGCAAAAAAAAGCCTCCCTCCTGTCTGTAGGCTCAGCTCAGTGGTTCTCTGAGCACCACAGCCCCGCCGGCACAGAGTCCCCATTTCCTTCTGCCACACTTGCTGATGTGAAATTCCCTTTCCCTGGGTATCCTGCCCAAATAGTTGGTTCTGTTAAAGGCAGTGCTCGGCAGGGATGCTGCTCATCCTCTGGGAAGGTGTGACTGGCATCCTTGCTCCCAGCACGCTGGGGTTTCACAGGGAGCAGGATAAGCAGAGTTTGCTTCAGTTTAGTTCTTTGAATGGAGAAATAATGGAGAAAGAAATTGATTTCTGTTACAAAAATCTGTTGTAGTAATGCTCTGAAAATACTGTGCCATAAACAGAAAAAAAATGCGTGCATTTGAGAAGTAGTTTACACTTAAACCTCATAAAATTAAATTTTAATTAGGTATCAGCCGTCAGCAATTCACGAGCCATTTGCTTCCTGACAGTTGCTGAAAAACTGAAAATAAACAGCCTAATGGTCACTAACAATATAGCTCCAAAACATATGTAATAAGTACTGAATGATTGCAAAATAATGAAACTCCACAAATATCTTATTGTGAAGAGGTTTTGTAAGTAACGGTGCCTCGAGGGGCTTTTTTTTCCCCAGAGAATCACTGAAGCTGGTGTGCTGCTTTGTGGATTCCCAGTGAACTGTCTTAAAACGTGCAGGGCTGTGTGAGAGGAGCAGCAGGATTCTTGCTGATGGGGAGTAATACTGAAAGAGTGGCAACTGTAGTGAAAAAGAGTGTAGCTATCTGGAATATGTTTAAAGCAGAATTTAGCCGTGGCAAAATAGAGTTAATTTTGACCAATTCTTTTCAATCTCTAAGCATAATGGTTTGATGGGGGCACAGGGGCTCCTTCCTTGTGGCAGAACATTGCCTTGTTTTCCTTCCTTTCTGTGCTGGAGATCAGCAGCCTTTGGATTTACAAGTTCTCGTCGCAGTTGTTATTGATACTACATGCAGTCTTCAGGCAAAATCAGTCTCTTTGCAGTAAGCTCTATTTTAACAAAAAAAAACAACAACCAAACACCAAAAACAAAAGACCATCTTAAAAAAGCCAAACTATCCAGAATGGAGGCACTGAATAAGAGCTGAGCTTCCAAACACATAGAAACTATGTTTTAGAGAAAGGACGTGAGTCCCTACTTGTGGTCTCAAGTCAGTATCTGGGATCGTTCTTCTCAAAGTTGTTTTTTGCTACATAATTCCTTCCATTAGTCAAAAAAACCTGCATTTGTGTAGTAAATGAGGCTAAGGAAGGGCCCACAGACTGATAAGTGACTGCTAGCACGTCCCTCGGGTGGCTCTGGCCTGGAGCAGCTCCCACTGCTTCAGTGCTGGGGCAGGATTTGGGGTCTGGCCTGGGTCAGAGCTCCTTCCTGACGGACAGTTTGGATGTGGTCCTGCTGGTTTGGAAGGGAGCTGGAGGGAAGCTTAGCTGGAGTGTCATTTTAGCTGAAAGGAGACCCAATGGTGGAGTGCCAGTTGGCATCAGGTCCCGAGAGCGGTCCCTGACCCTTTCATTTACTGGTTTGAAAACCAGGCAGAGGGGCTCTGGCTTGGTACGGAGCCAGATGAGGTGGCAAATGAGTCACAGAACAGCAAGCCCAGCCCATTGCTGCTGAGAATCACTGGCCGGGGGCGATCTCCAGCAGTGACAAAGCCAAGACGACCGGCGTGCCCCCTTGTCCCCCCTTGTCCGGGGGAGTGATGTGTGTCTCGGGGGGGGTGGATGGTGGCTGTTTACGAGGGACAGTGGTTTGTGAGCATGAACTCACAGCTGGGCAGGCTGGAAAAGATGCATCTCCATTGCTACAGGCTTTAGGGTATGACTCCGCTGAGATCTGAAGGAGAAAGAAGGCCCTTTATATCTCATTACCAAAGCAGGTGGTCTTAATCCCGACTTCAATAAGGTCCTCAAACTCCGATGGCACGTTAACAAATGGAGGAGAGTTTGGGAAATCCAGTATTGCTTGGTTTATATTCAGTCATCTCCTAATCATGTCTTGGCACTGCGCTGCTTGTAAGCCTGAGAAGCTTAATTATTTTCGAGGAAAAGATAAGGTTTTTAGGACTCTGTGATGGTCCTCAATCACAGAAGACAAGTTTTTATTTTTGCACTTCCCAGTTTCAGTATTTCTTTACTCCAATAGGCATTCAAGTGACCACGTACGTAATTTAGACATAAAGGTACCAACTTGATTGCTCTAAGGAAAGAAAAATGTATCAGGTAACATAAAAGTGTGAAAACAAGCTCCCTGGTTTAGCTGGTTATGGGTCATAAAATAAACTCAGCAATTTTATTTAAACTGATGCCTATTTTTCAGGAAAGGGTGCTGCTCTGTGTTAAAAATTGACAGCTGGGAACAATCTGCCACAACTTTTCCTGAACTGTCCCAGGAACAGATAAAAATTTGCACCTCATTTCCCACCTGAATTTGCTTAAAGCTCAGTACTGGCCAGGAAATATATGTCCTTAATGCTAAATTCCAGATTCCAGCAACAATGCTTTGGTGGTGGTTTTGTTTTTAAAACTGCTTGCTCAGGGTTGATATCATTCAGCCACCTAAAAAATTAAGTATTTAACCTGAGAGGTTAAGAGATATTTTCTATTTTCTAGGCTGCTTTGGTTTTTTTTTGTTTTTTGTTTTTTTTGTCTTAGTGTAGCTTTGCTCCTTGTTTGTACACGGGGATCGTCATATTTAGTTGTATTAAAAGAGGTATTATTCGATTGCACCAAGGTTTGTATAAGTGACCATCCCTTTCAGTATTTAACATTTCTCCAACCTTTGCTCTATCTGCAGCCTTTATCCAATATTATTTTATGGGTTTTTTTTTCCAGGCAGCAGCAAAACATGTTAATTAGCATAGGACCAATAATTGATTCTTGTGTGACCCCATTAGGACTACTAATGGGGCGTTAATTTGCAGGTGATTTGCTGGTTCAGTGACATTTATGACAAATGCCGAGGAGTCAGATGTTTGTTCACGGTAGCTAGTTAAAAATGCATCCCAGTGATCAAATATTTATAATGAGCTGAAGTCTGTCAGACTTCATGTCAGATCGAGATTTTTCCTGACTACCAAAAGGAACTTTAACACAAGAGATATTGACAGAAAGAAGAAAGCCAGATATTTCATTTTGTATCAAAGCCTTAAAAATATTTTTTGACCACTGTAATTTCGCTTTTTTTTTTCTGTAATGGGAAACTTTTTTATCTATCTCTTATCTTCTGAAAAGTTGTAGGGTACACAAGATGTTGCAGCTCAGCATTTCAGATCCTCGTTATATCTGGAGAGATGCTGAACACGGGAGGGTGAATAGAAGACATTTAGGTAACCAAGCAGAAACACTGTTTAACTATCTCTTAGTTATTTTATCAGTGGGTGGCATTGGCCAGAATCTGGGGCAGGGAGAAGTTTGCAGTGCTGACTGATGCGAAAAAGGGCTTTCCAAACAGATAATACCTAATGGTATAAGCAGTGGCTACACATAGTAGGAAGTCTGAAAGTTTGAGGCTTTATAAATTTGTCAATTCAAAAAGAAAAAAAACAACAAAACCCCCTTCCATATGCACATACACTTTCTGCAATGGGATAACTGCTCGGTGACCCTGGAGAAGAAGCATTTTGTTTGTAGACTGGGTCCCAAAGTTGTTGCCTTTATTTTTAAAGCAAAAAGTGAGTTAATTGAACTATTTTTAATGTCTTATCTGGATTCCTCTATAATTCTGTGCTTCACAGCTATTCGGCTATCACAGCTAAGATACTAATGACCTTTGGTTTTATCATTTTTGTTTTATCTATTGAGAACATTCAGTCTTTCTGGAAGAAGCATAAAAATTTTAATTCTGGTTCTTGGTGGATCCATCTGTGATTTTTAGTTCTGATTCTGAGTCTGAGGTCATTTTTCTTAATTCTTGCATAACTCTTAGAGTGAATTTGAGCACAAAGCCTCATGGGGAAATCATCTCTTGTGGTTGCTCAGATTTATGCACGAGTCATTTCCAAGGCATTGACTTTTCCTTTGGAGTAGAGAGTCCATGAGCTTGGTGTTTGTTATGGGGATGGTCTG
Organism: Gallinago undulata; assembly: GCA_026546715.1. Classification (NCBI taxonomy): domain Eukaryota; kingdom Metazoa; phylum Chordata; class Aves; order Charadriiformes; family Scolopacidae; genus Gallinago; species Gallinago undulata. The sequence goes on from JAOTQQ010000023.1 coordinate 63,785,710, forward strand.
CAGAAGAAAGAGAGTAATTGGTACCAGCAGGCGCATGGTGCACAGGATGGTTCTGTGTAGCATACTCCCCCACTGTACTCTCAACATAATTATGAACATAATTTCATTCCCACCGCATGGAACTGGATGGCTTTTAGGTACAGCTGGCTGCTCCCCTGCTGGTGGCAGAGAATAGTCTGGGAGGGAGATGGTGGTGGCTGTGTCCCTGCCCTGCCTCGGGGCCTGCATTTCACCTGGGGAACATAAAAGCTGGGAACAGCTGGAGGTGGGATGTTGTGTATGAGCACATTCTCTCACTCGCTTTCCTCTCTCCTGTTGTTCTCTTGGTGATCTCTATTGAGCGTTGACAGCGGGATGGTGGCAGTTGTTTTCTGCTGCCACCACTTACCCACTAATGAACTTTCTACTCTCAGCAATTACAAGATTTTTGCTGGATACGCCCGTAGGCTTCCATCCCTTTAGTGCATCCTGCCCTAAAAGCAGGACTTTCCTTTCTGCTCACTTTGGCTACAGAGCAGATGAGAGGACACCAACGAAGCTTCCTCGTACGGTGGTGGTGCACACGTGTGTTTGTGTGGTGCTGTTCCTAAGCTATTGTCCTTTGTTTCTCACTAGGACTTTGTAGTTCAAGCAGTTTTAAAGTCTTTCGACTTGAATATGTTGTGACAACAGAACCAACTGAGCAACCAGCTCTATGTCACGTCTGGTCTATGGTGGTTGAGGCACCATCCCTGGAGGTGTATAAAAGATGGGTTGACACAGGGCTTAGTGACATGGGTGAGTGATGGGTTTTATCAGAGTTAGGTTGATGGTTGGACTGGATAATCTGAAAGGTCCCTTCCAACCCAGACAATTCTGTGACTCGAGGTGTAAGTTTATCTACAATGTACACCAACAGAGGTGTGACGGCAATAAATACACTGCTGGCTCGGAGCCTGCTGGTGGGACACAGAGAAAGGTGCACTGTTCTTAAAAGGTGTTGAATAAAAAAGGTAACAGACTGATCAA
>JAOTQQ010000023.1:63786817-63800968 GCA_026546715.1 Gallinago undulata
GAGCCTGCTGGTGGGACACAGAGAAAGGTGCACTGTTCTTAAAAGGTGTTGAATAAAAAAGGTAACAGACTGATCAAACCAATACTATACTTGTATAACGTTGCTGTGTAATATTTTGGGCAGCTGTGTCTCCCCTCTGCGTTTGGTATCTCAAGGATTGCAAGAAATTCCCTCCTTTATAGTTGCCTTGACTTGTGATGTTTGAAAAGAGGGACTGAATTATATACCTCTCTGCTGGAATATTCACCGTGCCTCGTCTTGTTGCTGTTGCAGCAATCACTGAAAAGAAGAGGGAGCAAAGACCTGCCAAAATCAGAAAAAAAGTCGCAGCAGACGCCAACAGAGGTACGTTGTCATAACAGTAGCCTGGATTGCCACGTGGAGGCGTCAGGGACACCACGGACATGATGTTCATCATCTGTAGATTGGTCCTCTGCTTGCGTGTTCGCACTGCTGTCTGTTGTCCCGTGTGCTGTGAATCGGAGAGCTCTTACCCCGCATCTGCTCTCGGACGGCTCTGCGTCAAGGACCACCTGAGCAAACCAACGGGACCCAGCAGCTTTCCTCTACTCTAGATTTTAGGCAAAAGAAGTAAATGGGAGCACCAGTGAAACAAGATCGTAGGCCCTTTTGTGTGCTTACTTCGGGGCTTTTGAACACTTACAAAGCCTAGAAAATACAAGGATTTTTTTACAAGCCTCCCACCCCTACAATGTATTTTTGGGGGACTGTGCAGACTTTAGTTGCAAGTAGAATAGACTTCTCCCCTCTTTAAAATTTAAGTATTTATTTCCCTCTCTTTAATTTATTGATCAGTGAAAAAAATGATTGCAGGAAGATCTCTTTTAGTATCTAAAGCTGTCTACCTATGATTGTTAATCTTGGGATTTAAGACCATCCACTGGAGGTCTCTGGTTTTACATCGTTTCTCCTTTTTCTTTCATTCCAAGGAGGACAATGAAGACCTGAAATGCCAGCTACAGTTTGTCAAAGAAGAAGCAGCCTTGATGAGGAAGAAGATGGCAAAGATCGATAAAGAGAAAGACAGATTTGAACACGAGCTGCAAAAATACAGATCGTTTTATGGGGATTTGGACAGTCCCTTGCCCAAAGGTGAAGCTGGTGGGCCACCTACCACAAGAGAAGCTGAACTCAAGCTTCGACTGAGGCTCGTGGAGGAGGAAGCTAACATTCTTGGGAGAAAGATAGTGGAACTAGAAGTAGAAAACAGAGGACTGAAAGCAGAGCTTGATGATTTAAGAGGAGATGACTTCTCAGGGACCGCTAACCCGCTTCTGGGAGAGCAGAGTGAATCCCTGTCAGAATTACGGCAGCACTTGCAGCTGGTGGAGGATGAAACAGAATTGCTGAGGAGAAACTTAGCTGACTTGGAAGAGCAAAACAAGCGCATAACAGCTGAGCTGAACAAATACAAGTACAAATCCGGGGCCCACGAGAGCTCGCGGCACCACGACAGCGCCAAGACGGAGGCGTTGCAGGAGGAGCTGAAGGCCGCCCGGATGCAGATCAACGAGCTGAGCGGCAAAGTCATGCAGCTCCAGTACGAGAACAGGGTCCTGATGTCCAACATGCAGCGCTACGACCTGGCCTCTCACCTCGGCATCCGCGGCAGCCCCAGGGACAGCGACGCCGAGAGCGACGCGGGGAAGAAGGAGAGCGACGACGACTCCCGCCCCCCTCACCGCAAAAGGGAAGGCCCCATCGGCGGGGAGAGCGACTCCGAGGAGGTCCGCAACATTCGGTGCCTCACACCCACCAGGTCTTTCTACCCCACGCCACCCGGGTGGCAGAAGAGCTTCACCGACAGGCAGCAGATGAAGGACATTCGCTCTGAAGCCGAGCGGCTGGGTAAGACAATAGATCGCCTGATTTCCGACACGAGCACCATCATAACGGAGGCCAGGATTTATGTGGCGAACGGGGACCTCTTTGGACTGATGGACGAGGAGGATGATGGCAGCAGGATACGGGAGCACGAGCTTCTTTACCGGATCAACGCGCAGATGAAGGCCTTCAGGAAGGAGCTCCAGGCTTTCATCGACAGGCTCGAAGTTCCAAAGTCCGCGGACGATCGAAGTGCAGATGAACCTTTGTCAGTGAGTCAGGTAGACTTTTACTTATTACGGCCTACAGGTAAAAAGGCTCTGCCAGATGACCTAAGCCTCGAATTCGGTGTACGGCACATGAAAAGTCTTTATTCTAGACAGTGCCCAAAAATCACTACTTCTTAGATTATTTTAAATCTCCGTTGGGCCATCTGAAACCTTGTTCTACCAACGGGGCTGTTTGTGAACAGCGACTAGGTCCAGTCTCCTGGAAATTAAAAGAGTTATGCTCTAGGAGGTGGAAGATTTTACTCCTCTCTGGCCTTGCAACTAGAGCTGCCAGAGTTGGGCCTTCATGGCTGGGAAGGCAGTGTGGTTTTGGCACACACGGGAACGTGGTTGTTTTCCTTAGTGGTTGGTTAAATGAATCCTGTTGAATGAATGAAAAGAAAATCTTACTAATTCTAAACAGCAGGAAACATTAAATTTCCAAAATTATAGAGAATATGACAAACCGCGGAGAAAAATAAGACGTGCAACTCTACAGAGTCCCAGAGCCACGTGGTAGTGTGACTATGGGAACTGCTGTCACTGACTGCGTCCTGGTGAATGCCTGTGGGTGACAGCTTATGTCCAGCAGTGACCAGCATCTTCTCTGTACTTCATTTTCATGCAGAATCGTTCCTGAGAGGTTTGGGGGGAGCAAATTCCTTTCTGACTCAAGATCTTTTTTGCCATCAAAAATGAAAATTACCCGCCCTTATCTTATCATGCAATCCTATAGTTGGCAAATCTTGTTATTGCTCGTGGTATTATCCAATGTTCTAGTAAATCTCTTGCTGTGTTAATTTGCTTTACGCTGTCCTGCTAGTTTACAGCCAAAGTAGTTGCCAGGTGAAGCTGAAAGCTATTCTTTCTTATTCCTACGCTGACTAATTAGTCTTTTGTTTCCTTGTATCAGAAAGTCACAGACGCAGTGAGTTTAAAGCTAATCAATTATTATACATGTATTGCATGAAATCAAAGAGAACTGGCGTTGAGCATGCTCACTTTCTGGTGCAGTAACAGCTCTGAGCTTGTAGAGCTCCCATTAGCTCAAAGGCAGAGCACTGCATGGCCTTGTACAAATTTAAAGCAAACTAATCAGTATTTTCTCTAACCAAATAACAGCACGAGTTGAATTGGCCGTTTCAGGGCTTGACCATGCAGAACTCCTGAAGTCAATGGGAGATGGGCACTTGGTCCCTCCACAAGCCTAGTCTGATTCACTATTTATTTTGTTGAAACTTTGGACTTGCTATTCCATTAATTGACTGTTCTCTCTGTCTTTGTATTTACTTTCCCAGATGTTCCAGCCTATCATTTTACTTATTCTCATCCTTGTATTATTTTCATCCCTTTCATACACAACAATATTTAAACTTGTCTTCCTTTTTACACTGTTTTTTGTACTGTAAGTCATTCATCATTTACTGTTCATTGTAGTATTATTTTCAGTTTGTTTATTTTGTCCACCCTCCAAGATAAGAAGTGCAAGAGACATAGTTTCTGTAATAGCCACTGCTGTAAAAACACTGAAGACTACTTGTTTGCCAAAACCAAAACCAAAGCAAAAAACCTGCAAAAAACATACCAAAAAGTCACCCAGTTGAATGGGAAGCCCACTCACCACGGTGTTCCAGGTAAGCAAGCACAAACCCATATTTTTCACTTCCTCTGGTTTTATCATTTTTGAATAAAAATTTCCTGAGTGACTGGAACCAATTTAATATCCATTACTTTACACCAAATCAGAAATGCGCGGAGTGGGCGTGAGGAGTCTGTTCCTTTCCTCTTCCCACTCCCAGAAAAAGAACTTGTGTTCTCACCACGTGTGAATAGTAAAACCCCGTTGGAGGTGTGCTCTGCAGTTGTATGTCACAGCCTGTGTGTATATATTGCATGATTGTGATGATGATGTTTTTCAGCCCCATATTACATGGATTAGGCACCGTGGAGGGGACAAAACTGGAATGGTTGGTATATAGAGCACTGTATCTGGAAATGTGGCAAGGGGCTGGAGAAGGGGCTGCACAAGGAGGAGGTATCAGCGTAGGCTCGTTCTTGAGAACAAGAACAAGAGTAAACTCACAACAATCAGCATTAATCTAATTAATCTAGCTCCCCCTCAGCATGCTCTGCAGGTGTAATAACCTTCATCAGTTAAATCACTTAACCTTGATCTAATCCAAATGCTTATTCCCACCAGGGGATGTTGTCGTCATTATTTGTTTTGTACTTAGCAAGATATGTCTAAAGGAAATGATAATAAACATATGTGTGATTAATAGATAGCCTTGCCTGGTGTCCCAATGAAAAAGAAAGCCAGGTCCAAAGTAATTTTGAGTTTCTGAGATGCTCTAATTTATGCTCAGTTGCCCAAAAGTTAAGTTCCACATATTAGAAACTATTATGGCAAGATATGGTCAGGCATATCATCCCTTCACAGGGAATTTCTTTAACTGTAAAGATAGTTCTCAAATCATTGGAAAAAGCCCTTTTGCTGCTTTTGTCTCAGCAACTCCTGTAATAAATTTTTCAGCAACTGCTTGAGAAGTTCTTTTTTTTTTTTTCCCCATGGATTTGCAATTTGACATTAAAAGTATAATAATTTGAGGCTTAAACTTGTCATATCAAATCTTAGCACGAGGCTGACTTTTTGAGTTTTGTTCTGGGTTAGTGTCTCCCTTGGGGGAACAAAAGATCATTTGGCTTTTGTTAAATGTTACTGGCTCAATCCCATAAAAGAGAAAAAAATCGTACTTAAATCTGATCTGAACTTTAGGGCCTTCAGATTTTAACCCACAGTTGCTTACACTGTTCTCAGCCTTGTAGGTAAAGAAGATGAGCAGAGAGGGTTTGATTTACACTGAGCGTATCGGTAACAGCACTCATGTGAAGCAGGAGGAAAGTTTAATACACTGAATCCATGCATTGAATACATCTTGGGTAGGATTTGCTTCTTTCTCAGAGATCAGAAAAGGTGAGGAACAGACTCTTGAAAAGGTAGAGGTAATCTTGGCACGGGCCTGGCAATTAGAACCCCACGGATTTCCCACGGTGTTTTTTTCTTGAGCTCTCCTCATTCTAATTCTGTCAGGCATCAGCAAAACGAACCAAAGCTGAGACCTTTTGGGACATTTAGGGAGCTGTTGCACAGGCTACAATCTGAAATTAAAACATCTGAAAGCATATAAAATCATTTTCGAAGCTCTCCACAGCCTCTGAGCCTGCGATGAGGAAGGAGAGCGGTGAGGACCCCTGCCAGCCTCAGGACAGAGAAATCTGAATGAGAAATGAGAGGTGTTTTTCATGTCCTTCTGCACTCAGCTTGAAGGGAGCGATTTGAGCTGCTTCCCTCTTTCACACCAGATATTGCAGAGAAGTTCACAGCCCTCCATTTTTCACTGTTTTTTTATATCATTTAGAAAATAGATATTTTTTTTTCCTTTAACATAACCAGATAAATTCAATTGAATTTGTTTCACATTTAGAGTCGGCTCTGAATGCCCTGAGAAAATACCTCTACAAATATTTTTCTCTACTCTTACTGAAAAAAATTCCCGTGATACCAGAATGATCATCTTCTCCAGGATCAGAGATATTTCCCTCAACTAAGAATATGCGTGCCTGGGGCTCCGGTTAGAGACAGAGTAAGTGTCTGCTGACACATGTCACCAGCATCAAACCCAGAAGAGAGCAGGTGCCACGGCGCAGAAATATGCCTGGCAGTCGGAAAATAGAAAATTGCCAAAACCATGGCTGTCTAAATGCGTGTTATAAAAAGAGATGAACTGCACATGAACTTTGGGAGTTGTTTACGAAAACAAGCAGAGCTTTAGGATACTAAATGCCCTTCCCCTTAATCACCCCAGAACTTGATAGGTGAGTAGGAGATTTCTGAAGGCATCGGTCTCGGGGACGTAATGCCCATTGGCTTCCATTTCTGTCTCTGATGTGACGCCAGGGGAAGTGACATTCAAACCCAGCTCTTGCCATTACCCATGCGGTTGCCTATGGGGAAAATTACAGTGGCTCTATTTAAAGTAAACATCTAAAGTATCTGCCACCGATTTCCAATGTAACCTTGGAGAAGTGACATGACATAACACTCTGATGGCTCTGTGGCTCCGCGAAGTTCTATACCAGCGCACAAGTGCAGAGCAGTAAGAGGAGGCAGGATTTGTGTTCCCTGATGTATGCACACACTCCCGGGGTGTATTTGCCAGGACTATCGAGGTGTAGAGGGTACCATCACTCAGGAAGGTGACGCTGTGGCCGGGCTGGTGACAGTGGCAGCGGTAATTCTTCCTCCTGGTTACCAAGGTTACGTGGACAGGGTAAAAGGGACGTGCCATACCCCAGCAGAACCCAGGATGCTCTGAAATGCTCTCGGGCAGACTCTTAACCAGAGCACAGGCTGCCCTGACCGGGCAATCAGGTTATATCCCATCCTGAAACTGACACTCCTTCGTCTTCAGTCTTGCGGGATGAAGAGAAATTCAGCAGAGGGCTTCTTTAAAATGCCCCTGCACCTTTTATTTTGCTGAGGTGCTGACTTTTAACACAAGTAGGGCTGATACCCGGTATGGACAAAGCGTGCTCTGCCCGTGGAAGCAATGTGTCAGGTGTAATAAACCTACTACTACCCACTGCTCCTAAAAAATAAGTCTTCCTGCTTATTTTGCCTGTGCCAGAGGCCAGAAAGCCACATTTGCTGCTTTCTCTGCTGCAGCTGGACAAGAGACAGTCTGTGTTGGGTAATGTTCTTTCCCCAAATGCAGAAGTCACCACTGCTGCACTGCAGGGTGCCAGGGGCGATGAGTCCAGGTCTTTAGAGCTTGCTTTGTGGGTTTTTTTGTCCCAGCTTTGCTCTGCCTTTCCCATTCAAGGATGAGGAGGAACTTCTCTTCCCATACCTGAGGAGGAACTTCTTTCCCATGAGGGTGGCAGAGCCCTGGCAGAGGCTGCCCAGAGAGGTGGTGGAGTCTCCTCTGGAGACATTCAAACCCACCTGGACGTGTTCCTGTGGGACCTGCTCTGGGTGGCCCTGCTCTGGCAGGGGGTTGGACTGGGTGATCTCCAGAAGTCCCTTCCAACCCCACAGCATTCTGTGATTCTGTGATGAGTTCAACAAGGCCCTTTGACCTGTGAACAGGGTCCAGCTCTTGTCTCCTAACGAGCCCCTTGGTCTCACACGTTTCTAATTCCTCAGGCTGACCGAAATCTAAGATTTTGCCTGAGTGAAAACTCAAGTCTGGGATTTAGTCCATTGTTTTCTTTAATTTTACTCTGTTTTACTTCAAAGAGCTGGCGTAACAAGACAAGGGGCATTGTGTTAGCAATATTACAGACAAGAATAATAGCCAAAACTGATGGATAAGAGTTAAAAAAACCCCATGCCATCTGCAGCACTGCTGGCTCCAGGGAGGAGGAGGGCTCTGTCCTGGCCCCTGGCACTCGAGCTTGGCTCCCAGCCTGTCTGCTGGCCTGTTGGGATGTACCCCCCCCAAAGAAAGTCACTCTGCTGCTTCATGAAGAGGGAATTTTTAAATCCTCAGAGCATAGAGGCTGGGGATTTTCTTTGGGAACATTCAGTCGTGTGCTTGGGCATTTTTGTTCAATTTTTAGATCATCTTTGAAATTTCCACAAAGAGCTCGAGTCCCATTATTATGTTACATGGGAGCAGGATGAGCCCCCCACTAACGTACGTGCTGAGACTTACAGCTAGACCATATAAGGAGGAAAAATGTGTTTTCCCTGAAACCTGCTTTGGTATTTATGATAAAATGCTCCCAGAGCTAAAAACCTTTGTGCAGCACATGGACTGTATCACAGATGAAGCCGTATTGTTCTAAGAAGGCGAGTGCTGAGTAAGCAAAGGATGTGTGAATCCTCCTCATCTCAGTGATCCTCTTGCCATCAGCTGCTCTAACCACAAAAATGCATGTCACTCCTGCTTAGTGCATGCAAAGACACCCATCCGGTAGCAGAATTTGTCCAGGGTTTTTTTTTTTTGTTGCATGAGTCGAGTACTTTGTGCCCCTTCTCCAGGCACGTGTGAGGATAAAATGGGAATTTTCTGAGGATGGGTGATGGTCTCCATCACTGTGCACAGACACAAGCATCCAACAGGGCAGTGGTGTGGGTGTGAAGCTTCTTCCCGAGGGTCTCTCTCAGTATGCCAAGGGAATTTATGCAATTTGACACACAAATGAAAGCAATTTAACAGACAGTGCCAGGGGAGAGTCACCGAGGTGGGCAGAGGCGCAAGGGAACGAGCGGAGCTCCTTGTGCCTGTGGCTCAGCAGGGGGAGCAGCCAAATTTCTGTGTGCTTCAGGGTGTCCCATGGACTTCCACTGGCTGGATTGCTTTTGTCACGCACGGTCCCTTCTGTCCCCCCACGAACACTCACTGTGGGCACTCCCAGTGCTTGAAATCCAGCCCAAGGTGATTTTTGAACCTTCCTCGCTAGCCTGATGCCAGGGATGAGTTTCCCCACCCGAGCGAGATTCTCCGTCCAATTTTAAGTGCTTTTTTGCTTTGCTGAGACACAGAGTATCTTAACAGACTGGAGAATCCGATCCAGAAACCTTATAAAGTAGCAGGAATTTTTCAGTGTATCCCAAAGAAGCCATTATCACCATTGCCAGAACGCGAGACAGTAGGATTACACGGTGCCCAATAATTCTGCACTTCTTAAGTGATAGTGTATTTAGAATACAGCAAAAAAGCTTTTAGGGAGGAGTGGTTTGCTTTTAGCTCTTTAAGATAGCTGTTGCCCAACAAAACTGCTGCTTTAAACAAACTCCCTTTACAAAGCAGCTTATGAGGATCCAGTTGCAAAGCTCAAAACGATCATACGGAAAAAATATAACCCTGAAAACTGGGTCTGGAAGGCAGCAGAGAGCCTTCCTTTACAACACAGACACTAATAAAAGAAACCTAAAATTGCCTATTGTCATAGCTTTAATATTAACACTGGCTGCTTTGGCAGGCTTTAAGGACTGGACTGCGCTATAAAACCTAAAAATGTCCTGGACGTGGAGTTGTTTACACAAAATATGAGGAGCTATAGAGTTACAGGGCTGGGGGTTGGAAGGGGTGGCTGTAAAACCATCCTCCGAGCGCTGACGTCAGGTGGAAGCCAGCTGCCGGGGCGATGCTCAGCCCAACTGCCTTCCAGCTCGCAAAAGTTGCGGAGTTTATCCGAAGAGCGTGGCGAATGCTGCCCCGGCTGAAAGGCGGTGTCTGGCTCAGCTTTCTTCTCTCTCTTAAAGATGGAGATTCGCAGAGCCGGGTCCCAGCCAGCTACGCCTTTCACTGCTTCCCCTGCTGCTTAGAAATGGACTGAAAAAACCTCTGGAGGATTTCTTATTCCATGAAAAGGTACGGCTGCGGTTTCTTTTAAACCAGTGGGTTTGAACAGTTAAGATTAAAAAAGAAAGCAAATTGCCCATGTGGCAAACGGCAACTTAAACATCTCTCTAATGTTGTTATTTATATAGAATGTGGTGTTCCTGTATGTTAGAGATGGTTTTTATTCTTAGAAAAAGACTTCTCATTAGTTCAGTCACTTTTTTCAGAGCAGGCACAGATCTATCAATGGAACAGGGATGACAGGTAGCCTTGTGAGCACTCCAGTCTCCTTCCTACCTTCTCTCTCTCTCACTTTCTCTCTTTTCTTCCTATTTTCTTTCTTTCTGTCTCTCTTCCTTCCTTCCTTTCGATTCTCTCTCCCTCTTTTTTCTTTGCTTCTATCTCCCTTTCACTCTCGCTCAGTTGTAGTTACTTTTTATGTATAAAGTGACACATGGCACACTTTTGTGGCTGAACAAATACATACATTTACAATTTCCTTAGTCATCCAAAATACACCACTTTGTTGGAAATATAATTTAATGATTTTTTCCCTGTAAAATCAAGGGAATATCTGTGTATTTTGAATGATTGTGCACATCCAATTTAATTAATCTTTCTTGAAAAATAACAGCTCATCTGATGTCACTGCATATTGTTTTCAGAAGTTGATAGAGGCTGGTTACAAACTATTTTGCTTTTTAAATATGTGAATAGAAAGGGCACAGGTAAGACATGGGGAATAAGGACATTGACATCAAATAGATGCTTAAAGTATTTTTGCTTGAGAGGAGGGAGGGCTAAAGGAAAAGTTCAGGGAAAATGCAGCTGATGTAGACAAAATTGATTATTTGCTTGAATTTGATTGCTGTAATGAGCTTCTGACCTTGTCTAGGACATGCAGAAAGTGCCAATACTGCAAAAGCACAAACACTGTTCTGATCCAGCAAATTATAACATGGCATCTTACATCCCTTCGGGTTGCTTAAGGCACGTGGAATACCCATGGGGCCATCTCAGTGTGCTATACAGAGGTTATACCACCACCACTACACATTGGATTTTATTGCTAGTAGGAAAAAAACAAGTAAAAAGTGTTGTGTCATCCTCCCCCCCAAAAAACCCCAACAAAAGATGCCAAAATCAAAAGAAAACAAAACACCAAGAGAAAAGAAAAGGGGGGGGAAGATTCATAGAAATAGGAGTTAAAATTCTCTGAGGAATTTATCTGCAGTACAATAGCAGTAAAACTGCACAGAAATCCAGCTGCTTGCATCAATAAACACGAGCTTTCTTCTCAGAATTCATGCCAAGACAAAATTGGAGAAGTGCAAGAAGCGCAATACAAGCTTTTTGTGCATCTTAGAGCTAGAATGACTATCTGTAACTTCTGTAGCTAACCCCTTCCAACACTTGATTTCGTTTTGATGGGCCCCAATCTCTCTTTACAATCAGAGTCCCATACAAACCAACTTGGAGTCTGTTGAGGCGAATGCAAACATGGCCATAGCAGTTCCCAGAACTAAGAAACCATCCTTCTCAATGCTATATGCACGCCTGAAAGGAGTACATATTATGTACCCGTTATTATATGTATAAAAAAAAACAACTACATAGTATTGACTTTCTTTCTAGTAAGATGCTGCTGACTGAAGCATGGTCATTATTACAAAAAGTGCACTAACAAAATCACTGTTTGTGTAAGTTGCAGACAGATTAGGCCTGTCTTGTTCATGGCTCTACAGTGTTTCTATGTTGTTCTATTTCTTTCCGAGATGGATTTAAAGGATTCTAGTGGAGCAGAGAGTCAAATTTTGTTTATTTCTCAGAGATGGCTTGACAGCTTATAAAGACATAAATGTAGACCAGAAAAAAAGAGAAATGACTGTACTAAAAAATGCAACCTTTGAATTAGCAAGGTGAGGAAGCATTGGAAGTATTGAAATGGTTTTAAAGTTTATTAGCAATAGACGTTTAGATTGCAACAGGTCTTAAGTGCAGTGGAATTTTTTGGTAAAAGTTGCTTTTGGTCAACATTTACTGAAGTCCAGCACTAAGTGTTGGCCTGGAGAGGTGCAGTGTCCATAGCCTGGCTGCCTTCCCTAAGGAGCCATAAGCAAACCAGGGCTTGGCATCTTTGTGATGAGAATCCTGTGCTGTCTCTCAGCAGCAATGAGTCTCAAGGAGTTTTATGTTTTTATAAAGCTGCCCTGTATGTTTTTAGGCAGGTGGAAGATGAAGGGCCTGAAATCTGTGGGTACGTACTTGAGGGAATCAAGGCAGATGTGAGTCAGAATTTGAAAGAGTAAGCTCCAATACCATGTTACGTGGTGACATGGTGACACTGTTGTGAATCAGGCTGGCAGAGACCTTTGAAGAATAGTCAGCTTGTTCTCCAAGTCCTCCACCCAAAATTGCTTGGGGTACACAGGTTTTCAACCCCTGAGTTTGGGTTGGGCCAATGCTGGCTGTCAGTTGAGGGGTCCTCTAGCAGGACTTCCCACGCCCCAAAGAGCTGAGTAACCCACTGGGCTTCAGCTGAGCTCTTCTGCACACTTGTTCACCAAAGAAGCTGACTCCAAGTTTGGCATCGGCTCCCCAGTCAGCTGAAATAACGCAGACACTGGTAAGCAGTGATGACACAGTAGCTACAGCTGAACCAACAAGACTCTTCCGAGAAAATGAGGGGTGGGGAAGAACTTTACATGAAGCTCAAGAATGAAGGTAACACACTCAGTATCAGTGTGTGTGTACCAGCTGAGCCATTCTAACCCAATAAATGAGGGTTATTTTGGCCTTGCTGGCATAGTAAATGTGCTGATGGCTGTGGGCTTTCTGTTGTAAAGCCTAAGAAAGCAAGAGGAACACAAGGCCCATAAAATTGGTAACTGTTTTGCTCCAAAGCCACGTGCAGATCCAAAATATTTCCCTTAAAATATACATATTCAGTGGTTCAGGTAATTTTTTTTTCATTCACAGACGCTAAGATACTAAAGGCTTACGAAGAGAAAGGAGAAACTGAAGCACAGAGTTAAATATTCTGAGCAAGTTTTGAACTAGATTTGAGTTAGTGCTACTGGAGAATAGTTTCTAGTTTTCCCTGTGTTTGTCCTGGAACTGACATTTAGAGCTTTAGATGTGTAAATCCAAAATACATGAACTCTTTGTAGTGACCCATAGCCCTTTATACAGTGGAATGATGCTTTCTACTGTGTATGTGTGTTTGCTACCTGTTATTAGTTTTCCTGTCCTGTTTTTCTTCATATATTCTAAAGCGCTCCTATGGCCAGGAGAATTTTCTGCAGGTATCAAGTTCATGGTCTTCAGTTGCCAAAAAAATGTCCCGGTCTTTGTCGTGCTCCACGTGCGTGTGACGGGAGTGTTGGAGCAAACATGATACCTTTACACTTGCCGTTGTCTTTTGAGCAAACATAAAAATAGCTTTCACCCTCGAGGGCAGACGTTGCAGGGTCCCGAGGTCCCGAAGTGCCACTCAGTATCACGCAGACCGGAATTTCATTGAAAACGGGTTTATAGTGAAGAGTAATGCAAAGTGACCACGGTACAGAGCCCGCTGTGGCAGAGAATTCAGGGAATTTGGTGGTGCTGGATGTGTGTCCCTCCTCCTCTTTCCAGACCGGGTCTCTCTGTCCCCGGGTTTGTGTCCCATAACACTTACTTTGCCCATAGCCCAGTCAAACTCCAGAAATGTGCTCCAGATGAGCACATTTCAGTTAATAATAATTAACTGGGGGTTAATAAAAAACTGGGGGTTTTACTTGGTTGGTTGTTTTTTTCCCGTGGAAGCCAGAATCAAACACAAGTAAGAATTATTCTGATAAACTTCCAGGAAACATTCAGGGAGGAAAGAAAAAAAGCCGAGCTGTCTTCTTGCTGTCACACGGGCCGTAACCATGGAACTGCATAAACAACTGGAGAATACCGAGAGGAACTGGAATAAAGAGAAGATGGAATTGCTGGAGAGATTTGACAACGAGAGGAAAGAATGGGAATGCCAATGGAAGGTCATGCAGAAGAAAATAGAAGAGGTAGTTTTAACCAAAACTCTGAACACTAACATTTTCACTTGGGGTGAAGTGACTCGGGTCGCTTCAGCTTATTTTTTTTCTGAATTTTATGGTGCATCTTCTCTGTCCCCAGAAGTTTCTAATAGCTGATAGTGGGATGCAAAGCCTGGGGTTAAGCAGTATTTGCAATTGCTCGGTTAACGGTCGTACTCGGGAAGCGGGAGGTTAAATCTCACTTTGTGTGGGATTTGCGGTGGCGTTGCTGGCTGCAGGGGCTGCTGCCAGCTCTGCCGGGGGAGCCACACGGCTCCTACCCTACACCCTGCTTTCCTACTGGAAGAAAGGAAACATCATACCCATATTTAAAAAGGGCAGAAAGGAGGACCCTGGGAACTACCGACCTGTCAGCCTCACCTCCGTGCCTGGGGAGATCATGGAATGGATCCTTCTAGATGCCATGCTTGGGCACATGGGGGACAGGGGGTGATTCAGGACAGCCAGCATGGCTTTACTAGGGGCAGGTCCTGCCTGACTAACCTTCTGTGATGGAGTGACTATGTCATTAGATAAGAGACAACCTATGGATGTGATCTATCTGGACTTCTGTAAAGCCTCTGACACGGTCTCCCATGACATCCTGCTTGCCAAATTGGAGAG
>JAOTQQ010000023.1:63802679-63819544 GCA_026546715.1 Gallinago undulata
ATGGATGTGATCTATCTGGACTTCTGTAAAGCCTCTGACACGGTCTCCCATGACATCCTGCTTGCCAAATTGGAGAGGTACGGATTTGATGGGTGGACTGTTCAGTGGATAAGGAATTGGCTGGATGGTCGCATCCAGAGGGTTGTACTCAATGGCTTTAAGTCCAGATGGAGAGCAGCGACAAGTGGTGTCCCTCAAGGGTCCGTGCTGGGACCGGGACTGTAAATGGGAACAGCCCCTTCCTCATCCTGGGACAGTACGGACTGCGAACTATCACACTGTGTGACTCAACACTTTTCTACTAACGTATGTATAAAATCTTTCTACTTGGTGCTATTGAGTGAAGCATTGTTCAAACCGGAAGATGAACATGTTCTTTTACTATGAAGTTCATCACAGTACCGTGATTTCATAGAGGGCTCTATTGTTTTTTCAGCTTTACCAGGAGGTAAAACTGCGAAGGGAGAGCAATATGAATGTCCATGATAACAAGGCCATTCAGAGCAAGGTGCTGCAGCTCTCCGAGCGTTCCCCTGCTTCGGAAGAAAGTGACACAGTGGAGCTGAACCATCGACACGATGTGGAAAACGACAGGATGGAAAAAGGGAGCTTGCTCAGTAAAACAGGACAGGACTGTAAAGAAACCAGAGGCAAGGGCAGAACCAACACTCTGCTAATGGACAACCTGGGCTTTGAGTACCTAGAGGAACCTGAAGACAGCCTCAGCATCAACACTCCCAAGAAAAATGCCAAGAATTATATTGGTGATCTCAACATAGTAAGTAAAGCATGAGCAAGTTTTAGTTACAAGCCTGAGGGGTTTGGCCTGCCAGGTTAACCTCAAAAACTGTTCCACCTGATTTTAGCTCTCCAGCAAGGCACTGGCTCCATTTCCTCCTGGGTTTGCTATGGATGAGTGTCTTCTCCCTGTTTAAATGTGCTAACAGCGTGCTCTTTAACTCCATTCATAACCTGGGGGCATTCCTGTGTCTCTCCTTGTGCTGCTCTCCTCTGCCGTGAGTCTTAAATGCAAATTGCCACAAGTTTCAAAATAATACTGGAGGTACCATGTGAAAGGCTTATATTAAAGTTCTGTTTTTTATATTTATAAAGGCTCTTAAAGAACTTGCCAGAGTCAGTGAAGAATTATGCAGCTATCAAGAGGAAATTCGAAAGAAATCCAACCACAGAAGGTAAAAACATATTTGCAGTCTTTATATTAGAGGAAAAAAAGTGGTGGGTGAGGCTGTGCTCCTCTGTTCGCTTTGAAGTGGGGTTTGCTGTTAAATTTATTAGGAGTTGGGCAGTTCCTGTCCTCCGAGTGCTGCGGGGCTCAGCGTAAAACACTCAAAGGACATAGACTGCAACATGATAAGAGGCCACGTGTGACCAGCAAAACAGAGTTTAGCTACAGAACACACAAAATGAAATGAGAATTTATGTGAGATGAAATTGTACTTGTTGGTAATGGCTCTCCAGAGGACTGGGAGAGTGACCAGAGAGTTCTGCCTGCCCTGGTCCCGTTCCCCTGCAGTTCCACACAAGGCTGGGTGGGTGGGTTGGTTAGCCTGCAGGTTTCTTATGTTAAGCCCAGATCTCACCTTACGTGAGGGGGATGCATCAGGGGCTGACAACCCTGGAGAGCAAAGAAGGCAAGGGGAGGAAGAACTTTCGTACTTATGGAAAGATGGCAAGCCAGACCCTGGACAGTATGGCAAATGGACATTCTGCCGTCTGTTAAAAATGTAATATTGATGGTCTGCCATAGCAGGGTAAACAACAGTCTTCCTCTCGGGCTGTGCAGAGAGGCTCAGAAGGTAAGCCTGAACCCGTGGTGGGACAGGGACATACCATGAAAGAGAATGAGAAAGATGCTCCCCAAGAGCAGAGGGACTTCTTACGTCCCCCCATGCAATCCCTGGGCTGTCTGTCGCTAACTTATTCCTCTGGCTGGGCTAGTGTCTGTATCTTCATAAAATAGAGTCATAGCTGGTGTGGCATTTCTAAATCCCAGCTGAGAAAGGGGATTCTTGAACAGATCTCAAAAGACATGTTTCTACTTTCATGTGTAATGTTAGGAAACCTACCCAGGGGAGGTACTGTGTCCTAAAGCTTTCTTCGTTCGTCTCGTAGTCAGGTAGACTCCCACTGGAGTCACTGGAACTCACAAGGTCCCACTGTCCTTATGGTAGGATAGGTCAGAAAACAAGCAATCATCTACAAAAGCTCAGAAAAAGAATTTTTAGTGGCAAGGGAAAGGAATGCAAGATTCCCTTTCTTGAGCTTTCTTCAAATTCTTCACGTGTGTTTCAGACACACTGGATGTATCCGCTGCAGCAAAACTGCTCCCAAACCTTTTTGAGCGGCCGGTGTTAAAACTGCTCGTGGGTAGAATGAATCCATGCCGTTGTTCCCCGGGGCAATACCCTTATTGCTCATCCCTGAAATGCCTCTCCTTTTATTTCCAGGATGAAGTCACTTCCTTTCCTGAGGGAATTTGAGGAAACGCAAAAGGCAGTTATTCTGCCCGAGATGAACCATGTGTCCAGCCAAGACTCACAGACCTCGGTTGCTTTTGAGACAGAGGAACATAATAACAGGAAGAATCTGATGAGCTCCACCAAGGCTTTGAAGGACATTTCTTACGGTGGTCTTAGCGGTGACAGAGGAACAGACTTCACACCTTGGCAAAGGAAAGAAGCTCCACCGGTTCCTCCCCGGAGCACTTCCCGGCACCTGACAAGCTCCCTTTCTGCGGTGGCCCAGCTTTGTGAAGCACCGCTAGGAGACCCAGGCATCAGAAGCAACGGGAAGGCTCAGGAGTGTAGGAACGGAAGGAGACTGCTGAATCCTTCACCCATCAACCAGAGGGAAGCTGCAGCAGCCTCAGCAAAGGACGGGCAGGCTGTGAGAGGCCCCATGATGGTAACTGCTTCAGCACCACTAACTAAAGGTGAGTGCGACGTACCGGCAAGCTTCTGCCACAACACGTGGGCGCACGATTGGGGCAAACTTGGAAAAGACGGTCAAAGCGGCCCTTCCCCGCTGTCAGCCCACAAGAGTTGTTCGGATGGAAATATGGCCCGAAGCCACAGGATGCACCCGACACAAAATCCCGCGTCTCCCGGCGGCCCTCATCACAGCAGTGACTTTTCCGCCCCTGCCGCCCCACACCACGACCTTCTGGAAGGCTCCGGGTACGCTTTAGGAAAGAGCCAAAGAAATGAAACTTTAGCGGCAAAGATCGATGAGTTCAACCGGACTGTATTTCACACAGACAGACGTCACGGCGAAAGCCAGGTGCCCGGCACAGCCTCGGGAGGTGGCAGGCCCTGCGGCCCACGGTGTGACCCTGCTGCTGGCGGGACAGACGCCGTCCATACAACCTGCCTTTCGAACACCAAGTTCTCTGCAGGGAAGGAGAAAGAAAGCGGCAACCCCAGCAAAGCTGTTGGAACGGCCGGGCCACCGAAGCGAATAAACGGGCTTCCAAACACGAGCGGCTACAGGAACATGCTCCACGAGCACGACTGGAGACCGAGCAATTTGTCTGGCCGCCCGCGCTCAGCCGACTCGAGGTCGAACTACGGCGTGGTTGAGAAGCTGCTGAAAAACTATGAGAAATCAGCGGTGACTCCTTCGTGCAATGCAAAATGCTGCAAGGATAAGCGGGCACGGGCAAACTGTGAGCTCACCGACGGGGGCTGTGAGACACGGAGTCAGTATTTAGAAATGCTCCGGGTTGAGCAAGGAAAGCAAGAATTTCCCAGGAATTCAGCCAGGCACATTGGGCAGCAACTCAAGCAAGCAAAAGAGAGACAGAAGTTACCAGAGGTAAGGTTCATAAGAACGGCAAGAATAAAATAATGCTGTTTCATACCAAGCTTCAGATTCTAGGCAGGCTAACGTGAGATTGTAAATCATTATGTAAAAATAGATGCTTTGGACCAGGATCTGGATGAATCAGGAGTGTTTCCTCTCAAGATAATGCAGGAGGGACACTCGGGAGGAGAAGAAGATAATAGGGGAGGGCAGAAGCATGCAAGGGTGACCAGTGAAGACGTGTGCCAGATTTTCACCTCTGCTCCTGCTGTGGAAAGCTAGATTTTAACTGCACTGCAGATAGCCAAGGATTGAACTAGATAGAGCTGCAATCAGGTTTTAACTCCCTCCCTTTCTTCCTTTAGCTGAGGAGTTATTTCATAAGCCTTCCCAAAAAGCTTAAGCACACTTGGATGCATCAAAACCCTCGAGAGCTCAGATAGCATTCCTCAGCATCCAGGGTGCTGCTTGGTCCAGGATTGTCTTGGAACGGCCGTGAAAAGGGGTATTGTAGCTCCATAAAGCTTCCAGTAATAAAGCGACCTCCTCTCAGTTCCAGGCTTCTCCTATATATACGTAAGCATAGGCTCACAGAAACAGAAGAGTATGGCATGACTAATTAATTTATATTTGGCTGAATTTTATTTGCAGAGGTTTGGAAATACTGCTTTTGCCAACTTTCTTTCTTAATGAAAAGAGAAACGGATGGTTTTGAAAACACGCTCTAAGTTGCAGGTTCTGTAAAAGGCCACAAAGAAAGAAAAGTAATTTTTCCCGAGGAGCTCCTTGGCCAGCAAACACAAAGAGCGAAGCCCCTGAGTGCCTCAGAAAAGGGCAGGCGAATGTGTTTGGAGCCGAGGAACCTCAGTGGGTCCAGACTGTCAGCTGCTGGGCTTTAAACTGTCACAAAAAGTCCCAGAGCGGTGGAGCCGTGTGGCCTTCAACAGCTGAGAATCTGACCTGCAGGTTTCCTCCTGCCTGCCTCTCTGCCAGCCTTGCACTGATGCAGCATCTTGCTCAGCAGCCGCGTCTGTTACTGCAGCATGGAAAGGGGGAAAAAAAAAAAATAAAAATTAACCTTCTGATTTCTTTTCCACCTAGTGAACTTTTGCTAGGAAAACAAACTTTCATCAGTGAATATGTAGGGAAGAAATAATGACTGGGTTTACATTGATGTAAGCCCAGGAAAACTTTACTAAGCCAACTGGAATTTTTTTCTCCTTAGGCTCACACTTTCTGTTGTCATTTCTGTCTGTACAACCCAAGTGCTGCCTGACTGGGGGGTACCAGTTTAGGTCCAGCAGCATTCCTGTCACAAAGATAGAACGAACTACGCATGGCATGAGGCACGATGGCATGAGATTTATTGTCATTATTTCAAATGTACGTCTCTGTAGCCACGTTCCAAAGCTGTTGGTTTCCCTGTGTGTGCAAGGCTCTGCACCTGGACGTGTGGCTGCATTAACCCCAAACCGCTCGGAATCACGGAGCGTGAGGAGCTTCGCGTTGCACTCGTGGGGACGGAGCTCTGAGCAAGATGTGGCTGCTGAAATAGGACCTATGGAAAAACACCCCAGGAGGGGATAGACCGTACTCCGGGGATGGAGGATGGGGTTCCCGGTCCCACCTTCACAACAGTATAGAGTGTTCATTGACAAAAAAAAAAAAAAAAGTCCTTCCAAAAATGAAATGAGAAGTGAGTGCCAGTTCTGGCCTTTTGTACCTTTCCTCGTGTGGCCGATGCTTGTCTCCGTGTATTTCCAACCGCGGGCAGTGGGAGAGCCCCTGTAGATAGAAATAGCTGTTCTTGTGCAGTCTGTGTGTTGCTGAGCCCCTTCTGATAGCTCGGCCCCAACGCCCACCTCCATTCCCCACGCGTTCCACGACAGCCCCGACCTCCTAAAGCGAGGAATTGCCTTTGTGTTCTAGATATCCCCGCCAGCCAAAGGCTCCAGTGGGAAGGGTTTCTCCCGGCCGGCTCGGCCAGCGAACCGCCGCCTGCCTTCCCGATGGGCCTCCAGGTCCCCCTCGGCACCGCCTGCGGTGAGAAGAACGGCGTACGACTGCCCCGGCTCCTTTCGCCCAGAGCCCTCGGCCCTCTGAACCCAGGGCTGGGCCGGCCGGACGGACGGAGGCGTGAAAGCTCTTCTTTCTCATTATGACTTTGTCCAGGATGGGTCGGAGCCACCGGGTCTTCTCCAAGAGGGACCCCCACCGCACGCCGGACAAAGCGTTTTGAATCTTAGGTCATCATCACCACGGTCTTCAGTGTTTTTATTGAGATGAAATAACTATACCCCTGCTTTTCTCTGTTGGTTGTTTTGTTTGTTTGTTTGTTTCGATAATAGCTCACCAGGAATTTCTTTCGAATGGCATCTTCCTTCATTTGCCAACCAGTTTTGAGTTGAACCAATGTATAGTGCTGTATATTCTGACTCTTCTGCAAAGAGCAGAAGGTAAAGCTGTGTGCATGGTCCTGTGTCCGTAGGTGCATGTGTTGGGCTAGGAAGTATACAGGTCTGTATTTAGAAGAGACAAACTGTGCTAGTGTTGACATTGAAATTACAACCTAAACGCCAACATAACTATATATACTTTGTGTTTATTTTAAAAAGTTTGAAATATACAGTCCTGATGACGTTTATATTTTGTATATCTTTTACATAGGCTCACAGGTGTAGTATTTAATGTACAAAACTAAATATGCATTTTTGTGACTGATCGCAGCGATAATGCCTTGCACAACGTGTATCTGAAGCAGACGAGCTCGACTGAGGCGTCAGTCATGCTTCACGGCACCCGCCTTCGGTTCCCTAACCCTTCCCATGCTAGGGCAAAATACCCAAACGTATTTTTTCTGAATTAAAATATTATATGATTTGTAATACATTAGCCTTTTTCAGCACCAGAGACATTCCTGAAATGTTCCCATCCCTTTAAAAAGCTTAAATGTGCCATTATATATATATAGCATACTGTAAAAACACTTCGGTAGTTCCAACTACTGCAACATACAATTTATGAAGGGAAAAAAAAAAAAAGGTTGTATATGCTCAATTCTGTAAAACTTATTTTTCCTTCTAGCATTATACTTTGAGCTTTGGCAAAGTCCACTAGCGATGGACTTGTTTGCTTTTGCTCCAGGCAGGAGAACAAGGACCACGGTTGTCCCCTGTGCTGCAGCCACACTCCTTTTTTACTCTTCTCCTAGACCAGGGTCCTGAGCTCCTCCTCGCTCATTTACTGCTCCCGGGCTGACTCCTGGCTGTCGGTGACGACGTTTTCTTGCACTCTGGCAACAAGCTGCACCTCCTCCAGAAAGATCTCGTTGAGGTATCACCACAGCCGTGCCCGAAATCCCACACGCCTGGCTTTGGAAGTGTGTTTTTGCCATCACTCGCCTGGGTGTTATGGGCCATCTGAATGAGGTTCCGTCCCGCAGCGTGGAGGAAGCGTGGATGCTACCCAGCCTCTGGCTGAACTCTCAGAAAGACGGTGTCCTTCATCCTGGAATTTTCACGCCCTTCTCTAGGCTGTTGCTGGATGCGTAGCGCGGTGATGATGGCAAACGTGACCTTCAAACAGCGCGTCTGGGTTAAAAGGAGTAAGTTCTTCAACGTCAGCCTGATCTTGTCTCGCAACCTTTCTTCTTCTTCTCCTGGAGAAACGTAGCACCTTCAAAGGAATTTTAAAAATCATCCCGCGATCCATTAACATGCACATCTTCTTATGTGAATGTAAAAAAGGGTTTCAGAGAGAGTGTAGGGTTTTGTCCTAGTGAATTGTTCGTGTGGCAATATAGGGAAAATTAGCTGTGCTTAATTTGGTAGTGATCTAGTGTCCTACTCCAGTCACGTTGAGAATCTACATCTTTTCCCTTCCTTTTAGAGCCTTATTCTTCTTTCCTCTGCACAACTTCAGTTTTGCAGAGGGAGAAAGCAGGAGGCCGTGTGTTCTGAGCAGTCTAGCCTCTATGGCAGCAGCAGTAGCTCTTCAGGTGCCCCAGTACTGGAGTGAGCAGGCATTAAAGCCATAAATCCCATCTTACTGGGCTGTGGTGGCTGCCTGCCTGGCAAAAACACGCTCAGAGTAATTTGCCCAATCTAGACTCCTGGTCCTTTCCGGGTGTGAGTGGTGGGAAAATCCCACAACAACATACGAAGGCTTCAAACAGATCAACAGTTCCTCAAAATTCACTCAGACATTATGGCAAAGTCATTTCTGGAAAAAATACAAGGACAGAAAATCTTGAAGAAAGTTTATACGGTTTGGACAGAGACAAAAAATCTGGGTGCTTGAGGCAAAAATCAAGGGTACTATAAATTTGCCTGTTTGCCCTAATTTAGAGATTGCACTCCATTAACTGCCTTAGAACTAGAGAAATTAGAGATGATTCATAGAGAATTTGGAAGATGGCTTAAGACTCGAGCTAAGAGTGGAAATTAGCAAACCAAAAGGCCTTGCAAATTGACCTTTTCAATGCCTACGGAGCTGAGCAGCCTTAAACGCCTAAGGCTGAGGAAAGGGTAATATGAGAGAATTGTAAAAAAATGGTTCTTCATTTCAGTCAGTGTTGACTGCAGTAAAACTTCTTTGAATTACCTTCATGATAAAGTTAAGCAGTTTTATTCTGCAAAACGGTGGTGCACTTCTGCTTGAGATCTGTGACTATGAACGTGTTTCCCTTGGTTCGTCAGTGAAGGAGTTTCTTTAGTTCCCTTCATTTTCTTTGATTGCCTTTGACATAAATCACATTGTTGAGTACCAGAGAAAGGATCAAATACTTACAACATTCCCTGATGTATGTAAGTTTAATGAACAGAAGGTTTTTGAAATAAACTAATAAGGTCAAGGACAAGTCCATTTTGTCAAGATTTTCTGTGTCCGTCTAATTAAAGACATTGGTTCTGAGGCCCAAAAGCATCAGAACTGGGGATTTTGGGCTGCAGGTGGCTAGCTGGACATACCAGATTTAGAAAATTGCCTCTGACGTTGTTTAAATATTCTCTTCAGAATATGATGGGTTGACATAGTGCTTAGAGACATGGTTTAGTGATGGGTTTTTTTATAGTTAGGTTGATGGTTGGACTAGATGATCTTAAAGGTCCCTTCCAACCCAGACAATTCTATGATTCACCTCTAACAGGGCCAGTGCCCTCTGGTGAAATTGTTAGTTCCCAGAACTGTGATTACTGAACCCCAGAAATGGCTTTATTGCACTGATTTGCTACAGGGAGGGAGAGCTCCACGGGACTTCCAGGTTTCCCCCCTCTGACAAGGAAATCCCTTACCTTGGGAGGTCTGGAGCAAGAGACTCTTTGTGCACACACACACACTCATGCAGGAACCACAAAGGATCTAAGTATAAACCTTTCTACCAACCCCAGTGTCACCCGTGGAAGGGGGGAGCTTTGCAAGCCTGTTTTTACAATCGGTTTTTAATATTATTCCCCCAGCTGCTGTCTGAAGTCTTAATGCAGCTATAGGTTCTTCTTAACTTGTGCCCTGAACGAGTCTAAGACTCTCTTTATTGCACGTTTATGGGTTTTAGCGCTCAATAAATGCAGAAGGGGTTTTGAGGCTCCCTGCACACAGAGAGCTCGCTGCCCATTGAGATGGGGATGTCACTGGGAATCAGCTGACAGAGGGAACTGGGACTCACTGGACAGAAAGCAACATTCTCCCTCCCGCTGGGAGCTGGAGCCATACCCTTTGCCCAAGACCCTTTCAGGGAGCAGCGTGGCAGGGCAGGAACACAGAGAGAAGGGTTGGTTAGACCTTATCTACACGGGCAACGGAGCAGGCAACGTCCACCTGAGGCTGGAAACCTGCTCTGGCTCAGTGGCAGAAAGAGTAGAGGGGAAAAAATGCCTTTAAAACCTCTGGATATCAGAGTACATTTCCAGTAGATGTTTCATCTTCCCAGTGTTGGTGCTGCACTTCTTATGGATCTTTAAAACGTTGCTGAAGGGATGAACTTGGCTTGTTCTCCATCACCTCCACAATTGCCCTTCGCTCCTGCCCGTGCTGTAAGGAGTTAGCCGTTACACACAGCGAAGGGCTGGCAACCACTGCAGCCTAATTTTCCAGGGCATCCAGAGCACTAATTTATTTCTCCAGTTGTCTATTTAAAAAATCGTTTCTGCAAATAGGGATTCTGCATCCAAGTGGCTTCCACAGCATGTTAGCAAAGATCTACAGCACCCCAGCAGGCAGGCCCTTTCCCTCAGACTGCTGTTATTTTTGGACCAAGCCTAGATTTCCTCGCACGCAAGGACTTATGCAATTCTCACAGTGCTGCTATGCAAAGAATTTTTTTTTTTTTTTTTTTTTGGCTTGGAGACCTGTGATGTACAGCTCAGGCCGTTCTGCTGCTGGTGCTCCCTCTTGGACTGAGCCGTGGTGGTGTCTTTGGTTGTGCAGGTGCTCTCTCAACTGGAAGGCAGAACGCGTTTGCTCCAAAATGCGCTAATTTAAAACCCCGCGATGCCTTTCCACTCCTCCTCTGTTCCCAAAGGATGTATATTTCTATGTGGTTTATCCTCTTTGTTCTATATGTATATATACATATTTGTGCCACAGCCAAAATATTTTTGGGGCAGCCTGTTGTACAGAGCGCTGCTCTTACCGCTGCCGGTCACAAATCCACCAGATCTCGATTTTTGCATCACAGAAAATGCCCTTTCTTCGTGGACTGTTGGTGCCACACATTGCACAGAACTTGTGGTTTTTCGAAATGCTGATCAATCTGCTTTTGGGGATTTGCTTCTGCCCCTCCCCCTCACACCTGCTCTGCTTTGGAAACCTTTGTTTTAGTCTAATTGCTGCTTGAACCTCCCTCAAATCCAAAAGCAAATCTCAAATTAATCTGCCACTCCTAGTACCTCCCACGGAGCTTGAATTGTGAATGGTCACAGAGAGAAAGTTCAGATTTTTCACCATAGTGAACCTCAAAGCATTTCAGGAGCTCGAAACTTCCTACTGATACTTTACACTGGTGATGACTGTCCACTCTGGCTTGTAAGACCAACCGTGTTAACCTGTGTTGACTTCCACGGACCCCAGCACCCACAGGAGAAACAACAACAAAACCACCAAAAATACACACAGAACAAAGCCCGACCTCCAGACCTGGGACCTCTCTACTAAACTAGGGAAGCAGAGACCAGCTTTGCTCCAGCATCGATGCCCCATTGCCTCAGATGGAGGTGGAAAAGAACTGGCCTCTCCCTTGTGTCCAGAGGACCATCAGAGGATCTTCTCCATGTTCACAGCTGAAGTCCCAGGTTTGTACCAACTTTCCTGGAAGCGCAACAACTGGCAAAACAACTGAGAACAGCTCTTGTGCAAGGAATGGATCCTGACGTCATTGTCACCTTTGTTCCAGAACTACTGGCCAAGAAAGGCAGGAGGAAAGAAAGGCTTCAGTTGGACCAAGAGGAGAGGGCATCCGTTCATCTCCATCATTTCAGACAGGTCTTGATCTGCAAAATTCTTTAATGCCGTCACGCAATAAGAACTTCTCATCACTAGAGTTTGGAGGTAGAATAAATGACTGTGACCCAGCTAAATCACAAATCTGGGGGTTGGTAAGACTGCTCTTCTCCCCTCTGGCGGCTTACAGTGCAAGACCATGTTCCTGTGCCATTAACACATCCTTGTGGTGGCAGGGAAGACTTTCTGTCGCCATCGCCCTGCTAGAACTGATCAAAGCTGACAATGCACTAGCCTGGGCCGAAATTCGTTTTCTGTTCTTGTTGATCTGCCAAGAAAACAGATACAGCAGCAAAACGGGTCATGGGACTGGCACTTTGGAGACCCTTTCTTTGATCTACCAGGTGATGCTTTACCTGATCTTAGCCCAAACCTCTGGGGGAGGTTCTCGGGTAGGGACCCAGTGCTTGGTTATTGCTGCAGGAACGAGTGAGGCGCTCGCACAGCTCTGTGGGCCCCGGCTTCTCTTCCCCTTGTGCAAAATAATGGTTATAATACTAATTTCTTTGGCCAAGGGATGTGTTTAGATTATGTTAGTCGCTGTGCAGACGCAGCAGGGAAACAACAGGAACTCCCTTTCAGTGCAAACAAACCCCAAACTCACTGAAATCATTAGGAAACTTCTCTATCTTGGACCATGCTCTGTGGGTTTAAGATCAATTTTCAGCTACCGTTTCCTATCTTTCATTTTGTGAGAACGCTAAGGAAAGGAGCTGTGGAAGAAGGACCTGAACAGAGGCAAAGAGAAATCTTTTCTTCAATGAAGGAGCATCTCCCTATTTTGGCAAAATCTGTTGAGTGTTAGTCCCAGTTGTGGGAAAACGTGGATATACCAAAGGCCAGCTGACAGACTTGCAGACTGTCACCAAAACAACTTCGTATTATCAAGGCAGTGGATAAAGTTATTAAAATATTGCTGAGGTTCCCATATAAGGCATATTGGACTCAAACCCACGCCGGGCTGTGAGTGCCAGTGGGAGTTAACCGATTCCCTGCCGCGGCTTCCAAATCTGCGATGCTTTATTCTCCTGCCTCTGATTAAGGTCTTGGATGCCTGCAGCCCTCAACATTTGATTTCACTCTTCTCAGTTAGAAACACGTCTTTAATCAAGCGCCGGGCAGCCCCAGTCAGCCCCGTCAGATGCTCTCAGGAGAGGCAGGAGCTGTGGGTGCTGCCAGCAGAGCTCACACGGAGCACGCCGAAAAGGGCAGCCCAGCCCCGACGGCTGGAAAAGTTTCTGTCTCTCCTCCTCTTCTCTTTAATCACCTCTCCCTCTCCCGCTGACATTCTCTAACTCGGCAGAGGCTGCCAAATTGCAGATGGTCGTGGGGCCTCCGTAAACCAGAACAAAAGAAGGGAGCTGGTATTTGTAGGAGAGACTGGAACAGCAGCAAATAAGACTGACCCGAATATTCAAGCATGGTCAGACATAACGCCACGCCGCGTCCCCTGATACTCATGGTGTGACTCCTGCACCAGTATGTACTGCAGAACAGTCAAAAAGTGCTGCTTCCCCCTTTTTTTTTTCCTCCTCTGCTGGGAACGCAGTAGCTGTTTGGGGCTCTGAACCTGGTGACTTGGGAATTTCGCCTCCAACACACTTTGCAGGGGGCAGCAATACCCCATCTGAGCATGACTGCCCTCACAGTATTATTATGCTCACACGAGTATTGTGTTGTGTAAATCAATGATCTTTAAGGTCCCTTCCAACTCGACTCTTTTCAGTGGTTTCCAGTGATAGGGCAAGGGGCAACGGGCTCAAGCTGGAACATGGGAAGTTCCATTCAAATATGAGGAAAAAATTCTGTACGGTGAGGGTGGCAGAGCCCTGGCAGAGGCTGCCCAGGGAGGGTGTGGAGTCCCCTTCTCTGGAGATCTTCAAGACCTGCCTGGATGCCGTCCTGAGCGATGTGCTCTGGGCGTTCCTGCTTTGGCAGGGGAGTTGGACTAGATCTCTAAAGGTTCCTTCCAATTCTGACAATTCCATGATTCCATGATTCTATGATTTTTTAACCGTGAAGATTCTGTGATTGTTTGTTACCAAGATCTTTGATTCCCACGCATCCAATATCCCGTTCTGAGGACGAGGTGATGCTGCACACTGGGACGCTGTAGTCCCAGCGCTGTGTGGGTGTGTGGAAGATGGAATCACAGACTCATAGCATTGTCCAGGTTGGAAGGGACCTTTGAGATCATCGAGTCCAACCATCGACCCAGCACTGGCAGAGGTAAAGGAGCAGCACGTTGCTGACAGTAGTTGGTTCCTAGCTTCTCTCGGAGGTCACTTTTGTGACCCTTTCTGATGCTTGTTGGAGAAACAGGATGGATATATGTCCAGGGGCTGGAGTTTGGGGAACACAGGAGGGGAGGGCAATGCTGAGTCACAGGTGAGACTCGTCAAGCACAGCTTCTGCTCTCCTGGCTCTCTGGCATCCAAATAACCTTCCCCAGGAGTCCAACCGCTGCTGCCACCCGAGCCCTTGGTAGCAGCCAAAAGCATTGTGTGCTTTGGGGGAAGGAGAGAAAAACCACAACCCAACCAACCAAACAACAAAAGAAAACCCAGAAGTAGAAGCATAAGTTAATTATTTTGAAGGTAACGTTTCTCCTGTTCTTGGTCCCAGGGATGCATGTCTGTCCACATCGACAGCTTGGCCCTGTGGTGTTTTTTGGAAGGAGCACGATGCCGTCGTTCCCTCTCTGTAGCTGGAGAGCGGAGGCACAGAGAGACCCGTGTTTTAAAGGGTCTGAACTGTCTCATTCCAGAGACTTCCCAAGGGAGCCAGGTTTCCAAACCAAGTTCCAGCATCGGGCCAGCTATTGTTTCTCCTCCCTCCGTGGCCAAGCTGAGATTGTAGGGTAGAGAAGGAAACCGAACCCTCACCTCTCGCATCCATTATAGCTACATCCCACCGACTGAGATCAGGACCTGCTCTTAGGAGAAAGAATGAATGCAACTTCCCGATTCCCTTTCTCTGTCCAGGTCATTTTATGTGCTTTTATTATTGATTCTTTTGAGGAAAACTTTTTTATTCAAAGAAAATGATGCCAAACTTTTCAAGCCTCCTTAGAGGGGAATATTTCCTTGCCTCTAACTATGTCTTGCGATTGTCTCCAATCCCACTCTGTCCTCTCTAAAGGGGGAGGAGTAAACAATGTGTTTTGGATAAGAAAGTCTCCCTGAATTATCGAATGACACGGAGCATTTTTCATACTGCTCTCCATCCCCTCCTTTTTTTTTTATTCTGACAAACACCAGCTCTTTTCACCACCGCTGCAGATTGGGCAGAGCTTTCTTTGTGGTTCTCTCTGCCCACACCGAGTTAATTCCTCCCAGGGATTACAGATGCCCTTGGGCGCATCCACACGCCGGGGTGGAGCTGGGGCAGATGAGATGCTCAGCCACCAAATACCATTTTGTGGTTGTTTCTGGGTCATTTCAGCACAGCTTATTCATGGAATTAGCACCCGGTCCCAGTTAGTGACCTCTGCAGGTTCATGCAGTGCCTCTGAAGGATGATTTTCAAGAGGCTCCAGACGTTCACTTGCAGGCAGTGAAATTACCGGGTCTGTTGTTACTCGTGCGGTTAGAAAACACACAGGCAAAACCGTAATCTTCCCTTTTAGAAACTTGTCATTTTGTTTTGTATAGCAGTGGGCAGCAAATGCTAATGAGAGACCAAAACCCATCACACAGACTAAATGACATGTCTCTTTCTGCAGCCAAATTTAACTCACATTGAAGTCCACGGGAGTTCTGCCAACAACTAGTAGAAAACACTAGAAGTTCCTCAGAGTCAGACAAAGAGTAAAACTATATAGGGGAAAAAATGTAGCTGAAAGCCGCACTTGAAATACATATGTAAAAGTTAATCCTGCTGGTAAGAAGTTCAGAGGCCGGGTTTGCAGAGCCCTGGATGAACCATGGGGCTGGATTCATCCTCCCAACACCACTTGGTGGTGGGACCTCCATGGGACGTGGCTCCTGGGAGAGCCAGATGATGCTCCCTCCTGTGAGCCCTGCACCACGGCAGCTTCCCCAGCACGTCCATGGCCCCGTTGCCTCGGGTGATGGCAGATCCCAGGGGGAGAGGAGTCGATCCTGGACCCTGCCGAGGAATAACGTCCTCAGGTCCTCCCTGAAGAGCCACCTGCCACGTGGCAAGTCATGGTTGGAAGGAGCCCAAGTTCAGGTGGAAAGCAGGGACGCAAGTTCAGCCTGGACAAAGTAGGGTAGCCCCTGCTCTGAAACACACTGCCAGGAAATTTATGGCCTCATTTAAAGTTGGTACTTTTCTTGTTTGATAAAACATAAGATGATAATTAATCACACAAATGGGGTACCCAGAATCCTGTTGCTCGGACCTCGATCCGATTTAGTGCTTCTGATCCCCTGCTTCATTAAAGAAATGATTAAGTGGATAACTGTTTCAGGAAGTGAACTGCTCTCCTAGATTACCAAGACAGGATGCAGAAAAAGATGACCTTTAAAATAGTGTAGGCAAAATAAAGCAGCAGGGTAATCAAAGCCCGGCTAATTGTTTGAAAACATCAGAATACTCAGAGATGTGCATTTGACAGTGAGAAACACAAATCTGGTTGAGCACTGTGTGGAGGCACGGGGAAGATTCAGGCTGCGTTGTACCAGACACGAACAAACACACGTCGATCAGGATTTATGGGAATGAACAGCGTTAGACGGATGAGGCAGAGAGACCCGTTTGTCCTTGTGCTGAAAGTTCCTACTGCTGGCAGAATCCCATGGGAACTGTTGCTGGAAATGCTGGGATATTTGTAACTCTGGCATGTGCAAACACTGGAGTGTAATTTATCACCCCGAGAGGTTCCCTGCAGCCAGAATTTCTTATAACTGGGCAGACAAATATTAGCAGACACTTCACTGCAAAATGAGAGAAAGGAGGGTGCCAGCAATGGACGGTGGCACTTCAGCACACTTCATGCTTACGCGGCACGTTAGAGCCCAGCGCACTGGGCAAGCGGTGATTTGGGAACATGAAATCCCATTTGGTGTCAGAATAACCACTGGGCATCCCTAATAAAAGTGTAATTTGGTGCCTCTGCTTGCTCCGGGGACTTTAGCACCACTGAGACTTTACCAAGTGAGGAAAAAACAACTTTTGGCAAAATGTACATCCCAATAATGCACGTTTGCTCTAGACATGGGCACAGCCCATATTCTCAAGTCAAGAAGGACAGGCTAAGAGCAAGTCAACCTCACCTTTCTCAAAGGCAAAGCTATTTTGGGATCCAGCCTGCCAATAATGTACGAGTGGATATTTTCAGGTCCGGGCTTCTGACGTCTGTGACTCACTGGAGGGTGTAGCTGGGGGGGGTCAGTCTCTTCTCCCAAGGAACAGGCCATGGGACAAGAGGAAACGGCCTCAAGTTGCGCCCGGGGAGGTTTAGGATGGATATTAGGGAAAATTTCTACACTGAAAGGGTTATCAGACATTGGAATGGGCTGCCCAGGGTGGTGGCTGAGGCACCATCCCTGGAGGTGTTCAAAAGACAGGTTGACGTGGTGCTG
>JAOTQQ010000023.1:63860075-63870843 GCA_026546715.1 Gallinago undulata
AGGCCAGGCTGGATGGGGCTTGGAGCAACCTGGTCTGGTGGGAGGTGTCCCTGCCCAGGGCAGGGGGTGGGACTGGAGGAGCTTTAAGGTCCCTTCCAACCCAAACCATTCCATGACTCCAGCTCTGTGCTGTCAGGTTGTATCAGCCCGTGGAAGCCGGGGGCAGGAGAAGACGGGAGGCAGAGCGTGGGTGAGCTGCAGAGGGACAGGGACACACGGACTGACCTGGTGTTTGCTCTCCCTTGGCAGGTTGATGGCTCCCGGCAGCGAGATTCGGTTTGTCCATAAGCGGATGGGGCTGGTGCCGGGCTGGGGAGGAGCCGCCCGGCTGGTGGCCATCGTGGGCCACGGGGCCGCCCTCCGCCTGCTGAGCGGGGCCACCGGGGTGGACCCCGAGATGGCCTGGCACCTTGGGCTCTCGGAGGAGACCTTGGAGTCTTCGGATGGAAGCGGAGCGCTGGAAGAAGCCCGCGCCTGGCTGGGTCGGCACACGGAGGGCCCGGCCAGCGTGGTGCGGGCCATCAAGGAGGTGGTGGCCACGGGCAGGGAGCTGCCGCTGGAGGCCGCCCTGAGGACAGAGAAGGACATTTTTGGAAGGGTCTGGGGTGGCCCTGCCAATCTGCAGGCGTTGGCGAGAAGAGCAAAGCACAAGTGACAGTCGGTGCGTAAGAAACGTCCTTCACCTTTCTGCAACCAAAGCTGTGGCTGGCGTTAAAGGGAGGCACTTCAGGACTTGGTCACTGAGACTGGCATTGATGTCCCTGTCACTCTCCTTGGGGGCAGACACCAGAGCGTGGCCACAGAGGAGCTCCCAGCAGGTCCTTCCCTGCCCTGCCCACCACCTGGCTGGAGATCAGGGAAATTAGGCTGTGCTCAGAACAGAGCTGTAATTCGTTAGGAATGGGGCTGAAGGTGATTTTCTCCCCCAGCACGTGCCCTCACCCGGGGCAAAGGATGTGCCCGTGGCAGGAGGGTTCTTCCTCCAGGTCCCTGCAGCACAAAGCCAGGCTCTGACTCGGGGCAATAGGGCAGTGGCAACTAATAACAGAAGAAAAAACATCCCATCCCCTTCCCTTCTCAGGCCCGTGCTACCGGCTTTTGCCCAAGATTGGACACATCAGCCCTAATTACAGCAAGGAAAAGATTTTAGAAATTTAAACCTACCATATTTAAAAGCCAGCCTGTTTAATTGCCTCCAGAGGGTTCCCTGCTGCGGCGCCTTCTGGCTGGGGAGAGGCAGCGCTTGTCTGTCAGCCCCCATCCCTTCCTGGTCAGGGAAACCAACTCAGAACTGGGGTCTAATTACCTTTGTTTTAAAGACTGACTCCAGAATCAGCTGATTTAGAAGCAGGACGGAATAAAATTACCCCCCTAGCCAGAGGAGCCAAGCTGCTCGAGAGCTGGTTCCTGCCCATCTCTAACACCCAGAGAGGGGGCTGATGCAGGAGATGCCTTTCTGATACACACCACTCCCTCTCCCGTGCTGCCCCTTTTGCTGTGAAAACCAGAGGAACAGCCACGTGGTCCTTAACGTCCCTGCTCTTCCTTACAGGGTCACCTTTGGTAGCGTTATCCCTCCTGTCAACACTTCTGCTGTTCAAACAGCCCTCTGTAGGGTGCTGCTGCCCTCCGTAAGCGACGCACGTTCATCGGCCCTTCCCCTGGGAGCACTGAACCTGCAAATCGGGGTTTTCCAGCTGAAAGAGAGACTGACAGTGCCGGGTCCAGGAGATCCCGCTGGGATCCCTCAAGCCGTTCGATGATGGTTTTCTCTCGAGTTCCTCCAGCGAGGCTCGCTTACACCGGAGGCACGGCTACGATTGTTACTGATAAAATGTAGTTTTATTAAATTATAAATCCCGTAACAAAAACAAGACAGATCAAGAAAGACCTCAAAAAACAAGCCTACAAGGACTAGATGGCAAAGCCGGTGAAAACGCCATGAAGGGTGGAAAGGGAAGAATTTGCAACGAAAGTTACCAGCGTTTTTACATTTCCATTGAGGGGAGGGAAATGATTGCTCTTGTCTAGTAAAAACACGTTTTAACTCCAAACTCACATCTAGTTTCTCACATTAAATTAAGCACCCCGCTCCCGCCTCGTTAGTGTTCTGTTCCTCCACGGGTCCATGCAGAAAGGAGTAAGACAGGGAATGGGACAGCTGGGGTCGTACAGCAGATATACATTGGCCAGAAAGGAGGGAGCGAGTCGCCCCCGGGGGGGGGAAAAATGCTACAAAAGAAACACAAGACATTTCCAGGGAAACCGGGTATTGCTGAGCAGCTCCCAAAACCCCTCCCGGGACAACCCAGCTTCCTGCAGTCAGTGTCTTCCAGCCCACACCTGGAAGTTGAAGAGACTGGAGTTAAACAGCCCAAATCTGCCTCTCCCCCCCATTCCCCCCCTTCCCCTCCCCGGACAGAGACTCTGCAGGAACGGGGCTGAGTTTTTATTCTCATGGCTCTAAGATTCAAACCTCGGTGACCGTGCACTGTCCGTCCGGCCTTCTGGACCTGGCCACCCCGGCCACCGCTCCGTCCGCCCCCGACTGGCCTCCGCTGGCCTCCCAGTGTCTCTGCGGGGCGGGGGCCGGGTGCTGCTGGGGGGCAGCCACCTCCTCCCCGTCGCTGCTGCCGTCCCACTCCGTCTCCTCCAGCGAGGTGTCGGGGGCTGCCGCCCGGCCCGAGGACGACGACTCCTGGTCCTCTTCTCCCTCTCCCCGGTGGCTCCTCTCGGCCACGCTCTCTCCGTTGAGCTGTAAGTGGGAGAAAGAGTTCTCCAGAGAGTCGCTGGCCTCGGGGGACGGCGTGGAAGGGCTCCCCAGCTGAGCGCCCGGCGACGGCAGGGGCCTGGCGGGGACGGTGGCCGGGGCCTGGCCAGCGGTGGGCCCCGGGGCCGGGCTGCTGTCTGCCCCGTCAGCCGAGCTTTCTCGGGCCAGGGTCACAGCCTCACAGTCCAGCCTCAGCCCGGCCACCCCCTTCTTTGGGATATCGATGATGTCCCGTTTTATTTTCCTGCGCCGCCCGTGCTCGTTCCTCCTGTACTGAACCATGTTTTCAAGATCCGCGACGTATAAAAAGCCAGCAATGAGCATCTCGGTGCTCTTTTTACCCTTGGAAAAGGCATCTTCCAGCTCTCTGCTGGTGCGCTCGTCGTACTGCCACCAGCCGTTCCTGCCTTCGTAGTACCAGGCGTATTCCCCGTTGCCTCTGCTGGCCGCTTTCAGTTCCTCGGGCGAGAGCAAGGTGGGCTTGTCGAGGAAATCCTCGGGGATCTCCTGGCGGCAGAGCGCGCAGCGTTTCCCCAGCCAGGAGGCTCCCTTGACGCAGAGGTAGCAGAAGACGTGCTTGCAGGGCAGGCTGACGGGGTGGACGCAGGTCTGGAGGCAGATGGCACACTCGGGGACGGCCAGGGACGGGGCGGGGGTGGCGCAGGACTCGTTGGCCTTGCGGTTGGCGGGCACCATGTTGATGGAGTGGTCGATTTCCCCACAGCCGGCCATCCTGCGGGGGGACAGAGAGAGAGTCACATCAGTTTCTGGGGTCACCTCCGGCCTCAGCAGCCACAGAAGGAGCTGATGACCTTAAATTAAGGCCAGGCCTCATTTCTGAGGCTCGGGTCAGACACCAACAGGTTATCACGCTGTTCCCCGAGCTGACAGACTCAGCGCTGGGAGGATTTCTTCTGCTAATCACCAGTCCTTCTCCATTTCATTTTCATGCCAAGTTTGAAAACCAAGTGTGGCCTTTCCTCTGCTCTCTCTGAAGGGCTGATAATTAACAAACTTCCCACCAGCCGCTCACTTGGGAGCCGCCTCAGGAAATGGAAAGGGGTTGCAATTCTCTCCTCAGGAGGGGCTGCAGCTGCAAACACCCAGAGAAGTGGAAGAGGGGAGATTGAGATGAGATACCAGAAAGAATTTCTCTGGTGTGAGGGTGGTGAGAGCCTGGCCCAGGTTTCCCAGAGGAGCTGTGGCTGCCCCATCCCTGGAGGGGTTCAAGGGCAGGTTGGAGGGGGCTTGGAGCAACCTGAACTGGTGGGAGGTGTCCCTGCCCAGGGCAGGGGGGTTGGAACTGGATGATCTTTAAGGTTCCTTCCAACTCTAACTGTTCTGTGATTCTAACTCAAACCAGTTTCTCCTCCAGGACTGGTGATGTTTGTTGAAGGGATCGCAGCTCAGGAGAGGTCTCCAGTGGAGAACAAGCCTGGCTGAAGCATCCCCACGCCATCCCTCACACTGGGCTCAGAACCACAGTGGGGCTGCAGAAACAACCAGGTTCAGAAACTAAAATGGCTTTTTCAAAAGACACCCTTGTTTTTTTTCCCCCTGAAGACCACCCAGTCCAGCTGGGGGCAGCCCGGCAGGAGAAGCAGTGTCACAGCAGACACACCGCCACCAGCTGATGGGTTGGTGGAGCCTCTGCCTCCTCTGGCCATACCTCATATTCTGTCATTAAAAACCATTTGTGTAGCAACTGTAAGAGAGCAGGGAATGCAAAACTCGGTGGATTTGGTACTGCGTGGGATTTCAGCAGTTGAAAAACCCTAGCCTAAATATGCAAATGCCTCATCGACAGCGTTTTTGCCATGGCAATCCTCCACAGCCCGCTCCACGGCAATTCTCCTTTTATGTTCCTATTTATTAGCAACCAAACCCAACACCAGCTATGAAATGAGGGAGGAGAACAGGCTCTGGGGGATAGGGCCTAAAAAGGTGCCTCTTCTACTGAAATCCCCAAGGGGCTCTGCAGCACAGGGTGGATATTGGGCAAAACAGCCTTTCAGTGCAACGGGTCCTTGTGGCACAAGCAGATGGAACAGCTCGTACAGAACTGTCACACCCACGTGGGCTCTCAGGGACCTTTGGGGAGTCCCATCCCCTGCTCCCCATGGCACCACCACCGCATCGGATCCACCCTGGCTGTGTCTAGCTGGGGTTCCCCAAAACCCGCAGGGATGGAGGTGCCAGAGCCCCCCCTGGCCCCCTGTGTGTGTTACACACAGCGCCAGCTCTGCACTGCCTCCAGAGAAAACACCTAGTGATACTGTAAAAGCCCTCACTGCTTTAAACATCTGATGAATACATGCCAAGATTCAATAAAAGAAAAAAGATTTATGCTTCAGTACCTGTATTTACCTTTACAATAAGGTATAAAGTGCTATTTACTCAAAAACGTGTTTCTGTCTGCTGGCTCTTCCCTTCTAGCACTGTCATTTCCTCTCCAAAGACCAATGCCTCTTTAATCCCATTTTTTTATCAAATCAGTCTCTTAAGAGCTCTACAGCTCAAATATTTTTTTTCCCTGAAGTAGCACATAATTGTATCTACCTCTGTTTGGGTTTCCTATCTGAATTTCTTTCCCTGGGATTAAAGACAAATCCACCTGGTAGTTCTGCAATCAGCGTTTCAGAGACAGGCACCGCCTGGGAACAGCCTTTTTGTAAGACCCACGCTCTCCCTGCTGGGAACAGGCTGCTCTCCAGGAGCCTCGTGCTTCTGAGCCTGCATTTTGCAACAGAATTTTACAGCAAGACTAGGGGCTTTATAACGAGAAACTCATCAGAAAAAGGGGGAAGAAAAGCTACTGATACTCCAGAATACCCACAAATACAACCCAACCAGCATCTCAGAACAGAACAGCTCCAAGAGAAATCCATGGGATTGACTGATTTGCAACAGAGCAGCCCTTGAAGGAGCCAACACACCTAAGTCCAATAAGAAAACAAGAGCTTACTTTTTCTGAGGAATCCTACTGGAGCATGCCCCGAGTGAGGTGTCCCCTCCTCAGCTGTCCCCGACTGGGGTGGCAGGTCCCCGCTCCCAGGGCTGGCTCATTCCTCGCTGCTCCTGCCCAGGGACACGCCGTGGCCTTTCAGCTTCTCTGCAAACTGATGGAAAGAAAATAAAATCAGCGTTTCGGTGCTGTACGCAGGGATGAGCCTGCAGAACAGGACACCACGGTCCTCTCCCAGAAAAGCAATTACCGTGCTCTCATTTACCCGATGCTGTTTGCACTAAAAATACCATCACGCTTTTCTTGCTTTTTGCAACCACCAGTTTGAGCCCATGGTTTTGATGTTCATTATTTTGATGTCTGACTCCAGCAAATTATCTTTTTCTAAAGTGTTATAAAGGCAATTATCTATAACTGTAATAAGTTAATGGCTCACCAGGGCAGAGCAGAGGGGCAGGATGACCTCCCTCCACCTGCTGGTCACACTCTTCCTGACGCTCCCCAGGATGCCATTGGCCTTCTTGGCCACAAGGGCCCACTGTCAGCTCATGGTCATCCTGTTGTTCACCAGGACTAACCTGAATAACTCTGCAGTAGGGAGGTAGGGACCTGCAAGCTCAGAGAAGATGGTGACCATCAGGATTCCACTGTCACATCCCCACACCCCAACCAGGAAGGTCTTGCCCTCAAAGAAGTCCCCTCAGTTAAAGAGAGTTTTGGGGACTCCTCGGGGAACAGACCCATGAGCCACAGGGCTCTGTCCTTCCTCGGGGCTGCGGCTTTTCGACACGGTTCTGAAGCATTTTGAACCACCATCTCCAGTTGCTTCAAAACACAGGAATGACGTGGAGCAGACCTGAGAATGTCACAGCTTAGATTTCAATTTGAAATCTGAAAATTTGAAATTTGAAGAACTGAAAGGAATCATTTCAGTATGAATGCAGTGCAGATCAGAAGTCAAGGAGTGGTTAGTCCCTGAAAGAACCCGGAGCATTTCGTGTTGCAGCGTTGTGTGCTACAGTCCTTCACCAAACAATTGGACATTTATCATTAGTAACAGAGTGAAACGTTCAGACGGCTCCAGTATCGGGCACATTACTCAAGTGTGTTATTTTCTTTACAGCCAAGCTCCACATACCGTTCTGCACAGCTATGTTTAGAGGGAGCTCCAAAGGAGAAAGGCAAAAATTAACGAGCCTTTTC
This sequence comes from Gallinago undulata, assembly GCA_026546715.1. Classification (NCBI taxonomy): domain Eukaryota; kingdom Metazoa; phylum Chordata; class Aves; order Charadriiformes; family Scolopacidae; genus Gallinago; species Gallinago undulata. The sequence goes on from JAOTQQ010000023.1 coordinate 63,867,014, forward strand.
CCACCTTTCCTCCTTCCCACGGCTGCCCCCTCTCCTCACACCTCGCTCCCAAACCAAGAGCTGCGACCGCACGGCAATTCTGGCTCTGCCAATCCCTGGGAGACGATGCCCTGTTTGCTGTGCTCAGAGGGGACACGGGGTGGGGGTGGTGGGTGCTCACCCCTTCAGCCCAGGAGCCCGTGTCCTGCTCCTGCCGCAGGGACCACCCCAAGCCCTGAATCTCCCCAGCTCCCACACCACAGACCCAGATGTTCTCTGGAGACGGGAGGGAAAAGGTTCAGTCAGTTCTGGCAGATTTCTTCGGAAATAAAAAAAAAAAATGCAGGCACATCTTCACGGTATGCAATTATAGCTGGGAGAATCCAATTAGGGCATAATTATAGGATAGTGGTAGGGGAACTTTCTCACTGCTGCATAGCTCTCGAAAAGAACTAGTTCACACACTGACTCCAGGTGACCTCTACATTTCATGGCATTGTTATTTATTTAATGAGCCCGTTTTGAAAATTTTACTGAACAGGATAAAAGACACTTACACACACCCCCTTCCCGGAGGATGATGACTCCCTTCCCTGAAAGCCAAGTGGGTGAGGGCTGCATTCTAGACTTTAAAATGAATTTTCCCTGAAGAAAAACAGGTAGCACGAGGAGTTGCGCTACATTACTCACTTAAATCCACGCACCCTCTCACACACCAATTTTGGATCATCCACTGAACATGCAACAGCTAAAGGTTAACCCCACCGATGAGGAGCAGGAGTGTAAACTGGGCAGTGTCCCCTCCCCAGCTGAGCCCCAGCCAGTGTTTAACTGCCCTCTGTCCCCTCGGAGGGACACTGGTAGGGAGAAGCCACCTCCACTTTCCCAACCCAGCCCGAGAATGTGGACATGGTGGAGGTCCCACCAGAGCAACTTCCCAAAAACTACTGCAGGTTCTCCCAAAGAAAAATTTCAAGCTTTAACTAGACCCAGGTGGAATGAAGCAATTTCTCGTTAGTTGAATCAGCTGTGCCCCCTGGATCCCCAGGAAACCATCAGACCAAATATGTTTTTTTCCACTTTTCTATTTATTTGAAAAAAAACAGCAACAATAAAAAAAAATATCCCAGAAATGTACATATTTAAGAAGCCAGCTCCTACACGATGACAAAGTTACCTACAGTCTTAAGAAGTCATTTCTGTAAGTAAAAACTTGGCTTTTAAAACAAACAAGCACAAATCACTGGTGAACTCAAGGAACGCTAGCTCCAAACCAAACCAGCCAGAGACGATTACTGGAGTCCTACCTCGAACCAGAGATGATCTCACACATTCTGCAACTCTCTCCAGATTACTCTCAAACAGCTGTCACAAATTCAGCATTTCCCCTACCCATAAGTTGAAAACTCAACAGCTATAGCATACTTCAATATAGTAAATGCTCTTCTGCAATTAAACCACTTTGATTTTTCTGTCAAGCTCCCAAACTCGTAACTCAATTATTGAGGGGGCAGGAGGGAAAAAAGCATCCCGGATTTCTGCCCTTCCCTACAATGCACCACAAAGCCAACGCTGGGGGAAGAAGGAAGGAAAGGGGGCTGGGATTTTAAATGGGAAAACCCCTCTGCTGTCCATACAACATCGGCTCCGGGGGCTGAGCCTGTCAGAGATTTTATTAAACTACCCCCCGGCACCAGGCAGCACCACAGATAAATAACCTCACTCTTCCCTGTCACTGGCTTCTCTGCATCTGCTTCTGAAATTCAGAGTATCTTCAGGAATCATTAGTAGCAATGAGGCTTCGAGCTGCCTGTCACTCCTTGTCCTGGGCTATTACACATTAATAAAAACACCCAACCCTTCCATGCCCATTTGGAACCGAAGCACAGAAGAGTCAACCATTTCAGCACGGTACTGCCACCGATTTATTCAAAATGAGGTTCCTCTCCTGTGCTACAACTGGAGCACTGAATCTGAATCTTGAGCATATGCACTACTGCAATTTATTTATCAGAGCAAAATGTTGTTTTTTCACACAAATAAAATGATATTATGTGGAAAGCAAAGCAGAAACTGGTTCATCTGAAGCTATTTATGTTAAAAACAGAAAGTAAATGCAGGAACATCTCTTCGTATCTATAGACTTGATTAGTGTGCACATAGGAGAGGGGGAGAAGAAAAAAAAAAAATCAATTTCAACAAAAAGACTTTTCCCGTAACAATTCCAGGAGTCTGCTGTTCAATAGCCTTTAAAAATACTGCACTTCCAGCTCCCTAAATAAACGACAACCCAATTAGATCTAAATTTATGCAGTATATTTTGAGATAAACATGAAGAACAGAACTTTTTGTTCCACTGGGTACAGACTCAGCTCAGAGCAACTGGAACAACTGGGACTCTGAGTGGCTGGGGAAGGAACCGCAGCCCCCACCGCACCAGGCGATAAAGCACGGTCTCACAAGCAGTCGATATTTTAAGATTCACTCAAAACGACCAAATCAATAGTCAGGCTTCACTGTGTCCTTGCTGTAATTTCTGGCGGAGCGTTTCCAGCGCTGCTGTAGGAAGGAGCTGTGCCTGGCCCCATCTCCCCGGAGCCAAATACTATAAAAACCCGTATTTTTAGCGTTAGAAACGTGCCCAAAGCAGCGCCACTGCTCCCTGCGGGTGTCTGCGTACCCCTGCACCCCTCCACGAACAGCCCCCCCACCACGGACAAGTGACTCTAGGAGTTAAAACCGAATAGAACCGTGGGGTTTTTATCACATCACTGCTCTGATTAGCTTCTTTTAGTATGAAAAACTCAGTATTTCGGGAATTCCGGCAGCTGATTTTTGAGCGCCGGGCCCGCTCCCATGCCCCCGTTTCACCGTTCCCGATAGCGGGGGGGGGGGCGATGCCGGCACCGGGCACAAAGGAACAAAAGCCCTCCCTTCCATGAACAACCAGCCCCACCGATCACCCCTCTCTCACCGTGCTCGGTGCTCTCCCCGCAGGATACCGGGGAGTGTGTGACCCAAGGGACATTCCGAAGGGCGGGTGACAACCCGCATGGACTGAGGTTTGTTTTTTTTTTGGGGGGGGTGGGGTGTTGTGTTTGTGCCAGAGCCCCCGCCCTGCACCCGTTTCCCCGGTGTGGGGAGGACCCATTTCACACAAGGAAACCGGGAACTGCGGGCCCAGACCCCTCCACCGGGGGAGGGGGGGTGGGCGGACACAATACCTACCGTCTCTTACCAGAGCCCCCCCCCGTCTCGGTACGGCGGGGGCCGTGCCTGCACTCCCCGTCGGGGGAAGAGGGGCGCCATCGCCCTGCACCGGCACGTGACCCGCGGGCGGGGCGGCGGGTGAGCCCCCCCCTCACCGGGCCTCCCCGTCACCTCCTAAACGTTAACGGGCACAGGCCGCCCGCCCCTCAGGGAGACCGGGAGGGGAACGGTGGTGCCCCGGCCACCCTCCCATGCGGTGAGGCCTCGGCTCCCCGCACGGGCGGGCCGTTAGCGGCCGCGACAACGGCCTTCACCTCCTCCATCTTCACCTCCTCTTCCTCCTCCCCACCCCAGCCGCCGCTCAGGCACTTACCCGCCGGCCCAGCCGCCTCACACCGCTCCCGCTTCGCCTGCCGCCGCCGCCACCTCCTCCTCCTTCTCCGGCCCAGCCGCCGGGACAGCGTGACGTGCCGACGTCACGGGGCGTGCGTGCGTGCGTGCGTGCGTGCGGAGGGAGGGGTAGCGGTGGGACGCGCCATTGTGCGTGCGTGCGTGCGTGCGTGCGGCGCCGCTGCGTGACGCGACCACGCCCGGCTACGCCCTGTCCCGTCCCTGAGGGCGTCGCCGACATGGCGGCGGGG
>JAOTQQ010000023.1:63872086-63884259 GCA_026546715.1 Gallinago undulata
GAAGAAAAGCAGATTTAGATTGGAGATTAGGAATAAGTTCTTTCCAATGAGGGTGGTGGAGCACTGGAAGAAGTTGCACAGGGAGGTGGTTGAGGCCCCTTCCCTGGAGACATTCAAGGTGAGGCTCGAGGAGGCCCTGGGCAACCTGTTCTAGTTGGGGGTGTCCCTCTGACTGCAGGAGGTCAGAGTAGATGACCTTTGGAGGTCCCTTCTGGCCTGGACCATTCTATGATTCCCCTTCTCCCCTGCCCAGGTAGATCCCCGCCCTCAGAGGGTAAAGCCCTGTAAGTGGAGGGAGCCCCTCAGCACAGGAAGGGCAGGAACCTGTTGGAGTAGGGTCACAGAGGTGATCACAGCCATGATCATAGCCCCTCTGCTGTGAGGACAGGCTGAGAGAGTTGTGGGGGGTTCAGTCTGGAGAAGAGAAGGCTTTGGGGAGACCTCAGAGCCCCTTCTGGTCTCTCAAGGGGCTCCAGGAAAGTTGGGGAGGGACTTCTTCCAGGGGCACGTAGCAATGGGAGGAGGGGTAATGGCTTCAAACTGGAGGAGGGGAAATTTAGGCTAGCTATTGGGATACTGGTCTTGGTATTTTAACATCTAGAAATTACAGGCAAAACAGAAGAGATGAAAAAAATCTATGAACACTGAATTCTAAGGGTGATCAGGAATATTAAACCAAATGTGTTTGGTTAAACCACTGAATTTTTCTAAAGGTCTAGAGGATCCCACCTGTAATTAACGGTGGTTTTAACAAAGATGAGGTGATTGGATCCAAAGACAAGCATTTATGTGGCAGCCTGTATTGCTCTTTGAAGAGACCTTTGTCAGGCTGAGTCAAAGAACAGAGACAAGGGAGGGTCAGTGTCTGGCAGGGTGTGTTCCCCAACAATAGGCTTAATCCTTTGCTGAACCAGAGCTTGATCCTGGGGAACCTGCTGAGGCCAGATTCCCGTCGGGTTCAGTTAGAATCTGACCTAAAAAAGGGAAGTGGGCCCGGGCTCTTGGGAGATCTAAAGCCTTTGAGTCAAGCTGTTCTCAGTGCATGCAGCTTCGTAAGAGAAGCAGCACATCAGAAGATTCTACCCTACTAGTAAAGAAGAAGTCCATGGCTGTGTAGAATGGGTTTGAGACCGTTCACTGCACTTGCAGATCAGCCGAGAGGATGCCCAAGTGAAGGGGAGATTTTATTTTGGACAACACGAGTTATGGAGCAAGCATGGCAGTTAAGGGGAATGCAAGCTAGTAACCAAGGAATTCAGTGGATTGCAGCTGGATGGACTGAAGAAATCAGGAGCACAAAGGTATCTAGTTGAATAGACTAGAGTTAAGGGGATCAGAAATGATCTGCTTAAGTTCTAGTAAGATTATACCTTATAAAATGTTATCCACACTATTATCAGTCCTTATTTCTAGCTCTTATTTCAGTCAGAATGGGTATTGGTCACATACCTTTTTTTGTTTTGTTTCTGTTTTTGGCAGGAACGCAGCCCATCTAGTCCAACGATGGCTTTCTTCACGTGTGCTAGTTGATACCTGTCTGTTATAATTGAGACCGCATCTTTTATATCTTCTGCCTCTTTCACTGTTCTGTTCTCTCCCATGTTTTCCCTTGTTTGTTTTTACTGTTGTCTACAATTTTGCCAGTCTGGAATGTATGCCCTGTGCTTGCCACTAAATTATTCATGAATACAGTGGGTTGAAAAGTAAAGACTCAGCAGACTAATCCTTAAAAGACACCACTTTCCCTGCTAAGTGTCTGCAGTCCTGCCATTAATATTTTGCTGATGCTTTGGCAATGGAGAACTGTTAATCCATATTTCAGGGTTTCTATTTATAAGCCTTTTTTTTTTTTCTGCTTCTTCAAATGTATATGATACTGTATAAACCTCTGCAGATCTGCCAATGTCTTATATTCCCCCAGAGCTCAATCCTTACTGTGCTTTGTGCAGTTAAGGAGAAAGGGGAGAAAACCAGTTTCCTTCTGCGATGCTTTTGGGTCAGTTTCTGTCAAAGCAGTTTGGGGAGTGGGTGGGGAGACCCTCAGAACTGCAGTGAGTTACACCAGCAGTAAAGGAGAGGATGGTGGGTGGTATGGTGCCCCCCTCCTTTCCACACTCCTGCCCCTTCAGCACACCCTCTGCACCCCACAGAGAAGGTGTGAAGTTGTCAGTGTGTCCCTCAAGTGGAACTGCACCCTTGGCTTTGCTGTGCTGACAGCCGGAGGAGGGTCCAAAGTGCAAATATATTAAATACAAATCCTGGTTTTGTTCCAGTGGCACATTTCTTCCATGAGCTCTTACCACTCGCTGCATGCCTTTCCTCTAAGCTGCTGTAGAACATGGGATCCCCATCTTACACTACCAGGTGTCCCTGCCCATGGCAGGAACTAGATGGCCTTTACAGGTCCCTTCCAACCCAAACTATTCTATGATTTTAATTGCAGTGATAATTTTTTTCCAGGCAGTCCCAGCTCCCTGCAGCCAGGCAGAGTGTAAGAGCGGTGCCCAGGCTGGTGTCAGCGAGACAACACGACGCTCACTCTGACTCCCCTGAAATGCTGCTGCGGTTCTGCTGGAGACCCACAAAAGGTAAGTTGAGCTCGACGGGAGTCCAAAGCTTTGTCTTGGGTCTGCAAATGGTTTTTCGGTTTGACTTGTGGGAAACTGTTGAAGTTCGTGTTCTTCTCAGCAGAGAGTTACAGTTCCACCATGCTGCACCTGGACTGGTTTCTGCTCACTACATCTGAACTGGTTTCTTTGCAACCTGCTGTAGATTCAGAACAAAGTGTTAAGGCCCAAACTGGCATCTGAAAGCCCAACTACTGTACCTTATAGAATTTCTGCATTTTGCTTACATAATCTAGATATGCAGCAGCCTGCACCAAATAAGCTGTTACTTAACAGTTCTGGACGGATTGTGTTGGGGAGTGGTAAGAACAATCCCGTTTTGCTCTAAAACCAGAAAGCTGACGGATGCTGAGGAAGGGAAGTGGGAGAAAAGCTGAGGGCGAGTTCTCTCTCTCTCTCAGTTCTCTCCATCTGTGACTTTTGCTGGATCTGTACCCGTGCTCTCTGCAAACTCCCCGGGAGAGATCCGGATTGTTTTGCTTTCATTTAGTGGCAGTAAAAAATTCCACACAGCATACAAAACAAATTTATTTTATTGCCCCAGTTGGCAGGCAAGGTAAAATATTCTTCCACCAATAAGTAAACATTGACTTTTTCCATTATCCTGGCTGTCAGAATCATATCACAGTGTATGTTGCTGCTGAACTGAAATCATCCATATGGTGATACAGACAAGCAGAAAAAAAACACACCGCTAAAAAAGTGACTGCCTCCCAATACAGTGTGTCTAAATCCTGCAGTGTTCCAGGCAGAGAGTTTCCAAGAGTAAAGCCCACTTTTCCCATTAGCCAATCTCAAGCCTTAGTCTCAAGACCACTAAGATCTCTTTCTCTTAGTCTTCACCCCCCCCCATCAGCAGGGAATAGTAACCTTGTAGTTAAAAAATATTATTTTGGACCTTCAAAATCATGATGTTTACAAAAATTACAAGGTTAGATTTTGGGTTTCTTTTCAATTCAGCCCTGAGTTTTACCTCTGTAGGACTTAAAATAACTTGTAACTACAGATGAAATGCAGTTCTGTAGCTGAAGGGCAGACTTTATTTTAACTTTATTGAAGCTGAGATTCTTGTGTAATCATACATCTTCAGAGATTAAATCTTCTTGAAAACTAGCCAGAGTCACAGGGTTCGTGATGGATGGAGAAAGGGTGAATTGCAGAGAGGAGAGAGCACAGGCAGGGCTCTGTCTGCCTTCAGTGGAAGGAAAGCAAAATATCATCAACATGTTGTTGTCCTCTCTGGCTTTCATGTAAAGAATAAGGAATTAGAAATTGCAGTTTCCTTTTGTGTCACTAGATGGTATATGGTAACTGTGGGGAAGCTGAGCTCCTCAGGGTGGTTTTTGGTGGAGTGTAGGTGCTGCTGTGTCTCCTGATCCTGCTGTTGCACTGAGCAGACCCCATAAAGCTCTTCCTGATGACTACAACTGCTCGGTGTTGTACCAACACACACCCCCCCACCCCAGACTCTCTGCCTGCTTCTGTGCTGGTCTTTGCTGGGAAAAAGCACAGCCCTTAGGCCTCTCACTCAGGGTTATATTTATAAAAGAGGAACTCTGTATCAAAAGGCATGAAGAGACCCACACTTCCTTGGAAAGTCAGCAAAGTCTTCAAGCTGCCTGTGTGAGAGCCCCTGAGCTGCCCACGGGTGAGCTCCCTGGGGCTGGAGAGTCCTCTCTGGGACACAGCACATGGAAATAGAGGCTTCTTGCTTTAGTTCTGTCTGTATCGAGTATCATACAGTTGCTGTGCAAGCAGCTACTTTTACACTAGAGGGCACATTGTTATATTTGCAGGTGATATTTTTGAATGCTACAACAGCACAATCAAAGCAGCGTCACCTGTGGCAAAAAAATAGCAGCATAGCCTACAGCAAAAAAGAAAAAAAAAATGGTAGAATAGGAAAATAAATAAAGTAAGGAAATAATAGAACAGATGAGCAAAGGATACCTAAAACAAACTCCATAGAAGTAATTTTCCCCCAGAATTTATAAGAAGATCAGTGTGAATTTTAACTTATGACAAAAATTGTGTTGCTGAATCCATTGAAAAGCAGATTGACTCACGAAAGCTTCCTTGCCTGAGGGCTGGGGAGGGCCTGGAGACACTCCAATCTTGGGACACAGAAGTCTTCTAACAAATACAGTCTCAACTAACAAGTGCCCCAGTATTTTGATTAACAAGTGAGATGCTTTTGTTATTATTTTATAGAAGAACCAAGAGCATTTTATTCTGTTCCATTTGGGTGAACAGTTCAACAGCTTAAAGGGAGCTATTCCCATTTTACAGTTATGACAGTGACATTTTAGTTTGTGACATTGTAGGACTTCTGCCCGGCGAAGCAGACGTTCTGGGCAGGTTCAGGTAAATGAGCACTGGTGGTTTTGGCTCAGCTTGATGTGATGTTGACTGATTGTGTTGATGGAGCAGTTCTTTGCATTATCTGGCTTATTGTAGCTCATCACTCCCGTTGCAGTTTCTAGTGTGCTGCAGAATGGCATCAGGAGGATGCCAGTTGCAGAACTCTACAGGAGGATCAGGAGCTTTGCCAGCTCTGCAGCGGGGTACTGGGGACTTGGGGTATTGGACGGATATCAGGGACAGTTTGGGATTGCTGGGTGAGTGTGGAAGCTGGATGTTTCTGCTGAAAAGTTTAGCGGTGGTGCGATTACTCATTCTGGAGTTCCTTCTGATACCATCAGGCACCATTCCTCAGTGAGATGTGTGGTATCTCATCATCCCTCTTCCATTAGCTGAAGAGCTCCTGAACCTCTTGAGGAGCCCAGATTCTGTGGCATTGATTTTTTCATTAAGATTATCCCCAGCAATGGGATGGAAAGCTCTTTTGTAGCTAAAATGATGGTGTGAGAGAGCCTGAAGCTCCCCACAGGGCAGGGATTTACGGAGGAACATTCTTTAGCTGGTCATCTGGCTACTATGCGGTAGCAGTCAAGATCTCTCTGGAAAATAAGAAAGCTTGTGTTGGAGACACACCTGGGATGACAAGAAAGGTAGAGAAGTCATGTTTTAAAGTAATTTAAAATTATTAACCTGGTTTCTGCCACAAAGCAGGCCCTCTAAATTCCAATGGAGAGTATACGGGACGGGGGTGTGTATGTATGTATTTGTCCGATCTTTATTATCATCAGATGTGAAGGCCAAGATCTTCATGAACCTTATGTATCATGTGTGTCATTGAATATAAGAACAAGACATTGCTCAGAATATCTGGACACTGTGACAAACAGTAAAAGTTTGGCAAGACGTCCCTTGGTAGGTCTTCGGTATCGCCTGAGCCTCTCTAGGCAGTAAATGAGTGAGAAGGAAGGGAATGGGGAATGCAAGCACTGTATCCTGGGAAAGGGTGAGATTCTGAACTGGCTGGGGCTGGGATGGAAGGGATATTTCAGTTCTACCTGCCTAGAATTCCCAGTGTGTTTGCCACGCGCTGCTTTTTTATTTTTACTCCCTGCCTTTGGTGATTGTTATTGTTTATTGTACCCAGAAAGGGGGAAATTTACACAGATAAAGGATTCCTTGGCTCTGTTTCCCTCGGCTGTCCTCGAGCTGATTCCCGTTGTCGCCGTATCCCCCTCACCCCGCGTAGTGCTGCTGTCTGTCTGTCAGTCTGTCTGTCATGTGCTTCATGGGTACGGTGAAGGCTGGCAATGCTTCTCCTGAGCTTTGACCCTTCTCGGGGCTTTTCATAGGATCACAGAATGGTTTGGGTTGGAAGGGACCTTAAAGACCATCCAGTGCCACCCCCTGCCCTGGACAGGGATATTCAATAAATAAGCCTCTAAATAAGCCACTTTATTTAGGTGAACATTGACTGTTGCCTTATAGTAAGCTGAGTGTCCAAATTTCAAATGAATAATGAAATTTCTTATGATACTGTCCCCTATTTTTCAAACTGTGGCAGTTATTGCTCTTCCGCGGGGGGAGACAGCTGAGGGATGATGAGGATGAGGATGCTTCTGCAGCTCCCACTCCTGTTAATGAATAAAGCCGTGCTTGGTGCTGCTGGGGTGGTTTGTTATGAAGTAACATTTCAGTAAAAGCTAAGTATGATTTATAGGCCTGAAATTATGACTATCCAGCATTCCTGACCGATGACTTATTTATTCTTGTAGTCAGAAGACAAAGCTTTCTATATTGAAAAATAGTTGATACCTCTTTAATTACAGCTTGGGCACAATGTAGACATTGTGCTTTTTAGCCACCCACTGACAGTCACTAGAGTGCAGTGAACCTGCATTTCCTGAGGTATGAAATTGCTCCTAGGATTCTGCAGGATCCATGAGAAAATTGCTAAGAATTTTTACTTATCCCTGAGCAAGTGTGTCTCGGCTGAATAAAACTCCTAAGTCTTTCTAAAAGCTTCATTCTTAAGATCTCATGTTGAGATGGCCCCCTAATGGTGCACCAGGATCTCAGCTGAAGGTGCCCAGCTGGCTTTCAAATACTCACTTTTAATTACTATTCTTTTCTTTCCCCTGGGATTGATTTTGAAAATGTAAGTCTCAGGGTGCGTGTGCTTCAGGAATTGCCTTGTGTTGACATTTCTCCCTTGTATAAAAAAAAAACAAAGCAAAACAAGGCAAACCAAGAAGTTGATCTCTCACGCAAGATTTCCACTGCCGTGAGAATATTTGGGTGTCTGTTCACCTGCCCTCCCGGCAGCAAGCACAGTATGTCTAGAATTCAGAAATGCATTAAGCACAGCCAGTGTGAGGTTGTAGGAAACAGGATATGAGAAGAAACCACAGCTGAGAGATACTAATGACATCGTTTGATGCATTACTGGAGCTCAGATAATACCAGTGAGGTAAAAGGACTCATAATGGGTAGAATATGTACTTCTGCTTGAGATGGTCTGGAGACCTGTCCCCAAAGAGGATTTGTCAGGACAGAGAACCATGAGTGGCTCAGCACTCACTATTCATTAACAATAATGCAAACAGCTTAATTATCACTCAGGAAGACTATTTATTACCAATCCCATTGGGAAGGGGGCTGAGCATCTGTGCTGAGGAGCATGCCACAGAAATAACACAATATATTGCAAACATGTAGGAATGGACCAAACCTGAGTCTGGAAAACCTGGAAGCTTGTCACGCTCTGGGAATAGTCAAAGCACTCTGTAATGGAGGGGAGACACTGGAAGAACATTAAATCTCAGTGCTGGTAGTGAACAGTGTGCCAGTGAGGCATGGAGGCATCATCACCAAAAGAGATGCCACCACTTCAGCCACCGATCCAGAAATCTCCTGGGTTAAACAGAGAGTGAGCGACGGCTCCTTGCCCAGCTCTTCGCTCTCTGCCTTGCAAACCCGGGTGTTCTTCCAACAGTGGGGAGAAATGGATGACCTTGGGTTTATTTATTATTTTGGACATTACTTTTCCAGTAAGTAGCAGGGGTACACTGGTGTCTGGCGGTGTCATGTGGGGATAATTTACCCATTTTTTTGTCCCCTCTTGCTCTCTGAAACTGTAACTCCTGTTTGCAGAGAACAGGATTATTAGAGTAGCCGTATGACAGATTTTGTTGTCATTTACTCGCTAGAGCTTTATTTTATGAACAAAGCATCCCCGTGAAAAATAACTTCCTTTATCATGTTGAATTATGATTCTGCTGTGAGATGTTTTTTGAGGTTTCTACCATTGTTCAACTTTGACAGCAGAATAAAACAATACGTCATTTCTCATACAAAAGGAACATACCCTTGAACAGGTTGTGTTGGTTTGCCTGAGAATTTTTAAGCACATTTCTCTTTTTCATAGAAGTCTATTTCAGGGACTGATGTGTATTTACACGGTGCATTGATAGTATAGTGGGGATCAAACCATTTTTGAAACCGGGTATTTTGTGCAATGGCATAAAGTAGAAAGGAGAACTGCACTCCTATTTTTTCAGTCACACAAAAAACAACCCCAAAAATCACAAAAGCAGGTCCTTAATCTTGTGCTGTGGGAAAATCCCTGTCCCAGTAGTGCCAGGCACTGGCTGCTGCACCAGCTCCCAGGATGATGGCTGTGCCAGCATCTGTAGGACTTCATTGACCTGTTCAGCCGTCTGCATGGAGCAGACTATGGATGAGTAGAGGTTATTTCATAATTATTTCATATTATTAAATAATAGTGACGGTGTGTTTGTCAGCTTCTTGCTTACCTGCAGCCAGCCAGCTCTCTGGTCTCACCTCTGCATTAATTGGTGCCACAAGAAGCTGTGACTAAATCTGGGTGAAACTTCTTTCCTGGCAATTCCTTCCTAGTTACAAAACACCTCAAAACCTCAAGAGTTGATTTCACGTGATTTCCAGAGGATTATGGACAGAGTAGGATTATGAACAACTTCTCTTAAAACAGCAGCTAAACTGAATGGGTGCTAATTGTCAGCCAAATTCACAGTGTGTTAATTCATAGAATCACAGAAGAGTTTGGGTTGGAAGTCACTGACACCCATCACTCTGGCTTCCTCAGTGCCCGAGAGACCAGCTTCAGTGTTGGGCAGAGGTTTTTCCAAGGTCAAACTCACTGTGAGGAACAGAAATCATGAATAGTGACTGGGACTGGATGGAGCTTTGAGCAATGTGGTCTGGTGGGAGGTGTCCCTGCTCAGGGCCCAGGGCAGGGCGGTTGGGACTTGATGATCTTTAAGATCCCTTCCAACCCAAACCCTTCTATGGTTCTATGAAGCCTGGCCGGCCACGTTTGCTGGTCCAGGCACTGCACTGGGCAGAATTGCAAGAAGAATTTAAGCAACATTGGACAGAAGTTTATAATTTCTCTTCTTCACTGCATTTGTCATTGTGGATACTCTTTCCCTGGATGCACATTGTGGATGCAAGTTGTGTCCTCTTCTGTCTGTGGAGCTATGAGGCGGGTCCCTCCCCCAGGAGAAAAGGCGATGCCATCGCTGTGAAAAACACATCCTTACATGGGCTACTTTTCTGGCTTTTATTAACTCAACATTGTCTCCTACAAATACGATTTGTCATTCACCAGAAGATTTGAAATGTAGACTTAAGTTACACATAGGTATAAAAAGCATGAAACAGCACACAGGGTACCACCATTCCCACCAGTCAACACCGTGGTGTCCCACAGAGGAGAGCCCCGGTGGAGCTCGGCTCCGTCACCTTCAGCCTCAGGGGTTCCCTCTGCCAAGCTGCGGGTGCTTCTGCTCCACTTCTCTGGGCTGGTGAAGCCCCGATGGCTTCCCCTGGTGTTCCTCACCCACGGCTGGGGAACCGCAGGGCAGTCCCGTCCTGCTCCACCAGGGGTTGGACAACCCGGGGTTCCTACTGGCTCTTCAGAAACGTTTTCCTCCTCCTTCTTGTAATATTTATGTACAATATATGAAGGGATACGATTTGCCCCTTTGATTTAGACGTATCTCTTGCCTCATACTTAAACAATAACTTGAAAAATATTTTACAAAGAAAAAGAACATCGTTCATCTGAATGTCATTCATTATTATATTGCTATATTTTATACCCTATTATTAATATATACAAAATTTCTTACTTGCCTTTTACAGATGCATGGAAGCATATAATAGAACAGTTTTAAAGTATCCCATTTTTAGATTTTATTTTTTTTTTTTCCCTTGGCTCATGTCAATCTCTTTAATAAACTATGGTTGCTTGGAGAATATAGGAAGTATTTGGAATGTTGTTTAAAGTTTGATAATAACTGGTAGCATTGTCCGTGTGGGGCCTGGGCAGTCGGAGCTCCTGCCGGGGCGGTCAGGTGGAGATAGCAGCATCATAAGACTTCGGCAGCCCCCGGGGGGGCTCTTAGCGTGCAGCCCCGCCGGGTGCCAGGCTCTCGCCTTTACTGGGGGCTTTTCTCTTCTTCGGCTGCGTTTTGTTGTTGTTTTCCCTCTGTTCCCGGTTTTGCCTTCGCGCCGCTCGCCCTTTGCCTTCCTGCCTCGTCTCCTTGCTTTCCTCTTTGTTGGATTTTTTTCTTTTCTCCTCCCGATTTTTTTTCCCTGCAATAGAAGAGAAGTGAGGGCAGGTGAGAAGATCCGCTCAGGCTGCTGCAGCTCCCAGCTCCCCGGGATTAGCCCCAGCCGTTGGAGCTGGACACCAGTGCTGGTGTCGGGGAGTCCCCAGCCCCATCAGGCTACTGACTTGGGCGCTTCTCCAGCCTTTCTCCCGGCTCTCCCTCCCCTCGGCCGCCAGGGGGCGCCGCGGTGCCGCGCCAGGGCCCTGCGGGAGCGGGGCGGGGGCTCCCATAAAACCTTGCTAAATTACCAAAAAAAACCCCAAAACTGAAAAAAAAAAAAAAAAAAAAGAAAAAAAATAAATAAAGCAGAGGATAAGTGTTTTTATCAAGGAGATATTAAATATTTTTCCACAAGAATGTTTCGCCCCTGAAGATGTGAATTCAGGAGAGTCTCACAGTTCTGGGAAGTCACTATTTGGCATTAAAATAGCTTTGCTTCCAGACCCGACACCTCGTAGGGCCGGCTCTACGGGAGGAGTTCAGCTGTAGGCACTGTCCGGTGAATTGTCTTGTAGGCAGGGGATACCTTACGACTTTTATAGTAGCAACTTTGTATATTGAAGGAAATCTACAGACATGCTATGATTTTGAGAAGTGCAGTAGTTCCCATTAAATGCAGGCATTAAATTAGTTCAGACAAGAATATAATTACATGTCCAATCAACTTAGAGGTGCTGAGTTCTTGTTAATCTAATTTATAGCCCCGGGTCAAAGAAGTCTCTGCATCTGTATTTCTGCAATCCATGCCTGAAAACATCTGTAAGTGAGCAAGCTGGAATATTTCAGAGAAGTCTCTGCATTATCGCATCAGATGTGGGTTTTCCACTGTTCCTGTAGCCATATTTTATAGAGTGAAGGCAGGAAGGGTTGGTCACGGCTCGGGAGAACATGGTACTTAAGAACACCATGCGGAAGAGTTTTACTTACTGAAAAAATCACGGCTGGCGTGGATTAACTACCACAGGTTCCAGATTTCACCTACTTTAGTCCTTGTCATTTAGTCCCACCCTGTTATATTCAGCTGTAATTGCTGCAGGGAACTCAGAGCAGTGTATTTGTTCTCATCTGCCTTCCGAGGGCACCGAAACCCCCAACCACCACAGGAAGGCACAAAATCTGGTTGTGCAAACTGCTTTACTTTTGGGGGGGGAGGTAGGGGGGTGTGTGTGAGAGGGTAGGTCTCACGGAAACCCCTGAGGGACAAGAATCTGGCATCAGGCATTTAGGATGATTGTATTTCTTTTAGAGAGACCATTCCCATGGAGAAACTTCCCCTGGGAAAGCAGGAGGAGCAAGAGGAGTCCCTGCACTGCACCCCTCGGGGTTGGAGGGATCAACTTAATAGGGCCCTTCTCTAGAAGGCTCATAGAATCATGGAATAGTTTGAGTTGGAAGAGACCTTAAAGCCCACCCAGTGTCACCCCCTGCCCTGGGCAGGGACACCTCCCACCACTCCAGGTTGCTCCAAGTCCCCTCCAACCTGCCCTTGAACCCCTCCAGGGATGGGGCAGCCACAGCTTCTCTGGGCAAC
>JAOTQQ010000023.1:63888468-63903304 GCA_026546715.1 Gallinago undulata
TGGTGTGGTGGGAGGTGTCCCTGCCCAGGGCAGGGGGTGGGACTGGGTGGGCTTTAAGGTCCCTTCCAACCCAAACCGTCCTATGGTTCTATGATCTCCTCTCATCTTTGAGCCATGCGACCTTGTTCGTATTCCACCTAAGTGGAATGGCAGTCAGTTTATAAAGTGTACTTTAAGTGGAGCAGACTCCAGCGATGTGCTGTCCCACAGCATCCTCATTCTCCACATTCCACCTCCAACTGCTCATAAAGCTGGCCGCTCACTTCAGTGGGCAAAGCTGTGTTACTGCAAACAGCTCTGAACGCATAGTTCATTCCCAGAGGGATTTAAAAAGAATAAACTTATCACATTCTTGGAAGAAGAAAGAAAAGAAGACAAGACAGCCTGGATAAAATTTACATGGACAATTTCTATCTGTGATTCATTTTAAATTGAAGACTTACGGGCAATGTTAAAATATTTGCATTCAATTTTTTTTCATCCGTGTCCTCCATGACCCCTACTTAGAAATATTTAATTTTTTTAATATATTTTATAGGTCTGCATTTTCCAAAGGAATGGAAAATACCAGATTATCAAAGTCATCACACTTCCCAGAAAATTGCTGATTTCAATTAAGTCCCAGGGGAAAGGAGGCAGGTTTTGAAGCCACTTTGCCTTTGTGTTAGGTTCCTGCCAGCTTCTCCATTGGGTTGGCCTTTGGCACCCACCTGGCCACATGGACTCTAGACTTCTGGCAGGGTGACAAGGACTTGAGAGCCCAAGGACCTGAGATCCTTTAGACAGCACCTTGGTTGCCCCAGCTCCCCGGGTTTCCTAGAGCTCAGCTCTGCCACTTTGGCATAAAAACTTCCTGAGCCTTTTTCAGAGGCAGCCCAAGAGCCTTGGTGATCCCAGTCCCCTTCTCCATCAGGTGCTGGCCCAAGCATTGATCCTCCCCTCTCTAGGTAGTGACAGTATTTCCAAAGAATGTTTTCACACTGATTAAAATGACATTTTAATGATCTAAATTTCATACAGATCAGGGACTCCGAAGGTCCCGTTTCAATAAAGGGTGACCTGACATTTCACTTTGGTGTCTCTCTGTGTTTCTGAAGGGTTTTCCTCGCCTACGGCTTGGTCCAGGAGCAGATGTATTAGACAAAAGGAGAAACTACTCACTATTTCTACAGATCCGAGCGCCACCTGCTTTAGCGAGCAGCTCCGTGGGCACTTTTCAAAGACATCTGGGACCAGCCCCACAGCCACTAAACCCAACCACATTTGGCAAAGGTCTGGTGTGACAGGCTCAGGTCCACGTCACAGACGGTCACACCGTAGGGTAGAGACCTCAGGGGCAAGAGACCAGTCAGTGTACGCGTATTGCAGTAAGAGATTACAAGGGGTGGGATGCTTTGTCCAAAGAATCTAGAGCAAATAGACCCTTGTGTTGACCTCAGCCAGGAACTCTAAGAAGCTACTTTAAAAAAGTACTTTTGAAAGTGTTAACCAAGATGTCCCTGTGCCCAGGAAGGTAACTGATGTGCTCTGAAAGGGTTAGTTGCTCTCAGTGAGAAAACAAAGGTTCCATCAGTCTTTAGCCTACAGTATTGAGGGATTCACAGGGACTCTTCCACCTCCATATTGCATCTTCCACTCAGTCACATTTAAAATTAAGAGATTTAGCCATCACAGCTTTAGTCTGATTTAAAACTATGCAGAAAAAAATCCAGCAAAATCTGCTGTGGCTGGGAAATCCAAGTGACAAAGTTCTTTTTTCTTTATAATATGGCCTACATGTGACTTCCCCAGGTTCTCAAACTGTGAAATGGAGATAAAAGTTCCTTGATTTTGGTAAGAGCCTTAGGATCTGTGGATAAAACCACTGCTGCTGCAAATCAGGGCCATTGAAGTGGGCAGAGAGCCCACCTCACTTCAGTTAATGTTTTGAAGGACCAGACCTCACGCTTCAATCCCACAGAGAGCCCGGGACCCTTTTTTACAGAGTTTCATTTTTTCATGTCCTTGCTCATGCTCAAAGGTAGCAGGGGCTGGATCACCCGCTGGCCTTCCCTCCCACCACCCACGTCCCTACAAGAAATAAAGTCAGTTCCTCTGGCTTTAAACTAAATCCTTCTGGTTTAGCAATGCACATTTCTACTTAGGCAATAAACATCTGTTGGCTGCCATTCATTAATATTAATTATAAATGGCCGCTAGCTCATGGGATCCAAGTCCACCAGCTGAGATTTTTCCAGCCCTGACCTTGTTAGGGTTTGTATAAAATGTGTTCAGAAGGGTCCTTCGGAGCTCGAAGCCAACCATAAGTGCAATTTGTGGAGAGCAGGGTTTAGATTGTGCACTTAGAGCGAGGGCGGTCAGGAGGGGTGATGGGGGGGGGAGGAAAGGGGGGGAACAGAGCCCGAAACAGCCTGCCTTTAAGCTTATGAGTTGTAGACCTTTCTGCGGGCTAATGGTGGGGGGGTGGGGGGGCGTTGTCCGTAGCGAAACCGGCCCCTCCATTAAACCTTACTGTAAATGAAAGGTTGCGTGAATTAAAGGTTGTTCATCTCATGTTTCAGGAATGTAGCTGTGTTTCATGTCTGAAGCCTGGTTTCCTTTTAAATGGAGCCCTTCAGATGACAAATGGGAGGGAGAATTTCAGACGGCGAAGGGGCAGAAGTAAATACATGCTTGAGAACAAAGCGGAGGCATAACTGGAGCTGTAAATCTTTATGCTGGGGCTACTGTTTGCCAGAGATATTGAGGAGGATTAGATTAGAATTGAGAAATTTCACTGCTGCGTCGTTTTGCTTGTAAACCAAAAAGTGATAGAAAAATCCCCACAGTTAATTCTGAAATTCTAGCCTTAATATCACCTGTAGATGTTTCACTCATGGACCGCCGGTTAATTCTTTTGCTACCATTTTGGATTTCAAGGAACTAGAAATAGAAAATGTAGGAAATGCCTTTCCTCAATTTTGCACGGCCGCCGCATCCTTAAATTATAAAGGGGGGTATTCTCCCTTTTAATTTCTTGCCTTTGCAAAAATGCCTCAGCAAAAATTACTGAAAAATAATATTTGCATCAGTGCTTAGAATTAGCCCATTTCTTTTAAGCCTAAGCATACAGCAATATGGCCCTCGTGGGACAAATCTTCATCTGCTCTTAAAAAAGACATCGCTCCGTTGGCAGAGAGGTGCAAGCTTATATCTGTGGTGAATTTCTGTAACGAGTTCACTGAAATCCCCTGTAAGAAAATCCAGCCCTACGCTCTTCCTATACTGATGAGTCAACGCTGATGAATGCAGGGAGGAAGGTGAACAGATATCTTAGCAATGCAGATGACTAAAGTGGACAAAATGAAAGGAAAGTTGGTTCCAGTTCCTTGACTCAGGACCAAGTAAAAGTCTGATCTGGTAAAGACAGCAGGAGTCCCTGTATCCATGTCGATGGAGAGAGCTACTTGAATTTGGATTATGGTTGGACTAGATGATCATAGTTGGACTGGATGATCTGAAAGGTCCTTTCAACCACAGGCAAATCTATGATTCTGTGATTTATCTCTGTAAATGTGCAGTACGCTGTCTCCATGAGGAAGTCTTACAGAAGGCAGCCAGCAAGAAAAAATTTTGTGGAAATTTTGTAACAATTTTAGAAATGCTTATCAAAGCATTATCTGGTCCCTTACTAGGCTGGGAAGCTGGACTACTATAGACTGTCTCTGATGGATGTTTGTCTAACCTTCTTAAAAACCTTCTATGATGGACATTCCTACAACTTTTCTCCTGATCTTTACCATCTCGGATAATACCAGTGGATGTCACCATCTCTATGAATATGATCAAGGGACTGGAGCATCTCTCTGATGAGGAAAGGCTGAAGGACCTGGAGCTGTTCAGCTGGAGAAGGGCAGACTGAGAGGGGACCTCATTGATGTTGAGCAATATGTAAAGGGTGGGTGGCAAGAGGATGGGGTCAGGCTCTTCCCAGTGGTGCCTGGTCACAGGACAAGGGGCAATGGGCACGGACTGGAACACAGGAAGTTCCATCTAAACCCAAGGAGGAATTTCTTTCCTGTGAGGGTGGCAGAGCCCTGGAAGAGGCTGCCCAGAGAGGTGGTGGAGTCTCCTTCTCTGTCTCTGTAGATATTTCAAACCTGCCTGGATCTGTTCCTGTCCAACTGCTCTGGGTGATCCTGCTCCGGCAGGGGAGTTGGACTGGATGATCTCCAGAGGTCCCTTCCAATCCCCACCGTTCTGTGATTCTGTCATCTCATTGAGAACGCTCTGATGCTCCTTTGGACTTTTGCAAAGGGAAGTCCTGGCAGCCAGCATTTTCTCTTCCAGAACTCTGAGGCTGGAAGAAAGCCTGGAGGTGGCAGCCCAAGCCCACCAAAGGCTACATCAGGTCTCAGAGCTGGCTGGAAGAGCCAACTGAGAAGAGATGCCAAGGCTGGAGATGCAGAGACCTGGGTGGGGAAAAGCAAACAGAGCCGCCTGGGTGGGGAGGAACAGACAAATATCCAGCGAGAGGAGGAGAAGCAGCAGCCAAAAAGTGCTCCTTTGTTTTCACTTTGTTCCAAAGGAATGCTGAAAATCCCTTTTTGACGGCTAGATCCAAAGTACTCTGAGGCCGATGGGGTTTCAGTGGGTGTTGGATGAGGCCTTTGGAAGGAAGGGAGCTGTGATGCTGGGGTGGATGGGTGCCCTGGCTGTGTGGGGCTGGCAGTGCTCTGACACGCTGCTATACGTGGAACTGTTCCACAGCCTGGGTTTAGCCCATTAAACAGTGCTGCCCGTGTCACCATTGGACTCCAGACACCCACTGCTGGACGTGCTCTGCAGCTCACATGCCCCACATGGTTTGCATTCTTGGGCTAAATGTGATAGATATACCAGCAAAATCCTCTCTTGCGTTCGTTCTTCCTTCCAGGACACACAGGCCGAAACGGTGAGGGGTTTAGCTCTGCAGGTGCCATGGGCTGGACGAGCCCTGCTGTCAGCAGCCCCTTCCCTTCGCCTGTTCTTGGTGGTCATACTGCCCAAAGGTGAGAAAACAGCTCACTGTGGCCTTCTGGAGAGTCAAGAGAAAGAAGTCCAAGAGAAAGAAAGCCAGCTGCACCCTGGGCTGCATCCCCAGCAGCGTGGCCAGCAGGGCCAAGGAGGGGATTCTGTCCCTCTGCTCCGTTCTCATGGGACCCCAACTGGAGTCCTGCATCCAGCTCTGGAGTCCTTAACATCAGAAGGACATTCTGGGATTCCATGACTCTAAGTTGTTGAGATACCTTGCTGTGGCACATGGCCTGGAAGAGGCTCATTTCCTCTTCCAGCTGAGACACAAATGTCCCTCCATCAGAAGGAGCTCTTTAAAGCACTGGAAGTTGGGGCAAGGGCTTTGGAAGAAGTGATGGAGGGAAAGACAGGCAAGCGAGGATGTGCAGGGCGAGGAAGAGGACACTGCTCTGCTCTTTCACCCGTGATCTCTGCCCTGTGCCAGGAGGAGAGAGAAGCCACAAATTGTTTCCTATTTGCCTTTGCCTGAAAGTCACCAGGGTGCGTTTGCTGAAGGTGAAGGAGAAGTAAAGCATGTCCGTACCAGGGAAGAAGGGCTGAGACCAGGCAGACCCCTGGTGGATTGTTTTAGGACTCTGTTTGACCTGCAGCAGCCATCTCTCCCCCAGGCCAATCTGCTATGGAGGGAACAGCCCCAGCTGCTCTGGGTGCAAGCCAGGAGGAAGACCTTGGCCTCCTGGCCAAGGAGTGGACCTTTGCTGACTTTTCTGTAGAAGCATAGACATAGCTGGGGGTTTCACCTCAAGCTGGAGCTGCTCTTCTCAGTCCCAAACATTTTTAATCAAGAGGGAAAGTTTTAGGCATGTGCTGGGAATTTGGTGCTGAATGAGCACCTTGATGGAACACACTTTGGAAGGGGGAGAAAGAGGGGTTCCTGAGGGGTCTATATTCCCTTCTGTTTTTCCTTCAGAGCTCAGGCATCCAAAAGACAGTCGGACAGCCAACTCTGGAGCACAAGGAGGCACCAGAAGGGAAGATCAGAAAGAGAAAAAGAGCGGATTTCTATCCCTTATTTGGTTTAGTGATCCAAGGATCACAGCCCTCACATCGTTCACATTTTAATGGAAGAATGCAGTCTGCTTTTTTTCCCATTCTCTTTCCTTACAGGAGCCACTGGCCACACTCTTCTTGCTCAGATTCGGCACCATTCCTGTTGATGTGAGGTTGATGCTGTTTATCATGTGTGGCGAGACATGGCATTACTATGAATTCATTCAGATTTTGAGGTCTCAGTTTGCTGGTAGTAACCTACTAAGACTTTCAAAACTGCCTGCTGTGATTTAAGTTTTGAGCATGCTACGATTAAAGCTCAAAAATGGCTTTTCCCCACCTTTGAACCGGCAGATCCTCTACTATTTTGGATTCACAAATTGCTCCGACTCGTATCAGTCCTATTTTTCCCCTCTTAACCCCTCTCACCCACGTCTCTTTTCCACATGCCGTGGCCGTGACCAGCCCCGTGCTGTCCCTGCCCCGTCTTGCCCAAGGCATCCCCAGGACACCACTCCGCTTTGTGTCGCAATTAGCAGATTTCCCGGTCCCCAACAGCCTTACTCTCGAGGGCTGGAAATGTGTTAAAGTTAAAGAGTCAAAACCCCTGCAAGGAAAGGAAATGAGAGGTCCTCTTGGCAGCGACAAACAGAAAATAAACAACCAAACTCTTCACAAGGCAGATTCCTCAATTATAGTAACTGGGGCGGGAGTGATGACCCGCCGGCGTATGCAGTATGTAAACACGGGGATGCAGTAATTAGCTCTGTGCTCGTTTTGAGGCTTCAGAAGTCCCGTGACCCGCCGTGGAGTAAGGTCGTTAGCCATCGCCACACCAGGGACACCCGCACAGGACACCCCGTCTCCCTGCGTGGGGAGGCTCACACGCTCCAGCCCCCTGGGTCTGGATGCCACCGAGCTGCACGTGAGGGAGAGGATGGCACTTTGGGGATGAGCTGGCACTGGGAGATCCTAATTTCCCATGTAGCAATGCTTAGGACTTAAATGTGATTAAGTGAAAATACTCAGGGCAGATTTTATTTTATTTCCCAAAAATATATGCCCTGCCTTATTAAGACCGCTCAGCAAGTCCTGTTCCCTTGGATCCCTTCTGTTCACTTCTGTATCTAGAATACAACTCCTCCTCTCAAAGGCACTGCTTTCTCTCTTATTCCCACTGTACAAAAAAAAAATAATATCACAGCATAACATCTGTATTCTCCTTACAGCATAAACCACTGCCTGACAAACTGCCCTGCCTCCAGGGGGTTACGATCTGGTGAATTTTGACTAAAATTGCCCCTTCCTGCTTCCAGGCTCTGCAAGGTGCCAGTTCCTACACTCGCCAGGGAAAAGGAACTCTGCTGTTCTACATCCATCCCACCATCTCCCCATGGCTGACCCTGAGTTATTGCCTGTAGGAGCAGGAGCTTTCTGTGGCCTGTGGTTGCACAGGACCGTGCTCAGTTAACGTTGGTTCTCCCCTTTGAACATCTGAATGCCAGCAGCGTGCAAATGAGTCAGGATGTGAAGAAGCGACAAGTGAAATGTAATATTTATTTGTTTACAACAATACAAGCGTGTAACCCATGTAGCCTGTCTGCACAACACCCAGCTTTCTAAGGTGTTTTTCTTGTCCATAGCTACACCCTTAGGCTGTTGGTGAGTGCTCTGCTCAGAGCATGTTCTCTCAAAGCACTCAGAACCCTCTGCTCTCTGTAGGGTTTGGTTGGGATTCAGCAGAAAGTCACATGGTGAGTCTTCTCCTCTTGGCAGAATTGCTCCTGCCTGAAATCATGCAATGCCTTCCCCACAGATCTTTTTGTGCACAATTCGGATATTTGGCCAGTAAAAGTCAGTATCTCACACGTTTGCTGACAGCGGTCCAAAGGGACATAAGGCAAAGAAAGAACACTGCTAGATAATTTGCAGTGTTTGAAGAGGTCTCAAAGATATGCTTTCCCAGTACATCTAATTGCCATTGATGGACATGGCTACAGGGAACATCTGCCTCAAGGTACATCCATCAGGGAAAGGTGGGAGCCCAGAAGATGTTCAGTGTGGGAAGGTAAAAGTGACAGTGCCCTGCTCTGGGGGAACAAAACAGAAAGTGTGAGAGAAAGAAGGGAGGAGGAAGCTGGAACTGAAAATCATACGGCCACGCAGACTGTAGAATGAACTCACCATCGTGGGATTAAATGGGGAGAATTGTGAAATAAAATCCAGTGAGGTTTGGATGGGACTGAGCTATAAAAGGACCCTTTATAAAAGCACATGGGAATTACTGCATTGAACACACTGGGATCAAACAATTTAGTGCTAAAATGAGTTAAAAGAACCTTTTAGGCTAGTTGGGCTATTTGTATCCTCATTATTCCCGTTTGTTTGCATTCATTCCAAAAATGCTAGCACCTTCTCCCTTCTCTCTTCATTTTATAGCACGAGAGGGGAAAAAAAAAAGAGTTGTAATAGACCTCACCAGCTTTAATGACACACCAGCGGATGGAAAGGAAAAAAAAAATCCCCATCTTCATCCTTTTTTATCTCGTTATGTGCTGCCATTCCAGAAACACATCCTTGTTTCTGTGCAATAGCGGCGACTCACTGACTAACATCCTGTCTCTGACCTCAGCTTCTCCAGAAAAGGCATGGAGACATCTGTGACGAGTGTCCCCCGTCATTGTGTGGTCTTTGCCCCAGCTCCCTGGGCCACAGACACCGATTCAGCGCGGAAATGGCAGAGCTGACCCAGCTCACTCCTTCACAGCCACAGAGAAACCATCATCAGCGCCGTCGGTGGGTGCTGGGGCTGCTGCTGGGCTTCAAAGCCAGAAAGCAAAACTTCAGAGCAATGCCCGGGCAGCAATGGAGAGCCATACAGTACAAAAGAGTGTTTGTGATATTTCTTAGCAGTAAATACAAGTGTATTTACTTCCCCTTCCCTTTCCCAAAGTGGTTTTTGTTGGTGCCTTCTCCTGCACTCACTGACTGAGGGAGTTGGGGGTGTTCAACCTGGAGAAAAGAGGGCTGAGACCTTCTGGCTCTCTCCAACTCCCTGAAAGGAGGGTGTAGCCAGGAGGGGTCAGTGTCTTCTCCCAAGGAACAGGCCATGGGACAAGAGGAAACGGCCTCAAATTGCACCAGGGGAAGTTCAGATTGGAGATTGGGGAAAAATGTTGACACTGAAAGGGTTATGAAGCCTTGGCAGAGGCTGCCCAGGGCAGTGGTGGAGTCCCCATCCCTGGAGGGATTTAAAAGCCGGGCAGACGTGGTGCTGAGGGACATGGGTCAGTGGTGGGTTTGTCAGTGGTGGGTTGATGGTTGGACTCAATGATCTGAAAAGTCCTTTCCCACCCAGGGAACTGTATGATTCTACAAGTGGACGCCGCCAGCCATAAGAGCAGAGCCCAGCTTGGTTTCTTGTGCAATTATTCGGTTGTTCAAAGCAGATCAGTTTTCCTCTGGGCAATAAGGGACAGGGGCAGTAGGAAAGAAGTCTCCTGGGCATTGAAAGCTTTGGAAGCTACTGGAAAGCTTCATCTTCTCGTTCCAGTAGGAATGGAAAGAAAACGGGTATCTTGATTCTGTTTCCTGGCTTGTCACCATAATCCATCCCTTAAAGGTGTTTTAACCTAATGTTTTATGTGTGAATTCCCTCAGTTTTATCAAAAATTATCTTTCCTAAAAAAAATTTTAAATTCATCTCCCTGTGAAGATGTATGAAAGTAAATGGGACAGACTTTTGTGGCTACTGAGGAGTATGTAGTGGTGGATTTCAGAACATTAACCCAACGGCTCTCAGACATGGACATACAAATCCCTAGGGAGCAGGCAGAGCTGGGACACAGGTCCCACCTGTCCCCATTGGTTTCCAAGGAATTGTCTCCTGAGTGTAAAACAGGCTCAAATACAGCCTGGGACTTGCTCCAATCCCGCCCCCCACCTGTATGCGCATTGCAGAAAAAAGAAAGGAAAAGATTCATGATTGTGAATGAATTCTCGTGGTGTGCAGTGTTTTTCAAGTACCGTTTGACTCATATCCCATAAAACAAGAAATCACAGTAAAATACGTGAGTAGTCTCTTCTAAAATACTTACTAGGCAGGAGCAGCAGGCATTTCTCAGAGAGAAATGTCCCATCTGCAGAGGCTGCCAAATTGCTATGAGCAAATGCACAACATTATCATCACTTCAGAAGAAAACCAGTTTCACAGTTCCCAAATCACAGTTCAGTGCTATGTTTTTCTCTCTGACAAAGTTAACTTTGGTAAGAAAAAAAAAAAAGAGGATAGACAGAGCTTGGAGCAACCTGGTCTGGTGGGAGTTGTCCCTGCCCAGGGCAGGAGGTGGGATTGGATGTTCTTTAAGGTCCCTTCCAGCCCAGACCATTCTATGATTCTTATGCTTTTGCAATGAACCAGTGAGTTACTGCTGGGTACCAGCAGCTCGTGCCGGCTCACGGATGTTCACACAGAGGGCAACTGCTCTATCTCTTCCATCCATCCTCAAAAGGGGGGAAACCTTGCCTTTGAGGTGGGAGGTAGAGGGGGGAACAGAAGGGATGGAGAAAAGGGAAGGAAATGGGAGGGGAGGGGGAAAAGGAGATACTCCATCACCAGTCCTGTGCCAAGCAGAGCGACTGCCCCGGGGACAGAGCAAGGAACTCCCCTGTGGCGCGAAGGGGAAAAAAGGGAACAACACAACTACGATCTCTGCTGGGTGGAATCTGTATCAGTTATTATTTCACAGACTCCTTAAGCATCTCCCGTTCTTAACATGCGGGGTGGCATTCGCTGGGTGCCGTGGTGGGGAATGGGTCCAACAAGCTGGGTCCATGGAGGGGTGGTTCTGCTGGCACTCTTGCTTAGGGGGGAAACCAAGCGGAGCTTCCCATGGCTGCCAGGCAGCGCTGGGGGCTTTCTCCCACGCTGGGACACCTCGGGCCACAAGCAGATGGTGGGATGAGGCCATGCTCTTCAGCTGGAGCTCAGGGTGGGAGAGAGGCCACAGCGCTGCGATTGCAAGAGTTTTGGTCTTACCTGGAGGGGATCATGGAATAGGAATTGGTTTGGGGGATCCCGTGGTTGAGGGGTGAAACTTGGCTGCCTGACGCCCAACAAAGAGCTCCCACCACGACATGCTTTTACGCTGGACCTTTTTGTCCTGAGCTCCACATGCAGCCCCTCACCTCGGCAGCCCTTTCAGCAGAACCCAGCGAGAACGTGCCTTCCCGTCCAGCCCACCCTGTCCTCTCTACACCACACGAAGCCCGTTTTTTGAGCAGCGTTAGGACTTTATTTACTGCAGGCACAGTTCTCCCCTGCCCAGAGACCACCACATCAACGGGAGCTTTGGGGGGAGCCTGGGGATTCAGAGGTGAGTTATTATTAAACAAGCACATCAATATTATTATGATGACGATAACGTGGTACCTTTTCCTTCCTTCTGACATCTCTTTCTTTGTACAATACATTTTCTGCTCTCGCTTGTAGCTGGGCAAGGACTGCCCCTTGCTGACGGGTGCTGTACGATCTCTCTGACCCTCACTTCATTTCCTCTTTTGAAACCACATGTTTTTCCTTTCTTTGTGCAAGGGCTCCAGGGACTCCACTCACTAGCTTCACAGTGCACTGCAACAAACATAGGACACGCTGAGCCCGGCCGGCGGCTGGTTCGTGCACACAACGCGTACGGTACATTGATCTCATTCCGCATCAGCCAAAGGGGGGCAAAAACTGACGAAATTAATCGGGATTTACAGCAATGAATGGGCAGAAACGGGGCTGCTGAGGACATACCGCGCAAAATAGCATCGAATGATTATGTCAGTGACTGTTTTGTATTTGCTGTTTCGTAATTCCGTTCCTGAAGTGGGGCAACGCCAACACAGCGGGTCTCAGTGGAACCAGTTACCGGGGCTCTGGTTTTGCGGAGGGATAAATCCTTGTGACTTCAGTGGAATTAATCTTTGCTCGGGTGAAAGGAGGGGGAAGTCATGGGGAGAAGCTGCTGCAGCTGCTCTCAGCGGTATTGAATTTAGAAAACTAAAGAGAATCAGAAAGGGCCGACTGATATCAGAAGGCTTTACGTTAATAATCAAGTCTCTTTGGTGGTCTCCTGCTTGGTGTTCAGCAGCCATCGCCTGCAGCGTGTGCAAGTTGTCAGTAGGCAAAGCGGGGGGGAACTTTGGCAGGGGGGTGCGGGCTGGACAGAAAGGCACGGGTTATGAGCCCCAGGGGGGTGACCCCCGAGCCTCCCGGGCCACTGGGGACCCCAGAGGTGTGCGGCCGGACACTGCCCGAACCAGGTGGGCAAAAGTGGGAGGGAGCTTGGAAGCTTAACAACCTGCTGTTAATAACTATCCTTCTCCTGTGCCGTCTCCTGCGCTCCGTATCCTTCTCTTGCAAAAGGAGAGTAAACATTTATATTTACTTTATGTTTAAGGCTAAAGAGCAGGGCTGAGGAAGGAGAGGCTTCCAGCCGCTTTACAGGGAGGAATTTGGAAGTCAACATTTTTCCAGCTTCAGAATTTACTTCCAAATTTTTCAAAACCTAAAAATAGAACTGACCCCAGGCAATCCCTGGGCCTTCCTCCAGTGAATTGTCACGCGGGTCACTTTGTTTTTCATACTACCCTGGGGCTCTCCTGTTAAAATATTTGGCCTTCACGTGCACAAAAAGGTTCTGTTTCCCCTCCGCAGCACTAAATGGCTTTTCCTCCTCGAGACTGAGTCTCTCTCAGAGCAGCTGAGGCTACAGCGCTTGGAAACGGCCATCGGGAAACAAAAACGATCCCTTCAATTTCTTTCTGAGACGAAAGTCTTTGCTTGAAAATAAAACTGTAAAAGCCATCACCGCCACCTGAGCTCATGTGGATTTGAGAAGGAAAATGCCAAACTACTCTATGATGTTTTTATTCCTGCTTTTCTTCCCCTCTAAAACCAGGGAGGGCCCTGTGTGGGGAGGAGATCTCCATCACAGCTGGACTGTGCCTAAGTGCTCCCCGGTGGCCGGTGGCTGAGGAGGTCACCTCTGCCACTGCAGTCCCCAGCCCTGGGCCACCACAACCCACAGCCACCATAGCCAAACCAGGCCAGCCTGGCGGCAGCCTCAGCACACCCAGGGCAGGGGGTGCCCGGAGGCAGGTCTGTCTCTGGTTCTGCTCTGGGATGGAGCAGACTCTTAGGTGTGGTGGCCTCCAAAAGTGCCATGGGCACCCGTGAGTCAGAGGCTGATGAGGGACAAAAGGAGGTCTCTTCTCTGCAGCCGGTGAGTCACAGGAGCATCCCTTCGGTCGCGGGGCCATGCTGTTCTGTGCCTTATTTTAATCCTCAGTCTCTGGAGACAGGTGATGGTGCTCATACACCATTTTGCTGTGTTTTTTTCCCCTGTTTTGGTTTCTAGCCTTCACCTGTGTGAGGGTCCCCTTCCAGAGCGAGCTTGGGAGGCGGGGGGAGCAGGGGGAGCCAAAGCAAAGCAGTTAGTGCTTTCATCTTCCAGCTGCGTGGGGGGCCTGGCTCGGGGTCTGTGAGTGATGCTGCGGGACACGGTGAGGGAGAGATGGATGTCGTTCTCCCTCAGGGCAGACCAAACGGCCCTCGTCTCCTGAGGCAGGACGTCCCTCAGCATCAGGGCTGTGTGTGTGGGGCTCGACCACGGCAGATTTGGGGGATACCTCGAGTTTGGTGTGCTAGGGGACACGGCTGGCCATGCAGAACATCTCCCTTTGAAGCTGCCCTTCCCTGGTGGGGGTAACCCGTCTTGTTCTTCCTCAGAGCCCCCCACCCCCTGTGAGAAACCCCGGTGTGATGCAGGGGGACGGGACTCACCGATGCTGGTGCACTCCATGGTGTGGTTGTTGGCTTCCAGCCCGTCAGGGCACTTTTCAAGGCACTTTCCGCTGTACAAGTAAAACCCGCTTTTACACTTTGTGCAGAAGTTCCTGGTGAAGCAGGTGTCACAGTCAGCTTTGCATTCTGCAACGCAAACAGTAGACAGCAGCGTTGGTGCTCTGCCACCACGGGGTCCCTCTCGTGCACCAGGATCACACAATTCTAGCAACGTTACGCAGTCATCAAAGGGAGCAGAGTCTATTGAGTGCACCCTCAGCAAGTCTGAGGGGATTGAGTGCACCCTCCGTAAGTAAGTTTGCAGGTGACACCAAAGTAGGTGGGAGTGTTGATCTGCTTGAGGGTAGGAAGGCTCTACAGAGGGATCTGGACAGGTTGGACCAATGGACCAAGGCCAAGGGGTTGAGGTTTAGTAAGGCCAAGTGCTGGGTCCTGCATTTTGGTCACAACAACCGTAGGCTACAGGCTTGGGGCAGAGTGGCTGTCCCCACAGCCACATGGCACAGGGACTCATTAACCCCACCGGGCAGGACTGCGGGCCCAGCTCCATGCTATCATTCCAGGAGAAAGAAAAATATCCCAGATTTTAGAATCTCTTTAAGACTGTTTTGCATTGACACCTTTTTTCTATTTTAAATGGCTCCCTGATGTTCAGTCAGATGTCCTGCTGTGTTTCATGTGTTCTCTGTATGACTGCCCAAACTGGCATTAGGTGACGTATTTCCCAGGCCTCAGGTATTTTTAGGAGAGATACATGCAAACCTGGGTATGGCAGAGCTTATGCCTGGCGTGCAAGGCCACGCACTGCTAAAAAGTGAGCAAACCCTTCACAGCATCAACACAGGGACTGGAAGGGCCTCTAAGCTCTCCCCGGAGCCTTCTCTTCTCCAGGCTGAACCCCCCCAACTCTCTCAGCCTGTCCTCCCAGCAGAGGGGCTCCAG
>JAOTQQ010000023.1:63909849-63923714 GCA_026546715.1 Gallinago undulata
TTCAAGGCCAGGCTGGATGGGGCTTGGAGCAACCTGGTGTGGTGGGAGGTGTCCCTGCCCAGGGCAGGGGGTTAGAATTCAGTGATCTTTAAGGTCCCTTCCAACCCAAACCGTTCTATGATTTCACTCTCTCCATCTCCCTGAAAGGAGGGTGTAGCCAGGGGGAATCGGTCTCTTCTCCCAAGGAACAGGTGATGGGACAAGAGGAAACGGCCTCAAGTTGCACCAAGGGAGGTTTAGGATGGATATTAGGGAAAATTTCTCCACTGAAAGGGTTATTGCACATTGGAATGGGCTGCCCAGGGCAGTGGTTGAGGCCCCATCCCTGGAGGTGTATAAAAGACGGGTTGACATAGAGCTTAGTGACGTGGGTTAGTGATGATTTTTATCAGAGTGAGGTTGATGGTTGGACTCAGTGATCTGGAAGGTCCCTTCCAACCCAGACAATCCTCTGTTCCTATGATTTTCTGCCTGACGCTGGCGTCCCAGCTGCCACTCCTGTCTTCTCGCTGGCGCAGCAGCAAAGCCTCTGTGTGTGTGTGCGTGTGTGCGTGTCCCCCCCACCCCATTTGCCCCTCTTTTTTCCTCCTTTAGGAACACGGGAGACTCTCCGGGTGGTGTGTTGCACAGCTGCCGGGCACGTCCCGGCTGTGCAAGGCTCGCTGGGCTCCCGCTCTCAGCATTACACAACTGCGGCCGCGAGCGCCAGCCTCCCCTTTCCCACAGGGTCTTTGGAGACCGGAGCTTTTCTCGCAAAGTTTTGTTTCAGAAACCGCAGAAAGAACAGCAGGATGTAACAGATTTGACTTTCCGTGCTGGGGACTGGGGAGAAGGGTTTAGACGGCAGAAGCCCGTAATCCCGCGTCGGAGGAATGATTTTCTACTACCATGTTTACAGCGTTAAAAAATTAATAAGGCGGAGAGCGAGCCAGCCCGCTGCCTTGGCGTGGCTCAGATGTGCCTCCGCTCAATTGCTTAATACCCTCTCAGTTCTGTGTATTTTCCTAAGTGGAACCGATCAGAAGTTTGTGCTGAATGAAATAATTTTTCCTGTGTAACGATTAAATTCATACCATAGTGGGGCTAACGAGGAGCCCAGAAGCAGGCTGTTTGCAGTGGAACTCTGCTGGACTGCTGCCTGCACACACACACTGACTGGAGCCCCTCTCTTTAAATTCAAGTCTCGCGTCAAGATTTGAACACAGAGGGTCGATGCTAAGGAGTATCGCAGTACTGGAAAGTCTCTAAAACTTGTTTTCTACCATTTGTAACGAGGGGAAACTCTGCTCTGAAGTTTTCATACGGGAGAGAGGGTGAATTCTCCAGGCTGAGCGCACCATCCATCTGTCAGAGACACAAAATACTGCCCAAAATTCCAGGCTGAAATTAACCATTAAAATATTAGCTCTAGTGAGTGTTTCTCCGCTGCAGGGCTGTGTTGTGAGGTACGTGCTATCGACACTCAGCAAAGCATGACCCAACTATTTTCGACTTTTCCCTCGTGCCACTGGGACCCCTGCCAGGCTGGAAAAAAAACAGAAGTCAAAGCTTTTTGAGTGCAAAGCGTGAACGGTGTGCTATGAAATCGAGTTCGACTCTGATGGAAAACAGACAAGAGACTTCATCACCAGCCAGCTCTGGTGGAAGTCCAGGCCCATCAAAGTCAACTGCAAGAAGGTGGGGGTGAGGATTTCAGTAAGTTCTTAATGAACATTAGGGCAGCCCGTGGTTCTGAGTCCAGTGATCTGATTTTTAACTCGGTGATCTGTCTTCTGAATACCGCCAGGGATGGTGACTCCACCACTTCCCTGGGCAAACCTTGGCAGAGGATGCCCAGGGCAGTGGTGGAGTCCCCATCCCTGGAGGGATTTAAAAGCCGGGCAGTCATGGTGCTGAGGGACATGGGTCAGTGGTGGTTTTTGCCGGTGTTGGGGTGATGGTTGGACTCGATGTTCTGGAAGGTCCTTTCCAACCCGACCCTACGATTCTGTGATTTTTAGAGGGCGGTGTGGTGGAGTAGCCGGTTTGGAGTGGGGTTAAGTAATAGGACAGGCAAGATTTAAGGAGGCATCTGATTCCTGAGAAATGGGCTCAGGCTCCGCGTGCCTGGCTCTCCTTGTGCGGGAGCTATGAATGGCACGCAGCAAGGGCTGGCTCCATCGCCCCTTCTGCCGCTGCCCTCCCTTTGAAGTCTGAGCCCTCCCCTCCCACATGAAAGAGATTTAGAGCTCGCACCCGGCATCGTTCCCTTCCCCAAAGCCCTAACACCTCTAACATCACCGCTGCGATGCAGCAATGCATTTTGCGGGCCAGGTAAAGCCACGCTAGGAAGGTTTTGAGGTGAATTATTGGGGTGCTGGAGAGGAAGTCAAGACTATTGTCCCTTTTGTGGGTGGAGATACAGCTCATTTTTTGATGCAGTGCTGTACCACCACTTCTCTGGGGATCTGCGCACCCACCGGCTCAGCTGATCGCAAGAGAAAATGAATTAAAATCAATTAAAGCTGATTGGTGGTGTGTTGTGGCTGGGTTTTTTTAAATGTAATATCTGTAAAAGTATGTTCTTCATCATAAGACCTCAGCAATCATTCACCATCAATCAGTCATTCAGACCTTTCCCTCTGAAACCAGTTTGCCGGCAGCAATCCTACAAAAGGTTAAAAGATAACCTGTTTCACTTTGTTGGGAGTACTGGTTTTCAGTTATTTGAAAGGATTTTGACAAAATTATGTCAAAGCTTTTTTACAAAGTATTTCTATTTTTAAGGAGTGATGTGTTCTCGAGGAATTTTTTTCTTTCAATGGTTCTCTGAGTGGCTTTAGTTTGACATAATAATAGTAACCACGTAAAGGTGATAAGGAATGGTAAGATAGATAATTTTAATTTAAAAGAAAAAGGAAATTCAAAAGTAAGAAAATAAACTGAGGCCACCTATTGACGATACTAGGTAAAGAAAAACAAACAAAGTTATGCAATATAAAGCCAAGAATGAAATATCGAGGAAATGGGTTAGTGTTACGAGTGTTATTACACGACTTGGAGCAAGAACGATAAAGTCAAAGGTTTTGAAGCCAATTTAATGTGTTTCTACAACAGCAAAAAAATATGGGGAAAAAAAAAAGGCTTATACCTCTTTGAAACCAGTTTAACCCAAACTAAAGACAGAAGCGTTTGGAAGGATTAATGGTTAATCTGTGAATTATAACTTTTAAGGATGACTGGGCTCCCTAGAATTCCAACTTTTTGGAATGACCCGTTTGCTGCTTGGTGGCCCACGAGCTGCTTTTTCAGGTGTTGGAAGCCTCAGCCAGCTTCCAAAATATCCCTGGCACTTCACAGCAGCGCTGCCTTGAAGAACATTTCTCCAAGAGCGGCAGGAACGAGGAGGAAAGGACTGTTCAGTTCAGTTCTGTCACGCCATAAAATAATTAAGTTAAGCTGATGCAGAATAAATGACAGAAATAGAACCCGTTCCTGCAAACGGAACCGCCTAATAGAAGTTACACCAACAATTAGTTAGGCTTCGGTGAAAACCAAACATCCCCTAGATATTAGAAAAACATGAAATGACGGCAGTTATTTTTAAAGCACCCAATAGGAGGAATCTTTGGCCGGTGGCCGGTGGCTGGTGGCTTGTGGCACCCCTCGGTTGGGCTGCCATGAGACGGGGCGCGGATGTGGGGCGACCGCAACAGCATCGTTCCAAATGCTGGGCGGCTGCAGCAAATACTGGGATTTTTTAAAAAAAATGACACGAACGGATGCCAAAATGGAGCGAGCGGAAGGAAAGGTTGAACTGTGCCCTGGCATGAAACCATCCCTCCTAGCTTGACCCCGCGGAGCTGCATGAAGCAAGGGAAGTGATTTGCTTTTCCCGGGGAGGGAGCGGTTCCCCACAAGCACGTGCCCCTGGTCAGAGCAGGCAAAAATTGTACAAAAAGGGGATTCTGTCCTGGGGCAGAGTGATGGACCCTGTTACCAACCTGCAGAGCTCTGCGTTTCATGTTGGAAACGAGGGAAAATGACTGTGGTGGTGTGGGTTCCTCATCCCCAAAGCAGACACATGCCCAGCCCGCTACAGATGGAAAAGGAACAAACAGCGTGGAAGAAAGCAAAAGCAGTAGATGAACTTTCAGCATCTCCTCACTTTATCTTCTCCTCTCTTCAAACCACATCCTCCCCTGCACAGCACCACCGAGTTACATGCTTTGGGGGAAACCTAGGGGCTCCTGGATGTGAAGGCTGGTGGAGTTGCCGGTTTATGGTCTCCTTCTCACGCTGGAAAGCTAAAAGTATCAGCACCCACAGTTTCAAACCCCATGAGACAACTAACCTGCTCCATTCCTACGCCTATAAGCCAGGTTTCAGAGTGCCCGTGGAAGAGGCAGAGGACTGAAAATGCAGATATTTATTTAGGAGTCAAATAATTCAATTATTTGAATTGACAAGGAGTCAAATATTCACCTCTAGAGCCACACTTAAAAACTTTTTGCCTTGTCATTTTTGGGCTTCAGTCTCTTCATCATTCCTGCAGGGGAGGAACGGTACCTGTCTCTTCGGGGCGCTGAGGTGTTTAATTCATGGCTGTTTGCAATCTGTCCTCGCCTTTGCCTGCAATTCCTGCCTATTTTGCTCACGTCAAGCCTTCACGCGTGATTCTGTCCCTGGCACCGCTTTAAACCTTGCTTTATTCGGGATTTTTCTCATATATATCAGGTTGATGTGAGCACAGCTCCCGAGCCCCAGGTGCCAGTGAGGCACCAAGTTGTGGTCGTCACCTACACACCCTTTCCATGCCCAAATTTCAGAGGCAGGGCCAGGCGAGTGGAGAAGCCAGTTCTTTTAACTCTCTGATTTCTGCTACTTTCTGCAGACCCAGACCCAAGAGAAAAACCCCTGAACAATTACCACATAAGCCCAGGCTTCGATTCCTTCCCATTCGAAAAAGCCCCTCAGCATCTGTTGCCTTCACACCCGTGTCACAATTAGACTCAAATACCTGATTAAAATTAAGGATGCATTCTTGAATAGAGGCTCTTGTGCTTGGAGCAGACACGTATCTCCCCGAAGCGGGCAAAAGCCTAACTCTTAACATACTAGCTTTGAAAGTAATGCCTTGGACTTCTCAGCCTTTAACTAATTCAAAGTTTAAGCTATTTTTCATTTTTTAACTTCTCAACATTTTTAGGTAATTTCATAGTGGAGAAAAAGAAGTATCAAAGATTTTCAGTGTAATGACCATGTTTTCATGGTGTTCCAGAGAACAAAACCATTATTCTTTTCTCCTTTTTTAAAAGATTAAAAGAAAGAAATTCTCTTCCCTAATTCTGCAAAGAAAAGCATAGCTATGTGAATTGAAAAGTACCACTTTAATGTATTAACTTTTTAAAATTAATGTTCATGCATTTTAAATCACTGCCGTTAGATTGGGGAGTAAGGTTTCTAGAGGGCTTGGAGTTAGCAGCCCTGTCTCTTTGTGTCTCGGCAGGAGACCCAACACACATGATCATTTCATTGCTTTTTTAATATAAAGATTTTCAACTTTGAGGTCATTAAATAATTTCATAAGGGACTACTAAACTATATCCTGATGGGGAGGAAAACATTGCTTTGATTTCAGGAAGAATCAAACTGGTGTCCTATAAAAGGAGAGACTCAAAGCCCCTTCATTAATCTCTAAAGTATCTTTTTCAGCTTAAATCTGCTGTTTACTGTGTAATACTTTCCATACCCACAGCACATGTAACGCTCCATATGGAAAAGAGCCAGCGCAGCAAAGGTGTTCTCACAGAAAATTAGAAAGGGGTGTTCGAAGGGCAGCCAAGTGAAAAGGATGCCAAATGGTTGGGGAAGAGAACTGCGGAGATTTTCACGGGCATGTGAAAAAGAGAATAAATCCAGTTTTCGCATACTCTGTTGTGATTTCAGCCATCCTTAAAAAACTCCAAGGGGGTGATAGAATCTCATGGCAACAGCAGCAACAGCAGTAGGACTCCAAACACACGTGGGGTTCCATAGGACCTTCCACCCTCTGGTCCTCGAGGTACTTCATAGTGATCACATGAGATGCAGCTCCATCGTGTAGGGAAACGCTTTGGGGGGTGGAGGTGGTGTCATGGCCTTTCTCTGGGGTGCCTGCACCAGTTCCTTGACAACACGAGTTTGGAGAAGACAGGGACTCCACCACTGCCCTGGGCAGCCTCTCCCAAGGCTTGACAGCCCTTGCCGTCCCAAAGCCCTTGCTGGAGCTATGCTCCACTACTTGGGACTCAGAAGGGTCAGTGCATCACCTCCCTGCTGGTTTCTTCCACAGATCTCTAAGCTTTGAAGTGTCTTGGCACTACCTAATGCCCAAGAGCTGCTGGTGGCAGGTGGGGACACAGCCATGAGGGAAAGTGGCACTAGGATGTCTCCATGGGCTTCAGTTGCTTGGTCACAGCGTAGGAGCAGCGCTGTGATAGACCTTTCTCCAATCCTCCTGTTGTGGCTTTGTAAGCAAAAAGCAGCTCCGTGAAAGTGTAACACCAAAAGAGTGGCACTGGCACAGGACAGGGCTGAGAGCAGCTGTGTTAAAGCCTCGGTCGTACCTGGTCTTGGAGATAAAGATTTAGTAAAAACTCCATCTGGCTTTATGGAGTGCTTTCTCCACAACCAGCACCTCCTTCTCCAGGTGGGAAAGAAGCCCATCTGTCATTATGGGTTGCCCCTGAAATACCCGGTGCTGTAAAGCTCTCTGCTGCCAGAATTAAAGGTACAACAGGACAACGGGCTTCGGGACAATGGACAATCCCAGCTGCATTGTCCAAGGCGAGTCTCAGAAAGCCTTGGTGGTTCAACCACTGGGACAGTCTCAGGGAGGCAGTGTAACCCCAGTCACACGTGTGAGCCTCAAAGAAGAGCTCAGGCATCTTTCTAAGAGCACGCTGTAGCTTCACCACCAATTACTGTGCCCCACAAAGGGGCCACTGAGTTTCCTGCAGTGTTTGCCCGGCTCCTTCAGACGTCCCTCACCCCTGCACCCGGGGCCAGGGGCCGGGCATCTGTGATAGCATCAGCAACACCATCGGTCGCTCACTCGCGGTGAGGTGTGTGACACTCATCAGTCTGATTCTGATACCATTAAAAAAAAAAAAAAAAAAAGGAACATTAAACAACAAAAAAAGCAGATTAAAATGCTGTGGTTTTAATATAGGGTGGCGATCCAATATTATCTTTGTGATTGGAGAACTACTGGCTTCACAGGAGTCTTCAGAAATAAAATAAACTCCAGTTTCCTTAAAACAAACTCCGTGTTGTTGCCTTATGAACAAAATTGGATCTTTATCTCTCCTAGGGTTTCAGTGCAGCGCACGGGCTGGAGGAGGCATCAGTGTCAGCAAACAGATGGCAGGAGACCTGTTGGTTTTACCACGATACACTTGTGCAGGACAGAAGAGGGGAGAATCTGAAGAAAGTATCCTTTTGGTGTTCTCTTGCTGTGCCGTGAGCCACTTGTCTAACGCGGTTTAACGTTCGTGTGAAATTACTGGCAAAACACGAGAAAATTAACAGTGCCTCTTCGTTTTCTACAACCTAAACATGTATCTAAAATTCCTCAGCACTATGGGCTCTTCCTCAGTTTGTTTATTCTTTATATCAGAGGAAATTAAGAAAGCACGAGCGAATTAGTATTTTGAAGAGGAAGTAACGATGGAATGATGTTTCGTGTGAAAACGGAGTGAAATGACGGAACGCTTCCCCTCTTCCAGAAAAGCAGGAGCAACAAGCCAAGGTATTTACTGTTCCTGTCTTTTCTGAGCCGCGGTGTACATTCCACTTTGTTTCTTCAGACGAGCATCCGCGAGGGGTGTTTGAGGTGCTGATTGGCCCAGCTGTCCAGACTCTTCAAAGGTAAACGTGGGTCTTGTTGGGTTTAACTCTTCTGTGGACAGAAAGGGCGAGATCCTCTGGGCTTGGGGGCATCAGGCTTTGTAGTCACTGGAAGCAAACAGACACTTCTAGGGCTCAGTCCATCCCAACTGTCTTAAACCTCTGCCTAAGGATGAGATGGCCTGGGAATTGCCACCTGGTGGCCAAGGACTAGCCCAATTATTGGTGTTTGTGCTTTCAGTGCCCGTGGCCAAGGGAGAGGGTCAAATTATTTATTTGCACTGTACTGTAAAAATCAAGAGCCCTACCAAAGTATCCAGGGGGAGGTTTGTTCCTGGAGGGACATACGAGGTATGACCAGCTGGAATTCAGCAAGATTTGGAGGTGATTGGTGTGTCTGAAAATGAGATGGTGGCTGTTGGCTGGTCTTGGACCGTAACTTATCCACCTCCTTTCCACTTTTGAAAAAGTATGACAATGCCCTCTGTCAAGAGG
This sequence comes from Gallinago undulata, assembly GCA_026546715.1. Classification (NCBI taxonomy): domain Eukaryota; kingdom Metazoa; phylum Chordata; class Aves; order Charadriiformes; family Scolopacidae; genus Gallinago; species Gallinago undulata. Next base: position 63,918,214 of record JAOTQQ010000023.1, read on the forward strand.
ACTAATATGAAAAATGAACTGATATTCGTAAAGTTTTGAAAGATGCATTCTTGCTGCTGCTTCTTGTTATTACCATTTTAAGGTGAATACAGTCGCTTAGGGGAGGTTTGTGCAGAACAACTCCAGTTGCTCTCAGCTGTCCCAGCCCCTAGCTTCGAGCCACTCCGTACTAATGTCCCTCTTCCTTGAAGAGATGGTCTAATCTGCCTCTTTGTAGTTTCTCTAGACATGAGCGTCTCCTCTACCCGAGTTCCTGAAGCTCCCACTTATGAACAGATGGAGGTACAGAAGAAGATACATCACCTTACATCCTACTTGTCATTCAGCATCCTTGCAACTGTCAAGAAACTCGGGATCGTAGAACCAAAGAATGGTTTGGGTTGGAAGAGACCTTTATCATTGAGTTCCAACCCCCTGCCCCAGGCAAGGACTCCTCCCACCACACCAGGTTGCTCAAAGCCCCATCCAGCCTGGCCTTCAACCCCTCCAGGGATGGGGCAGCCACAGCTTCTCTGCGCAACCTGGGCACAGCAAAGAAGTCCTTCCCCACATCTCATCTAGTCTGGAGCCAGGCACTTCTGCTGAGCTTTGAGTCCATCTCAAGCACAGAAACTGATGGGGGCAAGTTCACTTCATTTGTGCTGGGTGTGAGTGGACCGTGCAGAGGGGAAGCTGGAGCAGATGTTACCCTCCTCTTCACCCTTGACAGCAGCCCAACATCTGAACCAGCGAGGAGGCTTCAATAACTTCCTTTCCCCCCACCCTTGCTGTTTGACTTGCTTCAGGTGATGATAAGAGTTGTATCTTCCCGTTTCACTTCTCTGGGAAACCTGAAGTGCCAAACTCTACCTAAGCAAGTTTCATCCTTCCTCCCTGCTGTGACACCCAGTCCAGGCACTCCATAAGCCACCAGGAGCAGCGATGGGAGTCAGCATCTTCCTGCTCAGCAGCTCACACCCAGCTTGACTTTATTCATTCCTTCAGTAGAGAGCTGAACTTGCCTACAGAAAACTGTGACTCCAAGTTTGAAAACGAGGTGATGGAACTACAATGAGAGGATGAACAACACAGGTGACTCCTAGGGACCCTCTAGACGTTGAGTTCCAGGCAGGGGACAGGAAAGTGGAAGGGAGCTGCCAGCTTAAAAGACTAGAAAGGATGCCTTCCACGCTTTGTCCCCGAGTATCAGACCCACCACCCCAGCACAGCGTCAGGGGTGCCTGGAGATGCCCCAGGACTTTTTTCTTGAGCAGTGCAAGGCGGGCACTGGAGCCAAACCCCGTGATCCGTTTTTTACCTCTTCTGCATTGGAACTGGCACACCCTACTCACCACAAACTGACAATATATAATTTAATTTAAATGGGAGGGAAAAAAATCAGCATCGTTTGTTGGGAGAGAAAATTCTGCTGTGGTATGAATATATGGATATGAATATGAATATTTTGCTATTCTGCTGTGAACGTGCACAGACATACACCTGCATAAGTATATGTGTCATACATATATATATCTATAAAACATACACACTCTGTTCCTAGACTATCATGTATTTTTTCAGCAAATAAATTGGCTAGAGTATAGATACACTTACACATCTTCACTCATCTCCTTTTGTTGTAAACATGATGATTCTTGATACAGTTTGGGGTAGGAGGGGACCTGGCAATTTTGGATTCTTTCTTTTTATATCTATATATCTATATATATCCATATTTGGGGCAGACCAAGAAGTCCAGGCTGGGGCTGTGAGTACTTTTTCAGCCTGATGGAGATGATGTAAAGATCACCCCACGCCCCGGGTGCTGCCTCCTCTCTTGCCCTTTCCTACCAGGAGCCCGGAGGTGGGACCTTCATACGAGCTTGTAAAGCGCCTGTTGCTGCAAACATTAGTGAGAGCCATCACTTAGGAGCAGTTACTTACACTTTGTTTAATCTCTAATGGATTCTTCTAAATATTTACAGTAGAACAGTTGTCAGACCAAATGCTGGAAATTACTGGCAGCTCCCCAGCAGCCAGAAAGGAAAAAGAGAAGTGAGAGGGAGCCCGCTCGTTGCTGCCTTCTGCTGTGGGGCTGTTGGGAACCAGGCTGGAACCTGGTGGCACTGAGGTGCTCCAGGGACCGGTGTGGGCACCAGCAGCGGGCACCAGCTCCGGGCTGGGCTTCGGCCACGTGAAAATGCCTCTCTTGAGGGAGGTGACTCTTTGCTTTGCTGACCCCAAAGCCAGTAAACTGCCTGAAAATCTGGGGGTTGCTCTACCGAGTGGTGGAGGAGCATCCAGCTCCTTGGGGGTGTCACCGTGGGGCAGGGTGGCTGCGTTGTTCCCTGCACTTGGGCAGGCTCTTGGTGGAACCCCCCAGTATCCCCCTGGTGTTGAGGCTGCCCAGCACGGGCTGATTGCAGCCACGTGGACCTTAAAATAAAATAAAGGTAAGCCCGTTGGGCTGAAGGAAAGCCTTTGGTGGGCTTCACCTCCACAGCCTCAGAAGTTGCCTGTGCAAGATGTGTGGAGGAGGAAGAAGAGGATGGGTGGCTGACAGGTCACCCACCAGCTCTGCCCAACGAGGGGGGCCCTGGGCAGGAGGGGGGTGCAAGGGCATCGCTATTTCCCAGGGCAGGGAGGGCACCCGAGACGGGGGACACTGGTGGGGCTCGAAGGCTTGAAGGATCATTGTCTTGCTTTGGAAAGATTGCCATTGATGTGGAAACGAGAGCTTTGCCTGACTAAGGACCTCTGAATTTACCCAGATACAGAAGTTTCCTGTAGTATTTGCTATTGTAAGGGCCTGTCCTGATTCTGAGACGTGTGTGTGTGTATGAATGCTTGTGCGAGAGGGAGAGAGATCTCACTGCCTAAAACTGTTCTGCCAAGATAAACTTTGGAGCATTTTATAAATTAACTCTGCTCGATGTGTTTATTTTTCTTTTGGAGATTCTAAAAGGAGACTGTTCAACTCATCTTATTAGGGGCAGCATATTTTTTTAAAGAGAAAAATAAGTTCCTACTCTGCACTGGAAAGTATTTGCTATTTTCAGCTAAAAGTATTCTTTCCTTCTGACCTGGCATATTAGATAAGATTTATATTTCTGACCTGACATTAGGTAGTTAAGATTTATTCTTCTATATTAACTTTACTGAGCTTGCAAGCTATTCATTTACAGCATAGGGAATATATTTATGGCAGAAGCAAAGAAAGTTCACTACGAAGTAGTAAAATATGTTATTAGGAGTGTCCCATAGACTGATGAAAATTGTGAGTACCCTTGCAGCTGGCTCCCTTCTGGCTCTTTTTTTTTTTTTTTTTCCCCTTCTTTGTTATTTCAACTTTAAAACTTGAATTTGAAGTCGGTTTCGATGGCGAATGACTTTAAAACACTCCAGATGATTCTAATCTATCTGCGTATATACGTACGTACGTCTGCCCCGTGATGGAGAGGTGCGGGGAAGGGGGGGACAAGGGGCTGGGGGTAAATCTGGGGGGGACCGACTCCTGTGGGGATGGAGCTGGTGGCCGAGGGAGACCCAGAGCTCCCCTAAGCTCTTCGTTAGCGTCCACCTGACTTAGAGAGAGGGGAGCCGCAGACTGGGGTGGAAACCTGGAAGGGCTTCAAGCTGGAGGCCTCCTGTTGAAATGGGTGACAAAACCTCCCATTAACTTCACGAAGACCAGAATCAGGCCCCGGAGATGGCTGGAAGCCAAAGGGCTGGATGGCTCGAGAAATAGGTAATAGGGCCCGGTGACTTTCACCAATAAATCACCAGCGCGAGCCTGGCCCCGCTTGGGTTAGACTCAAAATTGCTTTCATCTGATGTTTGCTTGAAACCGCGCGCGCTGTAAAGCCTTCAGGAAGAACTGGCAGCCCTGAGGGCCCTCTCAGCGAGAGGTGGGATCTCCCCCGTCCCCACGTCCCCACCTCAAAGAGCCTGGACTGGACCCCGCTCTTTACCGGAGGGTTTCTGTTTCAGAAACGGCCAGACTCTCTCTGTAAATCCCCTTAGAAGGGATCTTTTGGGGGAGGGGGCTATGGCTCCGGCGCAAGCCAAGAGGAGGAGGAGATATTTCCATCTGTGGACATTATTCAGCCGCTGTCACAAGAGAGAATAGAGATGTGCAGAGCTTTGAGGAATTCAACGTGTCGGGGCCACCAGGCGTTAGGAAGGCTGGAAATGGCTCGTGGAGCGCAGCGAGCAGGGCTGCTGGTTGTGGTTGGGCTGAGGAACTCCTCCACCCATCCCTCCTCCAACACCACGCCGCTCCTCAGCTGAGGAGAAGGACCTTCTCAGGCTGTAGGAAATGGGGGCCAGTTGCCCTGCCAGCCACCGTGGCCCTCTCCAAGTTGTGGGGACACGGAAAACGTTACAGAGAGGACTTTCCTTTCCCCCCATCCCCAATATTTTTGCGAACAGAACTTTTCCCACCAGTCCCTGAAGGGTCCTGTGCTGCTGCTTGGAGGGCAGCAGACCAGCCGGGTGAATATTTTGGTATCGTGTTTGATGTCCACTGACACATTTAGAACAGTTCAGCGCTTCCCACACTCCACCCCTCGTACCCTGGTGTCCGGTGGACCTCGGGGCATCTCTGTGTGCCCTGTGGGGAGACTTTTCCAGCTCCTTCCTAACCCCTACCAGGCCAAAGGCTTTTTTTTTTTTTGACCACGCAAGGATTCATAGCTTTTGTTTTCACAATCTGCCGTTGTACATCAGAGAAGCTGAAGTTCATTCACCGCTGCTTTCCTCGCACCCAGAAAGCCCCGGGCAGCTCCTCACGCCACAGCTCAGGAACAGGAATTGATGGGGAAAAAAAAAAAAAAGATTGAAAAAATTGATTTGACAAAGGGCACGTTATCCTCTGCCTTCCGTAGGGTTGTCTTTCTGGTGCGTCTGCTCTGGGTCACCACATCCACCTGCTGGGTCCTGTTCCCAGCTGGAACGTGGGCAGGTTATGGACAGAGGAGGAGACGGAGCTTCTCCTGAGGTTAGGGGGGAGAATGGAGTGAGCCAGAGCCCCTCTGCCTTCTGCCCCTCGGGGAACCCCCCGGTCTGGGACTGTCCCCGTGCGTGCTCCCGCTGAGCGTCACTTCAGAGCTGCCTCAAGAGACAGTGCCCAAATCCAGCACCGCCGGGATGTGAGGGAAGGGGGAAAAGAGGGAAGAGGGGAAAGGGAAAGAGGAAAGAGGGAAGGGGAAAGAGGAAAGACGGAAGAGAAGGGGAAGATAGAAGAGGGAAGGGGAAAGAAGAAAGAGGGAAAGGGAAGAGGGAACAGAAGGAGGGAAGGGGAAGAGGGAAAAGGTAAGGGGGAAGGGGAAGAGGGAAGGAGTAAGAGGGAAGAAAAAAGGGGAGGAGGGAAGGGGAAAGAGGGAAGAGGAAAGGGGAAGAGGGAAGAGGAGGAGGGAAGGGAAAAAGGTAAGGGGGAAGGGGAAGAGGGAAGGGGAAGTGGAAGACAGGAGGGAAAGAGAGGAGGGAAGGGGAAAGAGGGAAGAAAGAAGGGGAAGAGGGAA
>JAOTQQ010000023.1:63923814-63935059 GCA_026546715.1 Gallinago undulata
GGGGGGGACGGGGGGACGGGGGGGGGGTGGGAGTGAGGGATGCCCGGGAGGGCGGACACCGAACAAAAGGAAAAAAAAAAACAAAACAAAACACAAAAACAACAAAAAAAAAAGGGGGGCGAGTGAGTGAGGAGGAGCAGAGGAGTGGCCGTGGTGTGGGGGAAGAAGGACGGACCCACGGCGTGGGGTCCGTGGAGGTCGGGGTGTTTCGCTTTTATTATTATTTTTTTTTCCCGGTTGATTTTTTTTTATATATATTTTTTTTTTTGGAGAGGAGGAAAAAAAATTAAATAATAATAATAAAAGAGACAAAAAAGCAAAAAAAAATTTAAAAAAAATAAAAACAAACAAAAAAAAATATGAGTATTGAGGGGATATTAATCAAACCTGAAGGGGATACTGGATCTTCCAGGATTTATTGTGGACTGTTGTTGATATATGCTGTACAGAAACAAACAAAACAAAACGCGTTGAAACTGAACTGAACCTTGTGTAGAATGAAGAAGAAGAAAAAAACTAAACAAAACAAAACAAACAGCAACAGCAAACCAACAAAAGAGCAAACAAAAACAAACAACAACAAAAAAAACCATCCACGCGCAAACACTTACCACGAGCATTGTTACTCATTTTGTAAAATATTAGTCTTTATTTTCATTTTTTGTAAAACTTAAAACATCGTATGCGCATAAAGAAAAAAAAAGCAAAAAAAAAAAAAAAAGAAACAAGAATTAGGGGAAAATAACATTTTCCAAATAATTATAAAAAAAATTGTCCTGTGTCTATGTATCTATATCTGTTTTGTATTTTTTTCTGGTTCCAAACCAGGTTTCCTGTGATTCTATACTAATAATTTTTGATATAACCCTTTGCTTCTTATAATGAGTGCGATATATGTTGTCGAAGCTGTTCTTCAAGAATTAAAATTGAAGTGAGAATTTAAACAAAAATAAAAGAATTTAGCAAAAAAAAAAAAAATCAACTTATCACCCCACAACCCATGAGTCTTGTTGCTTGAAACATGCCAACAGTTCACCAAAAAAAAAACCAAACCCAAACCCAACAACAACAAAACGACAAACTAAACCAAACCCAAACAAAAAACCACCACCACCACCAACAAAGTCTCCCTGGATTTTTAACTCCTGTCTTGGTGTTACAAGGGAGAACTTTTTTTAAAAAAGAAAAAGAAAAGTGTACCTGTGAGGGGTAACCAAGTTGTGTAAACCACGTGATGCTCCAAAATGGACTTGGCAGTGGAATTTGAGGGCTGAGCTGTCGAGGCCTAGGAAGAGGGAGCAAGCGGCGACGCCGTAGGTGACCTCACCTCACTGGGAGGACTTCAGGGCAGACCCTCCACCCCGGCCCAGGGTGTCCCCGCCACCACGCTGGCTGGCCTACCCTTATTTTCAGAAGGTTCTTCTTGGAAACACTTCTCCCCAGCCCTCTGGAGCTCCCTGAACCTGCCGAGTTCACACCTTGGTGCTCGCCTTCTTCTCGACGCCCTGGCCATGGATTGAAGTCACCGTAGGCCACCACCCCGTGCGGCGGCCACCATACTGTCCCCATGACTCCTGCTTGCTGCTGGCATGGTGGCTTTCTGCTTTTTTTTTTGTGGAGGAGCTGGGGTGGGGAGGTTTGGGGGGGGGGGTGTAGGGTTTTTGGGTTTGGTTTGTGGTTTTTTTTTTTGGCTGCTTTTCTCTTCTTTTCCACCCCCAAAGGACTCGTGGAGCCCCACGTGCACCCCAGCGTGCGCCCCTCATGTGTACTTCCCCAAAAACGTCCCTCTGGCTGCTCCTCCTGGCTCCGGCCTCTGTGCTGGGGGGGCTATTCCCAGCCCATTAATATATAAATCCAACTGGAAGCTTGCTCGTTGGGTGGCGAGCCAGCACCACCGTTTTCCTGCCTGTTTCCCTGCCGTGGCACAAAACACAGGGCCGTGACCCCCCCATGCCACATGAGGGGCCCAAGCTCTGGTGCTGAGGGTCCCCCCTCCATTCCGGCGTGTCCATTTTTTTTTTCTTTTTTTTTTTTCTTTCTCCTTTTTATTTTTTTTTGGCAAAGAAAATTAAAGATCGTTTCTGTAATGGAGCTCCTTTGAAGGTAAAGGCTTCACAATGCTTCTAGCTGGTGGTGCAGATCTCTGTAACAGCTTTCAGTGCATTAATGTTTTATAGGATCTGAGACGGAGCTGTAAGAACACATACTACCAAGGGAGCTCTTTCTTAACGTATTAATAAAGCTGGATCTTTAAAAATAACATTCCCCCCCCCTGCCCCTGCATGCAGACACCTCCCGTGCCCTCCAAACAAGCCTGGATGCGGCAGGCTTTTCAGTTTGTGGAGTCATGGGCAATGTTTTCCTTTTAATTTGCTGTCCTCCATACTCTCCTTCTCTCCCTTCTCTCTCTCTCCCTCTCTCTCCCTTCCGTTTTCTTCTTTTTTTTTTTTTTTTTTTTTTTTTTTTTGCATTAACAAGATCCTTCAATCCAACCCGCTTGGGGTTTTTAATATTCCAGGCGCAGCAGATCCGAGGCGAGAGCAGCTCTATACAGTAGGCACTTATAGCTGGATAATCAACATCGCGGGCAGGTCCTCCATGGGGGCAGACCCCCATTTCAGGGTGGAGAAGGGGGCCTGGGTTCATAGGTGCTGCGTGGTGGTTGTTGTGGGGGGGAGGGGGAGGGAGGCAACGGTGGGGAGGGGGACACACACAGGGATGGTTTCAGACCTGGGCAACACACGGAGGGGGCACTTTGGCACCTTCCCTTGTCTCTCTCCCATGGACGCTGAGGAGGCGACAGCTTTGTTCCCGGCCCTGGTGGCCTTCCCCGGGCAGAGTGTGTGTGTGTGTGTGTGGGGAGGGGTCCAGCAGTTCCCCCCGCAGCGGGCTGCCAAGGGGGGAGCGAGAGGGGGGACGGTCCACCCCCTGGGAGGTGGTGGAGGCAGCTCTTCAGCATGGCTTTTTTGGTGGGATGGGTGAAGCGGGGACCCACCTGGGTTAAGAGGTTGAGGACAGAAGCCAGCAAACCAACCAACAAAACGAAACAAAACCATCAAAAATTAATAATTCACAAAACAACAACAAAAAAAACCCCAACAGAACAGCATAATAATAATTATATAAAACAACAAAAAAAGATAATAAACCAAACAAATGGGGATATATCAGAAGAGAAAAACAGGTCTCGGATTCTTCCAATGAGATGTAAATATATTCATTACAGTGTTATCCCACTGATGAAAACAGATAAACTTTTTCGTAGGTCAGAAACGTATTTTTCAATTAATTTTCATATTTATGAATAATAATAATAATAATAATAAAACAATAACCCACCGATTGCCAAGAAACTTGCAGGTGCAGAGGAGGTGTACGAGATGCACTTATTTCCCTGTATGTGCCTAGAAAGAAGTGTTTCCATCCCTTATTAAACTTTGCTGACAAGACGGTACCGTGTTCCGAAGTGTTAACTGCCCGGCCCGCGTTGTCTCGGGGGGCGGGGGGGCGTGTGGGGGGATGTTTTCCTCCGGGCCCCTCGGGCACTCACTCACACGGCGGATTAAAAAAAAAAAATTATTGTGTATGATCGCGTCACCGAGCGCTATTTGCTTTGGGGGGAAAGAAAAAAAAAAAAAAAGGGGAAAAAAAAAGGGGGGGAATTAAGAATAAAAAATATTAATTATTAATAATAATATTTGAATGTGGAGAGGGGCTGGGGACCCTCCGCAAGTTTTTGCTAACTTATTCTTCACCTGCAACATACTCTTTTTAAATCGGCTGCAGCTACATTTCTCCTGCCTTGTCGTCGCCGCGGGCCCGGGCGCTGCCGCCGGGGGCTCCGCGACCCCCCGAGGTCCTCAGGGCCGGGAGGGGGGGGTGGAGGGTGGTGGGTGGGAGGCTTGGCAGGGCATCCCCCCCCTTCCCTACCGCGCAGGGCTCCGCGGCCCCTCCGAGCCGCTGCGGCTTCGAGGGAAGGGGAAGGGGGGGTGGGGGGAGTGGGGGTGGTGGTGGGGGATTTGGGGAGGGGGAGGCGACCCTGCCAACCCCCAGCCCCTCGCAGGGGACCCGCTGAGGGCACGGCAGTTACAAAGGGCCCCCCCACCTCTTAGCTCCTGGCTAACTAGCTTGCCTCCTCCCACTGCCCAATTAGGCCTTTTCTATATATTCAAATCGAATAAATATTTGGAAATGCGGCTAAGTGGTAGGTTGAACCCCAGCTGAGGCGGGGCGGGGGGGCGGGGAGGGGGGGGGGGGCAACGAGGGGGGTTGCCAGCAGTGTCAGGGGCAGTGTCGGGGGGTCGTGTCCCTCCTCCGGCTGCCCGAAAAGGGGAAGGGGCTGCGGCTGCCCCTTACCCGGGCCTTCTTGACACCCACCACCCTTCCCGGATGGGGGGCAGAAAACACCGAGGGGGGGGACCGGGACATCATCCACCCCTCTCACCTGCAGGGGGGTGGGCGATGACCCCACTCCCAGGGTGTCTGTGGGGAGGAAGGGTGACCCCGACTTCCCGCAGACCCCTCGGAATTAAGGGGAAATTGGGGGAATTGGAAGTGGGGGGGGGTGTGCCTCTCGATGACGAGTGACCTGTCCCACCGCTAAAAGCGCGGATGTGAGAGACCCTTTCTCTACGAGGTGCGTGGAGGGTCTGGCGTGGAAATCTCCGCCGCGGGGTCACGGAGCGGGAGCAGGAGTCACGCAAGGGAAAAAAAAAAAAAAAAAAAAAAAGTGAAATTAATTATGAACATTCTAGGAAAAGGAAACAAGGTTATGAAACACTTGCCGACGCTGGTGTTTGCAATCTCCATGAATAAGCAATGCAATAACGCAGGGCAAGTGTGCGTGGGAGGCGCGCGCCGCAGAAACTGGCTGTTTTCCTCCCTCTGTTACCAATAAAAAAAAAAAAATGTTGTTGCTAAAGAAACCTGTAATAAATCCTGTCGGGAGTATTCTCCGTGCTGATAACGTGCATAAACTCTGCAAACGTATTACAGCGTCGGGCTTTAGCAGCTCTGGTTGGTGGGGGTGTCTGTGGATGGCTCCCTGGCCTTCCCCTGCAAACAGCACTCCCCTGCGCGGGGAAAAACGAGGAAAAAAAAGGCTGAAGCCCTACCTGTGCTCTAGAGGCACCCAGAAGAGAAGCTGGGAGTTGTTTGGGCTGGGTGAGCTGGCGCCCCAGGTGGGATTTAGGCTGTTCTGAGCAGCCCTGCTTCGTGGAGCTGATGCCTTCCCTCCAAGCACGGCCAGCAGCCCCCGGAGGGGCATCTAAGTGGCCTTTCGGTGGGTGGGAAGAGTTGGGTGCCTCCAAAAGGGCCTGAGAAAAAAACGGGGGGGGTGAGCAAGGGATGCTCAGCCTCCTCGGGGGTCAAAATGCTCTTCAGCCCTGCTGGTTGGGGGGGTTTAGGTGCCCTGGCACCGCTTCCCAGCCCTGCGAGCCAGTAGACCCTTTAACAAAAGCAAGGGGACCTCGCTCTTTTCTCTCGAAATGCAGGAGGATGCCCTGAACGCATCCCAAGCCCCAGCAGCTAAAATGCTCAGCCAGGAGCTGAAAATGGCAGTGAAATGGATTCTCCTGCCTGGCGGGACTCCAGCCGGTGCTGATCTGCTCTGATGAGCTGGTGGTTTATCCCCCGGGTTTGCCTGTGATCTCGGGTCGTTTGCTGGCACCCGTTCTGGCAGCGAAGAGGAGGGGGCTGGAGGGGTCTGTGTCCAGGAGCAGGCTGCCCCGTGTCCCGGAGTCACCATGGAATCACCCGCCGGATCCCAAGGTGGAAGAACTAACTTCCTACTGATATTTTTTATTATTTGCTGCGGTTTTGTGTTTATTGCCTTTTTTTTTTTTTTTTTTTTGACCCAGGGCTTCTTTAAGAGAAACACCCCAAAGTCTCTGCAGGAGGGACGCGAGCTGGGACGCCTCCCGTGGACGCCCAGCATCAGCAAAGCCGGAGCCTCCCCTCGGAGAGGAGAGAGCAGGAATGTCCCCTGCCAGGAATGTCCCCTGCCTCGCGGGGCTGTGGAGATGAGGGACTCGGGTGGTGAAGCCCTGTCCCAGACAGACCCCCAGCCCCCCCATTCCCTGCTCCTGGAGCCCAGCCTGGCCGTGGGAAGCCCCAGGAACGGCACCTCCAGGCTGTCCCAACGCCCATCAAGGGGCTCCTGCTTCATTTCAGGCTGCCCCAAAACCCACACTGCCCTGCAGGAGATACCAAAGGGCTGAAGCCCCATCTAGGACCTTTCAAATTCCAACGGGAAACGTGTCGGGACGTAAAACCCATGGAGGACCCAGGGCTGGAAAGGATAATGTCTCCACCAGGGCTCGGGGAAGGCCTGTGCCTGGGGGGTTTGCTTTCATTTAGAAGTGTGTGTGTGTGTGTGTTCCCCCCACACACCCATTTCTTCGTGTTCTGCCCCCCGACGATGCCGTTGTGTGGGGCTGGAGCCTTGGCACGGGGTCAGGGTGATGCTGGCAGCGGGTGGGAGCTGGGTACCCCCACATCTCTCCCAGTTCAGCTCCAGTCCCCGTGGCTGGGCTCTTCCCTACCGGCACCATGGGGAGGGGGGGAAAAATATGAGTTTTGGGCTCCTTTTCTTCAGTGGGGGCTATTTTTGACCACACGAGTGGATAACACTAGCGTTTTAAAGCGCAGGGTCTGTAGCTCATGATGTAGGAATGGGAACAGAGACCAAGGCTCGTTCCCAGCTGTGGGATCACCCCCGTAGGGTCCCTCCTTCTTCCCAAGCAGCGCTGCCCGTCGCACTGCTCACGGCAAAAACAGGGTTAAAGTGACCATTAATAAAATCTGTTGGGTGTTATTATGACGAAGCGCCTAATAAACAATTGCTCTGCCACCACCAGAAGCTTGGTTATTCTATTATTTATAAAAAAGTTGTAGCTCTTCTATTTTATTTTTTTTCCTGAGAGCCATAACATGTTTTGCACGAATAAATATTCTCCGGCCGTTTCTCTCCGCGGCATTGTCTGCGGCGGTAGCAGACAGGCAGACTTTTGTGCAAAAACCTACATGGTTTCAGCTGCCTTCTGTCATCTGATAAGTTTGCTTTGTTCTGCGTTATTTTGGTAAAAAAAAAAATAAAAATTGGCCAAGTCCTTTTGAGTAGTTCAGGCTCCAAAATTAGAAACGAGAGAAAAATATGATTATTATTTTTTTTTTAATTCTATCTCCTCCACCCGCCCTTTGCAACTTTTCAGTTAAATTTCAAGAGTAAAAAGGGACAGTCTGCTGTTGGGGAAAAAAAAGTTCTTAAGAGCATCCATGGCTTTAAGGGGTGGGTTTTCCTGTCGATGGGTGAGGGGACACGCAGGGTCGGGCAGCCCCTTAGTGCCAGGGGTAACTGGCAGCACCCAGACCCCCACCCTGGCGCCAGCAACCAGGGAGCCAAGAGAGCACACCCAGGATAACGAGTTACTCTGATTTTTAGGTCCCAGCTCAGGCTTTATTAGACAGAACTTCCCTTAGCTTTAGTGAAAGTCTTACCGCAAGAAGAAACGGGCCGGGGATTTGCAAAGGCTTCGTGCGCTAATGACAAAGCTAAAAAGAAGAAATTAATCTCGGAGTTAACTTTGTGGACTTCAGTTGGCTCAAGAGGTGAAAGTAATAAAATAGCTGTTCTTTTCTTGTGTTTAAAAGTGGGGCTGCCTCCCAAGCGGGCTTTATATCTCAGCTGTGAAAGGTTTGGGGCGTTGATTTTCCCTCTCGTGCGTGTTTGGGTCGTGCCATCCCGCAGAGGAACCCTTCCCAGCCCAAAGGAACAGAGCCCTCTCCAGCTCCAGTGGAGTCCATGGGACTTTCCCCCTCTGCAGGCTCTGAAACCATTCTCTTTAACATCAATTTATTCTGCCTGCAAAGAGAAAGGGGGCTGGTATTTGCCGACCCGCCGTGCTGCCCCAGCGTTTCGGGGACGCCCCTGTAACGCCAGCTTTAACCGGTGTCGGAAACCTCTTCAGGAGCTGAAGGAAAGAGAACGTGAAACGATGGCCCCGTCGTGTGTCAGGTACGAATCGGGATCTGGGCTGTGGCCTCCTGCAGCCCCCTGGGAGAACACAACTGGGAAGCTTCAAGCACAGACCCCCCCACCCCACCCCCTGCACCCGGAGCTGTAGGAAACCAGGGCAACCGGCCCGACCCGCCGCTGCTGCTTGACGCTTCCAGCCACGGGCTGCCCTCTCCTGCCATTTTCATCCTCATTTAATCACCGTCACGGCTACGGGACGGGCCCAGGGTTTGTGGGAACCCCGTGAAAGAGCTCTCCCTCTGCTCCCCTCTCTCGGGGCTGCAGGAGGGGTCTTCGGGCTGTCTCCAAACAAACACCGTCTCGTCCAGGGATGAGAGACATATTTTTCGTGGCACAAGAGATGCTCTTGTCGCCAGCAAAGGGGTCGACCCTGACAATGCCAACGGGAAAGCAAAAAACCTTATCAGAGGCACCCAAGTGCTTTAAAAGAGAACTAACGGTCCATCATTTCACCCCGTGGAGGGACAGGTTCGGCGGAGCTGGCAGCTGCTCCCTTGGCTGACTTCTGCTTTAAATTCCTGCACTCGGATATTAAAATATCTCTTTTTTAAAGCGTTGGTAACAACACCTATATTTTATGTAGAATGCGTAGCATTACGGCCCATGCCATGCCAACCCTAAACACACGTGTAGATATCAGTAATAAATATATTGATGGAGAACTATTAACAAAATTCCTTCCAAAATGCAGCGTTACTTTAACTAATAACGTAATTCCTCTATTTTTGGTTGACATTTTCCCTCCATGTAAATGACACCCTCCGCAAGGGAACAAAAAGCAGGAATAATGTTACTAGTTTTGGGGTTTTTTTTTACAAGTAACACTAGTTACTCGTGTTTTGTCGGTTCTCGCCCGGTTTGTTTTATTTTTGCAGAGCTCTGCTCTACACGGCTGCTCCGTTTTGGACTCCTCAGGATTCCCGGGCCGTAGGGAAGCGGCTGTGTGCCAGGAGAGGCAGAGGGGTTGCAGAATGGACCCCCCCACCCCGGCTCCTGACCCTGACGAGAAGCAGATGCTGGGGGACCAGCAGCCCCCTCAACAGAGGAACCGATGGAGGAGCCAACGCCGCACATCACCAACGGGGAGGAGGAGGCGATGGCCAACACCAGACACCCACGGGCTACTAATAACGTGCGTGGTGGTGTCTCTGCACCCCAGCTGCAGTCCCACCAGCTCCTGCCGACGCATTGACTCCTGGAGGCAGGAGCTGGGGTACAGCTGCAGAACTCGCTATCGCTTCGCTTACTCTAGGGATTTCCAAATTTAGCCCGTGGCTGGCTGGTGGTCACGGTCAGGCGGTCTGCTGGTCCTTCACGGGCCCAGAGCAAGTAGGACCTCATTTCCATCGGTCCGAAGGTCCATGAGGAAGGCGTGCGACTGCCAGTGCCAGGTTTTGAGGGGGGGTGGTGGGCTGCAGAACCAAACCAGTGCCTTAAGCCCACTCTTCCCCTCGGCCAACTGTAATCGCTGGCAGATGGCTAAAACTGCCCGTTTCTGGGTGTGCTGCTCTGGGCTCCATCCATCTCTCCTGTAGGACCCCACCAAGCAACTCCATTTACTGATCCCGACTGCTCTTAGCAGGGTAAAACCAGGTCTCTTTGCTGACGGCGCGTTTGCTTTCCAGCTTTTGTTGCTCGAGTTCTGCTCTGTCTGACTCTGGCATCCCCTGGGCGCAGCTCTGCCTCTCCACGCCGGACAGAAATTTAGGGTGCTCACACGGGAAACTTCAGTAGGAGTTTTGAGGAGCGAAAGGGGCGCAGACCAGCCTTTGCCGCCGGTAAAGAATACTGATCCGGCAACAGAGAGACAAAATCGGTAATTCTTCAGGACCAGCCCCTTCTGATGGGTGAAGTTAACGAAGTTTAAAGCAGCTGAGAGTCTGGCCCAGCACATTCTGCATTAGTCTCTCCAGCCTGCCTTATCCCTTCATCTGAAAATGTGGGAGTCCACAAAAATCTTACATGGAAAGGGGGGGCTTGGATACTCAACAAAAATAAGTAAGAGGGGCTCACTGACTGCCTGATGGCAAGCGGTTTGTGCCGAATTTAAAAATGCATAGGTTAAATGGAAATTTGAAAACCGTTCCCGAGCGACGGGTTTGGGATTTACGCCCGCAGTCGGCAACCCGGGGAAAAAAAAAAACAGAAATCTGGAGAAATTCTTGTGTGTCACAAACCAACCTGGCAGGTGTCTCCTTGATCCCTAGCAGGTTTTTTTTCCAACTTCCAGCACTCACTCGTAGCACTTCACAGATTTTTTAAAGCCCAAACGGTGGGTGCCCTTGGTGAGTGTAACCTCCTCTATTGCAGCCTCCCCAAACACTCACGCTCTGGTTTTTGCTTCGCACCGAGATGACACTAATTACACCGAAATGATACTGATTACACCGAAATGACACTAATTACACCCAAGCGTGCTCTGCAGCCAGCCCGGCCTGAAGCCCTCAGCCGGGGGGCGATGCACACCGTGCCCAGGTGAGCTCCTCCGACAGTGATTTGCCCCCGCTGCCAAAACGGGGAGCCCCCTTTCCTTTCCGTCCTGCCCCTCTCCAGCCGCGATTTCAGCCCCTTGTTGGGCTGGGAATTTGTCTCAAATCCTGCCTTTTAACCAGAAAACGTCGCACGAGTCCCCGCTCCCTTCCCCACCGGCTGCCGCTCACCTCACTATTTGCACCCCAGGCAATTTTATTTTATTTTATTATTTATTTTAATTTTTTTTTGCGGGAGAAACCCCGCCGCTGGAGGGGATGCCCCGGGCTTGGGGAGGGGGGGGGGCGGCGGCCCGAGGACCCCGCCGGGCGCCCCGGTACCGGGAACCGCCGCTGCCCTGCGCCCACCCGGCACCGGGACGGGCCGGGAGCGGGGGTGGGGGGTGAGGGGGCAGACCCTCTTCGTGCCCCCCCGGGAGCGGGGCGGCCGCCGTACCGAGCACCTGCCGGCGAGGGCTGCCCGCCGCGGCGGAGGACAGCAGAGGTCGCCGCCGGCCCGGCTCTGGCCGCCGCGACGAGCACCAGGTGCCGGGGGCGAGGACGGGGGGGTACGGGACGGGACGGGACACACGACACCCCCTCCGCGACCCTCACCCCGCGGCCGGGGGGGTCCTGCCCTCCTACCCCCGCTCTGCCCCCGACCCGCCGCTCAGCCCTCCGCCGCGCCCCTCGGGGAGCCCCATCGGGGGTAAGGGGGGGGGGGGGGGGGGGGGGCCGGGGG
>JAOTQQ010000023.1:63945331-63970187 GCA_026546715.1 Gallinago undulata
CCCCGGCGGCCGGGGGGGGGGACAGGACGGCATCATCCTCCTCTCCATCCTCTTCCTCCTCTCCGCTGCCTCTCAGAACCCGGGGTTGTGCTTCTCCAAAGGCAGCCAAAGCCCCAAGGTGTGATTTGGTGCTCGGGGATATGCTTTAGTGTTGGGTGGTGTTTTGGGTGGTGTGGGGCTGGGTTTTTTTTTTGTTTGTTTTGGGGTTTTTTGGTTATTTTTTTTTTTAATGATTGGACTTAGATGATCTTAAAAGGTCCCTTCCAACCTAGGTGATTCTGTGATTCTGGGATTTGTTGAGTCCATCGATGGGGGGGGGGGAGGGGGGGAACACACGCCTCTCGTTGCTGCAGCTTTTCTGGTGGCATCTCACTCAGTCCTGCTCATGGTCACACAGCGGTGACCGCCCCCAGGGCTGTGACCAGCTGTGACCACTCTGCAGGATGCAGCCTACCTGGCAGGCTTTTTTATTTTTCTTTTTTTTTTCTTTATAAAATTCACTATTTCTGTGTTCTCATCTGAGCTATAAATAATTTTGTTTATACTTTGTTTATACCCCCCCCCCCCTTTTTTTGCATTTTAACAAGCATGGGAGATTTGATGTCATTCTGCACAGCACTCCAGGATTTTTTTTTTTTAAGCAAAACCAATTCCAGTTCGAGTATTATATGAAAATAACAAAGGTTTATAAAGTGTTTGTCCTGCAATGTTTACTTTCTTTCCAGCCAAACATTTATAAATAGATTGAGAGAAATGTGGCAAAGCCCCAAAGTCGTCCACTAACATATTTCATAAGAAACTATAGTGTGAAAGGGGAATAAAGGAGCTCTCTTGGAAGTGATGTTTGTTAGTGAATTCTTTGTCGTGTAGGGGGATATGATGCAATATGTCACGTTGACCCCTCGGAGCCTATGGCATACTGATCCAAATGTATTCCTGGAGGGCCTGCAGTGCAGTACATGAGTTGTAGTCAGATTGAATTTATCTACACATTTCTGCAGCTAGAAGGATGCTTCGGTTTTGTTGGTTTGTTGTTCTGATTTGCTTTTCTTCCCTTCCTTTCTTTTGTGGCTTTAGAAAGCTAGTAACTGAGAATCCATCACATGCTGGGAAGTGATGGAGCTAGTTAGTAAGAAATCCAGTTTCTGTGTCTTCAGGTCCAGGCAACTACAGTATGTGTTGTGGGTTTGTTTTTTTTTTCTCCAGATATCTTTCCATCTCACTGCCTGGCAAAGAGAGGAGAAAATTTATGCATGTCCTTTATTCCCTCTTCATTATAACATATGAAACTTACGGAACATGCTTGATGTTCTCTTTGTTTTTCATTAGAAACATTGATAAATTGCTTCCGAAGACTCTGTGTCTTGTTTCCACTGGGCTCTTTCTTAAAAATTCAGTTGCTTTTCCTGTGGTCCCTTTTCTTCTGTTTGGTATCTCACTATGCTTACAACCCTTTGCGGCTCCCCCAGAGTGAGGAACAGTGGGAGCATTCCAGGATCCATGGAGGGACACTGGTGGTCGTTGTGTGGTGCTCAACGGGACTGAGGGACTTTCACTCACAGGGCTGCGAAGACCTTGGTAACTCTGTTTGGAGATGATAGGTAACTCATCCTCCTTCTAGCAAGAAATAGACATGTGGGACCTGCAGATCTTGAAGTCTGAGTTTGAGTCCCCAGGGGTTAAAGAGAAGGGTGCTACAGCAGGGAACTGTGCCACAGCAGGTCCCTACAGCCTTGGATCCACTATGTTCTGCCTGGTTAGCTCAGACCAAGTGGAAGCCCTCCTAGAAAGACCTCCTACTGCCTTTAGTTGATGAAGACAGGCAGGGTTTGGTCTCTTTTTTTGGAAAGCGTTACAGCTCTTCCACCTCTTACCAAAGCAGAAGATCTTGTGTTAGCCCCAGGACCACCCGTGTTGGTCACCAGCACTAGCAGGCAGGGGGGCTACTGGGCACCAAGGGCTTCCCCCATTTGGAGAGAAGCACACCCTGCTGGGACTGCCCTGCGAGAGCTTCTGCAACCAAAGAGGAATCTCCTCCATCAAGCTTTTCCTTAAAAATACTCTAGAGGGAGTCAAATCTAAAAGTTTATTTATCTTTAAAGCATTTCAGCTGGGGTTCCTTCTTCTGAAAAGTTCTGTTTGCTTCCTGTTTGTTTATTTTAGGCCTGTCTACTAATACAGCGGTTCTGTGTGAGCGTGTTTGTGCACTTGCAGATCAGGCGCGTGCTAATGGTACTTCAGAGGCATTGCTTGGGGCCATGTGTCACTGTCACCGCAACAAGTAGCCCTTGAGACCAGCACATGGCAGTTGTAGCTGGGAAGGAAGCAGAGGCCTGGGGAACGAAAGGAAAGTGAAAGAGTTTCAGGTCCCAGGGAAGGAGAAGGCATCGTTTTCTGCAGCCCTCTGTAGGAGCTCAGCATCTGGCGAGACACTACGCCTTTTACGTGGCAGCTTGAGATTAAAACCATAACTGCATCCAGCAGCCAGAAGGTCCCACCACTGGCACCAGAGGAGGAAGGCTGGGGACACCGCTCTCTTTAAAGAAGCGAGTCCCCTCGTGACACCGAGGTGTGGTGGGGGTCAGCAGTCCCCCCTTGCTTTGTGGAGCTCTCTGGGCTGTGTTTTTAAGGATGAGGAGGCAGGAGGGGGGGGAGGGCTGTGCCCCTTCAGCAGTGATTCTGGGGGACGGTGTCTCCTGGAGCAGAGCTGTCCCTCCTCACCCTCGCTCTGCGACCATCTCCAGGGTAGCAGCAGGCTGGACACTTTCTGCTCTGATTTAGCTCCCACTGTCCCAGCTGTTCAATGTCTCCTGGCTTTCTGACAACAGCAGAAAACAAGCATTTGCCAGAAAAACCATGAATCCAGTTTCTTCCCTTAGAAGAGAGAGAGAGAGACGCTCATGAAGTCCCCTTTGAGAGATTCCTCCACAATCGTTGAAGGAATTACACCCCCTGCCTCACAGAAAGGACTATCTGGTATCTGGAAACCCAGAAACTCCACAAATTCCCCAAGATCTAAACAGCCTGTGGAGATAATGAGTGGGAGGCCAGGGCCAGCAGTTGAATTTCAACCTGGTTTCACTCATGGGTGAGCACATCCCCGTGAGGACCTGCGAGCAGAGCCCTGTGCTGCTGGGGGGATCTGTGTTTTTTCATGGGGGAGATGGGGAGGATGTGGGGGGGGAGAGTCATGGGGTTAGAAGTGATCTGACCTCCTATCTGCACAGGGGCTTGTCTTCTCGGCCGCTTTTAGTCAGTGGAAAGACACAGGTATTTTATGAGAGATCTCTTTGTCTCCTGGTATGTGTCTAAAAGCTGAGTTGAAGTTTGTCCTGAAATATGTAAATGCCTGAAGTTAGGGGAAATAACTTCCCTTCTGCACTGCTGTGTATAGACAGAGGGACACACTGAGAGAGGGTCAGACAACTGGTAGAGTATGGGACACTAAATCCTCATTGATATTTCTGATTTCCAAAATTTTTTTTTTCTTTCTTCTTTTCTCTTTTTTCTCTCTTCTCTCTCTTTTCTTTTTTTCTTCTTCTCTTTCTTTTTTTCTTTTTTTCACACAGACCTGAGGAATTGTGACCCCTGGAAACCCCTGGAAAGCACTTCTCCCTTCCCCTCTTATGCTTGTGCCTCCTTGGGTGACACTTGTCTGTTCTGTGGGAAAACTGTGCTCATGCCTGTCTTTGCCATTACATTTGCTATGGACCCTGCAGCAAGAAACATCTAACCTAACGGTGGCTTTTCCAGCCCACCCTCTGCAGCTCAGTGTCCGTGCTCTCCCCAGCTTTTGAGCCCCAGAGCAGCATGTGGCTCAGTTGCTTTCACTCCTTCTGACCAGCACCAGGGCTGGATGACCAGGTCTCTGCACAGCAGCTCAGCATCCCTCTCACTGCAGGCTGGAGGGTTTCCCCCCCTGGGACTGTGTCCCTGCTGGAAAAGTCCCAGCTGATCTGGGAAAAAAGGAGCAATTGATCAGAAATCACTGGTTATGTCAGGGGAGAGCCACCTTGAGATTCCTGCTTGGAGCCAGGAGGGGCAGGGATTTGATTTCCAGCCCTCCATATCCTCCAGAGGTGCCCTACCCTACCCAACCCTCATAACCCAACCCTACCCTACCCCATCTAACCCAACCCAACCAAACCCAACCCAGTGCAATCCAATGGTTTCTTCTCTCTCGTCCTGGCTGGAAATCATCCAAACTTTCCTGATAGTATCCATAAAAAAAAAAAAAATCCCTCTATTTCCATTAGAAACTTTAGCTTCAGTGTATCCCCTTTTTTTACAGAGCTCCCGGACTGAAAAATCCAGTTAGATTCCTCTGCAACATTTTTCCTTTAGCTCTTTCTAACCATAACACTGGGCCTCCCTGAGGAACCGCATGGGCCATGGGACCAGTGGATGAACTGTGGCTGTGTTTTTCAAAGAAATCAGCTGGATGAAAAGGAAGCTGGGGTTAATATGAAACATCGCCCTACACCTCACATGGGCTCAAAGACCATATTTTCCTTCTCTGTCTCTCTCTTTCTTTCTCTCTTTTCCTTATTTTTCTTTTCGTTATTAAATGAGATGGATTGGGTTTTCCAAAGTTCATGAAGAGGAAGTGCATCTCCTGGTGTCACTGTTTATGCAGAGACTGACTGACCTCTGTCACATTCAAAACCCAGCATCACTAGGATGTTGTAAAAAGATATTTTATTTAAGTTAGATGGTTGGCTGCTGCCTTTGGCTCATCTGTGCTTTTATAATTAAATAGAATGTTTCACACTTTTTATCTTCACAGCACTTTATAAGCCTTTACTTGTTACTCTTCACAGTGGCCTTAAGAAATACCATAACTGCTATAGTTTGAAGAAAGTGGAGACAGAGAGGACCTGATGAAAATCACATTTTCCTTACAAAATGCCCACAAGTTGTGGCACTAATGATGGGACAAACCAGCAGGAGCCACCAGCGTGGACTGGAAACGCCACAGTCTGCCCTGGGCCATGGTCAGACAATGTGGTTGTTGAATTACAGACCCACATGGGGTTGGAAGGGACCTCTGGAGACCATCTAGTCCAACCCCCATGCCGGAGCAGGTCCACCTAGAGCAGGTTGCACAGGAAGGTGTCCATGAATTAGCTGTGACCGGTCACAGCAGCCTTAGGATTATTCTTACCTGCTGGTGGAACTGCAGCAGTGGGAACCTCCTTTGGATGAAAATCAGGACAGCCACAGGTAAGCAGCCCTGCCCACCACCAAGCCCATTAGCTATCGCAACACACTTCTTGTGTAAATATTCCCATTAAGTTGAGCTGGAATGATGAACTCTTAGCTCAGGATGCTCTGTAAGTCATGGCTAGGTTGTGGAGAGGTGAAAATAGCAGTGCCAGTAACTCCATTTAAATGGCTTTTCCTGTTTGGTTTTCAGTTGGGGTGGGGTTTTTTTTGTGTGTGTGTTGGTTTTTTTTTTTTTTATTTTTATTTTTTCTCCCAAAACAATTGTTGATCTTGAAAGCAGAGGCCCCCAAGCCCATGTCCTCCCTCCTGGAGGAGGGTGTTTGCAAGGGGGGCTGGCTCCCACAGGAGGGGAGGGAAGGATGGAGGGTGTGTGGCCCAACCTGGGGCCGGTGATCCCATCTCGAGGGGCAGTGAGTGGTGTCAGACCCACCAGGGGCTGGTTACAGACAGGAACATGGTGCTGCCATCAGGAGCATGGCCCCAGGTTCTGCTCTCCAGTGACCCAGCCTGCAGAGTCTTTCCAGTTCTCTGCCCCAGGACAGGGATGTCCCTGTGTGTCCAAAACCATTTAGCGGCAGCTAATTGTCTTCAAATTTATAACCCGTCTTCATCCAGGTTATTTTGGAATGAGCATCAATCCCCAACGTTTTGCCTTCACCTAATTTAGTTGAAGAGGTGAAGTCAAACCCATCCAAGCCCCTGGATAAATATTTTGATTTCATTTCTCAAAAACTAGCTCATTTTGGTTCACATCGCAGCTCTTCCTGACAATTAGAAAGGCATTTTCAGAGGGGGGGAACTACCTCACCATTCGGGATTTACGCCAGCTATTAAAACCATGGAGAATGTTGCATCTGCCCCCCCTGGGGGATTGGTGTTCCTGCCTTCTCCAAATTATTGCCCAAGACAAACACTGCAATATTTGCAGAGTCAGGGTGGCTGTGCCTCCTCTGCACCAGCAGTTCAGCTAAACCCCCGACACAGCAGCCTGAGGAGAGCCTGTTTCTTCCCCAGGCTTAAAGAGGAAAGTTATCGGTTTGGTTTTTTTTGTCCTCGTTTTTCTGACTCACCCCTGGGAAGGTTGAGGTGCTCTCCTTCTGCCTCGTGCAAAACCTCCCAGGAGCAGCGTGTCCCCTGGCAGCCAGGGCTGTGGGATGGGGAGAAGCACGGGGTCACAGAACTCAACTCCATTTTTTTCAGAAGAGGAAAGAAGAATGAAAAAAGAACAAACTAGAAGGGGATAAAAACCAAGCATATGCAATTTGAGTTCTTCTGCAAATGCCATTCTTACTTGTGGTACTGACTTCTTGTGGTAGACCTTGGTGGAACTGGGTCCTGAGTAAGTAGGAGATGGGTCTTAGACATGATTCTGCCATCTCACCTGGTGTTGGTCAGCACTCACCTCTGCCCAGATGTTTGCTGTCGGTGTGGGGTTTGTGTGGGAAGCAGGGGCACTGCGCTGTGGATAAACAGGCACACGGGCAAACACCAAGCTAAAACTCGGGGGTGTTTTCAGGAGAAAGGGGCTGTACCCAGCGCCTGCTGGCATCCAGAAGCAAAGCAGCTGCTTTGTTCGAGGATGAGCCCCAAGCTTCTGGAGATCTGCTGGGCTTGGAGGGGCTGGGAGAGCCTGGTGCTGGCCCAGGAGGCCAGGGGATGTGGTGCCTCAGGCATAAGGTGACACGAAGATGGGTGCTCTGGTTGAAGCCTGGCACCGTGGATCATAGAATCATGGGATCATAGAATGGTTTGGGTTGGAAGGGGTCTTTAAAGTCATCTAGTTCCAACCCCCTGCCCTGGGCAGGGACACCTGCATCCCTGCCCTCCTCACTCCCCATCCCCTCTCCGGACCACACAGGGTTAACTGTTGGAACGAGAGAGCCTAAATGTTAGTTTTCTCCTGAAAAACAAACAAACAAACAAAAAGCTAGCAGAAAAGGCTCCTGCAAGGAAAAGAGGTGTCCAGCTGTAGGGTAAGCAGAAAAGTGCCACCCTGCAATGGAAACGCCAGAAGAGGCTGAGGGGAGAGGAGAAACGCAGGGGGTCGGGGATGCTCCAGCCTGTCGGGGTGACTGCCCGCAGGGGGGGGCACCCGGGGTTAACACAGTAACCCCTCACCCCAGGGAGACTAGTTTAAATCTTCCCTTAGGGTAATAAAGGAGAATTGCACCCGAGGGTGTCAAATTAGTCCCTCGTGGGATTTTCCCCACATCACGAGTTCCCCACAAATTTCACACCGTTTGCGGTGATTGGGAGGATCTGCTGGGGAGGGGTTTGGGGTGGAACAAAGCGCCCCCAGAATCATCCCCGCTCATGGAAGGAGGGGAAATAGACAGAGGAACCCCCATCACATGAGAGAATTTAACCATTATTTACCTCTAGAGCTGAGGAGGTGCATCAGAGCCAGGTCCCACCTTGTTCCAGAGTGACACCAAAATCTCTCAGTGAAGTTATTCAGGGTTTGCATCAGCCTAAACGAGAACAAAAAAATACAATCACACGCTGCCGTTTAAAAATAATCAAGCTTTATAGAAGATAGTGGCCATGGCATCAATAAAACTGTGTATTCTGATGCAATTTGCCCATTTCACACGGACCACGGTGTGTGAGAGAGTCCCTCCGAGTCTGTGGGCGCACATCTGGCTGGGCAGAGGCACACATCTGTCTCTGCACACAGCATGTGAGGATAAATGACTTACTTAGAAAGCACTAAAATTTGTGCACTAGAATTTTGAACAAATCTATTGCTGAGCGGCTTAGCAATGTATAAGATAATAAATTTTCTACATAAATAAAATTAGAAAATGAAAATTCTTAGAAGTTCTGCCTGAAGAGTAAAGTTATGTCTCCTGCTGCCTGTTGGGACCCTTTGAACGACCAATGTCACAACTTTGCACTAAGCTTTCCCTTAGCACACTGTTGTGCTGCAGATCCCTGTCCCGTTCTCTAATGTGGGCAAGTGCTAACATCTAAGCAAAATAAATCTGTTTTCTGGTGGAAGTGACTAGGTGGATCAAGCTTTGGATATTATACAAGTGAGATTTGTGGCTCTAAAGGCCAACTCCAAAGCTGAGCTCAGAACTGCACTGAGGTGAAATACCCAGGCTCAAGCCTTCCCTTGGTACTGGGAAGGTGAGGAAGGGACTCAGAAACTGAAATACATTTAAATTCTTTATAAAAATAAGCCTTTTTCTAAAAGGCTCTCTCATTTCACTTTTTTTCCTAAAAAAAATAAATAATAAAACTCCTTAAGGTGCACCACCTCATGAAGCCTCCTCCACCATTTGCCTCTGCTTGGGACTAAGGTCCTTGATCTGAAATTCGACTTGAGTTTCACACACACAGACACACGGACACACAGACAGAGCCCACCCCAACGTGTTCATCTAATCCTTTCATCAGGAGCTGCCGGGAGAGGGGGGGGTCAGGGAGTGGGATGCACGATGGGCAGCTGAGGACAACCAGAGACGGCGTCACGGGCGAGATCTGACAGTGGGGGAAGGATACAGATCTACACCTACATTAGTCATGGTTTCTGTAAAAGTCCGTGTAGAATTTTTTTTCCCCTTCAAAAAAAAAATAAAAAAAATACATGCCTTAACTATTTTAATCTAAACCAGCGCTCTGTTAGCTAGTAAAAACAGTGAGGTCTCATCTTTTTGCTGGCTACTCACTAACAGCATAAATTAGACTTAGAAAATTCTTTCTGCTGTGGATGTCTGAGGCATAAATAACACCATATGTTCAGCAGCACTTTAAATAAAATATCATTCTTACCTTGACAATGACGCTCTAATTTAGGAGCCGTGCCTGCAATCAAAAGGCAAACAATGAAGCGTTCTGCTTAATCTTTGTAAAATGCTATATTATCTTTGTGCTGCCCTTAGACTGTATAAAACACTGCAAGGGGAAATCCCCATCGTCTTTTAGCTCTGTGCTGCCAATATATACCAATCATAAAATCTAAATGTCATCAAGAATGACCCACAGAGTGAAAAACTTGGTCTGAAGAACATATGGACCCCACTGGCCTCAGGAAATATTTGAAGAGTGCGTACACATTTTGTCAAGATTTCTGAGATCCCAGGGGGAAAGGAAGGAATGAAAACATGACAGAGTAATTTAAAATGGCAGGTATTGCACTTTTCTTGTTCAACACTGGAAATCAGATACCTCATATTAATAGAAGCCTTTACTTTTATTACTCCTGTTAAGGAGGCTGACACCTGCCATCTCCCAGATTCCTGAGAGCGCTTCAGTTTTTCCTTCCCCTCTGCAGCCGTGGTCGTGTTGCTCCAGGTGGGGGCAAATGCCACTGCCTGAGAGACTGGTGTCTACTTTATCTTCCCGGGACACTGTACCTGGAGCAGCCTGCTCTGAGCAGAGGGAGAAATAAACCCTCTCTGCAGGGGCAGAAGCAGAGGCAGCAGCTTCTGAACCTAGCGGGGACAGACCTTTCCTTCGGGGAGGATTGAGAGGATTCCCTGTCCCACCACCTCTCCATCCCGAGGGTGAGAAGATGCCCTGTCCCACCATCTCTCCATCCTAAGGATGAGAAGATGCCCTGTCCCACCACCTCTCCATCCCGAGGGTGAGAAGATGCCCTGTCCCATTACCCCTCCATCCCGAGGATGAGAGGAAGCTCTGTCCCGTTGCCTCTCCATCCCGAGGATGAGCTCCTTCTCTAATTCAGGGCAGCACAGAGTCTAAAAAATACATTTTAAACCCATTTCCATAAATAAAAATAGAAAAGAACTTACAATTGATGTCAGCCAGCTGAATTCCTCCTCTTCCCGAGTACCTTTCCCTGCTGACTCCAGCCACTTCTCTTACTCACTGGTCCCACATTCTCAGCACCCTGCTGGAGCAAAATTTGTTTTCCTGATAGTGGTCTGAGGCTAGTGCTCTGCCAGCCTCGGGCCGTGCTTTACCCTCCTCTCAGTGATTGGAACAGGACTTTGCCAAAGTCCTGGAGTAGCACTTTTAATCATTGCTGCCCTGCAATTAAAGGTTTCCTCTTTTCGAGCCAAATATAATCATATCTCTCTTTTTTTTTTTTTTTTTTTGGTAAGGCAGACTTTATAAACATAGATAAAAAGTTTTGCCCTTCTGACGACATGCAAAAGGGACTTGGGGAGCCTGACATGAGGCCAACTTTTGCAGTTGCTGCTGTTGCAGTGGTCTCTGGGCGCAGGCAGGTAGCCACGGAGGATGGCGGGGAGGAATCTTCCACCAGCACTCAACCACAGGCTTTTCAAAGACACTGCAGATATTTTTCAGGCTACTGCATGAACCATCCCCCTGAGAGCACCGAGGGCTTGGATTTACTGCCGCTGGCACCGGCCCCATGTTACACTCATCTAGTTGGAGTTTTCCCTATAAATCACAGGCGAGTTACCTACTTTTGCCTTCGCAGCAAAGGAATGAGAAGCCTCTGCCCCTGGTGACGTGTGGCTTTAATGTTAGATGCTTTCTAGTAGCGTGGAGCTGAAATATTGCAAAGTTGGAACGTTTTACGGAGGTGGTTTCTCCGTGCTGGCATTCAGTGCCCCAAATCTCTGCCTCTGCTTCCGAATTTCTCGGAGGTTTTCACAGTTTCTGTGCCCAGAGGCTCACGGACACATAAGTCACGTTGCCATCAACAGAGGAAAGAGAGCTTTGGTGAGGCCTGTGCACCCCCAGCATCTGAGGAGGTGGGTGGCAGGAGCCCCCAGCACACCCACCGTTTCCCTACAGGTGATAGACTGCCAGGGTGCTGACAACCCTGGATTTTCTTTCTGCTGCCTTAAAATTTATTTCACAGATGTTTCGCTTTCTGCTTCAACCAGCTGATGGTTTCATTGATTTGATTGCTGTCTTACGAAACCCGTATCACCTTGTGCCTCCTGGGCTGCCCACCGTGAAGCAGCTCTCCCACGCGAGAAGCAAAATGCCACCTTGTCTGTGTAGGGGGGACAGTGACACGTGCCTCATTGACAAATGGCAGAAGAGAATACATCACTGCGAGGGGGATAGCAAGTCCCTCCCCATCTCTCCTGGAGCCCCTTGAGGGACTGGAAGGGGCTCTAAGGTCTCCCCAGAGCCTTCTCTTCTCCAGGCTGAACCCCCCCCAACTCTCTCAGCCCCCCTCCCAGCAGAGGGGCTCCATGCATCGCCCAGCATCTCCATGGCTTCCTTTGGACCCATTCCAGCAGGGTCTCCAGGGGCTGTGGGCAGCGGGGGTCACTCACCCCACACCTCCGGGGCCATCGGAGTCGGGTATAAATCTCTGCTGCTGAAAGCGGTGGTCGCATCCCGTCCTGCGGGCTCGGGCTTTCACTCCCCCGTCCCTCCCTCGCGCTGTCACTAGCACTTAGGTGGCCCCGTGGCGAGCGGGATCAAAGCGGGCATCCCACTGCAAGCAAAAACCCTCTCCCCCACTCCTCTGGCCACGAAACACCCCGTGTCGGTGTGAGCAAGTGCACTCCATCTGCCTCCGCCAGGAGTTTGCCCCCCCTAAATGGCTCAGGAGGCCAGGAAGGTATTTAAAGCAAAAAGGAAGGGGGGGGGAAGGGGGGGATTAAAAAAAAAAAAAAAAAGAGGTAAAGAAGGACATTAAAGTGGTGGAGAAGAGCAACTTCTTGTTGCTTCCCAGCAGTCGTGGCATTTGTGTTACACTAGTTTTTAGTCTCTCTCCAAATGCCAGAATGGGGCAAGACAGATCAAAACTAACTGGGAATAACTCAAAACACTTGTAAATTCCCCACACCTCCCGGTGCGGGCCGTGAGGGTTGCACCTGCCCAGTCCACCCCACGTTATTCTGTTTCATCTCGTGCTTCAACACACCCCCCCCTGCTATTTCAGAAAACTGTACTTAAAGTGCCAGGAAACCTGACTGAAAATACCTCGGATAAACCCCCCAGGGCAGTTTGTGGAAGAGACAGTGTAGTTCAAGTAGCATCACACGTGTTCAGAGCTGCAACAGCCACTTTGAAACCATGTGTTGTGTAATGACGGGGCTGCTAAATCATGTGTCAGAGCCGAGGGATCTGGTTTCTCTGAAAAGTGCTAATGTTTTTTTGATGCCGAGTAGAAGCTGCGTTTGAAAGGGACGATCAGAAAGCACAAGCCGGTTTACGAGAGCATTAGCGCTTCAGATGTGGTTTATCTCCTCAGCAGCAAACCCAGCCTGCAGCCAGCGTGGCTTGGGCGTCCCGAAAGAGCCATCCTATCTGCACACAAGCCCCACACAGAACTTCTCCTGGGCAGGAAAAGCAAAACCAGGGATCAAACTGCTTGGGAAAGAGCCGCGTGTCGGGGAGAACACGCAGGGTAACGGTAGGTGCCCTTCTGTGGGGAAAAAAAAAGCTTAATGCTGCTTCTCAGCCGGATCTGAAACACATTACCCATCCCAGTGATTTGAACTTCATCCAGAACTGCCTCAGAAACCTTCCTAATGGTCTGTCTCCGCATCATCACAGAATCACAGCATCACAGCATCACCCAGGTTGGAAGGGACCTTTTAAGATCATCTAGTCCAACCAATAAAAAAACAAACAAACAAACAAAAAAACCCCAACCAAACAAACCACCACCCACCCACACGACACAAAACACCACCCAACACTAATCCATATCCCTGAGCACCATGTCAACTCGTCTCTTGAATACCTCCAGGGATGGTGCCTCAACCCCCTCCCTGGGCAGCCCATTCCAAGGCCTGACAACCCTTTCAGTACAGAAATATTTCCTGATATCTAACCTGAACCCCCCCTGGAGCAACTTGAAGGTGCAAGCTCTCGCACTTGGAGCTGCCCCAGGACGTCCCTGCCAACCTCCTGCACCTGACACTCGTGGTGTCCATAAGCTGGACCGGTGTTTCTGTCTGGTGGCTCACTAAGATCCCCTCTGTACTGCCATGGGCTGGAGCCATTCCATACCATTTCCCCAAGAAGAAAGCCCATTGTCCTTCTGGAAATGGGATCTGTTATAGTAGAACGGAAAGACAAGAAGAACTGAGACAGTCACTAGCAGCTTTGAGCAGCTTTCGGCCAAGACAACCCCAACCCGGGGTTCTTTGACCTCAGTAAGGACAAGAAGGAAGACCAGGCTGGAGAGCACAGTGGAGGAGAGGCAGCCAGCCAGCAACCTGCACAGGGGTGCAGGGAAATTCCCTTTGTAGCAGAATTTTCAAGGCAGCATGTTGGAGAAAGAGCTCTAGCATTTTCCTGTAACACACAAATTTCTTCAGTCTCCAATGCTCTTGGTCGTCAACGTTCAAGAGAGGTCCATGAACACAGGCAGGTAGACTCCTACCAAGGTGCTGCTCCTTGGATAAGCTCAGCTCTTCCAGCACCACCTCAGCCTCCAAATGTCAGCACTATTTTCTCTTCCCTCACAACACCCAGCTTAAAAAAAACATGTAGAAGCCCTGGTATTTAATTTGGTTGAAACTGTCAGGAATTTTGGGCATCTCCAACAATACCAATTCCACAACGATAGCTCACCTTTCATTAGATAATGACAATCAGCACAAGGAAATGCCGTGGTTATTAAAACCTGTTGCATCCACTCGTAATCTCTGTGATCTCCTTAACAAAGCCAAGCTGCCTTCCTGGGGTGCCAGGTTGCTCTGCAGAACACTTCACGCCACGAAACCTGCTCCGGGGACTACAGAATCAAAGCTGGATCAACGTCAACAGCCAGAACAGGTCTGCAGAGCCTGCGCCTTGCCATCTGCTAGAGCAAAAAAAACCCGCAGAGAAATAGGGAGCAAAACAAATGGGAAGGAAACGTTGCTGAGCTGGTGGGCTGTGAGCACTCCGGGGTAGGCATCTGGAAAGGAGCAGGGTCTCTCCTAACACATCATGAAAAAAAATAAATCAGAGTGGTGCCACTTCATACAGCGCTGTGAGCCACAGGATGCGTCCTTATGAGTCCCAGCACCTCATCCCAGAGGTGTGCACATCTGGCTGCAGTAATGAGAGGATGGCTTTCTGCTGTAGCCGTTCACATCCCCACCCAGCTAACCCCCAACTAAACCCACCCGGGGTGGCGTATCCTGAAACACTCTGGGAAGACACGAGGCTCTCCAGATCTACTCTCCACCCTCAAAAAACCCATCCCATGGCCTTTCTTAAAGCACACGGTCCCGGCCGGTGTTTAGGATGAAGACCTGGACTCGGGGACCAAAGCAAAAAGTCAGTGGCCAAAGAGCCAAGCTGGAGGTCAGGGGAAGGGCCAGCGAGACGTGGCCGCTCTCCCCAGCCAGTATCCCCGGGTTCCTCCAGCCTGACCCAAAACGGTTGCTTATTCAGTGGTTCCTGCCAGCCCAGCCCTCGCTGGCAGGGAGGTCTGGGCCAGCCCTGGGACCCAGAGACAAGCCCTGGGGTTTTTATTTGAGAAAATAAACAGAGCTAGAGTTTCAAGCTGTGGGTGTTAAACGCCCGTGAAGAACTCGCGCGGTACGGGTCATCCTCCCTCCTCGGCTTGAAATATTCCACAGGAAAACCTGGCAGAGCATGCCCAGGCAGCAAACACATCCATCCCACTGCGGGATCTATTTTGAGACAATACTAAACCAAAGAAGGGCCCAGCCTGAGGAAAACATTTTTCCCAGTCACTACTAACTTGCAGGAGCAATTTTCAAATACGCTTCATGCTGGATAAAGTCTGCTGTTAAAGGGGAGGTCCAAATTCACGGGCACCGACAGAAGCCAATTAACACCAGACAGGTATCACTCTTGACAGTCCCCCCGGTAATTCCAGGTAATTCCCTGTGTTGGAAACACCGTAGGAAGATTAATATTCAGTGAAGTTAACATGAAGAAATAAAGCAAGCAATCACCCTTTCAGCTTCTTGCATTTGTGTAATTCTCTTCTTGCACATGATAATCCTGTCAAATGTCCTGACAGTTTGGTAATTTCGTTGGGGGTTTTTGTTGTTGTTTTTTTTTTTAAAATGACAGGATACTTTAACAGCCATTACTAATATCTCTTGGTATGCAAAGCATGGCCATGATACAATGAAGGAAAACTTCACAATTCCGAGAGCAGAATGATTAAATGCAAGCCTCAAAAATCTTTTCCGCTTGTGCATAGATTTGCACGAATAGATTTTTTTAGAGGAGACCCGCAGATTGTGGAGAGCAGTCTTACGTTCCACGTGGGTGAAAGCTGAGTGATGATATCGATTGCATCACAGCACAACTTCTTTGGGAAGATAAAGTAATTCGATGGACTTTAACCGGAATCATTTCAGATTTGTGTTAATACGTCTGAGAACAGAACTCAGTATTTATCTTTCCTGTAATCATTGAAGTAGCTCCCACTCTTAGTCTTACTTGCCGTGTGTGGCACAACTGATCTATTAGGTTTACACAATCTACAGATGCCACTGAGCTTTATCACGTGTTGCCTAAACCCATGTTTTAGTGAAGGTTTCAAAAATTCTTGCACTTCCGAGGTGACATTTTGCCACGCTGACAAAGCAAATATCACAACATTTTTTAAAAATTTCACAGGAAATCGAAAAATATATCTGTCGTAATTCTAAATTAAAGCTAATAAAAGAACCGCTGAATAAAAGAACCGCTGAATAAAAGAACTGCTGCAGAATATTTTTGTAGTGAATGAGGCGGGATAGTTTGTAGTGAACAAGGCAGGAGGTGTCAGGGAAGGGACAATCTCCCGGGGAAGGGAGCCAAGTGCTCTCCCAGACAACCCTGGTCCCATCACAGCACACTTTCTTGTACAGAGATTTGCAGAACTGACCCGTACCATCGCTCCCTGCACACAGAGATGGCATATTGGCTTGTAAGCTCTACATTCCTTGGGGCTTCTCGTGGGTACCGAGTCCAAGCACTAATGTATGAAAGAGGGAAATCTAAGCCTTTCATAAATATCTTTCCATATTTTGTCTGGGTTTTTTGGGAAGTACAGTGAGATCTTATTTCCTGGAAGCTTTTTTCCATGTCTGTAGTTTGGAAGTATTCAGAAAGCCACAGGCTAGCTGACACTATACGTTTCCAACACGTTCTCTGCTATTTGGCTGCTAAAGCCACCAGAGTAACTTTAATTCTGTTTAGTAGCGTGACCCTGGTTCTCTTCAGCAAATTCAGAAAGCACAGCCAGCCTTTGCTGTCTCGTTTGGATGATTTTCCAGGCAATCTGCTAAGGTACTGTACACTGATAGCACTGGAGAAACTCTTACTTTTCCATTTAAGTGTCAGTAGTTTTTTTAGCATCCAAATATAAACATGGAATTTATTTATACTTTGTGTTAATGCGAGTTAATGTATTAATGTCTATTTTCATGACTGACTTAGGTAAAGTCTCATTCTTCAGCTCCTCCTTCTTGCTAGAAGCCAGTCTGGTATATGGCAAAAAACTTCCCTGGCACTTCTGCCTTCTGTTACATGCGAAACATCGTTTTGGCTGTTTTCTTGCTGATTTCTCTGGACAAAAATACTTCTTCTGTCTCATGTTTTTATATTGTTAGCATCTCTCCCAGAATATCCAGCCTGCAAGCATTTGTGGGGAAGAGCTATTTGCTTCCATGATTTTTTTTTGCTGCTGTTTTAAACACAAGCGTCTAATTGCTTGTTCTTAGAATATGGATGGAGCTGATGCCAAGGAATTTCCCCAGAGCAGGGAATTTTTGCTTGTTTGGCCAGACTCACAGCACATCCAAATTGGTATAAATTCATTCAAGACAATGACTTGCTACTGATTTATATGATGATAATCTAATGCATTTTGGTTTCATTATTTCACCACACGTGGAAGGTTGGTGTATATGTATCATTTTGACCAATTCGTATGTCTCATGTTAAATATCTGAGGAAGAGGGGTCCAGGAATAAATTTAGAGGCATCAGAAACTGTAGCCTTGCAGCCATTTATTTTGGGAAATGTAGATGGAATGGATGGCTGCCATATAAGATTCTTTTCTGCACAGCAGTGTTTCTTCTACCTCACCATCAACAGGTATCTGCTCTGCTTTATGGGTGCTAAATTCAATCCTTATCTAAGGATTTTTTGGGAGACCTTGATGTCTGAAAAAATCAGGCAATAATGGAAATTTATATAAAATGGAAAACTAAAGAAAAAAAGGCCCCCAACCCTTTGATAGGAAGATTATTAATGGTATTCATATAATCTGTTATTCATATTGCTGTGCACATGGTTCTCATCAAATCTGTTTTTTCTCACCATTTTACACATCAGATGAACAAAATGGCACATCAAGTTGGCGTCTGTGGGACAGAACAATTGTCACCAGGATTTTCTGAAGCTGGCTTTGCTCTTTTCAGATATCCTTCTCCGTTTTTGTCAGTCAAGAAAGAAACATCCACAAACTCATCAACACAACTTTGCAGTCTGTCCGTCGTGGCCCGTGCCAACCTACTGAGTTGTCTGCTTCTTTTAAGGCGCATGGATTTGCTAAAAGCAATTATAACCACATGGGAACCTCCAAGGCAGGGAAGGAAAACAATGAATTAAAAATGAAAGGACCTGGAAAAGTGTCTCGCAAAGAATCAATGACAAGACCCACTAGAGTTTGGTGGGACTGGAACTATGCAGATATTATCCCAAGGACTGTGGGCGCTGCCACAGAGATGATGTGGACAGGAGTCCCATCAAATGACGATTCCTGGGTGAAGCCAACAGCGAGCACAACGGGGCAGAGCTGGGCTGAGCTGTGCACCTTCCTGTGCACATATTTTTCATTCCCTTAAATTGCAAACTAAGATGACTTGGAGCACCTAGCATTTTTTATTTGCTTTGGGCATTTGCTGCTTCTTGGGACCTGAGACTGTCCCTTTTTCTAAGGCTACCCAGGTGGCCTGGGAGGATGCAGGAACCTGGGCACAGATGAAGGACCATGGGCCTGCCCTCTCTCTCAGACTGATGCTGGTCCAACCAACAGCTGGGTCACTACAGAACTGAACACTGGAACACTTCTAGAACTGAAAGTTTGAGCATCCCCAGCCTCAGAGGATGGACTGGAAATATTCCAGTGGAAAGGGAAACGCTATGAGAAGGATACGTGTCCTGAGAAAATAAAAAATCCCAGAAAGGCCAAGTGACTGATGCTCTGAGTGATTCTGAGACCCACAGGCTGGACACTGCTTTGCCTTCCCCTCCCAAAAGTGAGAAAATGCCCCCACAAATCAGGTCTGTGCCCTTAGCCATCCCCCCTCGTGACAACTAGGAGAGGTAACAGCCCTTCTCCAGGAGAACACGCTGTGGCTGACAGCATTCAAGAAGCAAGAGCAGTATTGAATACTCTCCTGCTCCCGAGAAGGTTCTCACTCTTCTCTCCATCACCAAGGGAGAGGCACTAAACCACAGAGATGCACTCACACTGGTTCCTTCTTACTGTGCTCATGAATATTTCATTCCTCAAATGAAATGTTAAACCACTGCGGCTAGAGGGAAATGATATGCTGCACCCCCCTCACCAGTTCCCAAAAAAGAGAGAAGTGCAGGAGCCCGGGAGACGTGGTGTGACCTTTCTTCAGCCGGGGAAAGAAAGCAAAGCCAGAAGGACACCTGGGCTGTAGTGCTGCTGAGGAGAGAGTCCAGTGTGGAGAGAGAAGGACCACTTAGAACATTCTGATTTCCACATTTCACAGTAGCTGCAATGGGGGTGTCTGTGAGGAAGGGTCTTCCAAATTCCCTGCAGATGTCCCTTATTCCCTTTGTAGCTACAGACCAGTGGAGACTTGAACCTTCACTCAACGCCGTCAACTATGAGCAGCCAGAACTGTCAGCCTAAAAAAAGTTAACGGGCAGCATATGGACCATATAGACTTGGAGAGCCAATCTTTGGTCTCAGTAATGTTTATTTACCCATCTGCAAGATAACTAGTTTTTAACTCTCAGACTGATCAGTGGAAACATCCCTAGTTAAAGACAACGAGAAACAGAAAGGCAGCCTCACACTTACACAAATACTTCTGTTTGTACAGATCTCTTCTCAAATGGAATGATGCTCCCAGATACAACAATAGCCTTTGTGGCAGCTGGAAATCCCTCAAACAGTACTCAGGATTTTTAGAATTAGCAAAAGTTCTCCTCAGACACTACAGATAAAAGCCTGGCTCCTGGAATTCAGTGGGAGTTTCATCATCACTTTCAGTGGAGTCTGGATTTCAACACACAGTATGAAGTCATAGAAATTAGAGACAGAAAAAGCTGCTTAATCATTCAGACCAGACCTCAAACTTTCTTTTTCTTTTTTTTTTAATTTTTATTATTTTCCCCCAGGACTTCTTTGGCATCTGAGAACACTTTGCAGACTCTTTTGTTCTGAGATGCTCCTTTCCTTCTTAAACATCTCATACTCCTCATTTAGCTGGGGAGCTGAGGAGCAAGGCCAGTAGCCTGGAGCTCCTGATGAGACTGATGAGTCCATCCCCCTTCTCCCTTCCATACCTCGCCAGTCCCAATGCCCAAAATGCTCTCAGAAGGATTCCCCCAGCAATCCTGTAGGATTGCTTTCCTGCTGTAAGGTTCATAAGAAAATCTCTGCCAGCTGAATAACACCCAGCAGCCCACCTTTGCTCATAATGACTTCAATCTATCCTGTGCCAGTTCAGCATCATACCCTACAGTGGACATCCTCCATCCTTTGTAGGCTTTACACACCTAATTATTTACATAGTTTTTAAAAAAAAAAAAATCTGTTATGAAATACTTTATCCTTGATAATCTGTGTGAAAAAGCAAGAAAAAGCCAAGGTGGTGTTCTCCAAGTGGAAGGAATTTGCAGTGGAAAATGTATTCATCTTTTTACCACCTTTTAGTTCCTCTAAGGCAAAATCCTATAGTTCTATCCCTACAGGGCTACGTTCTGCATCTACAGATCAAGACCTAAGGTGATCTGGACCACTAAAAAAAAATAAATATCTTAGTCAGGGTCTAGAATATGCAAACTCTACGTTTGCTGGACCCACGGAGTCCTGGAATTAGACTCATCTGTAGATCTGTGTTTTACCCACTGCCCTGTGGGAAGGGTGCACTCCACCCAGGACAGATGAAGGTAGAGGTCTTGGTAGAGATTAAGGGTACATGGTAAGAGCACTTTGCACTGGAGAAGGAAAGCATTAGTGACTATATGGCGTGCTCTCTACGGTGGGTATGTGCTTTACATTCCACGTGCTCTTATCTAAGGGCCCCAACTGCAGCCCAGCAAAAATCATTTCCCAGTTTTTCTCTCCTCTTATCAACACTTGTGCTCTATGGAGCTTTATAATTTAATGTGTCATTGTTTGGGGAGGGGGGAAAGATCACATTCTCCAAAGTTTCTTGCACGTGAAAAAAAAAAAACGGCACAGCATTTAATTTTAAAAACTACTTGTCAAGAACTGCATAGCAAATCACACACGATCTCTCCCGTTTCCAATTAAAAAGCTTACCTTTAAGAAATGTGGCAATAAGCAGAGGCACATGGGCGGTTTGGCAGCCTGCCCGAAAATCCCCGCAGCCAATGAATAATGATTCCAGCCCAGTGCATCTGCCATCCAGAAACAGGCTATCCTATCTCTTGGACCTGCTGTTGGGTCTTTGTACACAACACGGTGGAGGTGAAAGTTGTTTTTTTTTTTTTTTTTTTCCTTCTGGATGCAGCGAGGAGCCAGATTAAATTAGAAAAGTGGTTAAACAAGGCTCAATAATACATAAAGTTAGTAAAAATTTAAAATATATAATCCATTTTGCTTCAGATTTTTCCCATATGAATGTTCAGTGTTTTGTTCCTTGTTGTGTACAGGTAGAACAGTGCTAACAAAAAGGGGCTTTTTTCCAGTAGTGTCCTGTTAAAAATTTCAATGCTGGTTGAGATAAATGGCTGACACCCCAAAATAAATGTCTCAGACAAGTTCCTAAACACAGAGACCTGGCGGGGCAGGTCGAGCCATTGCAAGCTCTCCTTCTCCACCCACAACAGGAAAAGGATTTCCATTCTCATCAGGGATTTAGCTGATAAATCAAAAGCCAATCCTACCTTTCTTTGCAGGCAGAGGCATCCAGAGAAATTGCTGAAGGGTCATGAGGAGCACAAACGTCTCCAGAAGGTTGGGTGGAAAGAGCCAGGCGTAAAGGGCTGGAACAGTTGTGAATTAGAGAGAAGGAAGAAGAGGGCTGCTCTCCTGAAAGAAATTAATGGGCACTCAGCACCTTGACATTGGTGCCACTCTTTCATCAAACCAGATACACCTGCATCCCCTCAACATCAAAGGCATCAACGTGAATGTCGGGCAGTGCTGCTTTTCCTCCTCTTCAGGAGGAGTTTCAGTCACTTGAGTAGAAGCCACAGGGATTTCCTTCGACTGCTGAGCAAGGAAAAGGATAATTATTCTCACTTCCTAGGACTTCCAAAAGAATATGATGTTATCGACTGAATAGGAATTTGGGAAGCTTATGTATGGACAGACTATTCTGACCTCTGCCTGGGTTTGGTGACCAAATAAAATTTAAAAAGCAAAAGACTGTGTGGAACTTGTCAGAACCAGAGTAGCATCATAGCAATGGCAGCTCAACTCTCCCATATGCTTCTGAGTGGCTCAATTTAAAAGCCTGTGGGGTTTGGATATAAAAAATGAACATAACATTTATAGAAATAAACAGCTAAACTAGGAAAAAGTTTCATAAATTCTGGAATTGGTGGATTCTGCTTTTCTCCATAAATCCTGAAGACAAAAAAATGATTACACATTCTGAGCAAGGCTTCATTTTTGTTTTGCCTTAGAAATTGTGTTAATTTTAGTCAAGTTATCACAACTTGGAAAGATGTAAGAAGGTGAGAAGGATGATCTCTGCTGCTGGGATCCCAATTAGGATGTGAATTTGCAATTTGTTATGCATTAACTACCTCTTCTTCATCACTGGCTGCAGGAAGGTCAGAATATATAAAATTATGTGTAGCTGTGGACATTGGCTGGATCAAAGTCACAGACAAAGTAACCCGACAGCTCTGGAATCATGGATCCCAAACTTGGACAGATTATAAGTGTATTATCTTCTTCTTTTTGTTCTCTTTTATATACAAAAGGGTTCAGCTGACCTTTCAGAGCTGGATGTCTTGCCATCAAGAAATTATTGGGGTTCTGTAAGTCTATAAAGAGAGCTACGTATTTCTTTATTTGTTATAAATATCAAAGAAAGTGAAATGATAGCTGTAATTTTAATACAGAAAGGGAAATTTGTCCTCTAACATACATACTTTTGTTTGTCCTCTAACAAACGTAATTTTGCCATTGAAAAAGCGAAGAAGCATTTAAAGTATTCAGACTGTGTGTAGTTTTCCGATTCTTTCCCTTATGAGGAAAGTTACTTCTTGCCATTGTTTCCTCTGGACATCATTCCCTTATTATATATCAACCATGGTTCAAGCATCTCGATACCATTGTCACACAGCAAACCAAACATTACTTGGCAACAGGCAAGGGCAAACAGATAGGCTTACAGTTGGCATTTATAATTAGCTGCTGTGTCAGCAGGGAAGCCAGGAGAAAGCCTTGGGACACGTGGCCGAGGTACGTGGACCACAAAGAGCCGTGTGGGACTACCTGCCAGGCTCAGTTACAGCAGTGACCTCGGGCAGGGCCAGGACCCTGTCAGCGATTAAAACGTCCCATTACTGAAGCTGAAATCTAGGTGGAGGTGGACCGTGGCAGGTGATCACAGAAACCCACCCAATGACGGGCAGGGACTTGTGGAATTTCTTTTTGTGCCAGCGGAGAGGGAGGGGACCTCTGCCAGGGGCGGGTGGCTAAAGTTAGTGGGGGTGAGTGAAAGCGCAAGTGTTCCCAGGCAGAGGAGAGGGAAGGTGGCACGTTGTTGCCTCCACATCTTCCCACGTACATTCCTGTAGAAGGGCAGTTTGCACGGGGTGTAACCGAGCTGTGGCTGCTGCAGCTCACACTTCCCCCCCCTTGCCCACAATGGGGAGATGCGACCCATGGTGGGAAAACTTCAGAGCTCGTGGCCTACATGAGGACCATCTCCTTAAAGTTCTTGGCTTTGTAGACTGAAAATCACACTAGAGTGTCTTTCACACACTGTAACATGGCAAAAGGAACCATCTGGACATAGAGGAGACGTGACAGGGCTGGGTGAGACATGGTGGGAGCAAGTAAGCCGGAGAGTGCTGTGACTGCTACCTGGGAAACACCACCCAGGGGAACTTTAGGACCTCCTCAGCTCCCCACCAGCCCTTTCCAGGAAATTCATAGTCATAGAATGGTTTGGGTTGGAAAGGACCTTAAAGATTATTGAGTTCCAACCCCTCTGCCATGGGCAGGGACAACTCCCACCAGCCCAGGTTGCTCCAAGTCCCATTCAACCTGGGTTTGAACCCCTCCAGGGATGGGGCAGCCACAGCTTCTCTGGGCATTCACCACTAAATAATGCATTTGCTCAAGGTGTGTGAAGCGACACCACAGTCTGTAATTCTGTCACCTTCTGTTTGATGGGGGATGTGCTAAGGTGGGCTAATTGGCTGGGTTTCATTTTTGCACCTCGCAACAGCTGTGGAAGCAACGCAAACACAGGTAGACTCTAAGAGTGTAGATGACTCCGTACACGTGTATTCATGAAAAACCTGTTTGCTGGGCTTGATAATTTCTGGGGGTTGAAGCTGCACGTTAATTGTGCCCGTTCTCATCGGGCAGAGGTGGTGTGCTGTGCTGAGCTGTGCCACCCATACAGCAGTGCACAAGAGAAAAGCAGGACCATGCTGTCCACCTTCACTTCTAGAAAAAAAAAAAGGTTAGATTTGTATTTTGTATAGACTTCAGCAAAGTGGTTAAGGAGATGCTTAGGTCTGAGCACATACTTCAAAAACGCTTAAATGCTTTTCTTTGTCAGGGTCTTGTTTATCTTTATGCCTTTGTTCTTTACTGTGAATACATCCCATTAACATTTTCCTGGTGGCCGAATGCTCTCTGTGTAATGCCTGCATTTGTTTTCAAGAAAATGTGATGAATTTGAGAGGCTTTCAGCAAAACAAAGAAGTGTTCTGCAAATTCTCTTCACTCTTGACAGCTCTGCCCCAAGGAGAGGACTGGATCCCCAGCCCGGGGCAATGGGTTTTGTCTGAGAAGAGTGAACCATCAGAACCTCCTGTTAGTGCTCAGGAAAAGTGTTGATTTCTCTAAATAGCTGTAGGATGGAGGAAGAGATGATTCGGGGTTAACCATTATTTGGCCCAGCGTGGGCTAAACACAAAAGGAAATCTTGTCCCTTTCCTCCTACCATATCTTCCTAAAACTTGGTAAATCTGATTCCTTATTGGCTCTCTCTGCAAATATTTATTGGAACAACTCCAGACTAATGGCTTAAGGCTTCAGAATATTCACTCAGGCACCCAGAGCTGTTTCACTGAGCACAACAGAGAGCAGAAAATTTTCCCCGAGCCCAGAAAAGGTCTAGAGGTGCCGTGCTATTATGTGATGAAATAGACACCTCTGTGTTGCATTTTTCTCCCAAATAGTTATAAAGGGAAGCAAGAGTGGGCAGCCCAGGGACTCAATGTTGCATAAAATGGCAAATAGATGCAGTAGAAGCAGAAAAACTGAAAAAAAACCCCAACCCACGAACAAACCAAAAAACCCCCCAAAAATTTTCAACCCTTTTCTTCCCCC
>JAOTQQ010000023.1:63971972-64014487 GCA_026546715.1 Gallinago undulata
GGAATTCAAAGTCTGAAGAACAGATCTTACTTAAAATTCACAAGCACAGAACGGCAGTTCAGACAGTAAGGAAGTTTGCCATTTAAAGATCGCGCTGGCATCCAGGAGCCAAGGGACAGCAGGCAGAGGAGATGCTGCACTGGGGCTTGGTGAGGCTGGATTCATAGCTGGCAGCTCCCATATCCTCATTAAATGTTCCTTTAAAAGTTTCAGGCTGGATAGGACATCCAGAGTCGTTTTCTGCGGTCGCGGGCAAACAGCACAACTAGTTTGCTGGCATTTCAGATTTTCTGCATCTAGTTTTAAATTCTTTAGATTCACTGTGCTATATAAAAATGTGATAGTTTGCATATAGGGAGTTGTGGTTTTGTTCAGATCTGTGGTTTTTTTGCATCCTGGAAGTCTTGTTTTGAGAGCAAATCTGGTCATTCCAAATTGATTACACAAAAGCTATAGGTTATAATTTCCATGGTGTGTGTAATATGTGGTGTAGCTGATTGGGTGCTCAGAAGTTGTGGTAGACCCTCCAGCTTGCTAACTTCCTAACTCAGCAGATCACAAGCCTTTATATATATATATATCTATGCATCCCATAACAGGGATGGTGATGTTATTACTGTAGGTCTAATTAGATATCCTTTAATGTTGCTTTCACTCAAAAATCTTGGAGATGCATTTCATCTGGATTTGGTTGTTTTCCAGATTTACCAAAAAAAAAAAAAAAAAGGAAGGAAGAAAAATATTTATTTATTTTATAGCTCTGCCACAATTTAAAAAATATCACTAAATACTTGTAGGAGATTGCAGACTGAAGGGAATTAAAATAAAACCTCCCCAGTAAAAGAAAACTTACACCAAGTCACAAAAAAGCACCCCTCTGCATGGGTAATTGGATCCCAAAATGTAATGAAATGTTGGCTGAAGGTCGTGCTGCATACCGAATACTCCCTTTAACAAGCTGAAATCTGAAAACAGTGGAAACACAGGTCAGAGTTTCTGCTCAGGAATGATAGTGCAAGAACAAGGAGCTGCGTTAGAAAGAAGTTGCCCATTCATAAATATGTTAAGCGTCGTTTTGAAGAGACCTTTTTTTTTTTCCTGAACAGCTAGAACCAGAAAGGAACAAAAGCATCAGATAAAATCCTACCAGGGCTTAAGGGAACGGACACATCCCATGAGGAGAATGACATTTTTCCTCCTTAGGGTTGTCCCTTGGCAGAAATTAAGAAAAGAGAGAGGAAATAGGAAATGTAATTTATACTCCAGCAATAAATTTTACTTGGAGAATTTTTAATGGAAATATTGGCTTTCACGAAAACAAAGCAAAATAACGGGTGAGTTTGTTTTCAGTCACTGGATCTATTAATAACACAGACTCAGGTTGTCACCACTCTGCAAAAAAGAGTCAAAGATGGGATGTTGCAGGAATACATTTGCCAGAGCTCTCCCTCTCCTCTCCTTCTCTCCACTTCCAGAGTTTCCCGCACGGTGCGGAAGGAGGATGGACCGGGCAGAAAATGACACTTGCTCCCACATCCACGTCCCACCTCACAAAGCTCCACATCCGACCTCCCCCCACCCCAGCGAGTTTGGCATTTGGAAGTTTTGAAGTAATTTCCTCCGTCGGTCTCACCTGGGATCTCTGCTGTCCCAGAACCTCCCCCTGACCTCAGTGTTGTGTTTTCATTTAAAGTCGGGGATGTCTATAAATGTCAGCAGAACAGGGCAATTAGACGTTTGAAAAGGGCTGTAACACAAACCAGCGTTATAGTGAAATGGAAACCCCCTTAAGCTGCCTGAAATTCACTTGCTGTTGGAAAGACAATATCCTGCCACTCTCCCATGGTGGCCTTCAACCGGGCGCGTTTGGCTGAGGGCTGGCCCGTTATTAGGACAAGTCTCTGCGTGGCTTGAAGCAAGGGAGACACACGGGGAGAGACAGGGCAGCAAATTGGGCTGGGGGTTGGCCAGCGCCGGGCAGAAATGTGACCCGGGATCAGGCTGGAAGGGCTGGCTGTGAAACCCAACCCTCATCGCGGGGCAGAGCAGGGGGTCAGATGTTGAACAAAACAAAATCCCACCCCTCCTTTCTTTTTTTTTTTCTTTTTTTTTTTTGACTAATAGCCTCTAAAACGTACCTCCTGTAACTCTAAAAATAAACATTCCTTGTAATAATTACAATTTGGTTCCTTAACAAGGTCCCTTTTTTTTTTTTTTTCATTTGTCATCACAGGCTGTTAATTTACGATGTTTGGGAGTACCTCTGTCCTTGTCCCTGGGGCGCACACGCGCTGCTCCCCCCCCCCCCCAACTCTAACTTGCTATATATAAACTGTATATAAACTCTACCTCTGCCTTCACACCAGCTCCGTTAAAGCCATTCAAACACCCTTGAAATTCCACCTGCTGCCTCGCCGTGGAGGGGAAGGAGAGGAATTTTCTGCACACAATGTGTTCTGGATTCATGGACACTACCTTCCCTTCTTTTCCTGATGCAACGTAGTGCAAAAAGCAATATGGAAACACTCCCGGGGTGCTAAAGCCAAGTAGGGCAAAAAGAAAAAAGTAAAAGCTCCAAAGTGATCTATTCCATGGATTTCTAAGCAAATACTTATATATTTCCTCAGGCAGGTCTCATGGAACCTGTCTCTCTGTTCTTCAGAAGACATTTCATCTCATTGCACTGTGTTATCTACAAAAGTCCACACAGACAGGACTTTGACAATTTTCTGACAGGGAATTCTGAAAAGAGATGTCTCTGATTTATAAATATTTGGATTCACATATGATTTTTTTCCTCTTTGAACCTAGGAGACACAGTGCCAGCTTCTTACCTTGAAACACCCACGTGAAAATCGTTGTTTTTTACTGTAGCTCCTTAAAGTCCCCCGAGTTCACTGGTCCTGCCCACTAGATATGGCTAATATCACTGCCCAGGGGGGATTCCCCTTCTTTTGTGGCACCTTGACTTTCCCCAAAGGTTGTGTACTGCGTGTTCACCTAAACACATGTGATTCCTGATCACACCAAGGTGTCCTGATGCAAAGCCCTGGAAAGATTCCCATTCCCCGGAGCAGGCTTTGGGTCGGGCAGTGGAGGTTTTTGAAAGGATGCTCCAGCAAAGCCATAGGGTTTCAGCATGGCCACCTTATCCCACCACGCAGTGCTGTGCTGTCCTGGAGT
This sequence comes from Gallinago undulata, assembly GCA_026546715.1. Taxonomy (NCBI): domain Eukaryota; kingdom Metazoa; phylum Chordata; class Aves; order Charadriiformes; family Scolopacidae; genus Gallinago; species Gallinago undulata. Next base: position 63,975,156 of record JAOTQQ010000023.1, read on the forward strand.
GTCCCTGCCACGACTTGCACACTGAAAAAAGAAGGTAGGATGACATGTTACCAAGGCTGATTTCAGAGCACGTGTCAAAACTCCCCAGTCAGTGTGGTTCCATTTTAACCTCTGCAGTAAAACTAGTCCTCTACATGAGATACACAAACAGGTCACAGTCAGTGAAAATATCAGAGGTATCAAGGGAAAACCATGTATGAGGCTAACGCTGGAAAAAAATATGTAATTTACTACACAACAGTTGGCACAAGTTCTCGTTCCAAGCAGGACTCACTTCCTAGAAGCAAAACTTTGTGGCTCCGTAGGGTATATGATATGGCTGTTCCAGCACATTTCTAGTCACCCGGAGATGTTTTGCGACCAGCATGGTGCACAAGCTTTATCTCTGACCTTGGCAGCCCTGGTGTGAAACCGAAAACATACGTGATCCCAAGTAAACATGTTGCTCACCCAGCAAGTGTGTCTGCACAGCGGTGTGGTCTGCACGATGGGCAAGGGCCACCTGGGGAAGGGAAAGAGGCAGACACGCAAAAAGATCATTAAATTTGTCCGGAAAAACTCCGTATGTTGTCAGCTGGAAAGAGAGAGATGTGGAACAGGAAAAGCACACAAAGAAGGACAGAGATCTTTATTTTTTAGATGTAAAGCATAGGTAATCCCTTTACCTATTTTTATGGACTCTTGAAAGTTGTATAAAGTCCCCACTGCAACCTCTAGCCTCCATAATACCTGGACTTTCTTCCACTACGGAACACATAACTCTTGGGTTGTGTCTCCCACTGCCAGCTTTTGGTGATGGAGGAGGATGGGAACCATGACATTACTGACTGCAACCTCCTTTTCAGCTCTTGATGCACAGTCATCATGGCCTAATATGAAGGACCACCTCAGCTGATGTCAATCTGCACCTCTGAGTAGTGCTCATTCACTGCTTAGGTTTCACTACCTTCAGTCTCTGCACTGGGACAAGGACATTCAACTGTTTGGGTGAGTCCTGCCCTCAGCTATGGCAGTGTAAAACTGGATTCCTCCTTCAGCAAAGACTCCTTCCAGCCTTACATGGGCATTGCTGAGCATCCAGCCACAAGTTACAGCCCTGCTCACACCACCAGCCCTGCGCTTCCCACAAAACCAGCTCAGAGACGCTTGGGCTTGTTTCCGTGGTAAAAGACAACAGGTAATCCCTTCTCTAGAGATGGTTCTGCGGGAGAGGTTTTTTTTTTTTCCCCTTTCCATGAGAAAACCTCCACAGGGCTCTAAACCATCTTCTTACTTGAGACTCTGACTCTAATCCTTCCTACATGACTTTATACCACAGTGAGTACAAGCCAAGCCCAAATCCGTATATAGCAAGCCACAAGATTGCAGAGCAGAACACCACCAGCCTGCAGAACAAAATGTGGGATGCCCATAGACCACCTGATGGCCTTCTGGAATGACCAACGTGACAGGGAATCCGAAAGGCCTGCAGCACGTGGGACCGTGTCCAAGGACAATGCGCAGACTGTAGCTTCTGCCTTCGCGGGGAAGTATTTGCCAATTCTCCTAAGGAAGAGCGGGCTGCATTTCCTGGGAGTTCAAATGAGTTTGAGCTCTGCTGAAATCCAGTGAGGCTCTGCCAGGATATATCAGCGTAAAATGTGGGTCATCGTACCCAAAAATGTATACAAGCCTCTTCGCTGTCTTGTGGTTAAAAATGAGAGGAATAGGGGAAATCACATCCCTTTCAGTTGTGTTTCTGTAAAGGCTGCCTGGCCATTCCCACGTCCTCCGTTCGTAGCAACGGACTGGCAGGAAACTGAGCAATTATCACTGAGCTTAAAACCATATTTTTCATGAGTATCTTAAAGTATCTTAGAGATCTATATCTGTATAACTAAACCAAAGTTCCTACGACGTGGAGCGATGTGTTTACGGAAAAGTGCATAAACGGTGACATAAACCACTGATACTTTCATTCAAAGAAAGTGAGATGTTTTATTGGAATACCCAACTTGTGCACCTCGTCTCTGGTACATTTTAAAAAGACAAATGACGAGGGGAGGTATTACACGTACTTTAGTCTCTCAGAAGCCTGACTGCTGGTGCTCAAGAATGCAAGACAAAATGAACGAAAGCCTACCTTGGGAACCTTGAGCAAATTCCTTACCCTTACTGTTCTGGCACTTTATTGCATAATTAAATTTATAGTAAAAGTACTTTGTCTTCATTACTCATGACAACTTTGCTTGCTTGCCCTGCAGCCTTCTCTTGAAGTCTTTAAATTCAGAAATTCTTGCTTCTCCAGACTTACATGCGCGTGCAGTTTAACGAATTACAGGGGTAATTTATCTGGGAAGAGCCAGAATGTATTTTTGACTTGTGCTTCCATCAGAGCTGTCAGACGAGCACGGTTAATGCAATGCATTGCTGTCTGACCCGCTGCTTACCCGTGGGAGTGTTAAATTCACCACGTGTCGTGCCGTTTCTCTCTGAGTTTCTGCACGGCTGCAGGGACTGCATCATCGCAGACCCAAATAGAAGTCACTTGTAACGGACTAGGACCAAAGAGTCTTTGGCTATCACGTACCGAAGCAAACAGCACTGAATTTTAGAGCGTTTTCTCTTAGAAATCACCAATGCAGCACTCTAAACGCTATTCAGAAGACACCCAAGCTTGTGTCCTGGCTGATAAGACACAGCAGAATTTGTGGGTCAGCTGCTCGTGGTGAGTGAGGAACTTAAACCGGGGCCAGAGGACTGTAGGAAAATAAAGGAGGAGATGGCCCTCCAGGATCCCGTTTGGGTCTTTAATGGGAGGGCTGGGAGGGGAGGGAAGAGAAACAGAATGTGGGAGGGAGACAACACCACAAAGTAATTCTGGTCCTCCAAAACCTTTTTGGAGAGGACGTAGGAGTCGCAGGCAGCAGCTGAAGGGAGGAATCAAAACTCAGAGCAGAGCAGGAGAAGGCAAAGCGCCAGAAGGGCAGGTGTAAGGGGCGGACAGGAGAGAAAAGAAAAGAATTGGCAGCTGTGTTTGGAGGAGGTGACAAAGGAGCCTGTGTGACATGAGGTCTGCAGTTGTGCTGGGGAGAGGGAAGGAGATCTGGTGGAGAATGACCTGATGAGATGTGGGGAAGGGTGATGGCAGTGGTGGATCTTATGAGGAATAAATGGGAAAAGTTCCTGGGAAAAGCTGTGTCTGAAAACTCACTGAGGTTTTGCAGAAGGACCTCACTGTGTTGTCCCACACTGCTAGGAAGGGGAACGAAGAAGTTTACATCTGGCCCAGGGTAAAAAAGGAAAAACGGCATCTCTCCTCTTGTGATATCTGTCCCTTGCTCAGCCACTGAGGTTCCCTCACCTCACTGTTTCTCAGCGTGGAGAATATGTGATATTACACACTGTCCTGGCTTTCTCTGAAAAAGCTTCTAATTTCAGGCTTCAATAAACAGGTATGGCAGAGCCCACAGCTGATTTTTTTTTTTTTTTGACTGGGCTCTTGCAGTGAAATAAAAGACGTGCTCCGTAGTCTGGAGTTCTTATCATCTCGGTGGGATTTGAGTGGGATTTGTGGATTTGGGAGAGGGGCTCAGAAGGGCTGTGCAGACCTCAGGCTCCCCACCATCACACCACATTTTTCACAGTCTACAGTTCTGGACCAGATTTAAAATTTGATCCTTGGTTATGAGGTTTTGGGTTTGGACCAGACCCGGGACATTTTTGGACCTGCTTGACGAATTGTTCTGTTCCTTTCTGCTTGTCTTCTACATGGGGGACCACAGTGACCAAACCACCTGTGTGTGCACTCAAACAGGAGCCTTGTGTCTGTGTCCTCTCCAGCTTGATGGAATAGTAAAGGCTACTGCAGATGTCTCAAGGAGAAAAGGCTCAGTGGTCCCACTGCCTGTGTCTCTGCTCTGGGAGGAGGAGAATGGTCACAGGCTGTGAAAACAAAAAATTATGGAGTAAAAACTGCTTATACTGGATTATTCTGCCTCATTTCTGCTCCTTTCTGTCACGTGGTGCTCACGTGGGCTGTGGCAGCGATGGGGATTGTGGCAGAGAGCAGGAGCAGCCCATTTCTTCTTCCACTGCCTCCAAAAAGTAGTAAAATACATTAATGGTCTATGCAATGGTCTCTAGGTTAAGGTTGTAAATGACTGTATATTTAGAATTGCTATAGGTGAGATGCTTGCAGCTTTAATTTCAAAGCACATTAAAAGCTAGAGCAGGGAGGCTGGTGGCCGCCCGGACCTGGGCAGGCTCACGTGGCGTTTGGAACGGCAGCCTCTCCGTTGTCTCCTTTTTTGTAGAGCCCGGGTTTGATGTTTTATTTTTATATTGGAGTTCAGGGAGTCCTTTAGTGGGGCCTCATGGCTAATTCTGGAGGACTGAAGACATCTGAACGATACGTACCCCACTGGCCAGCCACCTGCCGCAGATGCATGACAGAAGCTGGGAGGTGGCATCTGTCTGGGTTTGTCCCTCTCCTTTTGTCACCAACGCGTGACAATGGGGAGGAACACCCCTGCGGACCCCAGGTGCCTGTCCTTGGGGAGCTCAGCCCAGCCAAAAAAAGGAGGAGAGACACAAGAAAAATCCCTGTGCAGGTCACCCACAGAGCCAGGTAATATCCACTCTAAATCTCCCCTCTTTCAGTGCCAAACTCTTCCCCCTCATCCCATCTGTCCCCTCCCTCATCAAGAGTCCCTCCCCATCTCTTCTGGAGCTCCTTTAGGGTCTGGAAGGGGCTCCAAGGTCTCTCCAGAGCCTTCTCTTCTCCAGGCTGAACCCCCCCAACTCTCTCAGCCCCCCTCCCAGCAGAGGGGCTCCAGCCCTCCCAGCATCTCCATGGCCTCCTCTGGACCCGCTCCAACAGGTCCATGTCCTTCTGCTGTTGATGGAGGCAGGACTCCAGGTGGGGTCTCACCAGAGTGGAGCAGAGAGTCAGAAACACTTCCCTCAACCTGCTGGGGATGCCTTGTCTGTGACTTGCTCTCAAAGCTTCCCTTTCTCGTGGGTGGTTTGGGTGTGAAGCGGGGTACAGCTTCCCCATCTGAAGGCTCCATCCATGAGTGTGTATCATCCTTCTTCCCACCAGGCACTCTCAGCTGGCAAGTGCAACCCCAAATGTCTCCGCTCTCCTTCTCCTGCTGCAGCCCATAATAATCCCCATAATCCAGACAGCCTTTTCCAGGAACAAGGGGTTTATCACCCAGATGAAGCTTTCACCGGGAGCGATGTGGCTCAAGGCTTCCTTGGGGATAGCCGTTCATCTGGGTCCCCTTCATCTTCCCTGCAGATAAGGGGGTGCGAGGGGTTTGTGCCTGATTTCTCCCCATTTTCGCTGTCTGGAACTCAATCAGTTTGTGTGAGGGTACGGAGGGGTTGGGGTACCCAGCCCAGCACACCCTGCCCGCTGGAGAAACATTCTGTTGTTGATTTAGGAGGACTGCGCCGGTCCCTGCGAAAGACCTTTCAGAATTGAAGCAGTTTATAATGATACCACAAGGCAATTCAGCATTTCCAAGAATTACTTTTGCTTTCTTTAGAACATAAAGGACTTTTAAAAGTTTGGTTATTTTTTTTTTCTTTTCTTCTCTTCTGTTTCTGACCAAACAGAAATATTTCTATTTATGTACTTTAAAGAAAGCATTCCCGGTTTCTTTTTTTTTTTCCTTTTTTTTTGTATCCTTTATTTTTTTTTCCCTAGTTTTTGACCTGATACTTCAGCAGGAGCTGGGGAGGGATGAGTTAGTACCTCGTTGAAGAGACTGTGAGCATCCTGCCTGGAGCGGTGGGGTCTCCAGCTGGGACCTGCCACCGGTCCCCATCCACGCTCTGGAGACCGGGCAGAGACCCCCGGGAGCGTGTGCCTTGGCCAACCCGAGCTCAGAGGAAGCTATCAAACGTTCAGAGCAATTGCTGACAATTCCCAGTCACCACTAATTGCTCGGGGCTTTCTTGGACCTCGGCCACATCTATACCTTTGTGTCCTTAATCGCTAGGCACCCCTTGGATAATATGTCACACCTGGGACGTAAGATAATTTATCGCTTGCAGATGGATTAGCATCGCAGCTCGCTAAGATAAATTTTACTTTAGCCTTGGTCCCAGAGGTCCTTCTTTTATAGCACAGTTTTATCCATTAAAATTATGACTTCCAAAATTCTGTTGTATTTTATGGCTTCCATGAGATATTTATGACCCTCACTGCTTAAGTGGACGTTTGTGGAGATTTACTGCAGAAATAGTTCAGGCAAATAGCGCAGACGAGGTACTGCCAATAGCTCACAGTTCAGGTTTGGTGTTGTTAAAAGACACAGAAAACAGTGTGCATATTTAAGTATGGATTCCTAATGCATACCACTGAAATGACACTGAAAATACATTCAGAAAACCTGTTCTTATGGACTAGATGTAGACAAAATTCAAACGTTGAATTTTAATCTTCCAAGCTCCCTCTTTCCCCAGAGCTGTTCATACTCTTTGCTTTTCTACAAAGCGTGAGAGACGAAAGCAAAGGCCAATTAAAAGAATTTATAGAGTCAGGAGAGCCAAAATAGCTTATGCAGACCATCCCCCTGCTAACTCCGTAGCACATTTTGAGTGGTTTTACTGCTCTTGTCCTAAGATGTCTCATGAAATTAAATATATGCCTTTTACCTTGGGAAGCTGTCACACACCTTATTAGAAAATCCCTTTTTGACTCTTTACACTTCTTTTTTTTTTGCCACGGTTGCCTTCAGATATTTTGAAAATCTAAGTACACAACTTACAGTATCTGCATGGACAGTCATTTGCCTGAGATTTATTTTTTTCCTAGAAACCCAGAACTCTGTATGTTAAGCCTTAGACATAAAGCAGAAGGTGACTGCAAAGGGCTGTGGTTCCCTAAGTCATTGATAACCAGAAAAGCTGGGGGAAAAGATTTCTCTCTCTAAGCAGTTGTTTCTTACACGTTGTCTGTCAGTAGTGAGCTCTGGTGTCTGTCAGAGACACGATGCTCACCTGGATGGGCCTAGAAGCGCTGCTGGTTTTTACACAGTAATTAAATCAGTTGTACGTTGATGGATTTTAGGGAACACATAGAAAAGCCAGACAAGAGGATTCTGAGAGGAATACATGACAGAGTAGGTCTTAGCTCAGCTATGAATTCTAGTTCATGTGTCTAAGGATAATGCAGCAGGTAAAATCCCAGTCACACCGAAGCCTGGCCCATGGGAGCAGATTTGGGGTTATTTGGGTTATTGCGTATTAATCTCAAGTGGCTCTTGTGATTCCAGGGGGACCCCCGAGCCATCTGGAAGATTCCAGGGGGACCCCCGAGGCCCTGTCAGGAGGAATTCCTCTTTTCCAGGCTCCTTAGTTTTGTCCCAGTTGGGTTAATGCTAGGAGTGGCTGGGGGCCCAGGAGACAGAGCTTGGGTGGTGGGTTGACAGAGCCTCAGGAGGCTTGACCCACTGCAAGGGGAACATCGACCTCTCTCTGCTTGGTCCTTTTGGGACCGGAACCCATCATCTCTTTTATGCTATAGAAAGTCTGAGGGTGAGAGCAGTAGTCTCCCTGGCGTACAGTGTGTCTCTGTGAGAAGCAGCTGATGCTGTCGGGCAACTCTGACTCATTTCCCAGCTTTTTTTCTCCTTGGGGTGAGGACGAAGCCTCTTGCAGCACGGGAGCAGGAAACATCCTTGTCATCTCCCACGCTTCCAGCTTACACCTGTTGTATAGGTGCACCATCAGCATCCCGATGCCTTGGTGAAGATGTTCTATTGGACCCATGAAGGTCTCCAAGCACTAAGGGGAACCCCACGGAAGGCATCTGGGAAGAGGACACCAGGCGATACAGGCCCTGGGCAGCAAGAGGTGCTGCTCACAAAGTGCTTCACTCCCCTGGATTTTAAGTGAAAAATCCAACAAGCAGACTTTTCCAGATGTGTTTGCAATGCATGCTTTGTGTTAGGAGTCAGATTCCTAAATACTCCTAGAAACTGACACAGATTACTCTTCAAAACATGGAAGTCAGTGCAGCGTCCGTAACTTTTGCTCATTAAGTTAAGGTAATTCAGTATAAAAGACCAAATCCCTCCCTGCAGCTGGTTCTTGGATAGATTTTGCAGCGTGACAGTGTTTCCTCCATGAATCCCTTGTATCTGTGAAAGGTAGGAACAAATGCTTAAAGGAACTGACTCCAAGAGGGTCTATCTGTTTGCAGGAGCAAATTTGCAAGAGGTGACGGGAGGAAAAGCCCCAAGTTTAACTGTTAAAGGTCACCTGTCCTCGTCTCTCTGGGAGGGAGATAAATGTCCCTGAGGGAGGATCTCCTGACTCCAGCAGCTCCAGCTAGGAGGTGACTCACTTTGGTCCCAGCATCTCCAGCTCTGCCAAGGGACAATAGCCCATAGCAGAGCTGCTGCAGGAAGAGAAGGGGTTTAAATTAAAGGAATTTGATTTAAGACTGACATGGGTCTTGGACTGACCTTTACACATGGCAAATTTTACCCTTTGAGTTTCTTTCCTCCCCTCCCCTCCCCAAAATACGCTCCTTTTCCCTTCACCGCCCTCCCCTGCTGAACTCAGTCCACAGAGTTTTCTAACAGAACTGAAAGAAGCAAGAAACAGACACACTATTGTACGTTCAGGCTCACGCAGGACTCTAAAACTAATCTTTGTTCTGGCAAATCTCATGCAGCATTGACTGCTTTGCTGGCTACTTCATTCATCATGTGGAAAATGCATTTTACTGACTACCAATTACTTGAGCCAAACAGTGGCTTTGTCAGTATTACATGGTAACCATTACCTTTGTAATTGCACAGTGACTGATGTACAGTATGATGTAATGACAGGTTAAATAAATGCATTCTAATTTGTCCTGCTAAAAGAAAGAAATGCCAGCACGTTAACACAATTGCAAGTTATTTTGTATGATTATACATGAAGTAAAGGTATACATTTATCATAAAAGTCACGGGTAGCTGCTGTGTTTCAACTTCTAAAAATTTTTTTTTTTCACCTTTAAAATGCTTAGAGATGTATAATCTCTCCACACCCTTGTTAACAGTGTTTGCAGAAGAAACATTTCAAAATGTGCTGGAAATGCTGGAGTTCCCTTGGTGTACGACTTGAAATGGCTTTAGTTTTTTTGGGGGGGTAAAATGTGCCATTAGAAATTTTCATTTACTTATTGAAAACTCAGTAACAAAATAATATATTTTGGTAACCACTTAAACCAATACAGGCCTAAATTTTGGGTGTGATGTGCTAAATAGAAAATGAATAGATAATTATTGTGAGGTCAGTTATTTACAGAAAAAAAAACCCGCTCATGTAGTTAAAAAGATTTCTGACAGGAGACGTTGGATGTGAAAAATGTCAGTGAAACATACTTGGGAGGCAGGGAATTAATCTCAGTAACATTTCACATGTGAAGAAATAGAAGTAAAATTAATGGCACCAAAAAAATCATAACTGGGGGAAAAACACGGAGGTTTTCTGTTCTGTGCTGAGAGCACTAACTCAGGGACACAAACGAGGAGCGTGAAAGTCGCTGTGAGCCAGGATGACCAAGCAGTAACAGCACAGGTTTCCTCTGCATCCTTATTTCAGTATTTAGGGTATTTTGGACAGTTTTGGACAGTGTTGCTCTTTCCTGCTGTTCACCAGATTACACGTCTCCTTAGGGCTTTAACATTATGAGCTCTTACTATTAAATGTCTCCTCTGCCTTGAGACAACCTGACCTGGCTTTGCAATTGACAGACCCTCACTCTCCTGACAAGCTCTGGGGCAAGTAATAGTTTACAGAGGAAAAAAATTAGGTTTTCCCTATATATGACAATTCACAATCATCTAAATCTGTAGTTTAGCTTTTACATGTTCAATACGTTAAGCTTCTGTGGAAAAGTTCTTCCTTCTAAATGCAGGGATTTGTGGGAACATTTCCTCTGTTGGCATTAATAATTCCAAAAGCAATTTTGTAATGCAGAGGAAAATGGGAGGAATGACAACATGGTTAAAAAACCTGTATGGTAGCCTTGAGGGAGAGCTTTCGACTAGAAACAATTTCTAGATGCGCAGAGAATGGGTCAGGCCTAAAGAACAGCTGGAAGACTTTCCTCTCTGGTTGGACTTCAGCAATGTCCCCTTTTTGGTGGAAGCAGTGCCCGGGTTGAGAAGTCATACTCCTGTTGTATCTTTATTTCTCATAAATCATCCTAGGCTTCATCTTCTCAGGCTGGCTATGTCAAAGTGAGGAGCCTAAACAGGATTTTACTACAAATAAAGGAACCTGAGCCCTAGAAGAAATGCAGGAACGTTCTGGATGTGGTTCTTGCCTGCACAGCAAGATGCCAAACCCAATGGAGTTAAATGCTTTGGAAAGTGCCAAATGCTCCTGACGCACAGGGAGGCTTTTGTTATGGGCTGGGGAGGGAATATCTCAGTAGATCCGCAGGAAAAGCTGGGTGAAAACATCAGGCTGGTCTGTGAAGGGGAGCTCCAGTGGGTCCAGCCTTTTGTCACCAACTTAGATGTCATCATTCTGCTGTGATCCTCACTTCAGACTGAAATGAGTCCGTTCAGTCCAAGAGTGATGGTGTCTCATTTTAATCATGTCTGTACTTGCAATACGAATCATTAAGTCCTCTGGATTTTCTTCTGTATGTTATAGAAATTCCTTCCCACCTTCTGTTTTTGTCTTTCACGTATTACCCTTTTCTCAGATTTTGAGAGTGACCGGCTCCACCATCATCCCACCTCTGATCCTGCCTCTTGCTACATCGAATCAAAGTGCATAAGACAGTACAGCAATTTTTCCCCAGAGCTGTGAGCTTCAGCGCTGCCCTGGGGCGCAGAAGAGTTGAGCGTGATGGCTGGAAAGAGACAGCATGAGGTGGGATAAAGTCAAATGCTGCAGAGGAGCCCGAAAGGAGCTGTAAAAATGTGGTCACTTAAAAGTGCAAATCTGGTTTATTTTTCAAGTATTAAAAACAGACATTGCCTTTGGCAGCAGTTCGGAGAAATGTGTCTCAACAAATTTCCTGACTGAACCAAAGAATTATTCAACATTACTTAAAGACTTGAAGCTACGGCCTAAATGGTAATTAACATACTTGTTATTGGCATTGAGGCCTTTCTCTGCAGGAAGCAGATGTATCAGAAAATAGGAAAGCGATACAAAGTTTCATTTTTCACCAGTCCTGAGAGTCATTTGGGGATATTGTTTCATTTTCTTTTTTCCCGTGGTGTCATTCACTGCTCAGAGCTCTACTGGTGTGACTCGCCCAAAAGCAGAGAGACAAACTAGCCAGGGGTCTAGGAGTGCTCCAGAACAACTGGCATGGCAGGAAGCCTTCCAGACCAAATGGTGATCCCTAAAGGATGCTCCGTAATCCCAAGGAGGTGTGGGATGGTGGAAGCAAGGAGCCACACTGACCTTTTTACTGGAGGTGGTGGCTGGCATTCAGAATATTCAGCATTTGGAAGTGATAAGTGGGTAGCCAAGGCAGCTGTGAAATTTGGAACCATCCAAAAATTTACTTCTCTTCCTTTATTAAGGAGCTGATAATCTGGGATTCCTGGTTTGCCTGGTGATCAGCTGCCTTGAAGGAGGGAAATGAATCAGCCTTTCTCTATGACACAGTGTTTTCTGGCATTATATATGGTCTGTCCTGTGGCACTTAGTTTCAGACAGTGCTTCAGCTTGACATTCATCTCCTCAAATCCACACCGTAGCTCAGACAGATGTCTCAGGAGCCTTATCCGGAAACGCTGGAGGAAAACAAAACAAAGAAAAAAGAAAAAAAACTTGATTTGTGGAAAGAACCGTATAGTTCTCCATTTAAGAAGGTCTAAAATAAGAATATCGTGTATGATTTCATTTAAAGAAGTAAAAATCTTCTTAAATATCTTCACAGCAATGCTTAAGGAATTAATGAAATTCATTAAGAAAAAAGATAAGAAGAATTATATAGCATCCAGCTTTGTGAAAAGCAGTGAACAAGAGGGGTGCCCAGAGTATGATGTTCTGAAGATATTTTCCTCTTGTACTAGGATGAAAACCAAACCTTCTGGAAAGTAAACTATATAAAAACACATGCTTTCAGGGAAAAAAAGGTTTATTTATCTATTTGTCTTTGATGTGCAAGATCAGACTCAAGACTTTCTAGTGCCCGATTCAGAGCAGATTTTTCAGGTGGCATCCATCTCAGCGCAGGCAGGAAATGATGTCTTCTGTCCTGGTACCTAAAACCTGAAAAACAAGTAGTGAGGAAGAGAGAGAGAGTCAACAAGGCAGATGTCTTCTTGTGAGCTGATGCCTCTCTGTAAAATCAGAAGAGGTTTTGGGCACAGGGGTGTTTTGAGGCACAATTGACTTGCTGTAATTAGGTCTCTGTGTAGGGCGTTTGCCTTAGGATCCAGATCCATTCCTGGGGTGGCACTGAGACTCCAGTGTTTGTTTTCAATATGTGGTTGCATATCTGAAACCTGCATTTATTTCAAGTCCTTTCTTAAACTAGTTCATGCACAAGAAGGACTAGATTCTGGAATCTTCCTCAGATGAAACCTCAGTCCCCAGCAGGTACAGAAGTTCACCACTTTCATTTCATTGTGTCTTCCCCATCCGTGAAAGCGTGTAAATAACTAATTCAGATGGAGCCATCCGCTAGGAAATATCTAAATTTTAGGCATTTATTTGATTCAAAGGTTTTACTTCAAACCTCTATAAGAAAAAAATTATCTTCTAAGAACATTTCATGGACGCTAATACTGGTCACCAGCTTCCTCTTCAGCCATGAGGACAGTAAGAGACAGAACACATTACACCCGCTATTTTATTGCCTTTGTAAGAGATGTTTTTTCTGTTTGGTAAAAATGTGTGTTATTGTTTATTTTTAAATTCCTCTGCCAGGCTGACATCATGCTCTGCACATTATGAGAAAAAATACTGCAGGGATTTTTCTTTTTTTTTTTTTCCCTTACTTTCCAGAGAATGCAGTGTTGCAACTACTGGCAAGTCTCATACACAAACAGCAAACGGATGCTACCGCATTTAACTCCTCACTGGACCTTCTAACTCCACATAGTGGGGCTTTTGAATTTTTTTTCTTAAGAGGTACTGCCTGTGAAAGGTGCCAGTCAGCCTCCACTCGACATCCCAGCTCCTGGAATGCCATTCTTTTCATCTACTACCAAACACCCCAAGTTTCTCTGACTCAGCCTCAGGGAGTGAATCGAACTTGAAGTCTTTAGCTCATAACTAAACATTCTTCCTACCCAATTTCTCTCTTCAGTTGCCCGGGGTTTCTCCCTCTAGCCCAGGTACTTTCTCCTGCCCCTGGCTCCCCACAGTCCCATCTTGCTTTTTCTCGTTCCCCTCAGTGTGCCTCATCAGCTCCCTCTTCATTCCAAAACTTGAGACCAAAGTTACTGTGTTGGGAATGGTTTTCTAATCTTAACATAGACTTGAAAACACTCTGACTTCTTCTACCCTGAGTGGCTTTCATTCATATCAAGGAACATGAAAGAATAAGGAATAAAAGACTGGATATACTATTTTTTTCTATTTTTTTTTTTATATAATTTGTTGTAATGCAATCCCTGAGCACCACAAATTCTTTTCCACCTTGTTCCTTGTGGCTCACTTGGGAAGGGAAGTGTTTTCCACCTTAGATGATGACATTCTCCTGCTTGTTCACCTGGGTCATCCTGCAACCTGCTGGGATTATTCCAAGATTATAATAAAGTCCTCAGGAGTCTGTGCTCCACCGTGTGTGAGCTCAGCTCAAGGAGGTTTCATTCACGTGATACACTGAAGTGCAAACGAAAGAGACAAATCCCTGAGGCACCTGAAAGGAAAAATCACTGGGGACAGGGCCAGTGACACAAACAGCATCTCAGTGGTTTCACCCTTCGCTCTTGTGATGTTTTCAATGTTGGGAACAGGGGCAGTAACAAACCGGGGGTTTCTGTAGAAATTTGGCAGTACCTGCTCCCCCTGCCCACCCGGAGATGGGTTGTCTTCTGTCGTTAGTCAGAGGAGTCACTGCAATAGGCACAGTCCGAGGGAGAAAAAAAAATGCTCCTCCCGGTTTCGAGGTCTGTATTTTATCACTTTAAGAAAGGCTTTAGAAAGAAACTTAATAGTTTGGAACAAGAGGCCAGATCTTGCAATCGGCTCCCCAGTCAGCGAGACCCTGCACAGCCCCAGAGGTGGGGAGGGAACCTCTAATGACCTGGCCCCAGACCAACACCAGAAGACCTTCACCTTCCATTTCATGTGACATAAAGCTAATGCAATGCGCTAGAGATGGTGTCGAACCAAAACATTGGCTCTGTGCCCCGTCTGAGCACACAGAGAATCAGGATCTAAAGTCAGAGTTAGGCTCTGAAATTTACAAAATTTACAGCTCTTTTTTTTTTTTTTATTGGTACACTGGAGAGAACAAAAATCCCAGCTATAAACCACTGCGCGTTGGAGGAGAGTTATCTCCCGGATCAGGACCTTGACTCTGCGCCTTGCGTTGTAGCCCAAAGTTTGCTTGCTCGTTTCCCACGAGAGCCATCCTTGGCCGGGTAAATTAAAGGTGCTTGGGATAGTTCTCCGGCACCCAGCCCAACCCACGTGTGAGAGCCTGTGTCCACATCATGAGCGGCTCTTGCCCTCCAGAAGAGGGTGGCTGCAGCCCAAACCGTCCATTTGGGATGATCCCTGGCCCACGGCGGGGGGGGGGGGGGCACACACAGCCCACCCTTGGCAAAGGGCCTGGAGCACCCCGCCTGAGAAGATAAGCCCGCGGCTGTAAACAGCGTGTTTCGCATCCAACGCACAAAACCACCCCAAAACTCGTCCCATTTGAAGAGGAAGACGACCATAAGCCAGAGGAAACAGCAACCCCAGGAATGACAAAGGGAGCTCTGAAACAAAGGAGGAATGAGCTGGACAGGAAATATAAAAGAGGGATCTCGATTCGCAACGGGTGCACAGACAGCCAATTTGCCAATTTACCGACTTTACTTCATTTACCAGCACGGATGGAGCCTGTATTTTTTTTCTCAGGAGAGGGCCACCATTCTCTCTGCAACATGCGCTTCATTTTCTCCCCGGAAGATGTTCTCCCACGAAAGCCCAGGACACGGGTGGTGTCTGTAAGAAAAGTGGAAGTACTTGTGTGAATGTAAAAATACCCGGAGCTCCTTTTATTTAAGTGAAAAGTAGTGATTTTGGAGATCAGCACAGCAGCGGCTGGCGAGCAGTGGGAGCGTTATGCACCCTGGTCCTTCCCCTTTCTGTCCTCAACACATCTTTAGTGCCTCTTTGTTTCCATAGTTTTATATTAAAATTATAGGTGCCAGTTTGGACCCAGCTCTGCTAAGGTGCTGGCTACTCGGGGCTGTGCACAAACACCCGGGCTGGCTCTGAAGGAAATATTTGGACAAATAATGGACTAATGCTTACGGCTGTTTTAATTGCACGTGATTTAGAGTAACAGTCACAAAGTGCAGAACAACAGTCATAAAGTGTAGCGCGGTATTTGAAATCTGGGTATTCTCAGCAGGGACTCAGTGCTGTCTAGGAAAAGCAGGTAGAATAAAAACCGTACCTTGCACGTTCTTTATTGCCCTTCTATGGCAGGCAGGGCTACAGTAAGGTTCCCCTCTTGTTCAGGAAAAAAAAAAAAATTAGGTTCTCAAAATTCTGACAGATTAATTAATGTTAAAAATATTAGTGCTGAGGTGAAATCAGGAGCAGAATATGGACTTCCACAGGTCCCGCAGTTCCCTGACTTCTGACCTCTTCTGGCTTCTTCCTCAGCTGACGCAGGAGAGAGCTGGCGTATTTATTGCAATTTATTTATTTATCATATGAAATTCTGTAGCATTGTCTCTCCTCTCCTGGATTTCTGGGTTTGTGGGTCGGTAACATCTATTCATTCTACTTTCAGAAAGAGAAATAGCTGACTGTAGGTGTCCGGAAACTTTTATCTGATTTGAGCTCAGAGATCCATCTCCTAGATATTTGGCTTGGCAAAGCTTAGCAAGCACTGTCATCTCCAGCTTGGAGCCACGGTCCCCCTCGAAACCTTGGAAAGTTGTATGGTACAATCCCAGCAAAACAGGACTTTTCTGCCCTCCTCCTGCAGCTCGTGATTCTCCTTCTAGGAGTTCAGCTGCCTGCCGTCCCAGGCTTAGCTTTGATACAGCCCAGCTGTGCAACCTCAGCTCAAACTTCAGAGAAAACGTTAAAGCTACGAAAAGGAGCTGTGAGGAAGTACGTAAACTAAATCCAGCCAAATTGAAGGGTAGAACTGGAGGCAGAGGTAAGATCACTGGGACAGGCACCGGTGGTAGCTGAAGGATTCGAGGAGAAGATCGATGACATGAGAAGTTATAAAAGCTTAGAGAAGACAGCGAGGCAGATGATGGCAACTCGGTGACACCGAGGACCCGCCTGCTCTCAGGAGAAGCCTGGCCAGCAATGTCCTACTGGGGTCTTACTGGGGGTGGTGAGCACACCGATGCTTGTGCCTGATGCTAATGCTCAGCTCCTGATGCCCTGGCTCTCTGTTGTGTGCCCTACCCAGTGTGTAATTGCCTTGTGAGTTTTTTTTTTGTTTTTTTTGGGTAGAACCTGTTTGCAGGGTCTGGCTCTTCCCACTCGGTACGAGCTGCCCGAGGAAAGAGAGTCAGGGGACGGAATAACAACCTGTAAAAACAGGGCTCGGGGCTGCTATACCCAAACACAGAGCAACGTGGTGTTACACGGGCTGCAGTTAAACCATTAAGGCTGGTTTTATACGGCGTGTTTCCTTCCCAGGAGCGCTTCAGATGTGATAGTTGTAACGGGTTAGAAACCTCAGCTGCCTCACCGGAGACACACGCCAATCCACGTCTGTAACACGGGGAGGGGGGGGCATCCCGGAGGGGTCCGGTGCTTGGAAAGAAAAATATCAAGACCAAGACAGCTCTCTCACAGGGAAAACCTCCACAGGCATTACTGAGACACGTGAAAAACACTTTACTTTTGCTAGCAAGGGTGGTGAAGAGGGGAAGGCTAAGAAACAGCACTGCTGGGACTGCAGTGGGACTGCAAATACCCCCACCACTGACCCACCACTGAAAGAGCTCTTGCCATGACTAAAATCCAGCTTCCACGATACTGCCCGTAGAAGAGTGATGGTGCTTAAGGTCTGCGAGAGGTGGGTCAGCACTTCTCAAGTCTGGGCACACAACTCAGGAGGGAAAAGTCCTGATATACCAAGGTCTGTCGACAGAAGAATGGCAAAATTTTCAAATTCGGGGGTGCCTTAAAAGAGGAATCAAAACCTTTTGTGAAATTTTATTTCATTTTTGCTCTAGCGGGTCAGGAGCAGCACAACGCCACTTTAGCAGTCTGAATGCTAAAAAAGGCAACTTGTGATTATTGGCATGTAGAAAGTTGTCAAAATGTTCCCTCTCTTGATGTAGTGTCAGCAGCTTTTGGATCTTTGTAAATATTCTGCCTTCTTCAGCTGCTTATTCCTGTATTTATTTGATAGTGCTTCCTTCGAGTGCAACTCCAGTCACATGAAGGAGAAGATGGCGAAGCAGAATACTCTGGAAACTGCATATTAATGTATCATGCCTTTTATTTATAAACTTCAGGCTTCTTCAGATTTTTCTTTTATTCCTGTATAAATGTGAACTTTTCAACTTGGATAGTCTCACAAAGCATTAGAAAAAAAGTACAAAAATTGCCAGTAGAAACATATACCTTAAAGCCATTCATGTTCTGGCATATAAGTCCTCGGTTATTTTATAATGGTTACTTTATATTGTTCCCTTTCTTGTCTTTTTTTCTTCTTTTTTTTCTTTCTTTTTTTTTTTCCCTTTCTTTCTACAGTCAACTGATTATGTCCATGGAAACTCACCCTAATTGTGGCTTTATAGGCAGGCCATGTTTTCCATCACTGGCACATGCTGATGTAACTCACTGGGGAGCAGCCCAGGACCAAGCTGCTGTTTTCTGTTATGCTGTAAATCAGAACAAGATTGGTATTTCTGATTAATCATTTTTGCAAGTGGCCTACCAGTTCCCCTCCAGATTATCATGTAGTAAATAAAAACATCACCAGAGATAGTAGGCTCAACACTGATAAAAAAAAAAAAAGGAAATGGACAGTCTTTCAAGGAAGATCATAGAATCATAGAATCATATGGGGTTGGAAGGGACCTCAGATGTTTCAAAGTTTGTTGGTCCCCATGACCAAAGTCCATTTTACCCATAAAATGTCTGAGCGTGCTTCCTGTAGGTGCAGATGTGTATATATATATGTCACCTCTTCTGTCATCCTTGGTGTGGAGCCCGTGACACATCTAGGCAGGATTCCGTGGAGAAGCATGGACCATAGCGGTGGTGCCAAGATGCCTCCAAGCCCTGCTTGGCCAGATGGCTTGGTAAGGACACTACTAACCAAAGAGAGAGAGCCTAGAAAAGTCATTTTTGAGCCTGGGAAAGCCCCTTTGGCCAGTAAGGCACCATCAAGACCTCCAGAGGCACGGGAGGAAAGCACCATCAGAAATTGGGTAGAGGGGCAGCAGCAGGCGAGGGTGGGAGAAGGTGGGCAGCCTCCCTAATGTGGGTCCATCACCCCAGATCTGCAGAGAGAGAGGGCTTAGAGTGAGCTTCTCTCTCCTGGCTGGCCAGGTGGCTACCTACCACAGAGAGAGGTGCTCCAGGCTGGGGACCGTGAGCCAAGCTGCTGCTCATGGCCAGTGCTCCGTTGGGGTGGCCACTGGCAACCACCCCGTGTGGATGCCAGGGCTGGTCTCTAACCATTCCTTTGCACTTCAGCCCCTGTTCCAGCTGCTGCTTGGGTGGATCCCTATTTGTTTCTTTAAAGCCAAGGGTCCTGGGCGGAAGAGAATACACATCTCTTAGGGTGAGGGACCATCCTGGACCTTGTGGGTCGGTGTGAGAACTCAGTCTGTGGGTGCAGGAGGGTCTCAGAGAACCCCCAGGAGTCCCCTGTGCCCGGGCAGATCAGGGGAAGCTTCTGTCAATATCCATTGGATCTCTGGCCTTTTCCCACCCGCTCTCTCTGGGAACAGATTTTTTTGGAGGGGTAAGCTGAAGTTCAAAGCCTCTGTGGTAAAGCTATCACGCTTTTCTGCAGTCTTCACGGGATGAAAAAAACCCAGCATTTTGCTTATTATTGTTACCTCTTTCGTGTTAATGCACCATGCGCTTGTCCTCGGCTGAAGGTTTTACTGGCTTTAAGAAAAATCCACTTCAAAATGTCTAAAAGTTAAAAAAGAAACTATTTTTTTCCACTTTCAGCCTCTGAGTTCTTGAGGCTCCTCTCTGTATCCTACAGCAACTCGGGAATTACAAGCACCGCAACATACAAAGGTGTATTAAAACAAATCTGCGTTTCTGATTTTTTTTTTTTTTTTTTTTTATTGTGGTACATCAGGTGGTGTCAGACTGACAGCGAACCTGGGAATATCACATCGTGGCTCCAGGCCCTGGAGGTGAGCTGTTAGAAGTCCTCAGAGCTCCGGCGTGCGTGGTCTCCTAACGACACCGCTCCTTCGGTCGCGCTGCAGCAGCCTCCTGGCAGGAAGCGCTGATTTGTTTAACTCTATTAAGCTTAGATAAGAAAGGTAAATAAGATGTCTGCCCAATATAAGACAACCACTCCAAAATAAGTTTGACAGTGGCCAATAATCACTCTAACATTTTTGTGGCTTTAGCAGCTTTGGAGCCTGTTGAATGGCACAATGGGGGGAAAAAAAAAAAAAAAAAAAAAAGGAGAGAGGGAACGAACGCCCGGGTGTTGCTTTACCCTATTTGAGATGAATTATGAGGAAGGACAGCCAAGGCTCGGGCTAAACGCTAACAGATGTGGCGCCGAGTGTGCCATGGAGATGCTGGTGGTTGGCTGTGGAGCAGTAGGAAGTGGCCACAGTGGGTGGCAATGGGAGTCGGTGGCCGGGCGGCGAGTGGCCGGGGGGTCACGGCCCCAGCTTCCCGGAGAAATCCCTTCCAACTGTGGGGCCGGATTGACATATAAGGACCACATTTAATCTTTCTACCTGATTTCTGCCAAGAACCATCTTGTGACCAATGTCTTTGACGGTGACTCCAGCCACGAGGCAGGAGAAAGGGCTCAGGTTTTGGTGGGGGGGGGGGGGGGGTGGGGGTGCAGGCAGCTCTAAAATTGCTCTGTTGGGTGGGAGACAGTACAGACCAGCCAACAAATCCATGGGGGCTGAGGAGAGAGGCCCCCACAGCTCATTGGACTCACTCCAATGTGATATTCCATCCTAGGCAATTCTGTGATCCTGTGAGGAAGCAATAACTTTGCCATTGGCATGTTTAAGAAGGGTTTTCACAAAGTCACTGATGGGTTTTGGTGTGAGATGAGCCTGGGATCCATTAAGTGTGTGTCTGGGATGTGCTGGGCAGCCAAATGGAGTGACAAAACCAGGCTGGTGGCTTCACCTTGAAGGCATCTGACGGTGGTTTCCCAACAGGACTGTTTTTCAGCTTCTTGGCACGGAAATGTCGGTGACATGGGCTGCGTGTTGAAACCTGACAAAGCCATCGCAAACTGGTTGGATGCCTTGTGGTCTTCAAAGCCTCAGTGAGAGGGACAAAAAGGTTTTCAACACAAAAACTAATATTGCGCAGTGAAGTAGGAGGTCAGTCAAGAAGTAAAAAAAACAATAGCACTGACCCACAATGAGAGATGCGATTGAGTTGTGAGCAGACCACAAGCCAAAGTTTGCTCAGACAAAGCCATGACTGAACACATTTGATGAATTAAGACAATCTGGTTGCACAAAAGAGCAGAAGATGGCTTTGTTGACCAAGAAGCTATGCACCCCTCCCACCCGCTGGCCCTGAAAAGGTGTCAGTGTGAATCCTGGTTCGTGGAGGGGAAGGACGTGTGTCAGCCAGCAGCTGGAGTTTTGACCAGAAGCACACTTGGGGGACTCATTGTCCTGTGAGCAAAGGCGGCGAGCAGTTTCTGCCACAGATTATCACTGATTTTTTAATGGACAATTCTGATGCAGAAAAAAATTTGTCCTGACTCCTTTTGAACCTCAACCCTGTTTGGGGGTTGGTTATATTCTGCCGTGTAATCTTCCTGGGATGAAGAGTCTCATCAATTAAATAGTTTAATTAAATAGTTTAATATTACATGTGTATTCTTCATCCACTGTGTCTTCTCACCTTCACTTTTTGGGAGCTGAAAAACCAGACCATTTCACTTTTCTTTCCTTTTGCCAGTTCTGACTGGTCAAATCCATGTTCCTAGGGCCAAAGAGTTAACCATCGGAAGCTGGATTTCTCATCCATCACCCTGGTTTCTCATCTGCCAGATGAGACAGGACAACACTGTAGCCAAAAAGGCTCCTGAAGCCCAAGCATCTACATATTTAAATGATTGCTCACAGTTTGAAGAATTTCATACCTCCTAGGAAAAAGCTTTCCAGCAGACCGGTGGGAGAAGCCCCAGAGTCTCTTGCCTGGGGAAGCTGTGGGCAGCTCACCAGCAGCAAGTCTGTAGGTGCAAATTAGAGAGACATCTGTCAGGAATGACATAGGTGGTGTCACCTCTGGGTTTGGGGGTGGCCTGGAGACCTCCTGAAGCTCCCCTAGGCGTCTCTGACCGCCCCACGGAGGGTCAGGGCCTGCCTTGTCTCCCAGGGAAGAGGCTGCGTGCCACTATGGCCCTGTCTCGTTAGCCTGGTCCTCCACTTCTGTGGAGGTGAACTTACGAACTTTCTATTTTATGGATATCTTAACAGCACTGAACAGAAGGATTTTGGCTGCTCCTCACGGTGTGACAGATTTTGCTGAAGAGACCACAAGAATTGGATAGGTAGCCTCTATTCCGAGTCCAAGTTTAAACTGCTCTGGAAACATCTGGTTTAGCTTGACTCTTGCAGGTGGGAATGTCATTCCTAGTGCTTTCGTGAAGCTGCTAACATCGAGTCTGAAATAATTTTAACTTTAGAAGCACAAATAAATGACCCATAGCCCTTAAGGCAGTATAAGCCACGCTGGTGCCTCCCATCTAGGTCGCTTTGTCAAGGGCACGATTATCGGAGCCATTCCCAGGCTGAATTTAATCATGGGACAAAACACAATGACAAACCCATCTTTGCAGGGACAAAAGGAGCAGCTTTGGCACCCTGTCTGTTACAGATTCGCAGAATGGTTAGAGCTGCAATAATGACAGCAGGGTCCAAAAAAGCTATTTTCCAAATGCTGTTCCAGGGTATTGTTGCCTCCACCAAGTCAGCTGGGTTTAAGGGTGCTGGCCTCTCTTAGGGTCAGAGTCTCCCATGACTTGGCCAGAAATTAGCGTGGGTCTCAGTGATTGCGGAAAACAAAAAGTGATGCCTCTCGGCGGTCACCACTCGGGAACGGGTTCAGCCACACGTGTGCAGGAGAGCTGGCGGGGACATGGAGAACCCCAAAACTGACACTGAGGGCCTGAAAACCTTCTCACCTCGTCGGTGTAGACACCAGACGTGGCGTGAAGCTCCGCCGCTGGCACAGGCTCTTCCAGCAGACCCCGTGTGTTTCCAATACCTGTCTTTGCAGACTTTGGATTTGTCATTTAGACCTTTTTCTTTCTCTGCTCCAAATTTCCTTGGAGAAATATGAGCACAAGTAGAGAATACGCTCATTGCTCTATCACATGCATCACCTGCAGTTGTTGCAAAACGCTGGTAAAAGGCTGGGAGAGGGACTGAGCAGGCCCCGGGAGAATGCCATTTAGAATTACAAATGAGTTGGCCTGGGAAGAGCTTCACATTTAACTGGTTTGTCTCCCTTCCCCCCCCCCTCCCCCCCCCCCCCGAAGCTAATAGAGAGAAACATGAGTTGCAGAGCTGGCTCCAGACATCATCTCCAAAATCCAGCTAGCTGGAAGCAGGGTTTTGCCTCAGTTTTGGAACAGCCCACACAAATCAGTAGAGATCCACTGATTTCCAGACTTTGGCTGTTGGTTTACGCCAGCTGGGCTCTGGCCCATTGTGCCCCTCGCTGTCCCTCGTCACACACTTTTCTGCCGTAGCCAGCCCCAAACGTGGGCACAGTCCTTAAAGCAATCACGTGAATTTAGGAAATGCTTTTGGAACATTGATTCACCGGGGGAGAGGAAAATCATGCAATAAAGAGGGTGGGTGCATGGATAACCCCCCCCCGTGTGGGAGCAGAGTCCTTACCAGCACGTCTCATCCCAGCAACCAGGGCCATGACACTTATTCCATAAAAGCTGCCTAAAGATTTTTGACTTCTGCTCAACATTGTCCCATTAAGGCTTATGAAAAGCGAAGGAGATGTTTCAATCCTTGTTTTTAAATGACACGGAAAAGAGAACTACATTTACTGACAATGTCAGAAGATTAGATAAATGTGATTCATCCCTTCCTGTGAATTAAAGAGTATTGACTGCTGCAGTCACTCACTCAGCAGGGATTCTCTGTTACTTTAAAATATGTTTATTTAGTATATTATATTTATGTATTTAGTGTTCTGCGCTTCTGGACAATTGATTAGTTAAACATATTTTTCTATTTTTTTTTTTTTCATGATCAGAGATACTTCTTTGTAACTTGCTCTGTTACTTCTGAGTAAAACAACTGGATTTTGGACACAGCTTGAACAATTCCCTGCAAAATCTCTCATATAGTGGAAACTTATATTCCACATAATTCCCTCAGATATTTTCAGTTACAAGTTATTATTTTAACTGGGAGAGATCATATAGGAAATTAGTCACAGAACAGAGTACTGAATGCATCATTATTTCCTAAATTTGTCTAGGAAAGAGTTTTCTTGTCCTGCTAGATTATATGATACTGCAGGCTATTCTTCCATCCCAAATCAGAATCAAAAGACAAATATTTTTGTATATGAAGACCCAAAGCACATTCTGAACAGAGTGAAACCATTGCTTTTAGTATCCATTCACATTTCAAAATGAAAAGTTGTCAGGATCCAGAAATAAACTTTTACTTAGGAAAAAATCAAAACAAAATTGTTGAAAGAATTGGAGTAAGAAAAAGTTTTTAGAATATTAATTTTTAGATTCACAAATACGTATGTTTTCCTGTTGGCAGCTTTGGCTTTGCTTGCCAGGCTTTTACCAATTGGCTGAAGAGTTTCCTACAAAACATATACTTCATGCCTATACCTCCATCTCTGATCTTTCCCCTTATTCCCTTGATTAGCCAGCCTTATGTTTCTGCTACAAAACTAACATAAATCTTTTTTTCCCAGCTCTTTAGCTGTCCAAGCACACCTTCCCCAGCGGTGTGTTGGTGCCCTGGCCGTGTAACACACACACTGATGTGCTGCTGGCACCAGGCGTGACTCCGCAGGAGCTTGTTCCCTGGATGCCTATTAAAAGCATTTGTCACAAAGATGAAAGATTGTACTTCATTAATAGGGCCGTTGGTTTCAGTCTTTGCTTTCTTCACCCATATTCATGGTAAAAACTCATCCCTTTTGTTGGACTTGCTTTATTTATTGATATTTCACATATCCTATGTGCATAAGTATATTCATAATCTTGTATTTTTCCTGGCACAAGCCCATGCAAAAAGGTATCATTTTTTTCTCTAAGCTCATAAGAATTTTGCTTAATGGTTGTATTAACCCATGTAAAGAGAGAATAATAAAATTATCCTCCTAGAATTTAGCAAAAAATAATAACAGGTTTCCTGCAAACCTCCCCCCCCACCCCCCCCCCGCATCTAACCCACACACCTAGCTGCAGATGTCTAGTTTCATAAGTCACCTGTTTTTCTAGTAATTTAAGAATTCAGCATGGAGGGAGTTTCTCCTTCAGATGAATACACTGAGGTAAATGTGATATGAAAAGCAAAAAAAGGTAGATCAAATTTTTACAGAGCTGTAGCCTTGAAAGTGCTGGCCTCTCCTAGAGGAAACTCTATAGCCCTACGAAAAGAAAGGTGCATTCCCTGTGGGGCTCAGGGGATCTGCCCCGGGGATCTGCTTGGCCCACGACTTGTGGTGTCCGTGCAGAAAGCACGAACCCTGCTGTTATATTTGTCATCAGATCACACTGGCACAAGATTTCAACCTCAAGGGAGAAGAGGAAAGGCGGCTGCTGAGCTGGAGACCCTTTCCAAGAAGTTACTGGTAGAGCAGAAGGATCCGTTGCTGTCAGGCAAGGTAGCGTTCTCCCAGCAAACAACATGGATCTGAGCCTACGAGTGTATTTTTTTCTCTCAAAAAGTCATCATCTTGGGATATTCTCAAGCCCCACTCAAGCTTTCCGTGTATGTGAGCTCACGCAGTCTTCGTACAAGCAAAAAGCTTACAAAAACAGAAGGCTCGCTTACGTTCTGTGATGTTATAACGAGGTGTTTCACTATTGATTAAGAGGCACAAGGTAGTCCAGCTGCAAATACGGGACACTAAAATCACAAAGTAGGTGGCAGAAAGCCACACTCATGCCATGTTGGGAGCACCCCTGTTCTGCACACTGCAGGGTGCAGAAGCCGATGCTCCTTAATAACGGGTGACTTTTTTGGCCAAGGAGAGCAGAGTGCTGTATTTCCACCCTGAGAAGACCAAAATGTTCAATCTCTCTGTTTCAAATGAAGAAACCAGGACAATTGTGAAGAGATGGCTGTAATTCAAACCGCTGCAAAGAAGTAGTGTCTCAGCCTAGAACAAGCATAAAGCAAGTCAGAGAGTTCTTAGAGTAGGTATTTAAATTCGAGTAGCCCTGGTGAACTTCATCCTACAATACTTAGAGAATTGGCTGGAGCACTCTCAGAAGCGTTAGGCGTTCTATTTAAGAAATAGTAGAGGGCTGTTGTGGTTTGGGCTGGACTGGCCACTGAGATGAAAGAGGTACTGGAAGGCTAGAAAACGTCATACTTAATTTAAAAGAAAAAAGAAGGGAAGGGATAAATTATTCGGTTTAACTTTAGTGTCTAGGAAATGCTGGAAATAACGAGCAGACGTGTTTTTGCTCATCAGGAGCAGAACAATCTAATTTCCCTCCACAGAACAGTAATAAACTTTCTGGAGTGTGTAGTAACAGCAGACACAGAAACATATATCTTCGCTGCAATAAGACTTTTGACACGTTGCTATGCACCAAGCAAGTGGGCCACGAAAACACGATCTTGGAGTATTTGGAAACCATTGAGATAAATCTGCCAAGAGGCTCATAATTTCTCACTCTCCCACGGGAAAAATGACCGAAGAGGGGTTGCATGGGACTGTGTCCTGGCCAGGCTCGCCTTGGTGCTCTGGTAAATAAGCTGAGTGGTGGGGAAAACAGAGTTGCTACGTTTGTAAATGACATGAAAACTGGAAAGACCATACATATGCTGGTAGCAGGAGTAAAATTCAAGAGGATAGAGAGTACCTGGGAAATGGTCTAAAATAGGATAATTCTACGTGAAAAAAATAAGCACAAGTACCGGTTTCTACAGTTAGGTGGGAAAATGAGTTGTCAGTGAGGGAACAATTCACTAGAGAGCAGATTTACAGGGGGAAAAAGGGAGTTATGATGAATCAGAAGCTGGAAATGCTTGCTGAAAGAATGCGAATGTCATGCTGGGGGGGTAAGCCTGAGTAGAGCCCAAAAGTGATGTGATGTGATATGATATGGTATGATATGATGTGATATGATATGGTATGATATGATCTTTCCGTTCCATTCAGGTGTGAATGGAACTTTCTGGTTTTTGCAGGTTTGCTCCAAGGATGCCCTGAAAAGAATAGGTCTTTTTAAACTTCCTGAATGGAAGAAGGCACTTCCAAGATAAATATCCATGGCAAAGACGTAAGCAGGGGGAGGCTCCAGAGCTTCTTTAACTTGAGGTCTTCAGACAAATATCTGCCAGAAATGATGTAGTTCATATATTTTGTTTCTGACATGAAGCAGAAGAGTAGAACACATGATCCTTCGAGGTCCCTCGAACAGGACCTTGAGATTTTACCATGGGTAACGTCACTCCGTGTAACAGACAAGGCTGGTTCTGCTGCCATATCATTCAAACACACAGGAATGGCAGCGAACTAAAATGCCAGCTGATTTTAATAGCACAGCTGAGTGATTTGAAGAATGTGTCCTAATTGGTAGAGGTGGGTATCCATTTCAGCCACGTGCAGTCTGCAAAGTTCATCATGAACTTATGGAAGTTCACCACCTCCAGGAACAATCAGCAGGGGTAGATGCATATGGAAAGCCATTTATGGAGATTACACAAATCCATGAAGCAGAACCCGGGGTTTAAAAGTATTTGTTCGCTGCTCAGGGTAAGTGAAGCTCTGTGCTGGAGGGAAGAATTTTGGGTTGAATGCACAGAGGAGGGGGGGTTTCTTACAGTCACCAATTTAACAGCACTAGGCAGGACCATTAGAAGAAACAGGTTATCTTCCTATATATCACAATTGCGTGTGTGGTGCTGGTTTAACCTGCTAACTCTGTATAAAATCCAATAACATGCCTGACTGGAAAAATAGTCTTTATTTGAAGGCATTAATAGATGGAAAATCCACCATTTCTTTTGTAACGATGGAAACCCCACCATTTCTTTTGTAATTTTCTCTAATGGTTTAACATTCTCAAGTCATGTGAGGGACAAAAACCCGGTGCAATCCAAACCAAAACAGCCAAAAATCACCTCCCTTCCATTATTTCCAGCCGGC
Source organism: Gallinago undulata (assembly GCA_026546715.1). NCBI lineage: Eukaryota > Metazoa > Chordata > Aves > Charadriiformes > Scolopacidae > Gallinago > Gallinago undulata. The sequence continues at coordinate 64,002,840 of JAOTQQ010000023.1, forward strand.
ATTATTTCCAGCCTGAATGTTTGTGGATTTTATTTTCAGCAATTCTTTATTTTCTCAGTAGATTGAAGAGCCCTTGAGTGACTGGCTCGCTCTTTACTTTTCTTTTTTTCCAAAGTGTTGATAAATTCCTCTATTTCTCTCTTTGATAAGTAAACAGACAAATTCTTACTGGCAAAGCCTGATCCCAGTCTTTCTGGTGGCTCTTTTTTGTATTCTCTCCAAGGTCTTGACACCCTCTTAAAACTGCAGTTACCAGAAGTGGACATGATGCTGCAGGATCTTTCTCCCAGTGCTGAACAAAAAAAAAAAGTTGATTTACCTCTCAACTCCTACTCACTGATTGCCTATTTGTTCAGCCAGGAACTGCGGGGAGATGAAGTGACCTCTTGCATCATGAGCCTCATTCCCTGCTATTGGAATTGCCCAACCATTTATAAGAACTAGAACTGCTGCTCTGGCTCCAGCCAGAAGTCCATGAGGGCCACTACCACGTCTCTGACCGAGCTCGTCACAGGGGTTTAAGGAAAACCAGCCCAAGCTTACAATGATCTGTTTCCCTGGTATATTTCTGTGAAATGTATACATGTATACATATATTTCATGTGAAATGTATATTTCACAGTTTTCAGCAGTTTGCAGTTTAAAGACCGCTGAAATACAAAGCTGCACCTTTGTGCTTAATAATTCTTGATAGATTGGGGTTTTTTTTTCATGGATTTCTTTAATCTCAGACTTGCTGGTCCTTGGACTGTGAAAAATAGTGAATAATCATTCACTTTTCATCTCCTCCACAGTGCTGAGGACATTGTATTTCTCTATCATATATCCCTTCTGGTTTCTCTTTTCCAAGGTGGATACCCCTGGTTTTTCTCACTCCATAGAAGTCAATGCCTCATTTTGCACATCGTTGTCACTTCTGATACATTTTTCTCTTTCAACTCTTTTGGAAACGGGGAAGAAGAACTGCACATAGGATTCAGGATGCAAGTTCTATTTTCAGTTTGTTTGACCCGGGGAGAGAGCTGTGCAAAAAGGGCTCAGCACCAAGGCTCAGTTACCTAAATTAGGTATCTAAATTGACTGGCCAGATTTCCAGGACTGCTGAGTACCCACCGCCTTCCACTGAGGTAGTGGAAACTGTGGTTTGCTCTTCTGAATATCTGAACCCTGCTGTGGACATTGAGCACTTTGGAACTAACCTTTATAATATAAATATATCTTGGAAACAGCATGTTTGCCTGAACAGCAACAGAGTGAAAAAATTCCTCTAACTCTCTCACATTTTTTAATGCTGAGGTTAAATACGCAATCATGGGTAGGCAGGAAGAGGCTGTGCAAACTCTCTGCAACTGTATCATTTCATCATTTTTATGAGCAGTGGGGATTATTTTTTTGCAAAGAACACTATGCATTATAAAAACATCTGATTTTTTGAAACACATTTCCTGGCATCTTAGACTTCAGCAATATTTCTTTTTCTCTTCTTGTGTTTTAGAAGGGTTTTTTTCCCAAACAATTTCTTGGGGGAAATTATGACTAATTATATCTAACTTAGGCTACATTTACATTGCCCTATGGAAAAAAATGTTTATCTTTTACAGCAACAGTGGGAATGCTGAACTCCTTTGTTAACGCTGATGTAGCCCCTTGTAACAGATAGGGCACAGTTTTAGTTCTTTTTAAACAGAAGGCTTTTTATTGGTACAACCCTTACTCTTTGCCACGGATCATAACTTCACTGAAAGACCCGAATGAAAAAAAAAAAAAAGGAACAAGTAATGAAACAAAATTCAAGAATTCAAGTACACCTGCCTCTTTTACTGGAAAAATCCCACAGAAAAGTAATAGTATTGTTCTCCTCTATCATCAACCTGTCCCCTTTCGTAAGCACTGCGCTTTTTTTTTTTTCTCAACATAATTAAAAAAAGGAGAGCTGGCGTCCTGGGAATTCGTATGCTTCATTTGCCAGCACCTGGTGTACCTCTTCCTCGCTCTTGCTTTTTGTGCCAGCAGATTGTGTGACACAGGAAAGGCAGGGACGTCCACGGGGCTGCTTCTTTCTAGAGAAACGTGGCAATGGGGTTTTACTGGGTTAAGAAATGCCCTCCTCCTTCGTCCTTCAAATATGGAACAAACTTTGGGCGATTGAAGGAAACTACAATGATTTTTTTTGTGCCTGCAAATGGTAGATTTCAGATCCTGAGGCAGTGGAAGGCGGCAGAAGATGCTGGCAGTGCTCAGACTGATAAATACAAAACCTCTTCAGTGAGCTCTGCTGGAGCTTTCTCATAGCAAGAAAACTCTTTACCCTAGGGATGAAAAATGAAAGACCATCACTATTCCCGATTGTCCCTATCGGTTTCTGGAGTAGAAATCATCATTGCCAGCTTCAGCAGTGCTCCACTGGCCAAAGGGATTTCACCAAAGGGATTTCACCAAAGAGAATCCGCCTCGTTATTTTGCATACACAAAATAATGTTCCTTGTTACCAGAAGCAGAGCATTGACCAGTGCTAGCTGAAGACACGTTTCTCCTCTAACTGAAGTTCAAAGCCTCCAGCACAGACCCAGGACGATAAAGCCTACACTATATGGTGGACATCTTAAAATTACACTTTTTTCCCCAGTACAGTAAAACACCCGTCTGAACGAAAGTCCTACTAAATTATGCAATCCTCCAGTTCTGAGAGCTCTGCTTTGAATTTCCCTTCACAAGCAATAACATACAAATAAAGGAAAATTTTCCTACCAGGACACAAGATACAGCATCATAGGTGCTGCCCACAAAAACGAATGCTGTCTGGGGAATTGAGAGGAGTTGTGGCCTTGGACATGATTTTGGGTTGCTCACAAAAGCTGGGGAAGCCATCACACTGCCTTAGTTTTTTAAAATAGGGATAGTTGCTCATCTCTAGAGCTGTAAATCCTCAGTCAACTAGCTTAAAATCTAACATTGCAAAGTGCTGTACAAGCGGTGGGTCCATGTCACCTTTATGGTTGGATTTGCCTTATAAAAATCTCAGTTCCCTTCTCACCTGTTCATTGGGATGGGATGGGATGGGGTGGGATGGAGATGAAGCAGAAAAGCACAATATCCTACTTTCTTAATGTTAATTATTCTGTGTTGATTAAGAAGAAATTATTGGATTCACAGTCTCAATTTGCCTGCGTGCCAAGAAGCCCATTTTGGTTTATGTCTCACTTACTGTCCCTTTCCCAAACAAAGACTGAAATCCTCCTGCCCCGTCTCAGTGAAGCAGAACTGAGGAAATCTGCAAAAGATGCAGAGTGAAAAGTAGACCCCCACCTTCAGCAAAATTGGAAGATAAGAGGGTTTTCTTGCTCTGCTGGTGCTGTGGAACTTGCCCCCTGACGTGAATTTCTCACTGCTAGAGCAAAACTGCAAGGCATTTTTTCCCAATATTATTTAGTTTTGCTATTGATTTTTTGAAAAAAAAAAACAAGCCACAAACAAAAAAAAAACCAACCCCAAACCACCAAACACCACCTCCCCCCCCAAATAAACCCAAAGCAAAAAAACAAATAAACCACCAAAAATGCAGCTAACTGATTTTCCCAAATGTTTTATCCAGCTGCGGTTGTGACCAGAAAAGGGCAGTGGCAATTGCAACATACTTTATTAAACTACTAATTGTTCTCATGTCCTGTACAAAGCAGCAGTGTGCCAGGCCTGTCTTTGTTTGTCAGTGCTGTTTTGCCTTTTCATGGGGTGGGTGCTGAATCTTTGGTGTATTTTTATGCCGTATTCAGCCGTTTGAGGTCCAGGGCAGGCAGAGGCAGGAGAGAGGGGCCAGGTGGAGATGTTGGGATGACTGCCTGGTGTCCAACACAGGTTCTGCTCCACAAGGAGCTCGTGGAGACCCGTGAGGAGAGCGGGAGGGTGGTGGGGGAGAATGAGCAAGCCGTGGTTGTTAACAGTTCCCTGGGTGACGAGCGGCACCTGTGGAACCCATTTTTGGGTGGGGGTTGGTAGTTCACTCCTCTATTTGTTGAGGTAGAAATCTTTTTATTTCTTAATCAGGAGAAATTACGCTAAAAGGGGATACACTGAAGAGGCTGGTGGGGTGGCTGGCTGTGAGAAGAGCCTCCTCACTCCTTCTAAGGGGTATTTCTGATTTGAATTCTAGGCGCTTAGGGACAAACATCCCACCTTACGGAAATCAAAGCAAATTTTGCCCCAGGCTTCCCCAACGCTGCAAATTCACCCCCATCCTTCTGCAGACCTGGGAAAGACACCCTGGGGACATGCTGAAGGGGCTTCACGGCTGTGACCCTACACCAACAGCACAGAAGGGCTCGGGTCCTCAGCAAGGGCTGGTGTTGGACCAGGGACCACACCGGTGTTCCTCGGGGAAGCCACAGCACCGTGCCTGATGCTCGAGCCCTGCACTCTGCGTTCAGTGTTGCAAAAGAGCCTGGCTGGGATGTGACCATTTGCTGTTGTCAGACCTCCTGGACTCAAGGAGAAATGGAAACAGGCTCACAGATTACTCAGTAATGAATAATACTCCAGATGTTGTTAACCCCATCTTCTGTTGGAGGCAGTTGGTGGGTGCAGCTATAATATATCTTTACTCTCAAAGGAAAAAAAAAAAAAAAAGAACAACAACTGGCTCTTGTTCAAAAATGGGGAAAAAAAGGAGTCACATGAGTGATTTGTTTTACTAAAAGAGGCTCATGAAATCTTCCCCCTTCAAATTAATCTTACTGAAATCCTAAAAATCAGAGGGGTGCCACAGGGTGTTAGGTTAGCAAGCCAAAAGCATTTGCTGTGAACTTCAGCTCCTCTCACCACAACTCAAGCCAAAAAACATCTCCAGGCAAGCAGATCTGTATTCTTAAGAGGTTTATAACATGGGTGAAACGGCTATGTGCAACTTTTTTTTTCTATGGGAAAAAAAAAAAAAGTTTAAAAAGATAGAAAGAAACAATTGCAGCTGCAGTCATCCCAGAGACACTGAAACACCAAAATGGAGTGGGAGCTGCAGGAGAGGGGAGTTCTGTCAAAGCCTGAACGTGAAAATGCCTGGTAAAGGAAGATACCCACGTCCTTCCACAGAGAGAGAAAGGACTGGTGACCCACACCAGCCAAGTGGCTGGTCGTATTTTAAGTGGCTTTTATGTATTCATTAAATAAACCAGTTAAATGTCTCGCCTCAGCAAATACACATAAGAAACTTTTCATTTATCATACAGCAGGATAGTTCAGCAGCACAAACCCTGGTCCAGACAATTAATCAGCCAACACAGACACGCCATCCAAGTAGGAGAAAAGGACAAAGAAATACCTCCATCTACCTGCTGTTTTCTCCCCAGATGCCTGGGAAAATTGGTAGACCTTATCAGCACTCCAGGTTATGAATTCCAAGCAAACTCACAAATCAGATCCTCACATCAAAACCGCCCCATCAGCAGTTCCTCTGTTTTTCCCTTCCTGAAAGTCTGGGGCAGAGAAAAATCATTATACCGAAGGAAAAAATAAAAACCAACCCAATTATAGTGGAAATAAGGTGCAGGGAAAAAACTTATTGGACCACCCAGCAAGTACCCAACTCACTACTTTCCATCAATGCTTCCTGGTCCTTTCCTGGGCAGATGTGCCTCAGGCAGCAGCCTGGGTTTCTGACAAGCCCTCTGCCCGTTGCCATCACCGTCAGCCCCCTATAACCAGCCAGACCCCACCCCAGCCATGGCAGAAGGGAACTCTGAAGGGGACCCTTCACCGGGGAGCACACAGCTACTGGAGTACCCAGTTTTCTTCCATGCCCCCTGTTTTCCCACTTTCTTAGGAAACAATGAAGGGTTTCATATTCTTAGACACTTTGGAGTTATGTGTCTAGTGTAAATTACTTATCTTGGTCACTTCAACACTCAAGGAAGGAGACAGGAGTATCCGGCAGGCATTTGTGTTTGCAAATATATTTATCTAAGTAAAGGCTTTTATAGGAGAGTGCTGTAAGCTTTAGCAGGAAAGTCTGAAGTTCTCAGACACACTCAGGTCACACCAGATGTACCATTTTCAATACCGAAATCATGACCAGTCACAGCTGGTCTCTATGGATGTGAAGAGAAGCTCTGAAAGCAGGAGTTCTGAAGTAATTTGCTTTTACATCTTGAAATACTGCATTTACGTTCCTTGTTTGGAGTGATGCTAAATTTGGAAGTGTTCTAGAGCACTTACGAAAGTGATGCAAAACCTCCATATGCTCAATAAAGAGAAATGCAATCTATTGATTGGGAAGCAAACAGGATGCAATCCCAAAAGATAAAATTGGCTGTAGCCAAGCCTGCTTCACCCATGACCAAGCCACAAAAGCAGGTTAGCAGCTGGTGCTGGAAGAGGGGCAGCAGCGTGTGTGGTGGCAGCCATCTCCTCAGCTCCCATCGATTGTGGTCTCTCCCTGTACCAGAAGCAGCCAGCACAGTTCTTGAGGAGTCTGTCCTGGTTCTTCACCACATTGGTCTTTTCTCCATACCTCGCTTTATTTTCCCTGGCAGAGGTTTCCTTGGCCTTGGCCAAGAGAAACTCTGTTCTTGCCATGCTGCTTGAGGAGCCTTGAACTGGCACTATCTTTACACACAGAAGCATCTATGAATAAGTTACCAATTTTGAGGCTTGCTCGGTTGCTGTTGCGCACTGAACTTCAACAGGGTTTTAGTTCATTTTAGGTGGGAGATGAGTATTCAGCAAAGGTGGTGGCTAAACGCCAGTCTTTCTCAATTCCCTCCAAAGCACACGTGGAATAAAATCGCAGACATATATAATGCTTTATTTGTTAGAGGTAGAAAAACAGAAGGGTATCTGTACAACCATGTCTAATAGTTTGGTCAAGCTGTACTCATTCTATACACAATTATTTTTCTATGCATGAATCAAAACAGAGGGGTTTTTCCTCGCTATCAATAAAGGACAACGTCTTATTTATGCAGGTGCAAAGCTCTCCGTGTGCGTACCCTGGCCTAGGTGAATGCAGACTCCTGCTTGGAAGCCATTTGAAAAATACCACTGATTTGTTTTGATTTTTTTGCCAGCAAGGGTTGGTCACGGGGTCAACATATGGGACTGATTTAGGGCATTATTCAAATGAGCACCCTCTGCCACTGCCTTCTTGCTCTCCCCCAAACCAGCAGCAGAATATTTCAGCCGTCAAAGCACCAGTCATTTTCGGTAGAAGATACCTCCTAATCCTCAGTCTGTGAGTTACGCCTTGATGATTTATCCAGACTTGCTGCTCCTCTAGTCCTTGAAATCTTCCCCGATGTTGTTATTCAAAAAGTATGAAAATACATACAGCACACAAAAACGTGAGCATGCATTTGTCTGCTTGCATTTGTGTGCTTGTGCTGGTGGAGGGAAGTTTACTATTATGGCTGATCTCACGTTGCAAAATTCATCCCTGCGTATGTTTTGCTAATGCTCTGGAGTGCTCCAATCAGTGTTCTGGCAAGGTCAGTGGCTGGGATTATAATGTTCTAAATTGTTAAAATGGATGTGATTTAAAAATACCTCCTCCCTTCTAGCAGTTAGTAAAATATTCCCCAAGTGCTGGAGAAAAGGCAGAAGCAGGAACATAAATTTTCGGTGATTGTATAACCTGTTGTGCACCGGAGCCACAGGAAAGTCCTCCTCCCGAACACCGCAACGCCGGCTGGAAGGAATCTGCCCTTTCTGGAGATCTCATGCTGCTTTGTGCTTACAGCAGAGGAAAAAAACGATCTGACAAATTACAGGTCACAGCAAAATCAGTGGAAGAGGGTAATAAAGGTTTAATTCAAGTACTTCCCACAAAAAGCTAATATTGTATGATAACAGCATCTTTCTCCCAGCGTGATGATGAGCAGCAGCGGGAAAAACCAAGGAGAACCCCAAATTTGCTACTGTCCACCTGTGGGGTGAAATTTGGCCAAATTTTAGAAGAAAGATGGGGCCCAGCAGCCATGTTAAATGTGTGTGGGTTTGGGACACGCACACACAAGTGCAGAAACACGCTCACTCTGTGCACACTGTACCTCTGCCGTGAAGAGCAGCAGAAGTCTCCTGGAGAGGTTAATGACCTAGACATAGACATCCAGTGTAGCTGCAGTACCTCACTTTCAGACAGGTTTGAAGAGATGAATCTCACCCAAAATTGCTTTATTTCCTGACCAATTGTGCTGGTGTTTATCATTTATAAGCTGTGGCCTGTGCTTCTGCAGGTGATGTGTTTCTATACTTTCTATGTTCTTGAGTATCAGAAGACTTTTTTTAAATGGTAGCATTTAGAAATATGTTTGCAGAGAGGAGACATAAGGTCAAACAAAGAGCACCAGAATTCACGAGGACCAGAATTTACCATATTGCCAAGGAAAGCAGCAAACTGGGAACCTCGCTGTTATTCTGGCATTACATGATTACAAGACCTCTTGGACATCATCTGTTTCCTCTGATGCCATTCCCATCTCCTTCAGTCCCTGTTCACAAAGTAAACTCTTAGAGGAAAGTGAGAAGCTGCATGTTTTGATGCTCATTTTCCCCACAGAAACACAATAACGTGCACAGAAAAAAAAAAAAAAAAAAACAAACACCACATTGCTGAGTTTACAAACTTTCCCCATGGGATAGAGCAGCCACGGGCATGCACTGAATGTACATTCTCCCCCACACTGTTCAGTCACGGGGGACAGGAAACTCTGCACTGATTGATGTAAAAACTTACAGCAGATAAAATAACCCACTGAAAACTCCCCTGCCCTACATCAGCTAACGTGAGGCTCTCCCAAACGTGCAAGAGAGCACTCAGCTTCCTAATAACTTTATTTGAGCCATGGGACAAGGAGACGGATGATTATTATCTACCTTGTTTCATTTATATGGCACCCAACAGTGTACTCCATCCTATCCCTGGGAATCACTGGGAATACTGTTACATAGCTTTTTCTCATACAGGTCACTGCTCATTAGTCTTTCTCTCTCTTTTTTCTCTCTTTCCACCGTCAACTCTAACCAATACATTTCTCCTACTCTCCCTCACTTTCTGGTTGAATCTCTACCACTGCCTGGTTATATTCGGGTTTGTTTGCAGAGAACCTGGACATGCACGTGGAGGAAAAAAAGGAGGAAAGACATGGTGGCAGCCCACGAGGGCAAGGTTTGGAGGCTTCCCTGCTGGTTCCTGAGTGAGACAGCAGCAAAGAAGCCTTTGCTCGCTCAGAGATGTGTCAAAGACCTCTTGGATATCATCTGTTTCCCTTAATGCCCTGCCAGGTGATTTCTCACAGGAGGTTTCATTTCCTGCTTGCAAGAGGTGCTTGCAGAGGGAGATTTTCTTCGAGCTAAAACAATGGTCCCCATGAAACTTGTCTTGGGAAGCAGTATAATAATTCCATGAAAGAAAAAAAAGTTGGTGGGCATCTTGAGGATAGGTTTCTTTCACAGTTCTCCAGATCCGTGCAGGAGTAGGCTGCTACAGGTTAACTGCTCTCCAGGACTGGTCTTTCCTCAGCAGCCATCGGCGTTTGTACCGTAACTCACCAGGACGTCAGGAGTTAAAGGGAACAACCTAAATTCCCAAACACTTCTTCTTACACAAATGAGTTTTGCAGACCAAAGCTGTCCAATAATTGAGACTTTGTGTGCTCTGCAGCCGGGTGCCACCACAGCCTGGGCAAGGTCTGACGCTGTGGTACCAATGGCTCTTGGAACACGGAGCTCTGGATGTCATCACGTGGCAGCGTCTTAGCACAGGGTGATGAGATTCTGTTTTGACACGGTGTCATCACGCCGCATCCTGGCAGGAAGATGTTTTGACACAAAGTGCTGACAAAACATCAAAACCTTAACAATTGCTCTTTAATATTCATGTGCTCTGTCACGCCTGGAGCATACTAACTGATAACTGCGAGACGGAGGACCGGCAAAGATTGCTGTTAAATACATTTATTTAATTTTTATACCAACAAGTTCCCACTGAATATTCCTCCCCGGGTGAAGGTGAACACATGTCCTCCATAAGGACTCCCAAACAGGGTGCTACCAACCCAGCATCTTAATCTACTGAAAAGGAAAAAACAAACCAAACCCACAAAAAGCCCCACCACTTTCTACCTCTTTTTTTTTTTTTTCCTGTTTTCACAATGCACAAAGGAACATAAACCAATGGTCAGAAATAGCAGTGTGGAAGAAACATGACCTTAATATGAGGGACGGGAAGAAACATTTGGCAGAGACTCTGAGAACTGCCCACATGTGGAGGAACAGGCCTGTGTAAGAAGAGGACCGAGCCTTTCAAGAAACACCTCAGGATTTTTGGGTGTGAGGGGAGGGAAGCTTTTCAGCAGAACAGGGTGAGCAAGGAGCCAGCTGCCCTGGGATCCCAGTTCGCTGGAGCTGCCCAGAAGCCCACAGCATTTTGTGACAGTAATTTTATTTTCATCAACCACCTAAGGTACATTACATTTTTTTTAGCCACTGCAAACTATTTATTTTAAGGTAAACCATTAAAGTAGCTATTTTACCAATAACTATAGAATGGTTAGAACATGGCATGACACTTCTCTGGCATTTTTAAGATGAAACACTCTGGAACTATTGACAGTTTTGACAATGAGACCTGTAGTTGTTTTCCAGTCTTGAGCTACCCTTCTCTTCATGACTATATATTTGAGATTACAGTGGTTACTAGAAAGGTGGTGACATATTGAGATATGAGAAATAACTCTGGAGAAATTATCAAGCTACAGGTATGCCTAAATACTGCAGATCAGAATGAACATAAAATTATCCCTTATCATCTGCAAGTGCATAATACTATACGTGCAAATCCATCCTGCTTGGTGAATAGAGCTATTGATTTCTTTGGATCTATCAAATGATTAAGAGTTACTTACATGCATAAATGTGTGTGCAGAATCAGATCCTTAATAAAACCTGTGTCTGGACATGTTACTCTTTCCTCATTAATTTTCTCTGGCTTCAACAGCACAGGCTTGCTATTGTTACAGCACTGAATTACTTGCACTAATGTTCATGAAACTCAAATTTCATCTCTTTCTTTAAAAGGTGAGAGCCAAGGAGAGGTTCACGTGTTCTCATGGCCTAAAACAAACAATATTTTACTCTAAAGGATTATCGTTAATGTAAAGATTTGGTTCTGTGCCCATTTCTCCAAGGACTAGTCCCTCCAAAGTTTTTGGCACATGTTTAAGTTACATTTGAACATAAGGAATGACTGTCATGAAGAATGGCCACAAGCAGCCACCTGTGCTGAATGTGTGTCCTGTGCTGATGTAGCTCAGCACCTTCACTTCTTATTGACTTCACCAGCAGCCAAAGTGCTCAGAACAAAAGCTGACTGGATGACGACAATCCCATTTTCTGCAGCTTTCAAGGTTTAACATTTGCTTTGGTTTCCTGGAGAACTGTCTGTTAATGTACTGAAACCTGAACCGGTCAGCCGGGATCCCCAGCAGCATTTCTTCATTTCATTCCACATCACCTTGATGGAGTCACCATCCCTGGAGGGATTTAAGAAACGTGTAGACATGGCTCTTCAGGGCATGCTCTAGTGCCTAAGGTTGTGCCTGTTTTGTGAGGGTTTTTTTGTTTGGTTTTTTTCATTTTTCTGGTGGTTGGACTCAATGATCTCAAAG
>JAOTQQ010000023.1:64014587-64043570 GCA_026546715.1 Gallinago undulata
GGTTGTGCCTGTTTTGTGAGGGTTTTTTTGTTTGGTTTTTTTCATTTTTCTGGTGGTTGGACTCAATGATCTCAAAGTTCCCTTCCAACCATGAAGATCCTGTGAGTGGCTTCAGTTGTGGTTCTGCCTGCTCCTTGTGGGGTTTTCTCCTGCCCTTCCCAGTCCTTCTGTCAGTGCCTATGTCAATCTGTCCCCATTTGACTTACCTTTCAGAGCCCAGATCAAGCCGGGAAGCGGTGAGTGCAGCCATGTGGAAGGTCTCTCAGGGAATCCTCTCACCGACTCAATTACCCCCTCACCGCCATGATTCACACCATCGAGGTGGGGAGACCTGGACTCCCCGTGCACTGGGCTCATTTATCAGGGGAAATGAGGCAAGGAAAGCAAGGTCAGCAAGTGTCCGTACTGCTTTACAAGCCACAGAGCCCTCAAGCCTGTTGTTGCCCAGGTTACTTAAAAACCCATCCCCTTCCCAGCAGATGATCCCCGTTATCATCAGCTGCTCGTTAGCCTTTGTCCCCACGTCCCGGAGAGCAACAGGCACAGCAGACAAAAGGTGCACAGGAGAAGGCCGTTTCCCTATTAGTGGAAAAGTTTCTTCAGCTTTGGAGCATCAGCTGAGGAGATCCTCACCCCCCTGAGATATTTTAATTGAAATCAGCGTTGGCAGGAAGATAAATCAGGAACAGACAGGTGGAAAATGAGCACTTAAAGGTTGTATGGCTTTTCCTTCTTTGGACAAGCAACGGCAATAAAACTACATTAGTTGGTAAGTTTCAGTGCACCATTTTAGCCTGATTTCTTCTGGAAGGGAACTTCTTACGGCCTCACTATCTACCTGTTTACCTGTCTTGTTCCTAATAGTTTCCATTTCCACCAAGATTCAGAGAAAAACAGGGATCTGTATAATAGGGTTCCTTTAAAGGCTGCTTTGTGTTTTGCTACTTTTTATTTTTTTGTCTCTGAACTAGACTTTACAGTGCAGGGCTGGCCTAAAAGCAGTAACTACACTTGTGTGGGCTCTGCCATGGAGAGCTGGCCAAGTGACTGCCACTGCAGAAGGCACCCCTAAGAACAGCTTTCGGAAAGGTTTTTGGAGCCACCTCTCCATCCCTCCTCCTGGGACAATGAAAGCATTGCTGATTGTCCTCCGTTTCTCCAATCTCTTGCACATGTGCAGTGTGTGAAGCCCACAGTCTAAAGCTTGTGTGTTATTTGTGTAGTGTTTGTTGGGTCAGGTTTTGACTCTCTGTCCTTATGGGTTGGCAAAGGGAAGGTCTGACCTCCGCTGATGGTCCCCAGAGCCATGGTGTCTCCTCTGCAGTTTGTACACCTCTCTGCTGGCTGGTGAGGAAAGGGGCAGAATCACAAGGCTTGAGGTTTTCACTCTGCATGGAGCTGCTTGTGGCAGGTGGTGTCACCTGAGAGGAAATGAAGGAAATGTAGGATGGTTCCTTTGGGACAGCACCTTCAGGCAGCCAAAATTGATGGGCATCACTTCTTCCTGGTGGGCTCTTTCACATCAGCTTTGCTCCTGTTGGAATACTTGTGTGTGGCTGTGATGTTGTTTCTGTATCTAGCGCCTTGCTCCACCACCCTGGCTCCATCACCTCTTATCTGTGTCGTATCCTCTCCCTGTCCTACTTAATGGCAAGTACTTTGCAACTGGGATTATCTCCTAACACACGTACCCTCTGAGGTATCTGACTTCAGAAACTGTCCGATGGCACAGGTAAAATAATCTGGAGCAAAAATTCTAGTTTCCTTCTGAAACCATGTATTTTGGTGATGATGAAAATATGTCAAAGGCAAAGGTTGCACACAGAATCACGCTGAAACCAGAGCAAATATGCAAAGACCAAACACATAACTTCCTTTCTGTTGCTGCAGAGCTGTTGGATTTTCTTCTCCTCGTACATAGAGAGCTTTTAGAGGGGTTTCATTGCAGCTGAGCTTTTTTCTTATTTACTATAGACCAGACCCACTTCTCCCTTCATTGCAGTACAATTCCAAAGGCTGTTAGTAGGGATGAAACAAGGCTCCAAACTAAAAGGAAAAACAGTCTTCAGTTGTGTTTTCTGAGCTGTCAGGCTCTGAAAAAACTCATGTATTTTTTCTGCCTGAGACGAATAGATCTTGCTTTAAGAAGGGTTAGGGTTTTGATAGAAATCTTAGAGTCCTAGAGCGCTCGCCCTGCCGAGTGCTGAATATCTGTGATGAATGTGGGGTGCAATGTGATGTGCAGATGACAGGGCAGGCACTCAGAAAGTACAAAACAAAATAACACACACACCCCCCACCCGGGGACAGTGAGATGGAGCAGATAGGGTGATGCTGCCCAGAACGCCGAAGACACTGCTCATGTGTGGACGTGCAGTAAATCACTGCCCTTTATGAAGTGCTCAGGCTGCAGTTTCAGGTCTATCATCAGCTCTGGGGAAGATGATGGACTGTCAGGGCCACGCTCATAGATGGGTATGAACGTAGAAGGACAGGAGATTCCTCAGGATGGGACCACTCGGGCCATGGGTGAGCCAGAAACGGGGGGAAAAAAATCCTGTTGTTTCTATGGTTTCTCCCTCTTGGCATCAAGGCACGGTTTGCACACCCCTCTGGGGCTGGATTGCTGCTCACGCCTTAAAAAACAGCTTTTGTGTGTGCAGAAGGTGGGATCTTGAAAATCCAATGAGTGTTAGGGCTTTGGGAAAGAAAATGGCATGAATGGAGGCACAAAAGCGTGCACGAAATCTCCTCTCGTTCCATCACGACTCCAAGCCCCCTCTGGAGTGGGTGGGTGTCTGGGGACCCTTGGTCAGCCCCACGCTGTCTGCACCAAGCGGGGCTGGAGGATGCTCCTTCCCCAGAGGAGCTGTCCTGCCGGCAAACCCCGCTGGTGCAGAGGGCCTTCTGTGTGGTCACAGTGTGACCGAGAGATTTTCTTTTCGTGGGTAGGGATTATTCCAGTGGCTTTGGCTGCCCAAATTGAAAGCAACTCACTTGAGTAGCAATCAGTTTATTTCATCATTTGCCACACAGTACGCATAGCTTCAGATGACAAAAATCCTACTCACTCTGTCAGCCAAAACTGGGGTTTTTTTTGCAAATAATTATTTTTTATCTTGCTTCATCTTTGAGGAATTAACTCCCCCTTGACAAAAGACCTTTTTCTCTCTCAAGGTTCCTCAGATGAAATGCGCTGCAGCTTTACAGTCCAGTTTGTGCTTGTCTCTCATTTATATTATTTTTGTTTCAAGGCACCAGGTCAAACTCTGTCCTCACTTACTCTCGTGCAACCACAGAGACTTCAGTGTGGCTGCAATCGAGGATGGAATCTGACCCATTGTGTTTGTTTTTAATGGGAATATGCATGACTTAACGTTGCCTTCTCCTTTATTTTAATCTCCCAGGGTAGTCTGAAGAATCAGATGTTGAATCTCCAGAGGTTTCTCCCCACTGAAATATTCTAAATATGTCAGGAAAAATGTTTTGTCAGTTCCAGCGTGTTGATTCACCCCAGCCAGCTGGCTGGGCAGGCTCCACCACGACAAACTGGGAGGTCGGAGCTGGGCGCACGCAGGCAGGATGGTGGGGCCATGTGCTGGAGCAGGTTGGACGGCTTCCATGCATTGTAGTAGATGATGCGTTTGGTCTTCTGAGGGACGGGGAGGTTGGGCACCAGCTGTCGCTCAGGACTTCATTTAACCAACTGAAGTAGAGAGAAGAGAGAACTAAGGCTTATCCCTGTGTTTTGACCATCCTTGGCCAGGTTCTGCCCTGCCCTAAAGGGCATCAGAGTTGTGGTGCACCTCTGAACATGGAGGAGCTGGAGGTTCTGCCTTTTCAACCTCCAGACTGGTACTCGCTGAAGGGTTCCACACAGACAAAAAATATCCTCCATCAACGTGAGCACTTCAGGAATTCTATTTCATGAAGATCCTATATATTGTTTAGCACTCTTAAAAATAAAAATGATGACTGGCTTTTTACCTGGATAATCACTAGAATTAAGAATAAATTGGCCTTTTTTTTTCCTTAACAGAATTGATCCAGATCCCACAAGTAATCTATAATGTTGTTATTTATCTCTGAGACACCAGGAGATTTCTTAAAAAAAGGTGGATTTTCATTTTGTAGATTCTGTGTATTACAATAGGAAAGTTGGCAATGGTGGCCACCAGAGTTGCCACGTAAAGATCCCCTTGGTTTGGAATGGCTTGGATAGGCACACGCTTTGAGAAAACACCAGTTTTATGTTCATAAGTGGCTGTGTGGAAGAGGAGCATCATGCTACTGGTGCCATGGGAGGCATGGGAGGTGTTTAACACATCAGAAGGAGAATCTGTGTCAAAAAACCAAAAACAATCGCCTTCCAGAGATGCAAGTTTTTCCCTCTGAAACCATGTATTTGTGAGCATGAAGCCCCCTGTGTTAATGAGATTTTTAATACCAGGGGGGGTGCTTTATGAAAGTAAGGCATGACTGCTTCACTGAGGGTTATATTTTGATAGGACTTCAAGTGCTCAGATCTTGCCTTGGATCACAGCCCTAAGGACCAAAACAAGCCTCTAGGTGCCTCAGTAGGAAACCAGCAGGGAAACCACCACAGCCCAGGAGCAGACACAGAAAGCAATACACAGAGAGACAAACGATGCAAAGCAGAACCAGACTCAGACATCAGAGGTCAACCCACACCATATTGTGAGGGGTGAACACGTTAAAAAGAAAACTCTTCCAAGGAAAGGAGCGACAAAATGGTTTCTGAGAAAGCTGCAGGGCTCCCTCATATGGGCTCCTCATGCAATGTGTACCCCTTGCTCCCCAGCACACACAGGACACCCGGGAAGAAAGCAGTCAGGAGCCACTTTTTTGTCGGCAAACGTTTACCTACAGAATTTTAATTAAGAGGGTTCATTATAGCTGAAAATAGGTGTAGCAAAACAGAAAAAGCACAACTGTGTTTTGACCTTACTTCGCTGCCTGTCGCTTCACTTAACAAGAGATGCACCAAAACGTCTCGCAGAGTTGGAATCTACAAGAGCAACACGTGGCCAGAACAGCAGAGAGAGAGGAGGACATCCTGAACCGTGGATGCAGTCAGAGGTGACATGTGTCTTATCTCTCCCTGATCCCTTTTTTTTTTTGTTTGTTTTGGGTTGTGGGTGTGTTTTTGTGTTTGTTTGGGTGGGTTTTTTTTTTGTTTGTTTGTTTTTTTAATGTGGTTGGACTCGATGATCTCAAAGGTCCCTTCCAACCACTAAGATTCTGTGATTCTGTGAAGGTAAAACAATAACGTTCTACAGCCAGGAAAATAAACATCAGTTGACAGAATCAATATTTTGATGTTTCCTCCTGAAACTCGAGCCCTGCCTTGCAGACCGTTAAGGGGAAGCTGTTTGAACAGCTCCTCTTCAAGGCCATGGGGATAAATGTCATACCGTGCATACACTTCTAAATATTACAGTGCAACATTGGCCCCGTTGGTTTCAGTGGCCCAAAAAGCTGCAACACCTTCTACCCTCCTCAAGGGGCCCCTGACTTTGGCTCGGGGCTGGTGCTGTCGCTGTGGGCACCGTCGAAGACCCAAGCAGACAAAATGCTGCTCTTTCTCTCAGGAACCAGCGGTGAGGGAGGTGGGTGCTTCAGCTCGGCATATGGATGTGAGCGTGATGGGACACTCAAGAGTCAGCACCCTCCAGAAGGACCCTAAATTCTGTCAGCTCATTCCCAGTGGAAACGAGACAGGACTCTTCCAGCTCTTCCCTTTCACGTCCATTCGATGATTTTTATATAGTTTTCGACATTTCCGGTCTCTCCTAATCTAACAAAAGCTTGCTACACTTTAGCCCATATTTTCAGCATGAGACTCATAAAAGTCTAATCCACAACCTGGCTCCCTAAGTCCGTCTCAAAGCCGGGCACAAACTGTCAGAAGGACACGGAAGGGCAAGTCAGCCCGGGTCTTGGAGCAGGTCCCAAAGGCAGGTCCTGCCCCTGGTCACTCCTTGCTGGCTGGCCTTTATTCGGAAAGCTCCAGCCCTCACCACTGAAACAAAACATCCTCGAGGA
Source organism: Gallinago undulata (assembly GCA_026546715.1). Taxonomy (NCBI): domain Eukaryota; kingdom Metazoa; phylum Chordata; class Aves; order Charadriiformes; family Scolopacidae; genus Gallinago; species Gallinago undulata. Next base: position 64,020,654 of record JAOTQQ010000023.1, read on the forward strand.
ACTTATGAATAAGTCCATTTGCTTCCTGCCTCAAACACTTCTAAAACATTAACCTGAAGCATAAACGTTTCTGCCTTTCGTTTCCTTGGGGATGACAGGAGAGAGAGACTGAGACTGATTGCAAAAGCTGTAGAGCTTGTCTGAAGTTTGTAGCCTGACTCTGGTCAGGCCCCAGGTGACCAGCTAATGAAAATAATTCAAACTTTACCAAAACAAGAGCCATTTATAATGTGGAAATTCTAGACAGACAGCTCCACAAAACCCTGGGAACAAACATGGAGATAAATCTTGGCAAGAAAGAACACCCCCACCTCACTACTCACAAGGTCAATTCTAAATAGCATCACGGGGCACAGCCCCCACATGTGGCAGAAAATTAGTTGGTGTTAGCTCTTTGTTAAATACCTCCGTACCTGTGCGCTTGCTCCTCCGGGGTCACCAGCTATGAGGAAACATTTGGTTTCAGGAATATCAGAAAGGTTTATGAAACCCATGCCTTTTAAATAGGCGGACTTTGGGATTATTCTTAAGAACAGTTTCTATAGCTGCAAAATGTAAGAGGGAGAAATGAACCGTGGAAAATAGGTGAAAAGCCCAGATTTCAAATAAACACACACCGCCGTGAAACAAGACACAGAGCAACACGAGGAACATGCATGAAGGAGGAAATCAGCTGGGGCTCTCCAGTAACAAACTGGAAGCTTTCAGATGTCAAAAACCTCCCAGACAGAGGAAGAGGAGGATGGGTTGCATGCACATGGGCTGGGCGAGCTTGGAGCTCCTGCCCCAGAAGCCCCAAGGGACCATCCAAGCCCCAGGACCACCCCCTGCCCTGTCCCCCTCTGCCAGGAGTTCCCCAGTGGCAGAGCCCGGCCATGGGGTGGGCTGGGGGTTGCCAGGGACTTCCCAGCCAAAATAACCTGCAGTTATGAGGAAAGTGCACATTAACCCTTGCCGGCTCGGGACCACCCCCAGGGTGTGCCCGAAGATCAATCGACAGGGAACGATTTGGAACCGGTCCCCAAACTGTCCTGAGACACCATCACAGACACAGCACAAAATGAGGTGATGGCTCTTCTCCCTCCTCGTCTCCCTCTACTTAAAAGCCTTACCTAAGACTTTAGAATTTAGGGATTTCAACTGCATTAGAAAGAAGTGTTTATAACGTGAGTTTGGTAAATAAAATGTCTCTAGAGGTACACACTATGGAGCTACATATTCCTTCCTCATTAAATATTTATTAAATATCACATATATTAAAAATATTTTTAAAATTATATGTGTGTGTATATATATGTTCATCTTGCCATTGATCAATATTTTATTTTATAATAGCTATCTTCTGAACATTTGTGAAAAAAAATCTGCAAAGACCCAAAATGCTTTTCCGCTTCCTGTGGAAATAAAATAACAGGAAATTTTGGTTTTTAGCAATTATTTTCTTCTGAGACTTCTTAGATATGTCCTAATAAAACAGGTTGTAAAACTTAATATTTACATCAAGTCATATCCTGATCCCACACAGTAAACTCAATAGTTTTATCTCAGTGTCTAGTCCCAATGAAAAATTTTATTTCCCATGCTTAATTCTTCCTAGGGGTAGAGCTGAGCAAAAATCCTCTCTTTGTGTGTATGTTATCTGACTGAACAGCACATGCAGAAGACACTGTATTAAAGTTATGGAGAGCAGCCTTTTAAAGGTATTTTTTATTTCCAAAGTAATCAAAAGAGAAGAATATTATACGGAGCCTCAAAATAGCTCCATATTAAAGAAAAGTATCAGGACATGGTTGCTTCCTTCAAGTTCTCACCACAAGAAGAAAATTATTTCTGAAAGTGATGAGGAATGATGGAGAATTTTCTGTGTGGTTAAAATTCCTAAATGCTGGATGCTACCCCATGCTGTGGGGTGATGTATGAAAGCAGAAATGGTGCACTACTGCCCACACCACCTCCCAAAAACAGTTTTCAGAACGTCCATAAAGTCACTGGTGGAAGTCAGATCCATGCTTTCGTTTCCAGGTGTCCAACATTATTTTGATGGGACTCATTTCAGTACGTTATTGAAACTGTCATGAACTAGAAAAATGAAATGAAAATAGGAGGAAAACTCCTGAGAGTGTCTAGCAGTGTAATTCTGCTGCTTTCTAGCTTCCCTGAGGACAGCTGTCAAAAGACATCACAGGCATAGGAATTCAGGAAAAACACTCAAAGGCTTTTTGTGGCTGTGCTTGAGGGAAGAAATGTGTCAAACTAAAAAAAAAAAACAACCAACTGTTAAACTGGCCCAAACTGGCCCCGCTTTTTTCAGCACAAGAGGTCTCGTTTCTAAATTGCAAGGTAACACATTATCATTTTTTTCTTTGCTTGGTAGCCGTCATCTTGGGCCATATCATTCCTGTCATCAAAATTCATGAGAAATGAATTTGTAAAAAATGAAAAAAAAAAGAAAAAAGTTACCCATGAAGAGCTATAGTTGAATGGATACCTACTACGTCCTGAATGGGAAAATGATGGGGGGGCTCACGCCCCCTCCCACTCGGCTGCAGCTGCCACCCATGGCTCAGAGGGGGGACACACAGCTTCCCTGAAAATACGTGTCCCTAATCCTCATGGTCTGAGTGGGGCAAAGGGAAGGAAAATGCCCTTTTACTGCTGTCTACAGACACCTCAGTCTTATCCAAACCACATCTCCAGGAAGCCTGGGAGAGGCATCTCTCCAGCCCTTCTTCAGCCACCCCCGGCAGGGACTCCAGTTGCCTCCAGGGTACCCCTTTAGAGCTTTATCAGGTCCTCTTGGTGACCAGATTGTCAGATTTGCAACGATGGGCTGAAAACGGGCTGAATAACCTGAAAACAAGTTATTTTCTGAACAACCCTGCTAGAGAATTACATCAGCAGAGGCCAGAGTGGGTCTTCCAGTAACCCAGCAATCTGATAGCCAGCTCAACAGTTGTACAAGGAATTAACATTCCCTGAAATGGTGTCTCCATGCCCTTGAGACCTGTTAGTCTGGTGTCCAAATTACAAGATCACACAATAGCAAGATAAGGAAAAACCCATGTCTATTTATCTACTCTATTTATATCTTTTTTTTCCTAATAAATTGTTTGAGAAACAAGAAGCGTTTGCAGGGAAATTTTTATGGACAAGATAACAACGCACAGGGAAGACAGGAGGTCATAAAAATACAGGAAGAACACGGCAGGGGCTGGAAAAGAGGCCCATTGTTTTTCCAAAGGAGCTACTACATGAAGTAGTTCAGTGGAAGGGGTGAGGCGTGTTCAGGAAGAGCATCTGTGGGTTTTCAGAAGAGCATTTACTCTCCCAGCAAACACCCAGTTGTACGTGAGACGGTGCTGCACGAGGCTGCTGCACACGCAGCTCTGGGGAAGACTGGCTCTGGTCAAACATGCCACTGAGAACATTTTCAAATGGGTCTAAATATTTCTATATAGGTTTTATATATCGTTGACGATGGTTTCTTCAATATTTTCGCAAGAGTTTTTGTGATGTTGATAGTGGCTCTTTGAGTGTTTTCATATCTTCTGTGAGTGCCTTTGATGGGAAATGCTCACGCATATCGAGACCTCATTTAAACGTAATCTGCTCCTTGGAGAGCGGAAGATGTGGCCTGCACTGAGGTTAATGAACTGGCTGGCAGAGAAATCTCCAAGACCAAGTTTTAACCCGTTTCTTTTTTAGTGAAGGTTACGCTCCTAATGGCTGACTATGGAGAAATCCCCACATCTCCCATTAAAATGTTCCCACCTACCGCTTTTCAACAGAAAGAATTCCAGAAAGGCCTTTTAGGCCAAAGATTTCAGTCGTGTTTTTTCTACCATCCCAACTAAAAACGCCTCCTTGCACTATTGCAGCTAGAAATATTGCCACATTATTTGTTGTTGAGCTTCTTCCAATAGAAATACCACAAAAATGCCTTTTCTTTCGGGTATTTAGACTATGAAATTCTTACAAATTGTATATATGAACATAGCTCAAATTGGTATCAAGCATTTTTCTTTTTTAACATTACCAGTGTTTTGTGGCATGTCTTCCCTTTCTATTTTGAGATCAGATTAGAGTTCCCGCTGGGAAGAAACCTCTTACTTGGTAAAAAATGAAGAAAAAACTAAATTATCAAAAATGTATTAAACCTAATCTTTGTTTTAAAAGTAAGTAAAAATCCTGTCTTAGAGAATGTGATTGGCTGGTGTATTTAAGCAAGATAGACAGTAAATTGATATCTTTCTGGATGAGTTATTCATGAACATTTTTATACAGGTCCTGCAAATTCTGTTACCACAGTGGGCACTGGTAGGAAAATCAATTCCATTTTGTAATAGCTTCATTTAGGGTATCTTCTAATTTAGAGATATTTGGTTATGGAATGAAGAGATGTCTCCTTCATGTCTCCTCTTCAGTTTACTTCAGTTGACTCCTTTGAGAGATCTGAAAGCTGGCTTGAAAAGTCAAAGCAGGGAATGAAAACCTCTGAAATTCTGCTTCTTTGGTGACACATCTGTCAGAGAGTAATTGAATCCAAAGGGAGGTGTCCTCTCTACATCCATCACCGCTTTCCAAAGGCTCTCTGCAATCACTTTACCAAAATTTGGACCAGAGCTAGCTAAGGTGAGCTAGCTAAGGAGCTAGCTGAGGTGAGAAAGCTCACAAGCAAGTATACGGAGAGTCATCCTGTGAGAACTGAAGCCCCCAGGAATTTCCTTGTGCAAGATGCACACCATGGTTGTGTCACAGCGTGTGTGTACCATCAGCGAGCACCCTCAAAGGCTCACCAGGTGGCAAGACTTGCCGAAAGTTGGCTGGAGGAGGATTCCCTCCAGTTTGGGCTCAGTGGCTGGGTTCAGTTGGGTCTGTCTTACACTGCTTACCATACGGGTTTAAACTGGGCCACCAGCCTGAACAGGCTCCCCACCTTCCAGCTGAAAGGATGCTATGGCTTGAAGCCTCCTCTAGGTAGCAAAGGTAATAACTATCCTTGCTTTGGCTTCTAGCAGTGAAAGAACTGACTCACAAAGATGGAGAAAAGAAATCCTATCGTTTGTTATACACATTTCCATTTTGTGTCCAGCACTGCAGAAGCTCATCTCAGCACCAGCACTGCCTCGGGTTTCTTTTCCATTCCTTTGAGTGGCTCCCTCAAACAAGACAGTTCTGCAGCATCCCTGGCCAGCAGAAGGAAGGAAGGAACTGGTAACTAAACTGCAGGTTTCCAGAGGCTGATGTTTCAACAAACTTCAGAAGAACGGGGGTGAGAGCTACCACCAACCAGTCCTGGCATTTGAAGCCCAGAATGAGCCCCGGGATGGTACCCAGGAACACAGATGCCACACAGAGCCCCTCTCCCCTGGCTCAGGATGCTGTTGGAGTGGTGTGGCCCTACTGGCCACCAGCACGTCATAGAGGACATCAGAACTGGGCCCTCAGGGTGACCGCAGAAGCCAGCAACATCTAGGTAGGCCCCTTTGCTCCAGCCTAAAATGTTGGTTCCTTTTTTTTTTTCTTTTTTTTTTTTTTTTTTTTTTCCACCAAAACTATTTGGCACTCCCCTGAGCTGTTGAGTAACTGGGTTAGAATTTTTTTGTTTGTTTGCTTTAAGCAGAACGGGGCAGTTATTGTGCAATAGCATTGTTCTGGGACACAGACAGCTTTTGCAGGCTGTCTGCAGCTTTGTATTTGTAAAGTATCTGTGGTTTTTTAAAACAAAGGTCGGTTATCGCACTATCAGGTCATTGCTGTATCTGTGTCCCTGTGGGGTGGGAGCTGGCTGATAGCTGGGCCACCAAGCACCTCTGGAGGGTCCATCCACAGGGCTGCAGGTGAGGGATGTCCTCCCACCCCGCAGATCAAGGTCTCCTGTCCCAGGTGTTCCCTGCCCGGACAGGCAGCCCAGCTTGATTTAGTGCCGCTGGTAATCAGCACCTCCAGAGGACTGTAAATCTTGACGTGCTCTTTCATCCCCAACTTGTTTTGGTCCTCAACATCAAACTGGATGGACGTTCCTCCACCACATGGCGGGGTTGGGTCTCGTTTGCTGAGGAACCGAAGCCTGCGGTGTGGAACGGAGAGCTGGCTTTGCTCCTCCAGGACCCAGGTTCTCTCCAGCCCCGCGTTAGAGGAGCAGTCTCTGCTCTGCTCCTGGGGGAACGGCAGTCTGCATCAGAAAACCACGGAGCATAACTCGGCAGCAGCCTCAGGAGCCAGGAACCAGATTCTCAGAGAAAGTCCAACGCCTTCCCCCTGCTCAGAGGATCCCTCCTGCTCCGCTGGGCTCAGGTCAGAAGCTGCCTGATGGGCGTCTTGCCCACGGTGAGGCCGAGGACACTTCTGCCAGGGCTAGCCTCAACCACAAAACGTGGAGACAAGCCTCTGGCTGGTGTTTCCTTGTAGCAGGAATGTAATTCCCCAGCTCGAATCTGCTAGCGCTTCTCCCAGACAGCACTAATATTAGTTACAAATGAAATGAGGAAACTTTCCATCCAAAAAAAACCCCATAGACAATCCCCCTTAAAAGCTGCTGGACATGTCAGCCCTGGAGTGGCTTGTACTGCTGAGTTCAGTTAAAAAAATTCCAAACTGATGTGTCTGTGGTGCCCTGTGAGTTTCAAGCAGATCTTGTTTCTGCAAAGGGAAATCATCCCACAACTGGTACCCGAATCTGGGGATGGATTTGTCTATTCATTTTAATCTGACAGAATTCCAGGAAAAAGGCTTTGGAGCCACATGCCTGCCCAGGACCCTGACCCCAGTATGAGCTTTATGATGAGACTACTAAAGATCGAGGCGTGTGGATGGAAAGAGAGGGGAGTCTCAAGTCTGGAGGCTGGAGCCAAGCTCCTGGGAGGAGCCAGCCTGTGCAGCACAGTCTGCTGGTCGGGGGCTACCTCAGCCCAGGGTGCCAACCCTTCCGTCACGGTCTGTGGCAATTAGGGAACAGAATAATTACAGGGGGGGACAGGGGATGGAACAGACACAGCCAAGGAGGCTCTATTTCTGGGAGGCGAAGATAAAGGAAAGGAGTGCTTTGACTGAACCAGCTGGGAGTAAGTCTGGGTGATGATAAGAGCCTCATGGAGCCAAGTGTGTCCAGAGCAGTCGTGTGAAGTTCTGTGCAGTACCAGAAGGCAAGGGTCTCCTCTTCCCTTGCAATCAGTGAGGCATTAGTCCATCTTTTACGTAGCATCTCTGGCACCATCATATCCATTCTCTCCCTCTTCCCTTCAGCTTCTCCTTCCCCACCTCTCTCTCCGATGATCTGCCGTGAAGATTCTCCAGGTCCTACCACTCAGCAACACCCACCAGCACCCCAGCCACCTGAAGGGACTGTGCTCAAAGCTGCAATTCACTATTATTCTTCAATGTATACATTAGAGACAGCTGTCCCAATTAATAATGCTTTAGATTAAAACTTATCTGGGCTTTCAGCCACTTAAGAGTTGTCAAGCGTTGCACTTACAGTCGTAAGTAAGTCGTAAGTAAGGCCAAGCTGGAGTGTGAACAATTGTTGTGGTTTTTTTTTTTTCCTCCAGAACACTCATTCGTTATTAATCTCTCAGCTAAAAGTGTGATGACTGGAGTGTTACTTCAGGGAGACTGATAAGAGTGCTCTGTCTTGGGGTAGGGGGTCAGTATCTTAGAGCTATTTGTTTTAGATAAGCAATTAGGCCAACCTTATCAGGCTTGTGGGGGAAAAAAAAAAAAAAAAGGCATTTAATTCAGATCCTCACTTAAGCACTTGGGCGGTTTATCAGGAACATGAAGGTTAATTTAGTTGTAGGCTCCTCTGCGTACGTGACCAGGTTTGCAAATGTTTGACTTCATTTTCCATAGGAGAAACCAAACTGAAAACCACCCACTAATAGGAAAAAAGAAAAAACTGCTTTGGAAAGGGGGTGCTGTGCAGAGCAAATGTCCGTCGTTACGGGCTGCTGCTGGGGAGGGGGCACACCTGCAGCATCCTGGAAATCATATCAGGCAGCAGCGCCTGAACAAAAGGCCAGGGAGTCCTGTGTTTGAGATAATAATTACAGGGAGAACTAGATGGGCAGCATGCTGGGGTCCTAATTGCATCTAAATACAAAGCTGAATGTTTTAAAGCCGCTCTTTAAATCAAAGCATATTCCCCTTTCATTACTGGACCTTCAAGGCAGAGTGAATTCATAGCAAATTCTAAGGCTTTAAGGTCCTTTCCCATACATTAAATCATCAAAGAGTTATCTGCATGCATTTTGGACTGGCTTATGGCCAATCAGAGGAGACTTCACCATGTTCACACTGTCTGCTTAGCATTCCCTTAGTAAAAAAAAACATCCTGAGTAGGAACCAAACTCCTTATTGACTGTTAAATCCACACTACCTGTGTTTGTCCGAGCACTGGAGGACACAAATCCCCATTATCTCAGGACTGAGATTCCTTTTAGGGCCCAAGTCACCACTGACAGGCAGAACCAGAGGCAAGAGGTTCCGTCTCTGAATCTAGCAACCTTGCACGGGCTGAACCACCAGAATATCCAGCCCTCACCAAAAAAATCATACCTTAAATTAATCCATACCTCATTCCCCCAAAGAAAAGCACCTCTGAACTTCACGTTGCATTGCCACAGACCTCTCAGCGTGGGAGAAGGGGTGGGAATTCCACAGCTGGCAGTCTCCTCATGGAGATGGACCACCATGAAGGTGCCTCACGTTGATGTGCCCTCAGCAGACGTTGGAGTTGCTACAGCACCAACATCTCACCTCAGGTAGGGGGACTGAAGCCACCTTCTATCAGGTGTGAAAGGACAAAGCCAGTGTCCTTCAGATTCCCAGAGGCAGGCATGGAGGATGACAAAGCCCTCATAGTGTAAGCAAAAAAAGTGGGGGTTTCTATTTCTATTATTTCTACTTATATAATATCTGTTTATATTTCTATTATTTCCATTATTTCTATTTCTATTATTTCTCTGCCCTGCTGAGCTGCCCTTAACGTGCCATTTGTCTGGCTCTACATGTCATCCAGAAAAATCAGGTGAATGGTCTTTAACTCAGTGGAAAAAGCCGCCAGGCAGACAAAAAAAAAGAACTAACCTTGTAAAGAAAACATAAAGCAGCTGCCTACAAGGCAAATGCAAGAGTTTAACAAGTGATGTGGGTTTTGTATCAGTTGCAGTTGTATTAAAATTCAGCTGTTTCCCTTCTGTCGTGCTCAAGGTAGGAGCTTCCACGGAGTGGTAGGGGATGGAGTTGTTCCCCGTGTATAAAATCTTGCAGCTGCAAGTTACTTCTGAGCTGCTTCGACACCAGTGAAGGCAATTATTCCTATCAACAGCAGCCTGGATAGGGGAAGAGGAATCCAGCTGGTTTCTGAAGCAAACCCAGAGTGACTGATGGCAGCCACCCTGGCCCAGGGTAACACTCCCTGAGCCCTGGTGGTCCTGGCTCTGCTGGACACTGATCCCGCTGCAAGGAAGGAATGGCATGCAGAAAATACTGCAGCCTGGGATTTTTAGCACTCAAAATGCAGCAAGATGACATTGCTGTTAAGGGTTAAGCAAATTCTCCTGCTCTCCTACTTACTGAACTAAATTACTGACCAATAACAGGCAGGATTTTTCTCTTTACCTCTGTAAGGTCCAGCCAAAGCTACCCTTTAGCACAAGAGAGAAGACCACTCCATCTTACAAAAAAGTTCTGGAAAGTTCAGGGGTTTTGTTAGAGTCAAAATGAATGAGAAAATCTGTGATTGATAGCTGAAAAATTATAGTGAGGTAAAGGATTCCCTTTGGATTTAACCAGTTCCCCCCAAACTAAGGTGCAGGTGGTGGATCTCAGATGCTCTGCCTTTGCATGGGGCAGATAAATCTGGACACGGGGCCCCCAGAACCCGTTTCCCTTTATTCCTCCTGTTAGAGAGGGGTTTGCCCAGAGGCTGTGATGGTCCCAGGGACCACGGGAGGCAACTCATGGAGATACCCAGGCTGTGTCAGGAGGAAGCACCACAAGATAGATTCATCGATGACTTTTTTCCTTGTCTCTTTGCCCGCCCTGCGCTGAGGATACAACAGGACCCCGTGTCACCCAGTGGCAAAACTTGCGTAACTCCATCGCTTTACCCCAAACAGGTTTTGTGTTCCCAGCCTCCAGGCAAAGGCATGGTGTGCTTGGAAGAGGAGGAGAGTCCAAAGGGAAGGCACCACCATGTGCCTGCTGGCCTCCCCCTCCTCCCCATCGCCTCGGGTGCACCCCCCGGGGTCAGGCACAATCTGTCCCTTTGTATCCAGGAAAGAACTGGGACGCCAGGCGTTAGGAATTTCCTAAAAACTGCCTCGAATCATGTGCTGTTTAAGTAACTGTCATTTCGCTGCCTGGTTCATTGACACTTGGGTCTTAAATGGTGCTTGTGGAGGAGTAATATTTTCAGCTCTGAAGGGGTAAAGAAAACAGTCTTACAAACCCCGAGCCTTTGAATAGCGAAATGCCGAGGAGGAACGTGTTGATATAGAGTCTGCATTCTCTTTGCAGGAAATCAACAAGACGTTAAAATAAGGATTTCACCAAAGTGTAGCATGCAGGAGAAGTCTATTTTCATAGAAGGAAAAAAAAAAGAAAGCTAGAACAGATGGTTGAAGGAAAAATTAGTTTAAAGACTTCAGAAACAGCTGAATAAACTTTCGGTAGTCCAAGAGAAAAAGAGACTCAATCTTCTGGTTTATTCTTATTTTCCTATTTACATTCTTTAAATGCACTGGAAATGGTATTCCACTTTTCTAGTACCTCGACCTTTTTAATTTATTAAGGATTTTTGGTATGGCTCATAATGTTTCAGGTCATGGGGGAGAACACTGTGAAAACAGCACCAGGTCTAGCGCTGCTCTCTGTGTGTTAATTCTAGAGCCATAAACAGCACACGAGACTTCAGAGCTGCTACTGGCCCACACCTCAGTGGACATACCATAATAGAAATGGGATTAAAAGTCAGGTTTTCCAGGTACTCCAGAAAAATAAAAAGAAGAGAAAGCGCTCACTGACATCGTCCCTTTGACAGGGTCTGGGGTGGGTTATAGCGTGGAAACATAGGTCTGTGAGAGCTCCTCGCAGCCTCTGGTGCCAGCAGGAGAACCTTTGCTCAGTGTGACGGACTGCCTGGTGGATCAGACACCGACCAGGATTTTTCCTGGTGTAACATCAACTTTTGGATTCAAATAGTGAAGGAGGAGGGTGCTGGCAACAGCCCCTTATGGTTTAGTGGCCATTTCTGCTTGTGGGTGTGCCAGAGCCTTTCCCACGGCACTCGGTCCTACCTGGACCAGTCCTGACCTGGTTAGGAGCTAAGGAGGAGCACGGGGATAAGAGCAGTTTAAGAAGTTATTAGAAATCAAGCAGATCCAGCATTAGATATTGAGACTTTTTAAGATCTCAGTGTGCACTTCAATACGTCTCGCATCATATCTAATTTTGATCTTTTATGAAAAAAAGCAAACATTTCAAGCAGCTTTATTTTTAGCCTATAAAGTAAAAATATTTTGTCTAATTCCCATCACAATTCCTAAAACAGCACACTTATCTTGACTGCATTTTTAGTCTACTAATTTTTAGACCAGTATGTGACTTTTTTTCTGTTCAATAATAGAATGGGGCCAAAGCTGTGTTTATAACCTGTGTTTATGAAGAAAGATAACAGTCATCCCATAATAAACTTGTTTTATGATTAATCTAATCTTGTTCCGGTGGCTGAATGAGATTCATAGTCATATCCTTCCAGGACAGCTTCCAGCACAGGACCCTCAAGGAAGATAAATTTAATTTACTGGTAGAGAAGCACAAGGAGAGTTGAAAGACCAGAGAGAAAGCCAACTGGTAGCAGAACACAGTCTAAAGAGCCCCCTTTGCGGCAGACTTTGAAAATAGGATTCTTATTAGAAGGATTTTGACTTTTATGGATGAGTTTAACCAATCCATTGGTGTACAGACATGAAAAAGCATAACCCAGCTCCTCCCGAATTTTTTTTTTTGTACAATTTGGATGAGGCTCAAATGAAGTCATTGCATATGTACTTCACCATGCTGTCCTTCCATTTATCAGTCACACACGCTGTTTGAACCCTCTGAACAAAGTCTATATCTTCCATGAAACATTCAAACCACTTGAGCATTGCTGCTATAAAGTAGCAATAAAAGAAGCAGTAGGCCACGTCTATGCCTACTTATCATATTGACGTTTTAAAAGACATAGTTTATCAGCTTCTTCTTAATGCCTATCTGAAGAAATTCCCAACCTTCAGGTATGCAGAACGGTCAAATAAGGCATTAGATGATATTCAGCTTTCCTTTTATTTGCCACGGATAAGTTTTCATTGTGGTTCTTGATGGTTTTGATGGGTTTTAAGCAAAGTACTTTGTGAAAATTGCTTCTTTCACCTTTATTGCACACACGCTGTATCTGAAAAATGCTTTCTGCATCTGCTGTTTAATTAAAAGTGCCTTTTACCGACAGCGTGGAACTGGAGCTTAAGCCATTAGCCACGACTAGGAGACAGCTCAGGTGAACATGGATTCACTGCCCAGTCCAGCTAATAACCCCTTTGAAGTCATGGGGAGATCATCCACCATTGCAGTCATTGTTGTACTAAATCTCTAACATCTGGCTGTAAAGGCATCTCTCTTTGAACTCCAGATTCAGTTGTGCTTCCCTGCTGACCTGATACCTTCCCATGTCATGTGAAGAGTCCACCTCAGACTCAAAGAGACCCAGAAACCTCTGGAAGACCTCACAGCAACCCAAGGCACTGCAGCTCAGATCTCTGTCTCGTCCTCATTCCCAACCACCCAACAGCTGGTCTTTGGAGCTCCTTGTGAACTTTTTGCAGACACTCAGAACTAACACAAGTCCTCTCCCAGAAGCCAAGAAGATCCTTCCCTGTTTAACCCACAGGTGCAGTGTATAAAATACCTTCAGGCTTTGCACAGTTCCTAAATGCAATATAACCCTTAAAAGTACAAGAGAGATCAGAGACCAACAAGCAAAGAAGCTGAATACAATACCTTTTTTCTTTCACTGGGGGCCCACCTGGGTAGGACATCAGGGTCAGGAAAGCAGCTGTGTCCCCAGGAGCTCCTGCCCCAGCACCACTCACCCTCAGTAAGGGCCTGTTCTCCATAAATACCCTTCCTTTGCCATTAGTCTCCAATCAGCCCCTGGTGCCTCTCAAGGACAACTGTCAGGTGAACCTTCTCTCCAATCAGCTGTTTTGCTTGGGTGAAATACCTTCTTTTTTGAAGCAAATTAATGATGAGAGCAAAATATGTGAATCAGGAAATCTTGTTAGATTTGTTATTCTGTGCCATTAGTGTGGGGAATTTTACCACAGACATAAATAAAATTGAGTGACAAGGAAAAAATTGACAAAAAGGAGTTCCTGCCTAGCCTTCCCATGTGTGGCAAGTTCATCATTTCCAGCAGGACTCATGAATGGCTACAGGTGGGTTCTTTGTATTGACACAAGCAAAGTTTGCAAATTAATTGCTGAAAGGGGGTCCGTGGGAGACAGGTGAGCAGCGGGGACCGACCCCCCCGTCAGTTTAAATGCTGATGGTGAAACTAGGTTCCATTTCTGGAAAAAAAAAAAAGTTGGCCGTGCTTTGACACTCTACTGTGAGACCCTTCTACAGAAATCAAGTGGTCAAGGGCAGGAACAGGATTGCTAACACTTGTGATTTTATTAGGAGAGAGACCGCTTTTTCTTAAGACCCTGGCTCCCGAAGTGATACGATTACAGGAAGCTGTCACTTTCCATTCCTTCAGAAGAAATAATTTCTACCTTTTGTGGTTATGAAGAGAAGTCGAAACTATAAATGCAATAGACGGGGCCACCAGACGACAAAAAGACACTGGCTTTATTGGTATTTTAAGGAATGTGAAGGTTCATGAAGGCCTGAAGTTGGGAACAGTGAAATAACGTTATTCAAACAAAGGCGGCAGTGAATAATGATGTGAAAGTAAAATCTAAAGAGCCCGAGTGCTCTCCCCGTCGTACCGAAGAGAGGAAACAGCATGTGTAGTGAAACTGCCCAGCTTCAAAGCTCATCCACATTTTTATCCTAGAGTAGTTGTTTAAAAAAATATCTCTTTATTCTTGGAGAATGGAGCACGTACTCTGTCAGATGAGAACTGCTAATACACTAATGGAAAGATAAAGCAATGTTTTAGGTCTACACGTTGGAACTTTACTTTTCCTGTTTCTCCAGATAAAAATGAGAGAGATATGTTAAATAATATGAAGCCAAGCTATTGCAGAATTTGCAGAAACTGCTTCCTGTGAAGAATTAAGGTTTAATTAGCTCAAAAGGAAGTGTACAGAGGGATGATAACTGAGAGTTGGTCACCCTGTCTCTCTGATGGGATTATCCTCTGTACCTCTGAACTTTATTATCCAAACAACAAGTCCATGGCGTGATTTGGTGCCTCCAATAATCTTGTGCTAATTTTTACTCATGTTGTCTGTCAGGAGGCCCTGAGCTATTTGCAGAACAGCTCTAGATATGAAGAACAATCGACTGCAGTAACTGCGTGTGCAGGAACATTATTATACACATTAAAAAGTAGACGCTGGGTCCCAATCCAAAATCCAGTACAAGTAATTTCAGTATTTTGATTCAAGACCTTTGATTCCTTTTGCTGAGTATATTTTTTTGCTTACCTGACCATCCTAGGAAGTTCAGTCTTAGGTCCCCTAAAATGGATGAAGGTGTGAAAAGAGGACGGGGTTTAACTGGCCACCAAAGCCCCCCATGTGAAGGTGGGTGATGCTCTCCTTCAGACTCACGCATCGCCAGGGTATGGGCGAGGAGCTCAGGACCAGAAACAGGTTGCTGCATCCTTTGCTTCCCTCCAGCCTCACGTACTTTCTGACTGTGACCTGACCTTGCTCTTGGTCTGAGGAAGACACCACCAAGACAACTGTCTGCAGGGCTTCAAACACTGATTTGTCCCTGCCCATCTGGAAAGAGATGGTCTCCACGGCCCGTTGGGAGTGATGAGATGGGTTGTGCCTCACCTGCTGCTTGGTGAACCCCTGTTTCCCACACGAAATGGGGTGGAAAATGCCACTGTTAGGATCCTCCACAACCCTGTGGTGCTCCCTACTGCAAATAGAAAGTGATCCTGCCTGGATCAGGCCCACAGAAAAAGAACACTTAATAAAAAGGTGAAAAAAAAAGCCAAGAATTAGCCATCTTTACTGCCATAGTCTTGATATAGGCAAGAGCTCTCAATAGAGTGACACTGCACTTCAGGGAAAGCTATTTAGTGTGAAAATGTTCAGGTATTTTGAGGGATTCAGAGCTGTGGGGAGGGAAAGCAGAGAAACCCCTCCGTCAGCTGGCGGGAACGAAAGGAAAGACCGAAACGGGGGGACAAAGGGATTAAAGGATGGTACGGGACGGGGTGCGGGAGTCAGTGAGAGATGCGGATCGAAAGCAGCTGCGGGGGTCTTGCTCTCATTTGTCCCCTAACGACACGGCTGACCCGGGGACCCCCCTCTGCCAAAAGTGTTGCACCAACCCCCTGCCATTTTCAGGGGTGCGCTCTGCCCCGAGCCCCTTCTGCTCCCGGCGGGCGAGCGAGGGCACGGGGCACGGAGGGAGGGAGCAGCTTGCCCAAAGTAGGTTAGTGGCAGAAATAAAGACAGGATCCAGGTCTCCCGCAGCCAACTGGGTGCATCCCACGGAGAAAAGTGTGATCTGCCTCCCAAGCCCACGGGGAAGATTGCAAGCGGGAGAAATCTGCTCGAATTAAGAAAAAAAAAAAAAAGTGAGGGAAAGGAGAAAGTGTGGGCTTGAGGGTCCTAATTGGCACACGTATGAACCCGCCGACTGCCTGTAACTTTCTCCCGGTGGCAAAGCTCCGGGACATGACCAAGGAGAGATGATTTAAAGAAAAGCCAGGAGTGGGTGACTGGGGGAGTGGGAGCCCCTCTGACAGCACAGCCCCTTCTCCCCCCCGAGAGGGGAAAAGCGCGGCAGCAGCAGCACAGACCTCACACCGGTGTGCTACACGGTGAGGACACAAAGGGGATAAGTATGTTATCCTAAGCTTTAGTGGTTTGGGGGAAATTCTGCACGAGAACTTTTCTTTTTAGCTAAAAAAGCACAGATTCATTTCTTCAGATATTTAAGTCTGGGTTTCTTGCTGGTTCACTTCAACTTCTCTTCCAAGCCATTTCTGATCCTCGTCTTTTAGCTGTTTAGAGATTTGAGAGACTGAAAAATGGCTCCTGTCCATTGAAATTTCACATGGCTGTGAAAAAAATGTGGTTTTAAAAAAGCAGAGTAACAGTTATCAAGCCAAAGTACTATTCAAAGAGGCAAATCGCAGCCATCCATCCATCCATCATGGTGTGTGCTGCAATTAAGAGGAGAATGGCAATTTCCTTTGCCCTCCTCAAAGAAATTGCTAGCAATAATGTCAGCATGGCCCAAAATAAAAACTTTCAAAAAGAAAGCAAGGTTGTCAGTGTACCTGGGGCTTTGTCGATGTCAAAGGTTTCAAAGCCAAGGAATGGAATAAGAAGGAAAATCTAAGACAACTGGGAGACATTAGTACTAATTTCTAATTTAAGGATTCATTTCTTGCACAGGGAGAACATGATTTTTTCCTCTAGAACTCTGAAAACGTTCTGTTTAAAAGAGACAGGGCACCTTTGTGAATGAAGTCTGACAGTATTCCTGCATCAGCCCTATAGGGAGGTAAGCTGAAATACAGAGACACTACAGACTGGGCTCTGCTCCCCACATCTCTGATCTGAGTTACAGGAAATAATAATCATGTTCATTGTCTTTGGAAACCAAATTCTGCGTAACGGTCCTCAAAAATGAACCCTTACTTTAGACATGAAGGGGTTACTTCTTAAAATTTGGCCTTCCCATCTCGCATGATGTATCGGTGTCAGAGAGGGTCACAGCCCAGAAATGAAGGCTCCTGGTTCCCTGTGCTATCTGCTCAGGTAGGACATTATGCCTCCAGGCAAGCACTGCTTGCTTTTTCTCAGATTAATTCAATTTCTAATTCCCTTTGCACGCAGATGTTCATCACATGCACCCTTCTCTAGCAGCTCAGAGAGAACCTTTCTTTACTTCACATTTAAATATATTGGATTTTGGATATTTTGTGGTAGTTAGTTCTCCTTTAATGAGAAAAACATTGCCAAAACCCTAAAATCCTGAATGACGTGTTACACTGTCAAACCAATTAAGGCAGGGAAGTCGCACATGCTTTGGTTTCCAGCACTGGAAAGGATCACTTCAGAGTGATGTGTTCCCACCACAGGTTAGGTCATTGTCAGCAGCCTTCTGGAAGGTACCTGCTAATGACAAATTACTTAGCCTCCAAATCGTCCTGGAAATTCATCTGCACGAGGTCTTTTTCAGACAGAGGTGAAGGTTATCATCAGCCTGGTCATTAAACCATGGGACAGAACCTGGCAGCCCAGATTCTGCTCTCAACTGGAGAACGCGAGAACAAAGCTAGGGAGTCTCTTTGCTGAGTGCAAGCTACACTCAGTTTTTCCAAATGTCTGCTCAGATTGGGAGATGAGCCTCTCTTTTCAAAACCATCTAAGGGGAAACCCACAAAGGGAACTGGACCAGGTAAGAGAGCAAAAACAAGGTGGTGGGTGAGCCATGGTACAGCTCGGAGGTGCCTCAACACAGGGCAGTGAGAAGGTGGTGTGAAAGGCGTAAGGACGTTACCATGGCTAAAGCCAAGCTGATTTTCTTTCCTGGCAAAAGCAGTTTCAATGCAGATCTATGCTCGGAGCAGCGTCCAGCATCCCAGCTGCTCGTGCCAGCCCTGAGAAGCGATGGGACAGAAGGGCGAGCTGGACACTGGAGGTGGACAACAGTGGCAGCAGCGCTGGTTTATGTTCATCTAAGGTATATGTGAAACTAACAGCTTTATTTTTTTTTTTCCTTTTTGCTCGTGTATGTGTTCAGAAGAGCATTCTGTACAGTCTGTCTGAAGGAAAGATAAGGATGGATAAGGATGGTGATGATTATTACTGTAATTTTTAGAATGGCTTCACTTCCTTCCACTTCCACAGCTGCTGAGGAGCTTACCTTTCAATATTTCTTATGCAACAGGCAATATGTTTTATATCCAGCAGTAAAGTCCAATATTACCCCTGGCTAAAGGACACTAAACCACAATCCTTTGCCATCTTCTGGACTGGAAGTGGCAGCAGAGAGTGCCCAGGACTCCTCGCGAGCATCTTTGCTGGAAGAGCGTGCTGAGAACTGGAGCAGAGCGGGAGGTGGAGGGGGATCAGCAGCAGTCCCACCTGGAACCTGGGGCAAAGCTCTGCCCGTGAGCTTGTGTCTCACCCCCAGTGCTCGGCGCAGCCGGGCAGGAGCTGCCCACGAGCCTCAGAGCACAGCAGAGCCACGGAGCAAAAGACATTTCTGAGAAGTGCAGCACAGCCGCTGTCACCTTGCTGGCTGAAGTCTCTCCCTTCTCCTCCTCCTCCTCGCAGCATTTCAGAGATCTTCAGGACCGCAGCTGCAGAGAAGCCTTGCCTTCTTGGCAAGAGAGCAGGATGGCCGAGCATATCAAATGAGTTTTCTAAGCTTAATTGATAATGACAACAAGTCTAAGGCAATCACATATAAAATTCTCCCTTCCCTCAGATGTTGCTGGACGAGTGCTGGCACAGCCGCCTTCCCTCACAAACATTTCAGATACAGTTTCTTACTTTTTGGCTGGAGCCTTCAGTAAGACTTGGAATAAGACCAAGACTTATCATGGGCCTGGGTTGCTTTTTTCTTTTTTTTTTTTTCTTTCTTTACTTTTTTATCCTTATTCTCCTCAGACAAAACACTGCTTGATTTACTTAAAAAAAATAATCATTCTCTCACCCTGTTCTCACTTTCAGCTCTCGCTGAGGGTTTGGGGTGAGGTCAGGAGTGCGCTGAGGCGGCACCTTTGCAGACAGCATGTTAATGACACGGGGGGGTCACATCCATTTCACTTACACCTTGGCTAATGCACTTTTTACAGAGCACGTGTACACACACACACACACACACACAGAGCTTTCCATGTCTCTGTAAATAAAATATCCCCCGAGCACAAGATTGTACTTTATGGGACTTCTGTGAACAGGCACTGCTCAGTGGACCTCACGCAAGGACATGTCACCGCTAAGGCAGGGCTGGCATGCTAAAGCCAGAGGCTGGGAAGGAAGGATCCCCAACGTCAGGAGTGTTCATCCGTGGGGCTTTGGAGCAGGCACTTTGCAGACAGTGTAAGCCCGCGGGGTGGGGGGGTTTGGGAGGGAGCTGGAACACAGCCTTGACCCAAACCCAAATACTCTTAAGTCTGAATGGGTGCTTGGATCCAAGGTTTTGGTTTAGTGCGTTACTGAAATGTGAAAGCCATCCATGGAAGAGAAATCTGATGCTGAACTTCTCCTCGCACATGTGGAGTGTCCTGAAGAGTGGCTTGATTCAGGTCCATGCCAGGTGACACAACTTCACGGTGACCTACATTGCGTGGTTCAAACAGCTTCCCCTCCAGCCACCAAACCTCACAGTGTGGTTTGAACTGCTGCAGTCTCTGTATCTTCTCTCCCAGCCATACCAGTCCACCTAAGAACATCATCAAACAGCCCCTTGCATCTCCACTGGGTCCCAAGAGGAAGTTCTCCTACGGAGGCTGAGGTGGGCAGTGAAGATACACCTACCAGACATGACCTTGCAACAAGGAAATGTCCACACCAGCTGCAGCCTGGACACCATAGTGAGGAACCTGTGGCCATATGGACATCAGTCTGGGCTGCACAATAACCAGGAGACACCCTTCAGAGGTGTCTGGCTGTTAAAGGCCATGGCACTGGAGCTTGATTCATGAAGCACACTGGTCTCAGTAAAGCAGAGGAACAGACAGGAAAAAAAACAGATTTTGCAAGGGGATCCAGGAGAAGACTGTGGTCACATCTCCAGCTATTTACCCTTCACAGAGTAATAGATATACCTACCACACAAAAGGGAAGAACAGAAATGGATTTAGGTCGTTCATTTGCAAAGAAACAGAGCAATTTGTTGAAAAACCCCATACATAATCCACGCCTGCGTCTCTTCTATTCAGAGATAAGTAAGAATAAAACATCAATGACCCTCCTCAGTTCCCTGGTTTCCCTGTCAGAACAAACAGCCGGGGCTGAGATGTCATCCCGAAGTCACCAACTGTTCAGCTCAGCTGAAAGCTGCCCATGGCTTTCCACAGCAACATAGCACTCATTGCCCCACGCACTAAAAATAGTCGTTTTCTTTTTCCCTCCACTGAAACCTGCACAGAAGAGCCAAAGCCCTGACAAATCTGCAGCAGAAGAGCTATGGCTTTTTATGACCATGACCTTAAGTGACCACGTTAATTTACTCTTCTCTCTGGCTCCGTGCCAGACCCCACTTGCATGATCCCCACAGTGAGTCCAAGTCGTCCAAAGCAGACACGAGGAATTTTCAGTTTGCTGCTGTGCAATTAGGCTCGGTAAATGACAGCACTCTTCAGCAGTAAACGTAGGGGCTGTTGGGGCTGAAGTAGGAACGAGGAGTCATGGGAAGAGGAGAGAAGAGAAGAGGAAAGAAGGAAAGGCACAGAAACTGCCTCCATAGGTGCAGAGCCTTTCACCCCTGGACTGACGGCAATAAGCAGAGCAGGGACGTCTGGTCAGTGTCCACCTCTACTTCTTCCCCTTCTTTCAGTGCATGAGCACAGACATCCATGCTGGCTGCAGGCCAGGAGCATGTCCCACTTGGCCTTGGTTCTCATCTCAGTCATGGAGGCTGGAAGGCAAGGCCTGAAGGGACTCTGATGGCATGGGGGTACCAAGGTAGCAAGGTTGACCCCACGGGAAGATATAAGCTTCTTCCATTGTCAAGTGACTGGTTAGAACAGCCTATTCCTCCCATCTCCTGGGCCAAAAATGAGTGTCCTTTCCCTACACAGTGGGTTATGTACCCATCACCCAGCCCCAAGGCAGGGAGAAGGTGCTGTCACTTCCTCAGGGCAGAGGGGAGGGGTTGTGCTCACCACATCAACAACACAGTGGGCAAATCTTCAATAAGAAGCCCAGGTTGACATACCTTTTACATACAGTCATCTGGAGGCCACACACTGAACTGGAGTGGGACACGTGCTACAGTAGGGTGACTACTCATGCTCTTTCTTCTGCCAAGTTGACCGTTGGGGCATGAGTTGTATGCAGCACCCAACCTCCTGCTGGTTACCAACAAGGATCCACCGATGTTTCTAGTCAGGGAAAGTTTGAGCAGGATTAGGCTTCAGAGTCAATGTTTAGGGCTGACCAGTCTACTCAGAACTACCAACAAAGACACCAAACGGCGGAAAAGAGAAATGCATTTAAAATTACTGTTATGCAAAAAGGGAAACAGGGCAATTTCATTTTACATTTATTTGTAAATGAAGCGTACTTGTAATAAACTAAGCACATGCAACTTGTCCCACATCCCAGAGGTCATACTGGGCAGTAAAGTGGCAAGTTGAGGTCCTCAGGTCCTCAGGCCTGTGGAGCTCCCTCCTGCCAGTTCATCTGCCTGCCTGCCTGCCTGCCTGCCTTCCTTCCTTCCTTCCTCTCTTTCCTTTACACTCTAACTTT
Source organism: Gallinago undulata (assembly GCA_026546715.1). NCBI lineage: Eukaryota > Metazoa > Chordata > Aves > Charadriiformes > Scolopacidae > Gallinago > Gallinago undulata. The sequence goes on from JAOTQQ010000023.1 coordinate 64,042,322, forward strand.
CCCTTCTTGCATTCTTGCATCTGCTCTTCTTTACCCATTTTCTCCCTCCTTACAAAACACCTGTGCACAAAAAAAATAATGTTCCAACCTTTCCGCAGCTCCAAAAGGAATTATTTAACCAAAATATTGTAAAAACTGTTAATGTAAACAGGAAGAGAAGCTTTTAATTAGACATAGGAGAAGAAACAGATTAGCCCCAGGATCTCATGTGTGGAGATCATGGGGCCATTACGGCAGCTATTTTCCTGATGTCTGCATGGACCCACGCCAGCTACTTTCTGCTCCTGCTGAAGAATCAGGTTAATCAAAACGATGACAGCCAAATGGACAGAGAGCAGGATTCATCCAGGCCTCTTTGTCTAAACTCCAGATGGAATTAGGAAGTTAAAGCACAGACAGCGTGTCCAGGATGGCCAGGCCCTCATGTGACAAGCCCTGTCTAAAAATCCTTCCCATTAATTTGCAACTGTCAATCACCTCGGCATTCTGCTCCCAGACAATGGCTGGCCCCGGATCACAGCTTCTCCCCATCTCCCCAAACCAGCACAGCAGAGAATTAGGGACTTTTTAATGCTTTTTCATGATTAGTTAAGACTTCTTGGTGCAGTGCAACAGGCTTGGTGCAAGAAAACAAGCTGCTTTGAAGACCAAGGGACACTTTACTTGGACCCACCCTCCACCACCCCCTAATAAAAAACTAAGACAATTTAACGGATTACGTTTGGTCTGTGGGAATAACAAATATTTCAACTTAGCAATCAAATAAAAAAAAATTTAAAAAAGAAAAAAGGGAGGAGGAGGGTGGAAGTTGGTTTGAGGTGAAGTTAAAAGCAAGGGAAACAAACCCCGAGACTCACCATCCCACTGGAGAAGAAGGAGACAGCGACATCGCTGCTTCGCCCAACTGCTCATGGGCTGCTGCTGTCTCCCAGGATGACCTTACCCCTCACGGTGGGTTTCAGGCGCTGCTTTGGTGATGAGAAGGAGAAATGTCACCAGGAGAAACTAAGAACATCTTTCCTCAGCTATCTCCAAGCCTTCTGCACTTCCCTGGAGCTGGGGGTGGTGGTTGGGTTCAAAGTCAAACGAGTGAAGGAGGGACTGAAACCTGGTCTCATGCTGGCTTTGGAGAGTGCCCTGGCCAGGAGGATGCAGACGGGACATGACAGCAAGTTTTTCTGCAGTTTTCTGTCTTGATCATCCATATTCCCTGGAAGAACATGGTACAGACAATTTGGCCCAAATTCCT
>JAOTQQ010000023.1:64046829-64111140 GCA_026546715.1 Gallinago undulata
TCTTCCCCACATCTCAGCTCCATCTCCCCTCTTTCAGTGTCAAACCCTTCCCCCTCCTCCTAGGGCTCCCCTCCCTGGTCCAGAGTCCCTCCCCAGCTTTCCTGGAGCCCTTTTAGGGACTGGAAGGGAGTCTGTGGTCTCCCCAGAGCCTTCTTCTGGCTGCTTCTGTTAAACGCCCCCCTGGAGGTGAACTACAAGAGTGACACTAATTACCATAATAATTTGTTAGAGCACTGCTTTGATCCTTTCTCACCTACCGAGTCAATGCTGTTCTGCTCCCTCTCCAGAAGCCTCAGATGTGATTACATAACTAATTAACGCGAGGGATTGGGTTTTAAAGAGTGGCTGACAGTAATTCGCAGAAAAGTTTTGATCTCTTGATAAACGAGGAAGTGGGAAAACTTATCACTTCCCGGGAGACCCTTGGCAGGCCAGTTCTTGCCAGAGATGTAATGTACAACCCGAAGGGCTCAGAAGGGCGCTGCTGAACCGGGGAGATGTGCTGTTCCCTCAGCCCCGGCTGTAGGAAACACCGTGGCTTTTACAAAACTCGCAATCTTGAAATAGTCATATTTCATTCTCGCATGTGAAGCGTGATTCACACGTGAGACGTTTCTCTTTGATCAGGAAAAACCCAAACTTTTTCAGAGGTTTTTATCTCCTTTCAGGATCAATTTCAGTTTGGTTTCTACCTCAGAATAAGACGGTTTTGAGCGTTTTCAGATCCCTCGCTGTGTCATCGCTATTTCATTTCGTAGGATGTCTGGCAGGTTACACAGATCTGTATTCCTTCCAGTGAGTAAGAGAGGAGAGGGAAAGAGATCACATATCACTCTTTACAACTAGGTCAATTTACAGAACTTCTTCTAAAACATGTTAACTAGGATTTAGGAGACACAATCAGAGCCTCTGGCTTTAGAGGATTTGGCATCAAATCACGGTATGTAAAAACGGAGCAGGAGAGCAGGTGAGTGTCTGGGAGCATCAGGAACTACAGAACCGGGGTTACTGAAGCAGGCAGAGTCTCCACGTGACTGCTTCTTGTTGTCACTTGCAATATCTTCAAAGTCAGATGTTTTTACTGAATATTAGAAACCTGTGAGAAGCAATTGATCCAGCGTGATTAAAGGACAGTGCTATTACTAAGCAAAAATTTTTTAGATTTTGGACACCTAGGATTTTGCAGTCATGGTGCCTGCTAGGCTGGGGAGAATTTTCCAGGGTGGATATAACTGATATCTCACAGTTAGGAAAACAGTGTTAAAAAAGTTATGACCCCTGTAGTCCAAGCACTGTATTATACTATGGCACTTGAAGTACAAGATTAAAATATTGCTCTGGGAAATAACCAGCTCCTGGTTAATTGGCAGCACATTCTGTACAGCCAGGGATGAGGATGCCCATGCAAAGGGAGCACTGTGCAGCTCTGATTTCTTCTGGTCCCAGCACATTTCTCACACTGCTTAGTGCAAAGGAGCGGCCTGCGTTGCTGTGGTTGCTAGCAAGGCACGCTCCTCCTCAGGGTCTTAAACGTTCAACAGGGATTTGGAGTGGTTCACGTGCCCAACTGAGATGTGCAGCAGGAGCTAGAGCTCACAAATGCTGCTGAGGTAAGGAAGGGGCCTGCGGATGAGGGGGGTTGGAAACTCTGTGTCTCCAGGAGATGTTTGGAATTGTCTTCTGCTTTCTGCTTCTCCTCTCCTCTCCCTTCCCAAAAGCAGGGAGTGTGTGTGCTTGAGCCAAACTGATAGGTTTGATTTTGATGGTCTGTGAAATGAAGTAATTCACATAGAAAGATTCTAAATAGATTTCAAATATACCTGTTACAATGCCTTCCTTTTTTACTAAAAAAGGAGAAAGGGGGAGGGGGTGGAGATAAACACCTAGCTTTTTGACAGAGGAAATATTCTGTGTTTCTGTCATCAGAGATACACAGTAAAGACCTGAAAGCTTTTGCAAGCTACTCTCCCCATCCTTGGTACCAGCCTTAGCAGGGCACGCTGCTTCAGAAGCTTCTTTTCTGACAAATTGCATCAGAGCAGAGCAGTATATCATCAGATCCGAGTCATGGCCAGTGCATTCATCCAAGTGGCCAAGCCTACAGGTCGTTTCAGGGCTCACTAACATTACAGGATTTAGTGTGCAGAGTGTGATTTATTAATCTGAGGTTTATTTAAATAAATAGACTTTGCAAACTGCCATGTGGAGCCAGACCTCTTCGCAGATGGACTCTACTGTACAGTAAGGGCACAGCTCAGAAAAGATTCTTACCCATTTGGCAAACCCTTTTGCTCCTTTACCAATGAAAGATACCACTATAAAACTATCGCACTATTTTACATTTCATCAGCAGTGCCATAATATTTCTTACGTACACATTTGTAGGCAAAAAGCCAGGTCATTTCCCAGTACTTCAGTTCAGTTACTGGGTTAAAATATGGTTCAGCATCACTGATACAAAAGAGCATATACCACTTATTAACAGTGCACTTGGGTTTAGGTAGAACCCCGAGACAAAGAACAGCCAGCCTGTGTGTGGGCAACTTCATTACCATTACTTGCACCGACCTTGAGTTTGACCTCCTGATCTTTGCAGGACTGTAGCGCAATTTAATTCAGTCACTTCGGATTTCATTTGAGGTACCTTTCGCTGGGAAAGGAGTTTATTTTCATGTGTGCTTTAGCAAAAGCTGTCAGAGAAAGTCAGGCAAATGTTCCTCTCATTTAGCCCAGACCACTTTTAACAGAACCCAGCAGCATAAGCAAGAGGAGAATTTTGTTCATTGTCTTCCCACCCGACAATGTGTATCTCATTCTTAATGACTGGAATCAGAAGAAAACTGAGAAAAAATACAGAAAATTGGTCCCCGGGGTCATTTTTAATGATCTACAAAAAAAAAAAAAAAGAGGGCTCTGCGAGCTATTTCTCAATTCTAACCTGATTGATTGCTGATGCTTTTGGAGGCAGAAAGGTGAACTTAATCTATTGCACACACTCTGAGGTGAACCCTGAGATAATAATGATACACAGAAACCGGGCTCCCTGTTAGAGAGACCTTTTTCTCTGTAATGTTCTTCCTCATTGGCTTCATTACAACTGCCAAAACACGGCTATCATTTGAGAAGTGAGTGAAAAAAAAAAAAAGCCCTCCTCATCCTACAAACATATTTTTCTTTTGTCTGGCTATTTTGGGACCTCAGGGAGTTAGTCTGCAGGCAAGGCCAAATCCCAATTTCCCTGTGAAGGAGAAAGTTATCAGTGAATGTTTAGTGAGAGTAATGACTGCAGATTCTATCTTCTCGTAAACCCTGAAGCATTACGGGGGCAGCAGTGCCTGTAAAATCAGCCCAGCTCCTTACCTTACCTTACCACTACCTTATCTTACCTTACCTTATCTTACCACTACTTTACCACTACCTTACCGGCTCCATGCTAATTCTAAAGCTTGTTGCAGGATGCCATGACTCGTATGGTCCAGTTCACCCAAGCTTGTCTTCATCTCTGCATGCTGTAGGTGCAAAAAGGTATTCAGGCTCTCTCCAGATGATCAAGGAAGGGAAGCAGGTGGAGATTTAGATCCCTCTCTGCATTGGGGAATTGGTTAGGACCTAAGTCACCCTTCTAGCTGTGATCTTCCATGACGGGTGAGAGAAAGGAGGATTCAGCAGGACCTCTGTTTGAGGGAACCTTAAAGATCATCGAGTTCCAGCCCCGCTGCCCCAGGCTGGGACACCTCCCACTAGACCAGGTTGATCTTTAAGGTCCCTTCTAACCCAAATCATTCTATGATTCTCCGATTTTATAATTTTTGGAGAGCCTAAAGACACCTTTTCAATGTTGTGTGCTCTTTCTTGCCATTACAAATATAGTCTGTATTCTACTTCTGGTAGTGTGAACCATTTCAGAGGGAATGCAAAATCTTCCCCATGTACTCTGTCACTCATTTGGATGTGCATAAGGACCAGATTTTTCATACTTTAGTCCCTGAAGCTTAAGATTTAATTAATCATCTAATTCTTAGTTCAAGATGCAATTAAACATCTAATTCTTAGCTTGGATGTGTAAAAATGCCATGAGTGATAATTTACTTCGGTTACCTCCTGGCATATTTCCCTTTTCTCCAATTCTTCTATCCTCTGGAATCAAAATAGAAATGCAGAAAATAATTCCCTGCATTTTATTACAGAGAATTTTTTACCTGATCAGAGACTCAAAATTTGCTTCCTGGTAAGATACGTTTTTATGGTTTTTAAAAATAAATAATGAGAGTTTTCAATTTAATTATTTTACCCTGAAGGGGAAATATATATGACAGTGTAGGTCCGTGAGAGTGTGTGAGGTTATGGGTAATTCATTAAAAACACATTCTTCATCCCGCCTGCCCCTGGAAATGTGAAAGGTTAGCCTTTTCAGACTTGCCACCTGTGAGATGAGGGATCACCAGTTCCTTCCTCCTCCCGAGGAGCCACGGTGCTCATTCCTGCTATAATGAAGCAGCCGATTGATGGATGTCACCCTCCGTGCTGTCGACATCCTTATCTCCCCCTGCTCGATGCAACAGGCGTGACCTCCTTCAGGCAGAGGGTCTCTGAGAGCTCGTCCACCGCCGGCCCCCACCGCCCCCTCCGCACGCCCATGGGCAGCGGCCAGTGTGTCCGTCTGTCAGTGCCTCCATAATGACACCAATTTATTAGGCTACATAATCCTACCTCTTTGGGGAAGGGGGGAAATAAATTGCACAGCGTGCTAGAAGAAATCTGTCCTGGCTTCTAATTCTCAGAACTGCGGGAAGTCATTTCTTTTTAGTCAAAAAACCCAAACAAACTAAAAGGTAGAGGTAGGCAGGTAGGCTGGCATGTTTGAAATTAGCTCGCTCTGGGGCAATCTTGCAATATTTCCTGACTGTTGTGGCTTTCTGTTTTACTAGGTTCAGAAGGGGGCCTGCATCCAAATGCCAGATGCAGACTCCTCCAGGATTTGCAGAAGGTCAGACACAACCCGACGGTGTCACTGTTTTCCCGATACGACTGTGTTGCAAGTCATTTTACCAGCCCTGTTGTTTCCTTTAAAAAAAAACACCATTTTGTTTTGTTGGATAACCCCATTGCTATTGCTTCATTTCATATTTTGTTACTGGCACTGCTCAAGAAAAGAAGAAAAACTTCATTAAAGGGATGGCAACCTCTGGGTTGTAGAGATAACGCAGAGCTGGAGGCTTGGCTGTGATACAGGAATAGAAAGAGGAGAACATTAGTCTCTCTGTAGAGTAGCCACTTCATGCAAGATGGTGACACTGCACAGCCAGGTCCAAGAAATTCTGATATAAGTAGACAAGATGGAAAAAAAAAAAGACAGAGAATATTCAAGTAAATATTACAGGAAAAATATTATTATCAACTAGTATGGCAGAAATGACCCCAAATTCCAGCACAATTCAAGATCCTATTTTTCTGACTGTTTCAGTGAAAGGCAACAACAACCAAATTAAACCCAGACTGTGTAATGTCAGTACCTACACTTGAATCATTATTTCTCTGGATTCTCCCTAGTAGGAGAGAAGAGCTCATCCAAGGGATAACTCAGAGGTTAGATAAATTGAAATGCCTTTTAGAGGTGCCTAATGCCTAAGGTAGATAAACCTAGATAAAGGACCATTATACTTTTGTAAGAAAAATAAAAGATACATTATATGTGAAAATAATTATCAAAAGACAAGTTAGAAGCACAACTATATCTTGAGGTCATTTGTTTTTGAAGGGAAAACAAAAGGTAGTGACCATACCTCTTTGAACATATTTGAAAATATATTTAAAAAAATGATTGTAAAGTTTGTGGCTCAGAAGAGAAACCTTTCCAGGAACAGCTAGTTAAAAACTCTCAAGACAAAAAGAGTAAAATACTGTGTGCTTTATGTAATAGATACAAAGTGCCCAGTGCTCAAGAACTACATCTCCCTATTAAATAAAACTGGCTGTGGACCATTCCCTGCTCAGCAGCTCCAGCAAAGTGCTCAGCATCCACACTTCCTACTGGTAGCCCTCTCTCGCTCACCCCTGCTGACTCCTGAACTCTGTCTGGGAACAGCTCAGAGAAGTGGTTTTTTGGCACAGGCCAAAACTGGGCTCAAAAGCAGGATAACAAGTTAACAGTAGAAGTGATCCCGTGCCAGTATTCTGGCACTGTTTAATCTACAAGTACAGAGTTAGCCAAATTGGCTACAGCCAGTTTACCCACAGTTAGCCAAGAGTCAAGCTTATAACCAGGTCACCCAGCTGTGGGACTGGTGTGGGAACACTTGGTGGACAGTCATACTGTGGAGTGAGACCTACACTGTACCTTACTCAGCAGCTGAGCAATCTCACCTATCCCTAAGAGAGGGGCTTCTTTATATACAGAATCCGTAACAAAACACCGACAGAATTCATCTCATCCCGTTTCCTTCTTAAGTCCCTTTTTTTGGGCCAAACCCTGGCTGGAGAGCATCAAGCCTGAATGCAACAAGGAACGCAACGACGCGGCTCTTGGTGTCACCCAGGCTCAAACCCAGGCTACCAGCTCCCCCAGTGGAAAGTTCTCTGCACTGAACTCCAGCCACGATTTCCTCGACGCAAATGCCTGGATCCTGAGCTTACGGAGAGACAAAAATAACCAGAGCACTCACTAACCCCAGAGGGCATTGATGCTGCATTACCACCCATTCCTTGTCAGAGCGAACGTATTTATTATACAGAACATCTTTGGGAATGGAGCAGACATCGCAGTGATTGGTGAACAAAAGGGGGAAAGAATAAACACAGTACAATGGATATCACTCGAGCAGAGTAATTCATCTAATGTACAGAAACAAGGGAAATATCCCCAATCAAAACTATCTGCTCCTTAAGCCTAAACATTCAATAACTTCCCAGCTTTGGAATGTATGTGCATCTCCTCCCAGGGTTTCCCGTGGTTTACATTATCATTTGCAAGGTATATTATGACAAGATATTTACTTTGGGCCATTGCCCCGAGGCTTTTGGGTGTCTTTCCTTTCAAAGAATGTCATAAATAAACATGAATAATCTGCATAAAGGGAGAAGACTTTATCTTATAACAAGTCAGAAGAGCAGGCTATGCTCCTCCGCACACAATTCCCTACATATATATTTCCCTTTGTCTGAAGGCGGTGAGCATTTGTGTGCCTGTAATAATAATAATAAACAATTATAATCTGACAAACAATCAGGCCTGTCCCGTTACACGGCACAGCGCTGTGTTCGTGTTCGGGCAGCAAGATGCTCGCAGCAGCCAAACCGTTTCCACCACCAAAGGCTGCTCCTTTACTGTCAGCGTTATTTCTCCCGTGCTATGCTGGCGGATGAATAATTGCACCCCCAATAAACCAGCAATTCAGCCTAAAAGCAGTAGCAGTTGTCAAACAGCAGCTCCTTCACACCGCGCTCTGACAGCGCTACCTCACGAGGCCTGCGGCCGGGGACGAGGGAGGCGCTTAGATTAAACAACAGAGACTCACCAGAGCTCCCAAAATAGCAGAGAGAAGGGCAAAAAATAGTTAGACATGCTGATTGTATTGTTATAACTTAAATTGTATTCAGATGCGAACTCCGACGTGCCAAAAACTGTAAGAGCTGAGCACGAAAGATCAGAAAAGTGACATCTGGTACTGGATGCCCCTCCAGACATGACTAATACCATTGGTATTGTGTAGGCTTTGCCCTGCCTAATTTAATAGTCAAATGTAAAGATTAGGCCCCCGCAGGTCCTACAGTATGACGGGAGACTGTTTTACTGTATGTCTATATAAAATTCCCTGCTGTCCTTCTCCGCGGATCTCCGCAGATGGGCTGACTCTGAGCAGGCCTGTATATCTTCCATATTGCTACGGACACTTCATCTCATTGCTTCCAGCTGCTGGATTTACAGCTGAACCCTATGACTCCAGCCTTTATTAGTGGGAAACGAGGGAAGTTTGGCCACTAAATATTGATTTTATGCAAGAGCAAGTTTTTATTGCACAGTATGAGACATATATACGCAGCGAGGCCCACACTTCATTTTCATTAAAGCTGGAGTTATAGCTGTAGATTTCCAATGCATTATTAACAGGCCGGTCCAAGTATTTTTAAGCCTTTGACTTTACTTTCAGGAGTATCATAAACCAGCCAGTATTAAGAATTTAAAACGTTCTCCTTCCCTGAAGTTAGTCTCTGAAGTCAGGAACTCAGATCTCGTTTTTGTTCTAACCGGTACGATTCTTTCTCTGGAAGTGTGTTGCTGCCACATCAGGCTAGACATTGGTGGGTTTAAGCTCTTCATACAGTACAGCAGAATAACAACATGCAGCTTTCCTCGAGCTCTTTGCAAAATACAGGTTTCAAAACATTTTGACCCGGGAAGTGTCTTCACCCACCCTTCATGAGGGAGGAGTTGTGCCCTGCAAAGCCAGCACAAGTCCCAAAGCAAAGTGTCACACAGCGAACAGCAGCAGAGCATCCCACCACGTGTCCTGCTTGCCGTGGGACCCAGCTGTGCCCTTACACATGGAGAGAACACGCTCTTCATAACCCTTATCCAAGACTTTGCTACGTGCCGAGGCATGCTGTGTCAGCCCTGAAGGGATGACCAGGGAGACATGGGTGACAGCACCAACAGGTCATGGAAAGGCTGGTCCACAAGGGAAGCAGCATGGAAAATTCTGCCATGAAACAATCAGCCAAGGGTTGGTTCACACCATTCACAAATGTGAAGGTCAGCATGACATTTCACATGAGGAAGGCTTTACTTATTTTAAAATCACTTTTATATTTATTTATTTACTTTGTACTTATTTTGTTAAGTTTATAACAAAAATGTGGGTGCAGCTAATCAGACAAGCTGGGGCACAAAACTAGAGCGAGTTGAAATATCACAATAACTCTCTGCAAACACTTACTCCACAGTGAGTGACAGCTTAAAAAAAAACCCAAAGCACAGAGACTCAAATTTTGTCACTTCGTTGGTGCGGAGTAGTACACCAATTCTAACATGCAAGGTACAACACATGAGCCCTGCTCGCCGTGTGTTAACATTGACCCTTTCTTTCCTACAACAGCCCAGTGCAATTATTCTTTCTAACATCTGCTGTAGAATGAGCTTAGGTTGACTTGGCTATGAATGAGCTCTGTATGTGACTGTGATGCACTGGATTTCACACCAAATCTTTTAAAACTGATATCTGAAAGCCTGTTAGCAAACGATGAAAAGCATACACAGAGGACCCAAAACATTCTCCATGCGTCAACTCCATGTTGAATCAGGCAGACTCAACCTGAATATTATCAGTGCTGAAGGACAGAGGAGAAACCTTACGATTCAGAGGTTCGCTTTGGTTTGGCTAAGGACGTTCGTTTGGGTTTCATCCAGTCTGCCTGACCATCTTTGATCTTCAGAACTAGCCTGGAAGTCTTGCAAAAACAGGGTATTCTTATGAAACTTCCAGTAATTTCTCTTTCTGCTTGGGTTGAAATACCATAAAAGTAGCCTTTTTTGTGGTAATTCACTGCGTCGTTAAACTCCAAGCACAGTGTCAGTTCTCAATAAATAATACATAAGTATAGTCTTTCAACACTTCCGTTTCCAATCCTGATCAGACATGGGAAGCGAAGAAGAGTGAAAAATCAAAAGAACTGGTCAACTCAAGTCTCAAAATGTCTTTAACATTTGGGCTTTTGCAGTTTTGAAGCATGAAAAGGAGGCCCCATGGCTGCTGTGCAATAACACAATCACACCATCGCTGGAGGAGCAGAGATGGGTTTGGTGGCCCCGGTCAGAAAAGAGAGAGTGGTTGTGTACCGCATGGGACAGCCCTTCCAAATCCATGCTAGTGGCAGTCTTGAAGTTTTAAGCTAACACTCTGAAACACAAAACATATCCCCTATCTTTTAGCATCCAAAAGTTCTCGATCTTAAAAGTCAAGCAGAATTTTTAAGTCCTTTAGGTTCTTGATGTTTTCTCCTTTATTTTCAACGCCTTCTATCGTATTTTTTAAAAATCTTAGCACAAATCTCTGGCTCCTTGTAAACAAAGAGGCAGCTAGGATGACACTTCTTCCTGCCCTTACAACTGATGGGGAGAGGCAGAGGAAGGGGGGAGAGTTGGCCACCACTGCCAACCTCATTTCTACAGAACAAAACACCTCGAGGTCTCAGACAACAGACACCGTATTTAGGGAGAAGGGTGTGCAAACTGACCAGGGAAATATCAGCAACTCACATATAACCCACATGAGAATTGCTGCAGCCATCATTAAAACTGAAAGGCATGTGAAGACTGCATAGAACAAGCTGCTATTTCTCTAATTTGGCAGTGAGGCACTTGTAGATCCTTATCCTAGGGTCTAAGCAACAAATGTCTCCATTTTTCTTTTGGAACAGAAAATATTGAGCCTAACACTGACTTTTTCTCTGATAATACCTCAAATCAAAAAGAAAACCACAAAAACCTGAATTTTTTGCACTTGTCTTTCAAGTTACATTAATTTGTTTTTCTGTCTGCTGAAAAAATCTACATCCAAGGAAAATGAAAAACACATGGTTTAAAATAGTTTAAGCCATGAATGAGTCACTGCAACTAAGTTTTATGATACATTCCTTCTAATTAATGTGACAGAATATACTGAAGATATACATTTATACGTATATTGTGGAAGATGATAAACCATTTCATAGTTATGGTGAACATATGCAGAGACACACACACACACACAAACTCACAGAGAGGTACAAGTGTGCGTGAATATTATACCTATTCTGTGGGTCACATATATACTTGTATTGCACTGAAAGCAAAAACACATCATCTTATATTCTTTCTTGTACACAGAGGGTAAAAAGAAGATAAATATTCACCAAAATGTCTATTTTTTCCCCCTTTATAAGGGAAATTTTTTGTCAAGTTGACCTCTGCAGTAACAGGGTCTACGTTAATGAGCACTATATATATTTATATACGTATATCTTAACTGTGCAGCTTGAGTTTTCTGATGCAGGATGCTCTTAGTTGTAGCAGAATAGTGACATGACTCAACACCCTGGAATAAGCTTTAGTGATTAAAACTGCAGCACAGCAGACTGTCTGCTCCCACGTGAATGCAACAAAATATTCACTCACTTTGAATTTTTCACGTGCAAAAAAAAGCCTCAGTTCCAAATGTTCTCAAGAAAGGGGCTTCACCTTTCAAAACACTGATTACTTGAAAACTGTGCGAGTGGGTTAGTAGTTTAAGTCCTATGGTCATTCGGAAACAAAGGATGTGACCAGATGAGCTCCAAGGAATTAATTTCCAGGAGCTAAAACTGTCCCTACATTGTCATTTCAACTGTCACCTTGAATTGGCCAGCCCACAAGAAAGAATGATGTTTTCTTGCTACCTCAGCCTACACCTTCATGGTCTTTGTCACACAGTGGAAGAACAAAGCTTCTCGCCTCATTCTCCATGAAGGAGCACTGAACCCATACTTCTCTTTCTCTCAGGGTCTCGTTCCTGGGTGTAAATACTGCTCATCTCTTCCCTGAGCTACCCGTGCAGTCCACGCTGCTCAGACCCAAGCACGTATTACTGTGGCATGAACTCCTTCAGTACGAAAAGGGACCTCGTATTAACTTTCAACCACTTTTCATCTGTGTGAAGATCTTCCCTCTCATCCTGTGGTATCTGTGTTTCCTTAGAAGGTTTGGGTGAAAGACAGTGTTAATTTAATAATCCACTCTAGGAAAGGAAATGTATTTAAACATGCGTTAAACAAATAAAAATTCAGAAAAGCTTTCTTTTGAATTCTATCTTATTAGCCAACAGCGAAATCACAGTGCCCTACTCCAGACATTCAGAGCACATTAACACATAATGACTAATGCATGCGAACACCCATTTTTTTCATCAAGTCCAGACAAAACCTTTACATTTGGGAATTCCCTGCTGGAATACCAGTCACAGCAACCTGCCAGTTACCTTGGGATGTGAGAGGCTGTGTCCCATCAGCTGGCGGGGGCTCATCCTGAGCTCTTGCACCTTCCTTGGAGGGAGTCTGGTGGAGGCAGGGCTGAGTGGGGCGGGCTTGGCCTTTGTATCACCAGCTGATTGTATAATGAGAAACACATGAAGCTACTTCAGTTTATTATGTCTTCACTTGCCAACATGACTTTGGTGCAACTAATAAAAGAAGGGATATTTCTCCGTGTTCTTTACTGTGAACTAAAATTTTTAAAAACACTTTTTAATGTAAAATGAAAAAGTTACTGCACCTTGGCCAAGTTGGCATATACCAACTTGTCTTCCCACTTCTGGTTTTAATAAAAAGGAAAAGGGGCACATAGCTTTCAGGGTAACTTGATTACATTACGGGCCAGGTCCTTCCTCCAACTTGTGTAGTATCTGCCCTGTAATGGTTGTAGTGTTTATTGAGCCACAACCCAGTGAAGTTGTGGTGCCGTACCCCAGTAGTCACCCCAAATCAAGCTACTAATGAAAAGCCATGACTGAGAAATGATAAAGGCTGTGAAAAACCCTGAAAATAAAAACATCTTTGAGTGTAAAAATTTGCTACTCTAAGGAGCATCTCATCTGGGTCTTTTAAATAGTTCTGTCAGATACCACCCATGCCCCTCAAAAAACACCTCAAAAAAAGCATGAATTCTTTCACTCTAGAAAACTTATATTCTTTACACTGGCTTTACTCCAATTTATTCTGTTTTTCACATTGGCTTGGCTCTAATCACTCAGTGAAATTTCACAGGTTTTAGTTATAACTCTTCCTATGACCCCAACAACCTGTGAATTTCCGAGTTTTCCAGCAGGTTTAATTTCTGTGGCTAAGCGCAAAATCACTCACAAGTTTCACGTAACGTTGTTATAGTTTCAAAAAAAAGTTATTAACTTGCTGTGATAGACAGTTCAATTTTTTTGTAACTTTGCCCTCAGTAGGACAGAACACCAGAGTGGTCTATGCCGCTGAACCATAACCCAACTATTCCTTCTGGCTGGGTGGATTTTGCATTCAGAAGTGCCAAAGACCAGGGATTTCCACTGAGAAACTTGATGTTCTCAGAGCTGTAAAGCCCCACAGTAATTCAGGGCCCTTAAGGAATACACAGGGGCTGAATTTGCTTTTCTGTTGATCCATGTTCAGAAGCTTCCCAGGCAATGTTTGTGTTTCTACTGCAATCTGAAAAGATATATGGTGTCTGCTACTTCGGGTGGAGGAGATGGTTGTGTCATCCTCCTATCAAGCTGGCATTTTAGACAAATGCTTTTGGTCTTTCTCCGTGGTTGGGAACATAAAATGCTGGATGTCCTGTGGGCCACACAGCCACAAACCCCTCGCTGTTGACAGAGACAGAGGGTAGGTCTAGTCCTTTCACTGCAACAATTATGATTTGATGAAAGAATTACACAGCTTTTCACATGAACTGGGACAGAATTATGTTTAAAGAGGAGCTTCAAAGACGCTATAGAGGCCTTCAAACTCTCCGTAGACCACTGGCAATCCGCAGAGAGTCAGCTGCTATCCTCATTTCCAGCTCAGAGAAACAAAACAGATGGGAGGAGATGAAGAACAAAAGCAGAAAACGCAAGTGTTTTGTTTTTCGCAAAGGGAAAAACATTTATCACACTCAATAGAGTACAAATGCATAAATACTTTCCTAGTATTAATTTTCTGTGTAAGCAACCGCTGTCATTGCCACAGGGGTACGATGCGAGTGTGGCTGAGAGGGGGCAGCCCACACAGCTCTGGAAGGGAGGGGACCTGGTACTGGATACCAGCTCTTTCACAAAGACATTATCCACATTAATAAATGTTTTAGCACCCCTCCCAAAGGAATTCAAAGGGAGTTTTTAATATCAGTAATTTTCCAGACAGAATCCTAGTGGCTTACTATGCCCAGTTTGGGGTAATGAAAATTTAATTTCCTTAAATTCTTCTGTGCCAAATTTTCCTTCCTCCATACTGAGAAAAAAATGAAAACTAAGCAATACTTATGTGAAAGCATTCTGTCACTTCGGCCCGGAGAGTTGCAAAGACCAAACATCAAATAGCAAATGCTGTTTAGCAGTGGGGAAACCAGTCTAAACAAGTTAACGGGATCCTTTCACAGTCTCCGGCAGAGTGATC
Source organism: Gallinago undulata (assembly GCA_026546715.1). Classification (NCBI taxonomy): domain Eukaryota; kingdom Metazoa; phylum Chordata; class Aves; order Charadriiformes; family Scolopacidae; genus Gallinago; species Gallinago undulata. The sequence continues at coordinate 64,060,978 of JAOTQQ010000023.1, forward strand.
AATGGCGAGGATGTGGCACATGAAACTATTTGTTAAAAAAGGCGGCTTGCTGGGATTTTGTGTGGGATAGCACGTAAGCTGCAAATATCAGGCGTAACCTCTTGTCTCAGAGTGCGGGGCACACGTCCCGCTGGGAATTGTGCGTTGGGCTGCCAACCGCTCAGAATGTCCTGCTGTCACACTGTCCTCTGGCACAGGCACTGTCCTCTTCGCAGCCTCGCACATCCCGGTGGCACCCGGTGGCTGCACAAAGCCACGGCCACACCAAACAGAGAGGAAAACACAGATCCTGCAGAGTATAAAAATCAATGCTTTCTGTCTCGGGTTTTCCAGAAAAGCTGATGATTCCAAATGACTTTGTTTCCATAAATGTCTCTGTTTGGACACTCCAGAGCAGCAGTAGCCTGGCTCGCAGGACTCTTCTGAAGATCATCCGAAGCTTTTGTTTTCTTTTCTCCAAGCTTCACAAGATAAACTTCTGATTTGATTTTGCAAAAGCTGTGACTTTTGGTGACCTCTGAAACTTTTGATGTCAAGGGCTTTAAGGCTTTTAAGAGGGGTTTTGGTGAGTGGGTGGGTTGGTTTTTTTTTTTTTTTTAATTTTAGAAACTGAGGCGAAGAGTGTTTGTGATGTGAAATACATCACCAGGACTCCCAGAGGACATCAACCAATGATATCTTTGCTCGTTCTCAGTGAGGTGCTGCTGCTGGACTCCAGAGTCTCTCATTCTGGACCCAGCTGGTTCTTAGTTCTGTCCACTGTGTGAGGAGGAGTGAAACCACTGACCCTGGTGGCTGGACATCTCCACGCACAACTGCATCTGCTCTAGTGAATCAAACAGGGCCGGGACTTGTTCCTGGGCATTGAAACTTGATCATCCCTAAAAACAGCAGAAAAATTCCAGGGAGGTTTTTGCTGGAGACAGCTGCTATCTCCCCAAACAGTTCCAGCGTATGATCTGGGGACGAGCATGCCCTGCATAATGTTCCCAACAGGTAAATGGGAGGTAGTGGCTCTGTGATGGAGAGTGACAGATCTTTACAACATGGATATGGGATATCCCATGCCAGTTGGCTTTAGTGCCAGAGAATAGCCTCAAGAACACTTAATTTATCAGACCAGACTTACCCAGGCAAAACCACTGCTCCTGCTCTGCTGGAATCCTGTCCACGGTTCAGTCACGGTTCCTTAGACCTGGGATGTTTTTGCAAAAGATTTCAGCTTCAGTAGATCAGTAATTTCTCACTGAACTATTTCATCGGAAGACTTCCAAACCACTTTAGCCATTTGTACTTTCTTACCACAGCCCAGGAAGATCCTTGAATCATTTAACCCCAAGAACTCGCATGCAGATGTGGCCACAGAAAGCAGATAGTGAAAGTCAGAGGTAGAATGAGTACTTTTTGTCCGAATTCAGTTAATACCCAGCCACTTAATCTTGTTATAAACATTTTCCTATTAAAAATCTCTACCTTCTCCCTGTAATAGTGGGATGTAAGAAAGCTGCTTCCAGGCATAAATAAATGAAAATAGGTGGAACTTCTTAGGTGTCATTTTGTTAACAGTTCTCATAACTCTTGTTGCTCTACTTTGCCTCCCTTTAGTATGTCAGCTTCTTTCCCACAGCAGCCAGAAACTTATTCAGATTATACAGTTCCCACAGACAATACAATGTCTTACTCCATTGCAAGGTCCTCTGCTTAGCACAGTTAGGGACAATATCCATTGCAACTGTACCTTCTCATCCACTGATTAGTCAAGCTCTTTTCTGTATTTTTTCCAGAATCCAGTCCCTCCTTTTACAGGATGTTCTTTCTGCCTAATAAAGCTTTCTGTTCAACTGTGTAAACAACCCTGCTGTTCAAATGAACTGACTTTCAACAACGACTGAAGGTCTCTGAGTTCCACAGCACCACTAGTTTCTGTGCTATAACCTAATACCACTTGGGTCAACTCATCAGAGTCTTACCTCAAGCAGGATGGTATCTGCTAGAGGCATTTTAATAGGAATGGTTACCGGCCTCGTTAGCAGCACTGTCTATAACATATGCACAGGATACTACAGCATTCATCCCAATAACCAACATCCAACTGCTTCTCATCTCTAAAGGGGACAGTAAGTTACAGGTTCCATTTGCTGTTCAGTCTCAGTTCAGTCTGCATTTATGCTTAAATGCAAACTACGCTGAATTAACACAGAGGTTTCACACATTTTGAGAAGTTGCCTCTTCCAGTGGCTTCTGAAGGAGTACAGGAGGCCACTCACGTGCGAATGGAGCAGATACTGTCATCTTTAGCCAGGATGGAGGATTCTGAACCAGAACATAACTGAAGAGAACAAAACTCATGTGGGGTCCTACTGCAAATCTCCTACAAGCATCATATGCTTCAGTTTTTCCTCAGTGACATCTGACTTTGAGAGCAAACTACATCACCTTGGGCAGAACAGGGCTGTTTGCAAGAAGCAAAGGGCTGGAAACAAAATTTTCAACCACAGCTCTGAAGAGCAAATTCTTCCTTCAGGCAGGAAAGTCTCCACAGTTGCTTCCAGCTCAGACACAACCTCTTCTAATGTTTAACTTCATTCTGGTGTCTAACTGCTGCTTCAGTAGAAACATTCTCAAAATGTCCTGATTTTACTACATCTATTCCCCCACCCACCTCTATTTCTGACATCTTCAGATGAATTTTCCCTCTTGTAGCACCACTGGTATGGAGTGGGCCACAGGAACGTTCTGGAGCTCATCTGCTCAATAACAATTAACCACTTGCTTCTGGCAACCTGGATTTCCTGGCACAAACCATCCTGTCAGCACTGAATAAACTATTATTGACTGCAGTCATCAAACAAGCACTCCATTGGCATCCTGCAACTATTAAATTTTCCACTGCTATAAAATCTTTAGCACCCCCCGTGCTGCCACTGAGGCTCCGAAACTGCCTGTCCAAAATGCAATTTTTGTCTTCCTTGCTTTCTTTTTTTGGCTTTAACCCAACGACTCTTTAAGCTTTTCTTCTGCTTTTTGGTAGCTCTGCAGAGTAATAATGTTTTCATATCAACAAAAAATACATGATGAAGACAATAAAAAGCAGTAGAAGGCTGTTTTTGCTTGTATAGCTTCTTCTCTATATTTATTTTTCCTAAGAGGGACAGAACAATCTCAACATGCAAAAGGAGGATATGGAAAGAGAATGAGAAAGGTCAAGCACAGCTTTACCGGAGTGGGGCATAACAAAAAACGTAAAGGGAATTTTTGGCAAGTGCTGAAAGGAGGGTCGGTGCTGTAGGAAAGTGGATGGTCTCTCAGTTGTTTACCTTGATCTCCGTCAGAGAATCAGAGCTTTCTGCATCTCAGCATACAAACAAGCAGATCTCCACTCAAATAGTTGATTCATATTATCATTTTCTGTTCTAACTAGATGGCTAGAAGTTCTTTGAGTGCCGGTTGAGACAAAAGGATGTTACATAGAGCTCCCAAGTCAAACTTACAGCTTTATAGCTTTTCATGACCAGAGCATCGCTCTCAGTCAAAGAGCAAGCATGATTTGGGGTTAGAATTTCGAAGCCATCGTTTAACCTTCCCTGCTTCCCCCCTCCACCGCGGGCGGTACGAAGGGCTTCCTTTGCCAGACTGTCTTTGGACTGTAATGTTTGAAGCACAACATCTTCGTTCTTTCAGGCATTCCTCACCCCGCTTGTGTGGTTCATTTTCGGCTGCACCGAGGGGCTGCGGGGCTGGAAGGTACACAGGGAGGGCTCGGGGGGCGAGGGAGAGGAAGGTGAAGAAGCAGGCTGCAGAGACTGGGCTGGGTAACGCGGAACAGCCCCGATGTGATTTTAATTAGAGCACATGCCACGGGATCATTTACTCACAAAAAAATATTCAAGGACTTGTGGGCTGGAAACCGCTGTTTAGAGGAAACGTCTCTGCCCGAGGCTGCTTCAAGATGTCACTACATTAGCTAGATTTAAATATGTGTGGCTCATTCCAGATTCAGTGCCCCCGAGTCTTTCTGGCATTATAGGCACTTTCTGCTCCGCTCCTGTCACTAATCAACAAGGAAGCTGCTGCAGAGCAGGGCTTGGAGGATATTTAGGGAGAACAGATTAAATACAGCGGAATCAGAGCAGCCCGGTTTCAAATTCAACCTCTTGTGCTAACTCTGGGTGCTGCAGCTTGGCTGCCTACCTCTGACCTTCTGAAAGCATGTTCCTACCGCAAACGAGGTTAACACTGCTTAATTCAAAAGCACATTGAGCCCAGGAGCCGAGACGTTAAATAACCCTTCATAAGGGATATGGAAGGACTTCAAGTTTCCTACCTCCCCGCATAAATTATGATTATTAGTGTTGCACATAGAAGCCCCAGTCAAGAGCTGTCCCACTGTTTCTGGTGTGTCAGAAACGTGTAACTATAGGCAATTTTTTCTCTGAAGACCTTACTGAGATGGGAGAAGTGACTAGCAGGCTTCTTTTACAGGGAAATTAACTCAGGATCAAGTGACCAAGGTCACACAAGAATTCCATGGCAGTTCCAAGAGCTGAGACCGCTTGAGACAGCAATATCATCAAGAACTCATTTCACTTCTCTAAGACAGGAGCAACTCGAGTGAATTTAGGGAGAATGAGCGGTGCAAAGGGAACCATCTCATTATGCTGCCAGGGTTTAGAAAAAGATGACTCTGAAAATAGCCGGCCAGGGAAGTGTTTTGTTTCTCAGACTCTTAACTAACTTGATGCTTCTGAAAAACTCCCAAGTAAGTTTTTCTCCTCCATACTCTTTAAATGAAGGAAGTGAAGTGCCTCTGATGGAACAGGTCTTTACTAACAGAGACCCTAGAGAGTGGAACAGCTAACAGCGAGGGCAGAGGACCTGAGGAGCAGATGTCATAGGACCATAGAATGGTTAGAGTTGGAAGGGACCTTAAAGATCAGTGAGTTCCAACCCCCCTGCCCTGGGCAGGGACACCTCCCACCACACCAGGTTGCTCCAAGCCCTGTCCAACCTGGCCTTGAACCCCTCCAGTGTCATCTTCCATACAAGCTGATAAAAAGACTCTTTGGAAAGCAGGTTAGCATATGGTCTTTAAAAGAATTATTTTCACGAGTTCTTATGATTATTAGGGATGTGGCTGCTGCAAAGCACACTCGGAGAATTTTAAAAACGGGACACACTGATGGATGTGTCCTTGGGTCCCTCATACACCCGTGTACACAAAAAGCAGCTCTTTGGAGTCCACCGAGGCCGTGTCCCGGTGACATTTGTGAGAGCGGGATGGGCACCTGCTGTGGCTCTCTGCACAACAGGCAGTAACGTCTGAAAATAACAACAGTGGAGTAAAAATCACAGCCATCAAATCCTCTGCCGCTAGAAGAGACACGTCTGGGCTGAAACGTGTGCTCCAGCTCTGCTCTAAGTGTTACAGCATTGCTCTTTCAAAAAAACAGAGCTGGAAGGGAACTGAAAAGGCGACACATGCTGCTTGCCTCACTGAATGTTATTTTAATACTAATGTGGAAATTTTGCTTTGCGCACAAACACTTTTCTTTAGGGTGGATTAAAAAAAAAAAAAAAAAAGAAAAAAAGCCCTCGAAGAATTCTATATCTATTTCAGTGGTGATGACAAGTATGTTAATTGCTTGCAGATAACATCTGCTCTAGTGAAATCAAGATGCGGGCTCTCGCCGGCCGGCTCTGCTGCACTTTGCGCTTTGTCTGGGGGTCTGCTGCTCGGTGCGGGAGCTTGAAGGGAGCTGACACCCGCCTTTGAATTTTTTTTTGAGAATCTTCCAGTAACTGAAACCAAATCTGCCAGGAGTCCCGGGTCATCGCAATGTCTCTCTTTGAGCACGGGACTTACCTTTGAAGCTCGGAGGCTTCCACTGACCATGACGCCCAAGTGTGCTCTGGCTGAGACAAGTTCACGGTGATCTGCCAGCAGCCCCGCGTGAGGGAGCCTCTCGTTTCCCTCTGTTTGCAGGGGAAGGTGAAGGGCCTCCCCTGCCTGCAAAGTGTGAGCCTGGTAAATATAATGTCAGATCTGAGGAGCCCTTATCCTCTGCAGAGCACGTTTAGGGTTTTACGGAGCTGGGGGGCAGCCCCTCACCAGATGTGCCTGGTGGGTCCCTCACCCGCTGCTGAAGAAGCAGCTCCAGACCGTGACCGTCCCCTGCTTCCCGACACTCCTTGGCGTGTGTGCTCTTCAGGGAACTCGTAGCTTCCCTAAAATACTTGAATCTAATTAGCTCTCCAAGATGAGGGAGAATTCCTGGCGGTCTGTTATTGCAATAGCATTTATGAGGGATCAGGGGACAAGCAGCTCCCACTCATCCTTAAGAGCAGACCATTATTAAAATGCTAAAGAGACAATGAATAGCAAGTAGAGGTCAATATGCAATTGCACACTTACTAGAGTTTTTTCTGTGCCAGTCGGATTCCCACCAGGAATAAAGTTCAGCCATATACTGAAGGATGCTGCCAAGAGTTGTGTTGCCTAGAAAAAAAAAAAAAGAAAAAAAGAAAAAAAGAAAAGGCATTTCTTATTTTATTGAATTGATTTCCAAGCTCTTCTCCAGCACAAATATGGAATAGAAAAAAAAAGAAACAATCAACTACAAAGCAGCTGAAATGCAGAACAGGAGCTTATAGTGGGCAGTATATACTATCTATCTACGGAGAAAAATCTATACCAGATCATTAAGTTACCATAAGTTAATGGTGTTAAGGGGAATTCTGTTACCAGGCTGCATAGAGAGAGACAATGCCCATAAACCACAGGCTGTGATTCTTCTGCTCTGTGCGAGGCTGCACAGAGGGAACACATTCAGCTCGTCCAGCCTAATTACAGAAGGTCAGGGATTGACTGGAGAGAGCCCTGAGAACAGCAGCAAGAATGACCAGAGGTTTTTAAACATACAAAAATATTGAGGAAATTGGAGTTATGTCCTCCAAAGGAAAAACGAGGAGAGGAAATATGATGGTGATTCGAGCATACGTAGAGTAGCTATGAAGAGCGAGAGATGATAGGATGATTCTCCATCACCAGTAAGAATAAGGCAAGGGGCTGCGAACTAAACTCACAGGAGAGGGGATTTCAGTCAAAAACAAAAGAAAACTTTCTAACGGGAACAACTGTGAAGCCCTAGAACAAGTTGATGTGAAAGACTGAAATCTTTATCTCTGGCTGTTTTTAAGAGGAGGCTCAGTATTTTCATTCTGGTGATGCAACTGCTCCTGTAATGGGTTAATGAGATGATTTAAAAGAAGTTTCAGAGGTATTGGCAAGCTTTTTTAGTATAACTTGACAGAACAAAAGCCATCCAAGTAAATGGTCTTTCTTTTTTATAAGGTATTCCTAAAAATTCTAAGCAGTGCCAGTTTCATGAGAAGCTGCGCAGCAGGGTCCCCCCTCATCAAATTGCTGTAGAAATGGCAACATCATTTCTCAAAACAGCCAAAGTTTTGAGGTGGTTCTGGCTACACCTTTTCCTCAAAACAAGCCCACCAAGGGGATTTTTAAACTCTAAAGCTAGATCTTATTTGAGCACATACTGAAAAAAAATAAAAAAAAAAGTCACTTTTTGAACAGCAAAAATTTCAGTCTGCTGGGAATGACAAAAATAAAACCAAAGTAAATCTCTCGCTGTCCCCTTGCCTACTGTGCCGTTGCAGAGGGGGTATCCTTTCCCCCAGTCCTCTCTCAGGAATGTTGAGCAGCTTCCTGGGATGCAATAAATCACACACATTCCCTCTGCCTCCCTGGGTGAAATCCGTCTCCTTCCCTCCCGGCTGGGGCACGGCTGGGTGTCTGCCCGATGCTCCTTGGGGGACCACCACAAGCCACCCCTGTGCTCCTCACCCTGGCCCCGCACACCCTACCGTCTCGGCTCAGGGCTGTGTGTCCCCAGGGATGGCTGTCACCCCCCAGGGCTCGCACCTGAAGCCCAACAGTGGCCACCAGAACCAGGGATGGGGTGACATTCCTCCCCGCTGCCAGGTGCAGCCCTTTCAAGGAGCCCAGTTCTCATCTGTTATAGCGAGACAAACCTCCTGGCATCACAAAATAAAAAAAAAAAAAGGTTTTCTGTTATATTGTACCCATTGCTTTGTTTTCACACCATTTTTTCTTTTGGGTTTTCTCTACAGAGAAGGTGGAAAGTTTCCCTGCACTGCTCTGCTCTCAGAAGGGACAGAGTTAACATTTCACAATAATCCCAAATTTGCCAAATATTACAGAGCAGGGACTGGGGAGAGTTGGGATGGCAACTGCGTCTGTATTTCGGTCCAGGAAGAAATTTTGCATTGTCCCATGGTGTGACAACACTCCTTACCTGCAGAAACCCTCCCTTCTGCTCCGTCAGCCCTGTCTGAAAACCTTCTCACCAGCAACGGGAGACATCAGGTCTCAAGGGTACAGGGAATCTCGGCCACAGCTGAAAATTAAAAGAAAAACACACCAAAACAAACTAAAGGTAACATTAAAATAAAATGGAGCTCAGTAGATTGATCAGAGAGAGATTTCAGAGCTGGCTAACCAGATGGTTAACGAGGTTTGTCAGCACAGATCACCGAATTCAAGAATACTGTGGGGTGGTGTTTTGTTTGTTTTTTTTTTTAATAAAAGGGCAGTATCCATCATTTCTTGCCCTGGAATGTAGCTCTAGAGTTTCTTAGCTGGTTTTGGTACAAGACACATTTCACTACTTACTCTGTAACAGCTTAATAACATGAAAATTTCCAGTTTTTACACAGAGGAATGAAAGATTTAATTTTATTTCATTCGTTTTATGCAGTGAAGTTTCATTTTATTTCATATATCTTCATGAAGTTTCCTAAAATGAAAGCCTAAAATTGGTCTTTTTTTAATGGAAAAAATCTACTTGACTTTGCAGAACTGCCTGGCACCCAGCAGCACCCACCCAGGGCACTCGGCATCTGTTGGGTACAGAACATTTACTTGCTTAAACTTCTGGCCTCTGAGAGCCTAAACTAAGGCATCCCTCCCCAAAATAAATCTTTTAACAGCTGTTATAGGTTTCTTGTTTACCAAAGAAAGTCTTTCTACTTCACTCTGTTTTTTTTCCTCGACTCCATATGAGCACAGCTACCTGCAATCAGAGGGTGAAACTACTTTCTCCGGGTTTCAATTTCTATAGTTTCAGCCGACTGTTTATTCCTCAGATTATAAACATAAATGTATTCCTGTTAGAGCTTTTAGTTCCCCGACTCCCTTCCTCCCTCCACAACCTTTAAAAGCAGGAAAGGTTCACTAACCTGATGGATTTACCTACAGAAGGCTGCTGTTATCCACTCACCAGCACTGGAACATTTGGAAAGTAAAAAATCATTTCTATTTTTGTGTAGCTAACCATACAGTCCTCCTCATGTTTTGGGGTTTTTCTTCTTCTTCTTTTTTTTTTTTAATTGAATGTTTACATTATATTGAAGCAGAGAAACGTGATTATATTATTGACATCTGTGTTATTTTAGGCTGATAGTGACACACACGTGCCCTGGTGCCACTGTGGCCATTCCTGAGGGCAAGGGCAAGAGAATAATAACTGTCACGCTGCAAACAAGCCATAAAAAGGCAATATACTTAGTAAAGTTATTCTGAAAAAGGAACATGCTGTTTTCCATTGAAACACTGTAAATCCCCAAACCATGCAGTCACTTTCAATTATGTCCCTCTAATTGCTTCTTTGTGACAACCTTGTAAGACCGAGAGAGCTGCCTTCCTTTTCAGCCGGTTTGGTTTGGATTTTTCCCCTTGTCCCCTTATTCCTACCTGGGTCCTGCAGAGATCTCCCCCACACACAGCCTACTGGCTGCCAGCACCCCAGAAATAATAAAACCTGCATTTCAGCAGCACCTTTGTGTGAATTACCCCGCTCTAAGGTACCTGCTATTGCAGGCTGCAGTAAATGCGATGGCACCCGTAGCTGGGGAGTCCCCAGCTGAGAGAAGGTCCACAGTACACTCTACCATAAGATTAGTTGGTCTGATGACTCGGCAGACACAGTTCCTTTCTGAGGCTGCCTCGCTTTTACACTTTACCCGGGGAAATAACCTCCGAAGGATTTCTCAGCAATGCCTTTGCCAATGTTATCTGTTCACACCTACTGGAACCCAAAACTAAAGAGCTGGAGGCAAATTACACTTGTTTAAACAGCCAGGAAAGTTAGTGCCAAAACCAGAAAGGAAGGGCAGGAGGGAGGGAAGGAGAGAAATAAGAAACAAACATACTTTCGCGTAAAACTCCTGCAGACTTAGGTTCACAAACTGACCCTTGTGGTAAGTAGAAGCCTTCTACCTTGTGGTAGTCTGAAAACAAGACATCCCAAGCAGAATTGCCTAGAAGGTCACTTGCATATTTGTCAGGCCAGAGCCAGAAATCTAAAAGTGTTAGTGAGCTAAAAAAAATAGAGTTACAGAGCCTTCCCAGAGATTCTAGCGTGTGGCCACCTTTGCGATAGAAGGTGAAAGCACTTGTGTCTTAAAGCCATGGGATTTAAGAAGGCTCAAGTCTATACCTTGAAGAACCATTGGAAAGGTGGTGAATGCACTGGAATTGTATTTCCCCTTTCTTGATTGCCTGACAACATGCCTCCTATTTAAGGAAAGCTGTATGTTTTCATCGTTATTTGTTCACCGATAAAGTGCTTTACAGATTGTGAAGGAACAATTGGCAATCATTTTCCCTAAGCCACACAAGGAATAGAAAAAGGCACTACTCTTAGCTCAACCATTCCCTCTTGCCAAAAAGAACATCCCTAGCCATTTCCTTCAGAAGGAAGTTCCAGGCACCCAGCCCCCTGAGCTTTATGTAATACTTTAATTTATGACCACAAAAAAAATATTCTCCACGAAAAAGTGAGTATCACAATGGAAATTGTCAATGGAAAATGGAATGCAATGTCTGGTCACAAGCTGGTTACAATTTATAACAGAAGAATTAACCAATCCAAGATTAGATAAAGAACTGTATGGACTACAGTGAACTACTTATCAAACAGATAAATGCTTGACTTATATACATACAAGCAGACGCCCACTTGGCCTCAACGCCATATTACAGCTGCTCTGATGAAAGGTTTCACTTTCCAATAGTCATATATGCCTGCAAGGGAGCTCCAGGAAAGTCCCATGTACAGTTCTACAGGTACCATCTCCAACAAGACCATTACCAAGCTCCATCGAGTTTACCTGAAATTGTTTCTTGGGTCCAGCCCCACTATTTTTACTAGTTCCTTCAAAACTGCAAATGTCATGTTTCAAAATATATTTTAAGTTTTAGCCTAACGTCTTTCTTGATCAATTTACATCCCATTTGTTCTTGGGCCCACACTTTGACACTTAAATATTAAAGTTCCCTTCTAGCCATTGAGAAGTCAGATTTTGTTGTGCACAGAGGCTTCTACCAACACTCATGAAGCATTAAAAACCTGGTTTGAAAGTAATGAAATATAAAACTACCAAAAACTTTTTGAAAACTCAAAGCTGTTCATCCAGGAAATTAATTTTTAAAGCAAATTTTATAATTTGTTTTGTTTATTCCTAATACATGATGGTGTGATCTGGGAGGCTTTGATTAGCACTCTTAGGGAAGATTTGGATATTTGTTTGATCTGCTCCTTCTTGTCTCTGATTCTGGCTTGTGAGGGAACCTCATCTTGCACAATTCAAATGTTCTTACATGCTTCAGGAATCCTCAATTTGGTGGGAATTACCACAGTTTGAGAAATGCTGTCAGTTTCAGTTTCATGGGGTTTTTGTGTGTGTGTGTGTTTTCATGTTTATTTATTTATTTTTCTGAGACCAGCTTTCAGAAGGAAAGCTGAGAGGCCAGCACATGGGTATGGAAAGCTTAAATTGGATGTAAAATGAGCACCTATGGCTAGGTAAACAACAAAGTTATTCTTTCAACATGAACTGCATCCATTCCCTTCTCATAGGGATACAGTGGGACTGGAAGAGAAGACCTGGGTCATTGTTTGCTCAGGAAACTATAACATATAATCCGATTCATAAAGTCACATTTCATCATAAATGTGCCTTTCCACACCATCAGAAAGAACAATGTGAGAAAATAAAGTGTCCATACTTCAATAAAACATGAGCCACGAGATGGGATTTCTTAAAATTACACTCAGGAGCAGGAGTGCTGAATAAGAAGGTCAACATCCAAAAGATAAAAATGACCAGGAAAGCACTTATGACATCAAATAACCAAAAAGCACCAGGACTTGTTATCATCCACAGTTTTGGTGCAGTTATTTATGCTTCTGCACAAGGGATGATCACAGCCCCATTGCGTAGCTCTGCAGGGAGACACCAGTGAATGGATGGCCAAGAAGTACTGGTGAGTACCCTTCATGGGCCCTGAAGAGCACTCGGATCTAGGGAGGGCTGTGCTCCCTCAAAACGTTCTCTGATTGTCAAAAAAAGCCCTGCAGCGACCTTAAAAGAAGTGAGCAAAGAGAATTTTGGGACAAGCCATGAAGGAATGAATTATATGAATAAATCAGAATGCAGTAGTCCTTATTCATAGATCTCAAATAAGGGTAGCTTTGCCCTCTTTTACAAATAGGTGAAAACTTACACCAAACTGATCTCATTCAGGGATACCTAATCCCCGGGGGCAATGCAGAAACCATGCTGTTCTTTGCACATTACATTGTTCTGGTTTTCCCTTAAAGCTTCTCCTTTTCTGCAGAGGGCTCTGTAACCTGCGGATGAATGCCATTCAGCGCTGAATTTTAATGAATACAATACCCTTTTGTGATAGTTCAAAGTTCCAAGAATAGGGTGTATGAACGTGTAGACAACAGTGATCTATTTCTGAAGGGCAAATCTACACGGAGCCAAAATATTAGAGTCTGAAGAGAATTCACAGATTTCCAAGGCCACCCAGAAGCAGAATTAATGAGTGCTTTCAGCTCACCTTCTTATGTGCATCTACAGCAATGGCTCTTCCCTGAATGAACAGAAAATAAATCTCGGGTGCACTGTAGAAAGTCCACTTCACAGAGAGATGAATTTCATGTATATTTTGAGATATACTATTTAAAAAGGAATTATCCTAACTTTAAACAATTTAGACTTCAAAAGTTAAGGTGCTCGTTTTGGAGAACTGTCACGGTGCAAATCCTATTTCATTAATTTGGACAATAATAGACAGCTATAGGCTAGAAATAAATAAATTATATTTATCCAGCAGCTACTGTTCTTTCCTGGCGTGTTCTACCTTAGGTGTCATAAAATATTGCCAGCAATTCTTTGGCGATTGCCATTGTGCAGTATTATTTTCCCTCCATATTCCCTTTCTTAATGTTATTTTTTTATAGTTTTTCCTGTGCTGTAGCAGCCCGAGCAGCTGACCTGTTAGAGCACGTATTTTTTTTTCTTCCGACTTTCACGTTTGTTAACTCTTGTGTGACAAAAGTCTGCTCTGCAGAGCACGGAGCAGCTTTCCCGTGGGGAGGCGGTGGCAAGAGGTAGGGGCTGAGAGACCCGTCTCTGCACCTCCTGGTGTTATTCATTGTGGGACCCTGGGCCAGAGCTGGTCTCCACGGCCTTTTCAGTTTACATTCCTTGTTCTGGAAGATGCCAAGAAACAGCAAGAAAGCATTTATTAAATGAGACAGGGAGACATTACAAAACAGGAAGGGAGCTGGATGGATGAGTATTTATCTTCAGAAGGTCCCGGCAGAAAGGGTTTGTTGGACTTGCTGGAGATGGTTGGGTTTGGTAAGCCACAGGCTTCTACCACACCTCGGTTGGCTACACTCCTCCTTCTAAATGGCTTGTGCACTTGTGGCCTTTATGGAGGCACAAAGAAGTGCGTTACTTTAAGTGGGACCATACAGGTGCCACGGGGGGAACTTACTGCTGTGGGAAGCAGCTCCCCATAAATTGAATCTCACAGAGAGGATGACAGGTTTTGTGTCATTTAAGATCTTCCTTTTTTTTTCAAGCAGATAAAAGATGCAACGTGTATAACTCCAATTTCGAGCTCAGCTGAAATGAAATATCTGTTGCACTCTAAACTCAGAATGAAAGATTACTTTCTATGGGCTCTATTCAGCAAAAAGTCCAATTTTTGTGGTTTTGGCAATAGTTTCCTTGTGGGCTTCAATGGTTTAACTTTCACTGAGCTGAAGTCTCAATCAAGAGCCAGAAGTTTCTCCACACCTCTCCCTCGGGAATCAGCCTGGAGGTTCTGGCAGCAGCTCTTTACTAGTATTGAAAAGATGTCATGATCCCAGAGCACATAGTTTTGCTTTATATTTACTCGTATCTGCAGCCTACCTTAACTCCGTCTTGACACTGGACAAGTGTTACTGTTCACATATATCTGCTCACACAAAAAGCAGGAAATAACCAGCTATTTTATTTTTTGAAGACGTGTCGGTAGGAGCAAATACCAGTTACATAGAGTAAGGGGGGAAGTAAATCCATAGATAATGCAATTATCTGCAAATTAGTTTTCTAAACACAGAACATACAGAGTTAAGGTTAAACTTAGGAACTCCAGATACATTATCATGTGGAAATACAAGGGAGATATCTAAGCAACTGTAAATTTACTTATCTTACAGCTTCTACTACATTTCTTTTGGTTATATCTCCTCTTCAGATTGAGTATTGGCACAAAATGTAATATACAATACAATTGTGAAAAAGGTATTCTAGTGCCTGTAATATCAGATTAAAAAAAAAGATGTTTTAAAAGAGCTTCACTTTCCCCAGTGTTGCTTAACTGCAAGAAAAAGAAAAAAAAAAGAAAGAAAAGCAAGAAGTATCTTGGTTCTCCTTTTGTAACTTAATCTTATAATAATTCTGCTACCTCATCTCAATTTGTGAGGCTCAGGGTGATGAGAACTGCAGAATGTCCAGGAGCTGATTCGTTTTGTGTGGGATACACAGGGCTTCAACCACAAGCTGCACCAATTGTCTGGAGCCACACTCTGGGGAGCAGAGTTACAACTGATTTCCCCTAATTTTTGTACTTGTGACTTTGCAACCTGAAAAGCACTCAACATATTTTTAATGCGAATTATATAAACACATATATTGCCTATAGATCCACACATTTTAACGGAATATTATGGGGGTTTGCAATTTTAATCTGCCACGGGAAGAATTAGGTGACAGGAAGGTGCATTCACAGTGCCCTGGCCCAGTGACATAACGCTGATTCAAATGCATATTCTTACTGAGGGTGGGGGCAAACAGATGCACAGGGAGTTCTGAAATCTCCTGGCTTCGACCAAAATGAATATAAATGATGTGCCTGGGGACATTTTGCATACAGAGTATTTGTGTGCAACTGTAAATGTACAAATGGCTTTAAAATGTGGCTGTAAAACCTGATCCCGGTGTGAGATAAACCCTGAGTGAGAAAGCAGCAGGAGAGCACCCACCTCCCCGTCAGCAGTTCTAGGGTCTTCCTCTGCTCGGCAGCAATCAGCAGGTCGCCTGAAATGTGACTTTTCCTTTGGGTAGTTGAAATACACCAGAGCCAGTACAAAAGTCAGACATTCTTCGGGGCGGTATTCCTAACTTCACCCCACCAGCAGACAAACCAATTCTGCGGGTAAGTCTAAAGGAGAAAGATATAACAAGATCTGGAAACATTAACGCTGTGATATATTCATCCTTTACAATGTTTTCCGTTAAAGAAACAGTTCTGGTGTCTGAAACAAGATGTTTTTCACTGTTTGCACCTAGAAAGTAGCAGAGCTACCTAAAGATGCAGGAACACAAACAAATCACCGCGGAGGAAGCCGGGACTCGGATCAGTTGCGGTAGTGGCTTGTGAGCCTGCTCTGTGCATCATCCCACACTCATCCCAGGGCACCTTTTTGTGGTTGTTTCAGGTGGAAGAGAGAAGTGCATAATTGTCACTTAAAGGTTAATGGAGAGGTGGAAGGTTTACGCTGGTAAGTTATAGATAGACAGAGACAGGGGTTACAGGTGCATATTGCAATAGGTGTCACTAGAAGCTCAGGAATACGAAAGAAATGTTTGAAAAGATGCTTACAGTCAAGTCAAAGGACATGAAAGAGACAAACGGTATGGAAGCAGAAACTAGGAGGAGAGCTTGCCATCGGTGGTAGGTGGATTTATGGCAGTACTGACCATTATGGATTTTGATCTAGGTTGGTACTTACAGGTGAGTTAAATATCTGCCATAGTTTAAGTAATAGTCCGTAAGAAATATGCATTAAAAGAAAAATGTAGGACTTTCTATCCACGTGGCCATAGACACTGCTCTATTATAAGTGTCCCCACCACAACTACAGCCTTCTCCAATATCAATATCTTTCAATATCGTTCAATATCTTTCTCTCCAACAAATATGAAAAAAAACAACCAACCTAACAATGTAACTTTCTCCAATTTCAGAATAGCGTATTGCTCCAGTTGCATTACCAGTGCAGCAAAGCCGTGGAAGCGATCCAGGGAAAGCTAAACACAGGCTTATCCCATTACAGTCTAAATTTCATACACAGTAGAAAGCAAAGTAATGAAACAACTCCCAGTAGGAGGGTACTGCGGTACTGAATGGACAAGCTCTGAGAGAAATGAGAAGACAACATGTTTTGAGTACAAGATGCTAAAGATAGCAGGTAGCCAACCCCCTAGTGACACGTAGGTTCTCGTTCCCTTCCCTTCCCCTTTTTTCCCCCCTTTCCTGTCTCTCTGCAGGTCTGCCTGGTGGCTTTGGAAGTGGATCAGAGAGCATGGGCTGATCCCTTTGTGACCCCCTGGAGGTCTCAGCCCGTGGTCCAGGACCGGGCAGGAGTCTCCATCGCCCGGCTGAGCGGGACGGGACGGGCTGGGAGGGAACCTGCTCGCAGACACAGTGGGAGAGTCATCATTTGTCTGAAGGAAACCGTACACCGAAACTCCCGTCTCCGTGTGGTTGGAAACTTTGTTCTCTATCAGGAGAAATCCAGACGAAAGGCCAGTGCCAAGAGAGACGCTACAAGGGCAGCCTAACACGATGTGACAGGCAGGGTGAAACACAATCCCCAGCAATGCTTTGCCGTATTACCGAAATCCTGCCAGGTAGCTGATGGATCTATTAGAAACCGACCACTTCAAGATATCCACAAGTAGCATGTCACGCAGCATCACTTAACACCTGCTCATCTTTAGCTTTTATAGGATGATTTCCACAATTTGAATAGTAGCGAAGGCTCTGGTTTTCCTGCTAGCTAATGAAACAGGTGCTGGGTCCATTTAAAACCAAATATTTCATTCGACTAATTGACTCAAGAGCAGCAAGATCCATCCATCCCAAGAATCTTCATCGCTCTTCTTTTGAGTTTTTACAAGAGTTGTAAAAAAGTCATTACTGCTCATAGCATAAAAATATTTTCCCATTAAAACAGTGCCCTGCTTTTAATAAATCCTGAAGTTATTGTTGGCTCTGGATTTCCAACGTGTAACCAAATGGATATTTTTTTGTATGTGCAAGTCATGAAATTCAATATACTCTGTAAAACTGTTCAAATCCTTCAACAACTCATTTAGTCTACGCAGATGTCAAGAGAGACGAAGCTGTATTTTAAACTATTATATACCCAGGAGTGACCTTTCTCTCCTTGCTATTATCTCCATAAGCAGGAACGGGTGCATTGGCAACATCCCTATGGATTTGCTGTGGAAAGGGAAATTTGCCCTCCGTGGTCCTGAGAGGGTACCCCACTTCAGAGCCTCACCTGCCCCTGGGGTACGTTTTACCAGAGAGATAACAGAAATAGCTGGTGGAATGTTTTTTTTCTTTGTCTGGTAGCTCAGCCAGGGAAATTGTCCATAATCTGACAAGTTTCCTTGAGCTCAAATTTGATCCCCACGAGTCAAAGGAAACGCAGTCACTGCCTTTGATACCACAGCGACTTCACCCCGTGTTCTTAAAGCACAAAAGATGTTCCAAAAAGGTCTGTTTCAGCCAGTCCTTTCTGCACCTGAAGGAAGAACGGGTCTGACGGTGCTCTCAGCCTCACTCCACATGGAAGCCTCTTCACTGAACTGGGGTAAAATCATAGAATCATAGAATCATAGAATGGTTTGGGCTGGAAGGGACCTTAAAGATCATCAAGTTCCAACCCCCTGCCCTGGGCAGGGACACCTCCCACCAGACCAGGTTGCTCCAAGCCCCATCCAGCCTGGCTAAAATACCTCATTGATGGCATTTTTCATGACCAAAATTTTTCATATTTACAGTGTGAAATATCTTACATGTAAACTAAACCTGTTTTATTTATGGCCCACTTTTTTTTTGTGAAAAAATGTACTGTACTTTAGGATTATTGTAAGGAATAATTAAGAAAACTAACGTTATTGACTCAGGCAGTTTACAGAAGTGGGTAAAAATTAACATGACTACGTCTGGTTTATGTGAGCACACCTAGAAATATAAAATTCATCCTCCAGAACCACCAGGAGGAGAGAATTAGAATCCTTAACAGAGTTGTTTTGACCGAACCCCAGATTGTAATTAGTAAGATGTCATTAATAATTGTGCTGCACCGAGGCAGAGGCAGGGCTGTTCGGTAGCTTCTCATGTCAGCATATAGATGTTTCTAGATGGGGGTTTTTTAATCTTATATTCATAATACTTTCTGGTCTTGCAGTGTTTGTTTTGGGAATACCACAACAGCCTCATGAAGGGATTTCGTGCCAAATCTCTGCTCTGCCTGTACTGGCCGCCTCAGCGCGGGTTGTGTCGGGGGAGAGGCGTGCGGGTCCGGTGCAGAGCAGCCCCGCCGCAATGGGGAGGGGGATTTGCAGCCCCCGGGGGAAGCTCCGATCTCTCTCTGCCCCCCAACCTGCCCCCGCAGCCGGGCAGCCCAGGAGCCGGTCGCTGCGTGAGGCACCCCTGCCCGCCCGAGGTCCCTGCCTGTCCCTGGCGTTACCTGGGAGGACCACATCAGCCAGACCTTTCAGCTGCAGGAAGAGACACGGCTCCGAGTTTTCTTGCGCTTTTGACTTATTTTAGTCTGTTCCGTAAAGCCATACCCTTAAACTTATCTATTCGTTGCATCATCTTTTAATTTTTCATTTATTTAGAAACTTTCCGTTTCGAAGAGCAGCAGTTGCCCAGTTCCTTTATTTGCCTGCTTTTAGAATATACCGTTTTTTACAGCGATCCCCCTGCCAAAAGCAAAAATGACTTTCTCAGCTGACTAATTTCAGTACCTTTGCAATAAATTTCTCCTTCAGAGCATCATGACTCAAATAACAGCGATGAGTTCAGAACAGCTTTATAAAGGGTGCAGAACGAGACAGAAGTATTTGTCAGCCCGATTTCCCATCTCCGCCGTCTCTGGTGGACACAGGCAGGAGATTTATTTTCCAGCAGCATCCGAAGCAACGGCCCCCACTTTGGGCGCGCGGTTATTTGCGTCAGAGCGATTTTGCACGCTTTTCAGCCCTCCCGCTGAAGGGACGGAGGGCATTCTGCAGTCGCAGGCTGGGAGAAGCCACGTGTGTGTGTCCCCCCCCCCCGGGACACCCTTCCCACCCTAAAGGGATTACAATCTCCCCGTTTTTATGCGTATCTGGTCGAGACCTTCAGCTCCACGCGAACTGCCAGCGCGATGGCTCGGTTGGGCAACACTTGGATGTTTCTCTCTTAGGTTTTTCCAGCCCGTTTTAATATACAATATCTGTTCTGTTCAGATCTTGGCTGTGTTGAACTTTCTCTTCTGGAACTGCAAAATATCATAAGTTTGGCTGCCTAGCACCACTGTCTAATGTAATACTCCCTAACCCGTCTTTAAAACGCCTGCCAAAGTCAGATTACTGCAAACATGAAGATCAGATATGTCTAATATAACTTTAGAAAAGCCATGTGCTGTTTCCGCGTGGCTATTATTGTTCTGGAAAGAAAAGCAGCAAAAAAGGGTTTGACATCTACTGTCTGCTCTGGTGGCTGTGGTGGCTGCTTAGAAGGAAAGTGTGGGGCGCGTGTGGCAGCCCCGCAGGACACCACGCTCACTCCAGGGCAAATTCTCATCTGCTGCAAGACCCGTTTACCACCCTATATCGCTTTCTTCACAAAAACATGCCCAACCAAAAACTTTCAGAACGTACTATCTGTCTGCATTGACAGTGTCCCTGCCTGGCACAACCAGAGACCTTCACCCCAGGGTGAGAGGAAATGGCTCCTTCTCTTTCTCTGCCGTGGGCAGTGGCTCGGGAAAGGTGCACGTCCTTCAGATGGGTGTTTATCTGTTCCTCACTGAGGCGCAGCCATTGCAATATTGAAAAACTTATTTTGAGTGATAAACATAAAAGCAATTGAAAACACGTTCTGTTCTGCCTCGGACAGAATCCTCCTGACTTCTGAGGTCAATTAAGTTGAGAGATAAAGTAAGTTTGGTCGAATAAGCGTTTTTCTTATGAAAGAGGCACAAATACCCCAAATCTCACGGATCTCTGAAAAAAGCACACCATAGTAACATTGTTGTAGTTCATTATAATGTCCACAAAGCAGAAAAAATAACTTTGGAAGCCCGTTGTACTACATGCAGAAGCTTTTCCCTTGTTACTAAAGGATATTACAATAAATCTTCCAGTCTATAATTAAGTCACCAACGTGCAAAACATCTGCCGTGAGCGCAGCAACGATCGAGTGGTGGGGAGGCTCCCGGGCTTTGTCCCCAGGTTCTCCTTCAGGTGTGCACCATCTCATGGAAAGGTGAGCTTACGTGACACTGGAGCCAGCGGGAGGAATGGTGACCTCGAACCATTTCAGTGTGGAAATTACTGCTGTGAGATGAGCGGGACTGACCCAGGGCAAAGCCTGGAGCCTCTGACCACGTCTGTTTGGCACCAGCAAGATGAAAGCCTCCCTGAAAAGGAGAATGGTACCTCCGTAAGGTCTGGACTGCCTTGGCTTTCGCAGTCCTCCTCAGCTCTGAGCACCTTCCTCCTATGCAGACCGATGGTCTCCAGGGGGCTTGGGGAGCAGAAAGCCTGAGCTTTCTCTCTGGACTCTTTTCTGTCAGAGGGACCCATGAGGAGCACACAGAGGTGACCAGCTGCTCCTAGGGGGTTACTTTCCAAACACTCTTCGGTCCACAGTCCTTGGAAGGAGTGGAGACACAAACAAGACACCTTCTGGGAATTTCTGCTACAGCAAACACCTTCGCTCCTGAGGCCCTGGGTATGTTGATGGCACCACTGCCTTCCCATGGTTACTGCAGACTGGTTCTTAAAAAGTTTAAAGCTTAGTGTAGCCAGAGTGCCTCGGAACTGCCATAAAATGGACCTGCAGTGATTGAAAAATACGACGTCCTGCTAACAGAACAGCTAGCTCTACAGCTCCCAGCCATCTTTTCCCCAGGCACTGCTGAGTATCACGCTGCCAACACCACAGGAGAAAAAAAAACTGCTTTTTTTTTTTTTTTTTTTTAAGTTTGCATTGCCCTAACCTCCTCTCCCCGAGAGCCTTGTGAGAGACACACCACCAGCAGGGTCTGGCACCCCCTTGGACAGGGTCTGAAGGTGGGCCAGGTATGGTTATATGTATCTCGGGTGTGTTCCTGTGGAGGAAAGGCGGCGGGTTCTGGGCGCTGGGGGGGCAGCAGATGGTCTGGTTGGAGCCAGGCAGCCACGCTGGGTGTACCCAGGAGACAGAGCATCTCCTCCGAGCTAACCTGCACGTGCTGCCCATTCCGTGGCCCCTGGTGGAGCCCCAGCTTCCAGCTCCACCAGCAGGGACTGATTAAGCGCCGATCGATCGTTATGTCCCCTGGGATGCATTTGTACCCTGGGTGGAAACAGGACTGCAGAATTCTCCCTGCCCCAGCGCTGGCCCCGTAATCTCTAGATAAATCCTGCCTCTGCTGTCAGGCTGTCATCAATTAAAACAATACGCTCAAAAATATTTAATGGTCCCTGTGCTAATCCCAGTCGGAACCTCAGTTTCTGAACCCTCCCGGGCCAAACTAACAGATACAGACAATAAATTAGTCCTTTAAAAATAAATAAATAAATACCAAAGCTATTTCTGTGATTAGACAAACATTTCAGAGGGTATATGAATCTTCTTAACGTGACATTCACTGTATAAGACAGATACATATTTTTCCACATTAAGGTCTTAAGATAGGATATCCCATCAGTCCGCTCCTCAGACAATTAGCATATTAGCTAAATTTGCTGACAGGCATTCTGTGCGAGATTTATACCCCCTTTCATTCCAAGTGAAATATTTGTCTTTCTGCAGTGTTTTCCAAGAACATACAGCATGTTTGAGAGCTTTACTGTCCTATTTTGATAGCTAAGTCCAAAACTAAGCTTGAAATGAATTGCCCAACCCAGCTCCCATGAAATGTCAAGCTGAAGCTGGCAAAGGAAGATAACAGATCATAAAGGTGGCATTCTCCAGGAGCTAACTGGTGCCATTATGCTCCAGGCTCTCTCACTCGCTGCACGGCGTACCCGTTCTTGGAGGGGTTTACAGCTTGGCTGCAAAAATGTTTTCTGGGCGAAACTTGGCAGACAAAGCCTTAACTTGAGACCAAATACATCTTAAAACAAATTTCTGCAAAAAAAAAAAAATTAAAAAAATTAAATTAAAAAAAAAATTGAAAAGCCTGTCTACAGTGAGGCTTTGAGCAGCGCAGAGTTGAGCTGGGTTGATGTGGGAAGATGCAGTACGCCCAGCTCAGCCCCACTGCCAGCCCCAAGGACCAGCTCTGCCCATCCTGCCACCAATGCCTTGTCCTCCTTGGAGCAGCAGCAGAAGTGGGGACAAGAGTTCAGGGTCACTCTTTTGCCCCCCCTGCTCCCAAGAGCCTGTGCCAGAGCTGGGGCCACGGGAAGGATTTGGTGCCTCCTCCTTTTGCAGACACCCATCCAGCACTCCTTCCCTCTGTGCTCGGAGCAGAACAGGTCACCACAGCAATACCTTCCTCTTTGGTGGTGCTTTTCCTGCAGGACCACCAAAGCAAGGCAGGTACTTGCTAAGCCTCTTAAGAGTTGTGGCTGCCCCATCCCTGGAGGGGTTCAAGGTCAGGCTGGATGGGGCTTGGAGCAACCTGGTGTCCCTGGTGGCACTGGGTGGTCTTTAAGGTCCCTTCCAACCCAAACCATTCTGTGATCATATGATTATATGGTTTCCAGTACAATAAACTCCACAACCTGGTGCCTTAGACCACCAAGCCGGGAAGTGAAGTGGTTTCAAGCCCCTCAGATTCAGAGAGGATGAAGTCCCCTGCCACTTACCTGCTCTTACGATGGCCTGTTTCAGGCTCAGTAGACAGGTTTCAGTTCTCTTGGGACAGTTAATGATTCTCATGGACTTTGAAAAGGGCATGGATCAGGATTCTTGCAGAGCCTGCGCAGGGAAAGGTCACTGATCTCACCTGAGCATCTGAAGGAATCAAGAAACTCTTCTCTTTGCCTGGGTCGAGGCACAAACCCCACACCTGTGGGGCAGCAGTCATGCCAAATGACATGGCTCTATTCCCTCTATGGTGGGACCATCTGTCTGAGGCCCTGGAGAAGACAGGGAAGGACTCATGTGTGCCCCCTGATTTGGTTTACGATGACTGTTTTTTTCACCAAAAATGGTAATTCTATTTGAACTAAAGCTGTTTGTTAATTATAGCTAAATTCAGGAGGAAAAAAGAGTTTCTGATTAATAAGAAAGAAATGCAGAAATTTCAAAACAGTTCATTTCAGCATTTCCAAAATGAAGTGTTTTGCTTTTCTGGATTAGATTCAAAAAGCACATTAAACAATATTCCATAAAAACAAAACAAAGCAAACCAGCCAGAGAAAGAAATGATGGCATATAGCCCGCAGTTTGGGTATTTTGTTCAAATATGAAGAGCATTTTGAACATCCTATCTTCCTGGAGAGGGCACTCACTCACCTTTGAACAAGAGAGTCATTCTGACTTCTCCTTTCTGTCCCTATGGAAGTTTATTTGTCTCAACCCACCCTGGAATTCCCAATACCTGGGTGGCCAGGAGGTACACAGCCCTGGTTTAACATCCCTGCCCTGACTCAAGCTCAAAGAAAACACATATCCAGACTCTTCTTCATGGCTGTGAAGCAAGAAAAAGAGCAACAACAGGTAAGGATTCTGAATTCCAACAACAATCATAGAATCACAGAATGGTTAGAGTTGGAAGGGACCTTAAAGACCATCCAGTCCCAACCGCCTTCCCTGGGCAGGGACACCTCCCACCACACCAGGTTGCTCCAAGCCCCATCCAACCTGGCCTTGAACCCCTCCAGGGATGGGGCAGCCACAGCTTCTCTGGGCAACCTCTTCCAGTGTCTCACCACCCTCACACCAAAGAATTTCTTTCTAGTACAACCACACCACACAGCTTGGTGTCATCAGCAAACTTGCTGAGGCTGCACTAAATACCACTGCCCATGAAGCCCACAAAGAAGTTAAACAGCACCAAACAGCACCAGTACCAATCCCTGAGGAACTTCACTTGTCACTGGTCACCACTTGGACATTGAGCCATTGACCATAACTCCTTCAGTGCGGCCATCCAGACAATTCCTTGTCCACCAAATGTTCCATCTGTCAAATCCATGTCTCTCCAGTTTAGAGACATTATTAATTTTTAATTTATTTTGACCTCTTGCCCCAAAAGACACAAGCAATGGCAATTCCTACTCCCAGCTAGTTTGAGTAGATGGATCAAAAGATGTATCACGTATGGACATCTAGCCAAATGCTGTCAGAAGCTCAATTTAATAATTTTTATGCATCAGGAGCGGGGTGTTGATCAGGAATGGCTGAATTCACAGTGTCAACGCTTGATTTGCCCATCCACTGAAAAAGCAGGCACTGACCTCGGTGTTTCTTGTCCACATTTATATGCTGTTCCTAGAAACTCATAATTTCTTGACAATACTGTAAAGTTGGATGCCCAATTTTAGACTCAAAGCCTCATTAGACTTTTATTTGAGATATGAGCTAAAGTATATGTTTGAAAGAAATTAAAGTTTTGGCAAATCCTGTATACTTCCACAAAAAAATATGTATCTTTAGTCCCTCACCATTTCAGGTTTCTGTTCTCGTTTGCCATCAGTCAGCTCAGGCGTTGGACACGGGCACGTCCCTGCGCGCAGCCGGCTTGAGCGGAGATCTCGGGTCAGGACATGGGAGGGGAGGGATGGGGAGGACCTCCTGACTTATCAAGACCATTGAAAGCTCAACCATGGTCAACAAAATGCCAAAAGTAATTCCAGCCCATTTGTAAGCAAGCTGAGCCACAGCTGGTGGTAAAATAACAAATGAGCGGTTAAAATTAATTACAATTATCAAGCTTTGAGATGACAGCCATTTTGTCTTCACCGAGTTGAAAGAGGATTGTTCAATATTGGTGTTTCTCTGTGCCTTTGCATTTATCTTTTGTGTCCCCTCTCTCACTTTCTCACTCAGTGTAATAAACTAAAGTTTTGTTACGAACTCTGCTATAATTCCTCGGTAATGTGAGAGGATAACCACAGCTGCAGTTTTGAGGTTGCCAGCAATTCCTGCTACTGGCAATTTTCCGTCAGTCTTGTTAAGAAAGTTGCCACAATTTCACCACAAATAGCAAGTCTGTGGCATACTCCAGAATTTGCATACAATTGTCGTTAGCTTACCAAAGTCATCATTTCTGTTAACAATAGCTCCCTAAAACTGCTTGAAAATCGCGCTTCAGCCAAGCCAATCTGTTTTACATTATGCAAAGTATTTTAATGTGAAACCTTTTAATAGAAATCCTCACTAAAGTCACTTTGAGATCATGCCTGCTATCTGCAAGACTTGAAAAACTAATAGTATACTTGCTTTTTGGATTATTTGTACTGCCTTTTCCACTAAAAAAAAAATCATTGGAAGCATGTTTAGCCAAAATTTAAGTAGAAGTTGTTTTGTTAACATTATTAAAATGCATATTCAGCAAATTCATTTGGCTGCATTAGCTCCTACATTCATGCAGTTTCTGAGTCCCTACACTGTGTTACTCGTAGCTCAGAAGAAAATCTATGTTAAATTGTGTTTGTGTTGCCTCTTGATTTCATAGGTTAAATAGGTGTTACATACAAAGTAAATTACAAAAAAGCTAAAGCTATTAAAGACATTTGTGATGCTATTTAGAACCAGGTGAAACTGGTTTGTTTGGGGATTAATTGGTTCATTTGGACAGAGTTTCAGTGTGTAATGATTTCTTTTGCTGAACACAACTGAAACTCCATGGACTCTCATGGCTTGCTCTGTGTTAGATTATTTATTTTGGTACGTCTGTAGAAGGGTAAAATTAATCCTCAAAAAAACCATCATATTTTAAATCATGATTTTGGGTTGGGACTTTCTCCCTGTAATCCGCAAGCCTCACACTTCCACTGGAGGTAGGTTTTCAAAAAAAAAAAAAAACGAACATGAAAAATTTTTCGGCGGAAAACGGAAAAATTTTTCGGCAGAAAGTGAGGTTTGTTCCCAGCACTGTTCTTGCAGCTGGGCCAGCCATTCGGCGCGTGCAGTCTCCCTGCACACGTGCATCAGGTGTGCCATGGCCTGTACGTTCTGCTGACCCTCCTGCCGGGTCCTGCTTTACGAGGTAACCTATCTCCGAGGGGGATGGAACAACTTACACACTCCCAAGGGCTGTGGTTTTGATCTAAGAAAACGTTGTGGCTGGTCATATAGGAAAAGTCCCTGCCTAAAATGCTAAGGGAATCACTTTTTTTTTTTTATAACAAAAAATTCACCTATTCAGCAGGTTTTAATTCTTTCGGAGGAGCTTGACAGTATATCAAGTTGTCCCGTCATTAAATGCTGACACTATAATGAAGCCGCCTTCTCTCACGATTATATCATTCTCTCCGTTACTGAGACTTCAGCCCAACCATCCATTTAATGGTGTTTTCTTTACTAAGAAGCAATATGTTTTACTGATAAAAAAATGGAACCAGTCCGTTCTTCAAGGTGGAAATTAATTTTCCAAACCTCTGCTATTTGGAAGGTTGGCACGAGGGTAAATCTACAAATCCCAATGAATTTCACTGGTGCTGGCTGTTCTTGAAACAAAACAGATGCTGGTGCCTTTTTTCTGTACTGCTCAATGTGAATTTTTGCATTCTGGAAACCAATTAAAAGTGATAGGACGATTACTGGGAGCTTTCACTTATATTACCTTCCAGCATCTAGCTAGCACTAGACCATTTGATTTTGAACAGAGGCAGGGCACAGCAAGGGGTGGGACCCTCACTATTCATTCTGACAGCAGAAATCTGTCAGAAATCAGCAAAAGTGTTGTGAATAAATGGACAAACACTGAGCTGAAAAATACACAAACATTCACATCGGAAATCTTTAGCTCGGGACTCATTTCAATTTGTTTAATAGCAAGATTTACTGCATCCGTGCCGTTCACACCTGCATTTAATCTTGTGGCATCCAGCTTGGGCAGGCTGATAGAAGAGGTTGCTTTCATAAATCTTAAGAGTAAACAAATTGATCATCAAGTCATGAAGATCTTGACCACCAGAAAACAATTTCCTCAAATGACTCCTCTTCATAACAACTTATTTCTCCCCAACCCAAGGGCAAGTTAAATTTGTCACCCAGTCCAATCGTGCTTAGATTAAACGTAGTCTTAATTAGCACTGTTAGAACACTCTTTTATTTATCTGTTGATGACTCCATAAACCCTCTGACCACTGTTTGTGACACCTCACTGGCTGCTATATGACTAGTTCTCTGCTGCTCAGTCTCCAGGTTTGGACTGAAAGGCACAGATTTGGATGGCTTTCTTTACTCAAAGAAAGTGGAAAAGTTGTGATCATATTAGAGATTTAGGGGTTCCCCCCCTCATAGTTCTATACGTATAAGCCAAAACAGAGTTTCTTAGTATACTTACAAATTGATTTTGACTGTTACACACAAAGTGGACAACAATTAGATTTAAATACGTCTTGCAGCCTGCACAGAGATTGCCTGCAAACAGATCTCTCGGGTGCCCTGATCTGGGGGGGAATCCCATCCCAGAGTGTCGCTGGCCCATATTCACCTCTGCAGCATCCAGCTGGGATCGAAATTCAGTCTGTGAATTTGCTGTGTTTCAAGAGGGTTTGTGCTAGTCGCTGTACCTCCTGTAATTTAAATGTTTTCTTAATTGCATTAGGAAGAAACACAGCAATCTCCTTCCCCTGTTGCCACCAGCGGAAGGTGTTGGTGGAATAAGCTCGGTCAGAATGAACAGACTGTGGTTTCCTGTTCCAGGGGAAGGAAACAATTGGGTTTTTTCCCCACAAGCCCATGAAAGAAGCTGCTGCTTTGTAGGTAAGCACAAGGGGAGGTGTGTCAGCCACGTACAGCCCTCGGCAGCCAGCTCAGCCCTAGAAGACCGAGATCACTCTGCATGTAGCCAAAATGAATTCAGGCTCAAGTAGCCCGACACGAATATTACACCGAACCGCTGACAAGCTGCAGACACACCGTGTCTCTAATTTAAGCAAGGCAAAATTCGCCTGGCAAAAATACAAATTTTGGTGACACCAACAAATAGAGATGAGAACAATACCTATTTCTTCTATATGTTCTTTAGTTCTTAGGCATACAATCCTTTTGTAACAATAGGCAAATATTTGTATTTTTATGCTGTGTCTTCAAAAAAACGAAATTACCTTCTGCTTAAAATTAAAAGCCCAGCCAAAGATGCATAAAAAAACAGTAACAGCTCAATTTCTATTGCTATTGTTTCTTCATTAGATAGTTTTAGGAGCATACTGAAAAGCTTCTTAAAAAAACTTGGGAGTGATCATTTTAATGCCCTCATCTAGGCAGCCAGTCTTAAAGATATTCCTCCGAATGACATGCTGCATGTCCTCACTATCCAGTCTTAGCAGATTCAAGAATAAAAACTCATGGTTGAGTTGCTTTAGATGACCCACGCTGTTGTAACGGATGATTGACAACAGCCAGGGGAGGTTTAGGATGGATATTAGGAAGAATTTCTTTATCAAAATTGCTGTTGAGCCTTGGAAGAGGCTGCTGAGGGCAGTGGTGGAGTCACCATGCCTGGAGGGACTTAAAAGCTGGGCAGACGTGGTGCTGAGGGACATGGGTTTGTGGTGGACTTGGCCATGCTGGGTTAACAGTTGGACTTGGTGACCTTAAAGGTCACTTCCAACCTAAATGATTCTATTGGTTTCTATGATTCTGTGGTTCTATCAATCTATGATGTAGTGTCCCAGCTTTGGATATTCATCTGCTGAACAGCAGGTACTTAGAAGGGAGCTTTCTCGTATGTGTTTTAACAACTTTGAAAAAAATAAACCACAAAAAAAAATCTATGCTTTCAGCATTTAATATCCTTTTTTAATTTAGATTGGTTAATATTGCTGAGTATTTCTCTTCTTATATTATTTATATTGCTTTAAATGTTCAGGATCACCTGAAAAAATAAGATGCTTGGACTGTACCCCATCTAAACTCTTGCAGACTGCACCACGTCTAGGGAAAAACGGCACAAAATGCATCTGCACCTGATTTCAGGATGTTACACATCAAATTTGGGTTTTCTTGCATTTTAGGGCACCGGAGCTTTGGGTTTCTGTGGTTTTATGCCTGCAAATGGAAGTGCTTTTGACTTTTCACAGTCTGTTTTATAAGAGCTTATATATTATGTTTCACTTTCTAGGTTGCCTGTAGTTTGAGAAAAGACCATAGAACTTTCAGAGCCACTGGAGTGGTTAGTAGTAAGTGAAGCAGAGGGACAGAAGCAACCCAGGGTCTCATCAGATCTATTTTGCTTTAAGCAGTGTTTTGTCCCTTGTCCCTTACTATTACACAGATTTTTCCTCGATAAGCTGTGAATGGTACTTCACCTTTCCTGTGCATAACTTTTTGGCTTGGTTCCCCAAAAGCAAAGCACTGGACTCTCACCTCTATTTAAAATTTCCTTTGCTCATGTTCTGCCTCTACGGTGATCGGGGACCGCAGAGGACCTTGAGCTCTCGTGAAACGTGATGAATCAGCCTCTTGGAAGAGCAGTTCCCCACAGGGCACGTTCCCCGCTCGAGTCAACAGGGGGTTGGCCACCGTGTTGAGGGGGAGCAGAACGAGGTCCTGGGGCTCCACCAGTTGCCTCCTTGCTCCGCCGCTGTGGGGCTGGTAGGAGATCAGGAGCTCCCGTGACACCATGACGTGGGAGCCCTCGGTTTCAGAGGGCTTGGCAGAGCCCCGTTGCAGAGCCTGATAAGCCCCAAATGATGCTCTTGGCTTCTCGCGCCATTGCCTGGTAATGAAAACAGAGAGAGGTTTCCAGCCGTGAGCCATCGCCCCGCAGCCCCGGAGGGGAAACACACACGTGTGAAGAGCAGCACACGTCCATGTGCACGCAGGCACGCGTGTGGCTCGCTCATCTCACGGAATTTCCACGGCTGGCCTGTGGAAAATCTTATCCTGATCAGATTAGTATACACCGCACCTCTTAAGCCTTTTTCCTCCACGAAGGCAGTCATCTTGTTACCTCAGTGAACCGCGTTTCATCCGATGCCTTGTGTGTTTGAAAAATGGTATGGTTAAGCAAGACGTTTCATAATCATTAATCTATAGTTAACCCGGCCTGCTGTATTATGCAATTCTGTGAGGAACAGCTGGGGCCCACTAACCAGAAAGCACTTTTATGGTTTCTCTTAAGGGCCATTAAATCAACGTGATGAGAGCACAGCTGGAAAAAATCCTGCAAAAAATTTATCAGATCCCACACAATATGTAAAGGGACCACTCGGTGCAACTGCAGACTCAGCACCGAGCCCTCCCAGCTGAAGCTGCAGGTGGAGGAGCACTTATGGCACAGCTCGTACGCAGTCCCCGAAACCTCTTCTGCCTCCCCCTCAGCCGTGGGGTTTCCATTTGGGCCTCGCTGACTGCCCTAATTGCCGTGGGTCCCTGAGGGGTAGATTAGTGGGATCATGAGAGCAGCCTTTTGGGCAATCGCCACGTTGCCCAGGTGGGACCCCAGCCACCTCAACCACTCTGGAAACCTGGAAATCCCACGCTTCCCTCCTTCCCATTTTGAAACAGAAGGCAGAAGAGAGGAAAAAAAAGCTATTAATCCCCGAAACCCACACGTTTCATGAGTGTTCGCACATCGTAGATAATGCAAAATAATTAAGGAGGAATGCCATTACTGAGTCATAATGTCCTGCAGAATTAACCTCTGATGAAGTAAAGCAGGCTGGGAAATGAAAGGCATATTAATCAGAATAGAGCAGACTGAAAAAAAATAAATAAATCACTGTAACTGCTTCACGGATGTCTAATGGGTTTTAGGCCCCAGAGCAATTTTTTTAACACTTTTCTCAAATGTCTATTAAAGACCTGATCCTATGAGTCTGTTGAAGCTGGTGCAGTTGGGCTGTGGACTTAACTGTCTCTGGATCAGATCCATAAGTGAATCAAATTAAAATATGGTAGAAAGAGAAGAGCTAAGTATTAAAGGAACTCCAGAGGCTGGGACAAAAGCGAGGAAATGTAGTCCAGGAGGGACATTACAAAAAATACCCGAGCGCGTTTCTGGGAGAATCCAAGCAGGGATCCATAGGCGTTATCTTGCACATTGGTGGAAAAGCACCATCGCACATGCCTGATAGTGACAAGTACTGGGCTGTGGTCTCAGTGCACGTTAGAAAAGCTCAGAATCAGAGGCTTTGATGCTGCCAGATCTTGCTCTGGGAGCCAGGCAGGGCAGCAGACAGGTGCCTCCCCACGGCTCGGCACAAGCGGCGGCTGCAGCACCAGAGAGTTTACACACAGAGTCTCATCCCCAGTGTTTTTTATTTACCGAGTTTCCTTCCTGTCTTCTCCAGAACGAGCAACCCACGCAGTCTGCTTCCCTCCTTCGCCCCTCTTCATTTGTGAGGCGGCGCCCTCGTTAACTAAGACACTCGTCAAACAGCTGCTGTGCTCGACACTGCGAGATCACCAAGTGGCTTAGGGCAGGAACCCAACCAAACAGACAGAGGAGAAGCAGACTGGAAATGCCTATGTGTGGGAGGGAGGGTTTTGAAGTAGAAAAAAGACCTCTGCCAAATTAGAACTTAGCAATAGACACCGTGGCCAGCAGCTTCCCTCTTGTGGTCTTCAAGGACCACATTTTGGCAGATTGCACCGGGACAGTAATTACGGAATAGCACAGTCAGCACCACGCACATATGAAAAATGCAGATGTGTGTGTATAATATGTATATATGTATGTATGTATGTATACATCTGTGTGTGTCTGTTAAGATGTTACGTGTATGATTTATGCCGTGCATCCAGATCTGTGCTGTATTTCATATGTGTACGATACTTACAGACACACATTTACCAAACATATATCTCTCGGCGTCACACTGCGCATCCCACTGAAACACCTTTTTCCCTGTCACCCCTCCCAGCCAAGACCCAGATGAATCTAGGGCTTAGGAAGACTGAAGGACTCCCAGAACAAAGAAGAATAAACCCTTTTTCTCAACCACTAAAGTTTATGGGAGGTTTGTCACTGCCCTAAGTGGGTTCAGGATCGAGTCCTTCTAGGGCTGAATAGCAGGACCAGGAAAAATCTGTACTTGAGTGGAGAAAGCAGCTCCTTCTGCTTCCCAGGACTTCTTTATGTGACTGTGTACCCATAGAGCAGGGGCCACAGGGATGAGCAGCTTGGGGTGAGGAGGGGACAGAGAAAAGTGGGTGACACAACAAATGCCCATCTCCAGGCTCTGCACTCAAAAGGAAATTCTGCTTCACGCTGTGCTCCCTCTTCCCCCTTGCCCTTGTGTCCTCTGAAAAAAGCCAAGGGCTTTATGGAAAATCTCCCTGCAGACATGATGCTTGAAGGCTAGAAGCATAATACAAACAAGAGATCCAGGGCAGGGCTGAGGAGAGGGGCAGCTGGTGCTCATATTCAGTAATTCTCTAAAATTTTATGTCTCCCCGATGGTATTCTTTGTGTGTGTGTAAAAGGTTCCCCGTTCTCCCCAGAAAAGAGGCTCGAAAAAACCCACCAACACTTAGTTTTCCGAAGTGCTATTGGTTCTTAAACATACTTTGCCTGGTTTGCTGGTGTTAAAATATTTTAATATAACCAACGCAGAAGTACCCTCTGCTCATGGCTCTTTTTACTGAGGAAGCCTGAAGTGAGTTTCCAAACCCAAAGCAGGGGAAGTACAGAATTTTTGAATTTTAAAAACACAGAAAGCCAAGACTCCCTAAGGTATGAAAAAATGTAGAGGGAGAAATTCTATCTTCCCAAGGTTTGCCAAGTGAAATGGGGAAGAGGGGGGAATTAGTTCTTTTCAGAAACAAAAGAGAGAGCAGAGGAGAAAGGCTTGGGTCCTTGGTGAGCACCAAGCAGGGGACAGAGAGGCTTGTTGCAGTGCTGGTTCTTGTCACTGGAAATGCTGCCTGGCACGGGATGGTCTGGGACCACCAGAGCATCGTACCTTCACTGTTGGGATGTGACACACACAGTAGAAAGCTCCCCAACAATTGTACATCAACATGTGACACACTCAGAACTCGATAAACTTGTCAGGTTTATTGAGTCTGTTAAAAATCCCAGTAGAGTCCCAAAGACTTGCACATATAACCCAGTTCAGAATCATGTTCTGCTGTTGGTGGCAACTAATGAAAGAGAAGACAGGCTCTGACATTCTTGCTGCTTCAGCTTCCAAGAGGATATCTTGCTGTGTTAATCCTTATTCATATCCAGACCACCAGAAAAGTACAAAGTGCCTATATCTCCTCAACTATATTTCAAGATAATATGTGGGTAACATGGCTCGTTCACCTCCAGTAAACATGAGCAGTGCTTCAATGTTATTCCTTCTAAGATTTATCTAAATATTTCATGAAACCTTCAATCAAAATGTGTTTCTTGCCATTTTGATCCCATTTGTTTAATTTCATCCAATTTCTTACATTTTAAGAACATTTTTCAAGAAGGAATACTTTCTTTCTCTCCTTGAAATATACTAATAATGCACTCCAGGGATTGCTGTTTTCCGTGGGTGCCAGGCTTACATCTCTCCCTGTCCCCTGTGCAGAGCTGGCTGGGCTGACAGAGGGACACCTAATGAGCTCCTCGAAGGAGGTAGCACGGCTCAGACCACTACTGCATCCAAACCTATTTGTGATGCAAAAGGTCAGATTGACGACCCTTCGAAAATGTCTCCTTAGTCCCAGAATCTGTCCCACCACCAAGAAATGGACGTTCCTGATGCACAGTGGAAAATTTGATCAACTGCCTCTTTCACACCACTTTGCAAATGACCTTCACTTGGGAAAGCACCGTGTGAGCAATATTTCTTTCCTGGTCTATGGAACATTATTTAAAGTGAAAATCCAGTCCTCCCTTTGCAAGACTTCTCCCCGTGATGCTACATTTAAAAAAGCCCGAGTGCTGTGTGCTGACAGACTCTCATCTGATTTATACCCAAACTTTGCAAATATTGCTGGAATTGCTATGAATTTGTACTGCTGTCAATTCTTAAACACAGTGCTGAGCTCTCATTAGAGTGAACTTTTTACCCATTAACTTATAAAATATCAGCCTGATGTGCTGCTCCTGAATTTACCACGGTTCCAGACCAGCAGAGGAGGAGCTGATGGAAGAACAGCTTTTACCCACAACTGCCTGCCCTCCTCTCATACCTTCTCCAACAGGTTTAGTGGTATTTTGGCATTTGGTGATAGAGGGTGGTGCTTCCTTGGTATGAGCACCACGAAAGCCAAATCACATCACCTGTCAATATTCTTTGATACATAAGGGCACACACCTTTGGTGTTTTTAGCGGTAACACACATAAATAAACTGGAGGGCATTTAAAACAGGTATATCCTTCATTAGAGGGATAGAAAATGCGTTATTGTCATTTGCTACTACTGAACACTTTGGGCACAAGACACTTGTCTACTTTACGAATTGGAACCTAAAAGAAAAGAAGTTGAGAGGACTGAATTAGAAAAAAATATGACCGAAACAATAAACCTAAAAAAACTAAATCAAAAGTTTTCTCCTAATTTCAGCAGCTTTGGATCCACTTCCCTTACCCAAGTCCAAGCAGCAGAAATGACAAGTCAGTTCAGGAGCTTACGGGTTGGAAATGAATCCGGATGACAGAAAAATAGCATTATACATTCACTTCTGAATAAGCCACTTACAAAGAGATTTTTTTAAGGGATGTTTATACATTCTTAGTTTCTTGCATGATGTAAGTACTGAAATAGAAACTTTCCTAATCAAAATGGAAATTACATCAGCTATCCAACTGGCCTTTAAAGCCTTGGGCTCTAGGACTGTGCTCGTATGTGTTTGGGTGTTTTCTTCTCTAAAAGATTATCACATGGCAGCCAGAGACAGCCCGATGTACAGGATCTGCTTCCCTCAGGCTCTCAAGCACATAACAGCTGCCATTCATCTTCAGCATCCATTTGGAAGGAAATATTTCTTGTCTGTTTTTTAAACTTTCCGTAAATAACTTTTTTAGACAGGGCTCAGAAGCGCTGAATAGTTCCCCAATCCAATGATGTCGATAACTTTGCACCGTCCGGTCGTCGCCGGGCAAGGAAAGTCAGTGACAAAGATGGTGACAAAGGAAAAAGCCATTTCTCTACAAGCACAACTGCACCGAGAAAACAATTTTCAAGCAGCGATCAGGGCTGCTTCCCCAGCGACTGGGAGAGGGGGTTTTGTCTGAAACCAGGTTACGCTGCAAACGCTCCCATAGGTAACATTTATAATATTAATCTGTAGTTAAGTAAGGGTGATCATGGCATTGGCCATTAGTCTGAATCTAGTTTGAGTGCTTATTAATGACAGGGACAGAATTTCAATGATGACATGGTAAAAGTCATTGATATTATCCGGAAAAATCTGAAATGAAGGACTTAAACCTGCACTGGCCAAAGATCATGACACAACCTGGGGCACACCAGGAGTCCCAAAGGGGCCACACATTTTCCCTGAGAGCCTTTAAATAGAGTTGCACAAATGGCTATCTGAAAAGCTGGAAATTTTTAAAAGCTGACAGTGAATCTGGCTCTAGATTTCTTTCTGTTTCTGCTTACAGCTGTTCAGGTCAACTTTGACAGAAGAGGTTTGCAGTCAGAAAATGAAGTTCTATTCAAATAAAAACGTGTAGCAAAATTTTCTTGAAGGAGAAAGGACTTCTAAAAATGTTTTAAAAAAAAAGAGCTTGTTTTGGTATTTCTTTTGCAAATGACTTTTTATGTTGTGGTACACTACATGCTTTTAAAAGCCAAAATGAAAACAAGCCATTAAAAGTAATTTCGGCTGTTTTAATTGACATTTTGGCACTGGAATTTAGAACAAAGTCCTGAAGTTATCCACAAAACAGGATTTTTGCTCTCCATACAGGTCAACTTCTAGCCCACACTGAGATATAATGATTGTAGCTGGTGAAGCAAGTCTAGCTTTTGAAAAATTTCCAAGTATAGAATAATAGCAAAACTCATAAGAATCTTAGAAATACTTTAGGACATTTAGAAAGCTCATGAAAACCTCCACAGCAATATCCAGTTGGATCTAACGGGAAAATAAAATAATTTTAATTTCCTAAGACGCGACAGACACGTAATTATTTAGAATCACATCTGGTTGCAGAAGAACATTTTAAATCTAGCTTAAATTACTATCCTGTTACCAGTTATAATATGTTAATATTTGTCTTAAGAATAAGAATGGTTGTACTGCATCGGAACAAAACCCCCTTTAGTCCAGCATCATGTGTACAATATTGGCTGGTAATGGATGTAGGGACACGGGATAAGAAACAGCCTTCCCTCGGGCTGTCCTTCCACTACACCACAGCTCAGGGACACGCTGAGGCACAGGCTGAAGCCTGACTGTCAGTGTAACAGCCATGGATCCATCCATCTTCCCTAGATACGTGCCATTATTTTAAGACTCATTTATACCGTGGGCCTCTAGAGCATCCTGTGGCCATAAATGAAAACATTTGATAATGTATTTTGATTAACTAGACTCATTCTTCTGGCCCAATTTTGAGTTCATGTCATCCCAGCTGGGGAGGAGGGAGTGTTAGATTTTGGGTTTGATTTGTTGGGGTTTCAAGAGCTTGTTAGAACAAATATGCAAACTAGGATTTTATTTGTGGATGTTTTCACTTGTAGCCCAAAAGGCTTTGTTGAAAACATCTAATGTAAGATTAATTTTAATGAAAACCAGAAGAACAGGGAAGTGAAGTCCTGATTTCCAATGTATTTCACATCCCAACACGTGTAAGCAGTCATTGCATCATTGGGTCTTTACAATTTTGTGGGTAGTGGACCTCAAATATATTCACTTTGGCTTAGCCTAAAATCTTGACTTTATGATTATGGTTATTCCAGTACAACCTTGTTTAATCCACCTCTGTAGGTCTTAAACACTTATGTAAGAGATAAAGGATCAAAAAAGAAGAATTATCTCAGTCTGTTCAGACAGCAAAAGAGGGGAATTCGACTGACTCCACAGCCTCCTCTAAGGCTTCAGAAATAGTAGGAAATGTCCACTAACACA
This sequence comes from Gallinago undulata, assembly GCA_026546715.1. Classification (NCBI taxonomy): domain Eukaryota; kingdom Metazoa; phylum Chordata; class Aves; order Charadriiformes; family Scolopacidae; genus Gallinago; species Gallinago undulata. Next base: position 64,098,552 of record JAOTQQ010000023.1, read on the forward strand.
GTTTCATTATTCCCAGAGAGAAAAGAGAGAAAAATGTGGGAGAAGGTAGATATTATCTCCAAAAAATTGAAATCTTTGGATTACCACTGTCTATCTGAGCTAACTGGATACGCAGAGATTTGCCCTGGCCACCAGTCTTTGGAACACTGCTGGGCAAACCCATGTATGGGATGGGCTCAAGCAGCCCAAGGATCATCCAAAGATCTATTGTCTAACTCCTTTGACAGAATTTGGCACGGCGTTTGGACTGCATCTGTTCTCCCTGCCTCTCTGTGGTCGAGGTATAAAACCCTTGAATGAAGAAATGTATGCTTGGAAAAAGTAATAATTCAAACCAAATACACTCTGGAGTCAAAGATCACCGTGTGGCAGAAAGGACACGGCGACACTTAAATTTCCTGTTATCCTGGCAACTCTGAGAAAGGGGCTTCTGCAGTCAGACTCTTCACTCCCCCACCCCAGTAACACCAGATTACAGCAGCTCGTTTCAAACAGACACAGCGAGGCGACAGAAATCCTCAACCCATAAAGTTCTTCAGCTTCATATAAGTCAGCAACTGCTCCAGGGAAAAATATTGACATTTGAGTCCAGCTGGGAGCAGCTTCTGTATAACTTTGCCCAGGCAGGCAGCTTGGAAGGTGAGAAGAAGCCAGGTTAAAGGGTGTGGAGAAGGCAGCCCAGAAGCATGGTGAGGCTGGAGGCAAGGGGCAATGCAGAAAAGACCTCTTTGGGGTCTTTTGGGGGGGTAAGTGCATGGGAGAATGAGGCACTGCAGTAGGACAGAGAGAAGGCAAAGACTTCTGTGGTGCACAGGGAAGGAGACTCTTCTCAGCAGAATATGCTTCACTCATTTGGCTGTTCATGGAATTATATGCCACATTCGTGGTGGTTTGGAGAAGAGAGGGAGCATCTGCTCCAAGTTTGGAATGGCTGTGTGCATCAGGAGCAAATGAAGTTTACAGTCCAGAGAGGGAATATCCTCAGAGCATCCCACACATTTTATTACAGACATCTTTCAAGCAGGAGAGTGGAGAAAACTGTCTCCTTGGCTGCTGCTATCTCAAGATGTATACTCCTACTTTCCATTTAGCTCATCAGTTTTGCAGAAATAACATAAAGCCAAACCAGGCCCCTGCATCTGACATTTCCAGCTCCTTCTATTCAGAATGCGACTGCAAGAGGACCACAATGCCATTAAAGTTAACACCTTTTAAATATTTTATTTCTTTTTTATAGGTCTAATATGCAATAATTGGCAGAACAACCCATTTGGAAATGCGTAGTGCCAAAAGAAAACATTCAATATCTTTCCGTTCAATGCCCTGAGTATTTTCTCACTCCAGGGTGTAAAAACATTTGTTCTTGATTCCCGTGGTCATTCCAAATCCTCACCAAATTATGCAAAGAGCTGTCAGATTTAATGGTGCAAGCGCCTTATTCCCTGTTATGGGACTTGGACAAATAAAATCAATACATTGTAAAAACAGGTAGTGAAGCTACTGCCAAAAAGCATCACAAAAACATGTTTTCAATAGTATTCTGTCCTGTCTGCAGTGCCCCTCCCAGATCTCAAGCCTCTTTAGGTCTGAGTTTAATCTGTGGTGCACCTGTAAAATACCACCAATAAACACTGCTCTCATTTTAGAGATAGAAAGACATTCCTCTCGCAGAGGCTACAGCCTCAGCTGAGTAAGGTACTGAGCCAGTCATTCGGGTTTAAGTACACGAAACCCCCTCAAATTCATGTTTTAAGGTCTTACTGAGCTGAATCCTCAGCATCTTTTCCCCACTCTCAGCAAGACACACAACCTGCCCACAGTGGAGGGTAGGTCCCCTCGCCTGGGCACATGGATAGCTGTGGGCATCACTTACCCTTTGCCTCAGGAGAGAAATAAAAAAAAAAAACCAACCCAACAACTGTACTTAAATTTAATTTTGCTGGGTTGTTTTCCTTTCCTCCCCAAGGCAACTAAAAAAAAAAAATTAACAAAAATTGGAAGTTTGAGTCCCTGCAGGAATATGAACCGTAACCACCCACCAGGACTGCAGAGCCCTCTCAGGTGGGAAGTCTTAATCCTGCGCCTTTGGAGACTGCTCCACTTCGTATAAAATATCTTCAGACTTATTTCAACAGCCCAAGTGATTTATTTGTTTAACGGGATGGACAAAGCACCCTTGACTCTCCAGCCTGCGTGACCAGGTAATCATTTACAGCTGGGTCATCCTGAAACCGATCCCATCACAAAACCAGGGTGAGACGTGAGCTGCTACTGAGCACAGAAGGTGCCCAAAGGACTGCTATTGTGTCCTTCCTCATGACTGTTATGAGCCACAGAAAATCAAACAGGTTATTTTAAGTATATGGAAGTAAACAACAAAAAAATATTCTCAATAAACAGCCCACAATTCAGCTTTTAGCCCAAACAACCTGAAATGATCACAAAAATGTAGATCTGGCCTGAAAATGCTAATTGGAGCTGTGAAAATTCTCACTTGGACTCTTTTCCTTCTTTTTTTTTTTTTTTTAACAACATTACAAGTATGTGATTTTAATTCTGCCACCAGAGAAGCGTTTCAGAGCAAGACTGTACTGCTCATTAAGTGAATATCACCAGCTTTCAGCCGTTTCACAGTCTTGCTTCCCAACCTGTAGTCATTTATGTTGGCAGAGAAACCTTTGCAAAATTTGATATGTAATAAAAGTTAAAATAAGGATATTTTTCAGTTTCCACTTGACTGTGTCAGGAAACCGGGACTGAAAGATTTATAGTTTTGGGTACAAAAACTAGTTAAGAATTAAGCAAGAAGGCACTCTTTCTCCCCAGGAAAAAACCTCTAGTGTTACAGTCAATAGGATTTTTTCCATCTACTTCTATGAGAAGAAGATGATCAGGTTTCAAGATGTAAATGGAAAGGGGAAAAACTCAGTGATCCGACTAACTCACTGCTTTTAATGAGAAGGGAGGCACCTCCCAAAGTTAGAGCCATTTATTTGCGGTGATTAAGGAACCCATCAGGCACCAACACAACGGCATCATTTTGACCCCTTTCCAAACAACCTCCGTGGGCAATAACAGCCGTAAGGGCCCCTGAGAGCCCCTTTAGTGGTGGCACCCCAATGTCATTTATCCTTCTTAAACGGAAAGACTACCACAGGTAAGCACACCCCCCCCGTTCCTCCACTAATTTGGAACATAAAAAGCAACCCTGGTATCTGTGTAGACTTGACCTCAACTGCATTATAGAAATGTTTGACTACTTTTGAATTAAATTAATAGTTCCTCAATCTAGGACAGTCCCTGAAGTTCACACCTGAATATCTCTGGGAAATTACTCCTTAATGAGGATTTTCCACATCAAAATCAGATCTTGCACTCTCCTTTATTCTCTCTAAGCAATTGAAATGTATTTCATTGTGAGACGCTGGACATTTGGTCTTTCTCCTTAGCAAGTTATTCTAGCAGGTTTTCTTTCCAGCACCCTTAGCACAGGGCATCCTTTTCTCTTACTCACAAGTGCTCAGAGCGCTGTTGGGTCCATCCCTAAAGCTCTGCCTTCCCAAGCAGACAGCACGCTCTGCTCTCTGACCCTTCTCTACCCTCCTGTCCTCAGCTCCAGAGCTATAGTATGACACTGGCTCCCCTTCCCAAAAGAAAGAAGCAGAGAGAGAGAGAAAGAGAGAGAGGAACGTATTTTTCACTAAAATAATAGCTCCCCTTTTGGCAACAAACAAAGGAGAGAAAAAAAAATACATCCAGAGAAACTGAACTCTTAAAAAAATGCTTTTTTGCTGTTTGATGACACAGGCATAAAGCCAAAATTCACCCATTGTAGTTCATGCTCAAAATTTCTTCACACAGCTCTAAATTGCTGACAGCTCTTTAGCTACAGCCACGCTACCGGGCGCCATTAGGACAGTTCGCCATACCGTTATGATGTGTCAATGTTTATGACCTGTATCCCCAAACTGGACGACACCCAAATCTGTTGACTGCCTCTAAATCACTTTTTTGGAAAGGACTTAAAGCACTGAGATTGCAACTAGAATTGCTATTGCTCAACTGGCCCCATCTAATCTTTTTTTCATTGAAAACACAAAAAGGTTACAGAATCGTAAAGCCCATGTGGAACAAAACACAGGGAAATACTTATTGTTCTCATATAGAGGAACACATATAATACCCACAGCTGTATGAAGGCCCAGAGGGCTTTTTTATTGGTGCATGGATGAATTTTTTATTGCTACTGAATAAAGTGTTCTTGACATAAGTATTTGACCTCTGACACCAGCAAGATTCCCTCTTGGTGGCCATTAGAGTATAAATCCTACTTCATCTCTTCTGACTTTAAACGATGCACTATCTGCAGGGGTTTTTGGGGTGAATAAAAGCAGAGAAATAAGAGTAAGAAAGTGTCTAATTGCCTGGAGATGGGCCAAAGTGGGTGGAGGTGATTTCACTTACCTTAGCCTTCAAAAACTCGACCACTTGAAAACTTCAGCATTTTTCTTTTGTAAACTTCGCATCACGGTTCAGCTCACATCAGCCTCTGAGGACTTTTATCTAAATTGAGTAACCAAACAGATTAAAAGGTATTTGTACCAGTTCTGTTGCACATTTTTCAAGAGAATTTCCTATAGCTATTGACTTAACTGAAAATTAACTTTTGTCTTCTGGAATTAAGTCCATCTTGTGTCTTCTCCAACACACCTCCAGTTCTCTGACACTTTCCATTTCTTAGACCTGATCACACCTAAGGCATCCTTCATCCTCCTTGGCCTTCGCAGGGATGTCCTGTGAGTGATAAAGTGGAGAGCAAGGAAAAATACCGTGTTATTGGCAATGATGAGTTATCAGAACTTCAGTCCAAGCAGTTCTAACAAGTTCTGTGCCTTCGGTCCCATTTTTCAATTATAACAGTTGTTAAGTCACACCCTTCTGAGTTATTCTGGTGATAAATCACTTTGTCCATCTGGAAAGTCCCCACTCCCTTCTGGGAAGCACTTCCCCTGGCTGTCAGGAGCCCGCACCCTGTTTATGAGATAGTCCCTCTGGACGGCAGAAAACACACGGAGCATCCAGCCACCACCACGACTCCTTCTGTACAAAATTCCCACTGGCTTCAGTGGCAAATTATACTAAACAACCAGAGGAAAAGATAGGCAAGAGATGGAATGTGTCATTGTTTGCTGCCCTTCTGGTGAACAACAGCTCGGGGTACCTGCAGTGTCTGAGAACAGGCAGTGTCCAGGAGTTCTTCAAGGAGGAAAGTGCCTCACCCTCAGCCACCATATTTACGTTCAGTATCTGTGAAACAGGTCCAGCTAACAGGGCTTTCAAAGGAGTGCACCAGGTGAGACCTCCAGCACCTCAAATGAGTTGTTTGCAAAGGGTGAAAACCACCTGCCCCATCCCCTGAGCAGATCCTTCCTGTCACCATGGCTGTGAGAGAAGGTGGAAGCGCTGACCCTCTGCAGATGGAGAACTAAAGCCCAAGTGGTCTTATGAGGATCTGCATCTCTTGCTCCACAAGCCTCCTTGGGTGACCTGGACATGCTGGTGAGTATCACAGAATCATATGGGGTCAGAAGGGACCTCTGGAGATCACCTAGTCCAATCCCCATGCCGGAGCGGAAAGTATCTGAAGAAACAGGAATGGGGGAGGAAATGATAAAGCTCTGCAACCTCAAAAGTACCAAAGATACACTCTAGCGGCCTACCACTGTTCCATCGAGCAGAAAGTAGATATCAAAGTGCAAAAAAAAAGGAAGTTGGAAGAGAAAGCACCAGGTGGAAGTACAGACACCATTACTATTCACACCAGCTACAGCCTGGAAACATCTCGTTGCAACCCAGATCGATCCCTGTGGTGGCACACTGTGACACACTCTTCAGAAGGTTTCAGACACAGGGAATCTAACTCTTCAGGCATGAAGGATAAAGCTAGCTTACTCTGCTGTAATCAAATAGTGAATGCAAAATTAAAACGTTTTATTGATAAATACTGCATTTGCACCTAATTACAAATAGAAGATAGATGGTTCTGAGGACAGGCAAATGCCATCTTCTCAGCCACCTACAGCATGGAAACAGCAGAGAGACTCCGAGCATGTCTGACCTGGTCCAAAAGAAACAGCCGTCTTCAGGAGGTTTCTAACTTTAGCAGAGAGCACAGCAGGCTTCTAAAATAGCTACAGGGACGTATGTGAAGAACAATAGAGCGTGTCATGGCTGGCTGGGGAGAACAAGGCAGAGGAGGGCTTGCAGTGGAGCCAGTGACGAAGATGGATTGATTTGAGTGATGTTTAAATTTGGTTTATTATGGGGCTGTGGCTGACAGTGTTGCAAGCTGCTCACCTCCCAGAGAGATAGGCATGTGGGCCATTCTTTGATTTCATAAATCATCCAGGAACATACCCGGAGCACTGACCTTTCACGGAGGGGGAGGGAGCTCAGGGCATTCAGCATAATTTAACACCGGCACGTCGGATGGTGTCCAGCACAGTTTAACACTCCTTAACCTCTGCCTCATTAGACATCTGTCCTGTCACTTATCTTTCTGTTTATTTTCCAAGTGATATATTATTGGTAATAACTGAGGAATGGGCACTGATGTTACTCTCCATGGAGCTGCCATTAGTCAGCTGGAAGTCAGGCCAGCATCCCTCCCAGCCTGGTACACAAAACAGCTTTTACAGGACTTCAGATACTTTCTTTGCCAAGCAATTTCCTCCTGGCATGGGCAGCCAGCACCCCTATTATATGATCTTTTATTTATTTTTGCTCTTTCCAGACCAGATTTTAGGAGGTTTTAATACCAGCAAGTATTATTACTCTTGGTAATAAGACCTGAATTATTCTGTTTTTTCGGCAGAAACTCCATCCTGTCTGTGACAACCGCGGCTAAATAAGGAGCCAGCAGGGAGATGGCAGGGTCTTCCCTTCCAACCACTAACATATACATACTTGTACCCAGAGACAAACACACACTCACACTCTTCCCTTCCACCTAGGTCATCGCCATAATGGCAGATATTAAGACTCCTTTCTAAATACAAATATCTTAGCATGTCTAAAATGGACTGAATATTGGAGGTTTCATTTATGCTGCCTTTATCAAGAAGCAATTACTTTTCCAATATTTGGTATATAGAGTTACAGTCTGGAAGGGGAAAAAAAGCCAAGAAAGCATGGGGCCACAGCGAGGGGAAAATGAAATATTACACATTTTTTCTGTGTTGTGTAACATATGTGTTGTGATATTGGATGGGAAGCAAATTCCAACAAAGATTCTTCTATGGTACATATGGTACTAAGCATGAATTTGGATTTCTAGTGGATTATAAAGGAGGTACAAGTCCAGAAGGACCAGTAAATTTAAAAAAAGGCATTCCAGATTTGTTTATATCATGGATATTTGTGAGCCAGCTCCATAATAGACGTAAACACCTTGAGAAAATATTGATCATGTTTTGTTTAACTGAATAACAATATTTTGCTATTAAATCCATCATTGCATGAAAGATATTGAAATTTTGAGCAATAACAAACAATTTTGTATGAGCAATATTACCACTGAGACACAGATTGAAGTTGTTAAGGAACCACTGGCTGACCTGAAATGTCCTCTATTTAAACACACACACAAAAACCTTCAGCAAAACAAATCCTAAACAATATCAAATGTCCCGAGAAGCTGCATGAGGCAGGTATCCCTGAAATTTGGACTATGGCGATAAGAAAATGCAAAGCAGGAGGTGATCCTGCTGCTGGCTCCTGTTGGTGGAGGTGGGCAAGCATGGCCAAGAAGGAATTCAACGGGTGGAAGGTAGTTCGCCAGGGTACCAGAAGCTTTACTTTCCAGATGTACTTTATTTATAAAATGCTTAATCCTTTTAAAACTACCTACGTCCCACACAGATTTCGCATTGCTTTATTGCTTAATTAATACCATCATCTTAGATTTTGTCTAACACCATGGCTGGAGGAAAAATATTACATCTCCGCACACCCAAATGCTGGCAGGTCTAACATGACACCAAGGAAGCTCTTTTGATACCATCAACAAGGCCTCTGCTCTTTGACTGCCTTGGTTCATGCTCTGCAGCTGGACGTTGAGCTGTACTTTTCCGAAAGCTGGGATCACATAACTAGAATTTAAAAGCTTGAGGGTTACCCTGAGCTGCTACTCTCAGACTCCTTGGCTACTTCTTCAGCAGTGAAAAACCCGCATACCTACCCAGGCACTCACAGGGCGCCTCTGCACCACCACAAGATGAATTATGGAAAAAGCCCATGGGATCTGAGAATGGATCCAGCAAGGTGTTTCTAGGAATGTGAAAACCACCAATGTTTTCACCAAGCCCTTGTGAAACCTCCCATATTGTTGGCCACTCGGGTCACCCACGTTGACGGAAAGGGAGCTCGTACCAGAAGCAGGTGCAGAAGTGGCTGCTGGGATGATCCAAGTAACAGAGAGTTTATTTTACAAGAGGAAATTAAAAGACTGTGGCTTATTTAGCCAAGCAGATCCAAGCCTGAGAGGGGATACGGTCACTCTTTGTAAATACAGCTGGAGGAGAAACACCAGAAAAGGCAAAGAGCTTTTTAAGCTTAAAGACAATAAGTTGGCATAAGAACAGAGAGTTATAAGCCAGTCATTAAGAAATTCTGGCTGGAAATTAGGTGTAGGTTTCTAGCTCTCAGAAAGGTGAATTTCTGGACTTACCACTTTTTTGGAGCGTTGGGGTCAGGATTCGCCACTGGTTTGTGGTGGGTCATGAAAGATTTTACACGGCAGAGCGCGATGGGCCAAGCACGCTCTGTGCACCCGTGCCTCCTCAGCTCTTCCCACGTTGTCGCCAGTCAACAGGACTGTGAATCGGTCCAGACCATATTTCCAGACCATGTTTCTGCATTTTCTTCCTTTGGAAACCAGGGCACAGGGTGGAAATACCTCATACATTGCCTGCACTTCAGTGGTGTGGCCGGGCAGGAGCCATGAAGCGCTCCCAGCTGCCCAGGTATGGGGCTGAGGGATCTGGCAAACCTCTTCCAGTCTTGCCAAATAATTCATCTGAGGTAAAAGCCTTACGACAAGAGGACAATTTGGACTTTTCCTGTGCTAGCTGGGCAAGGTAGGGCTGCCCCACACCCTGCTTTACCTCAGCCTACTGGGGCAGGGGATGGCTTCAGGCTGCCCAGGCCCCACCAGGCATGTGTCCAGGGTTTGGTCAACCAGTAACCCCTGGAAAAGGAACCTCCCCAAGTCCTGAACTCCTTACCTAATCCTACTTAAGAGCAGCATTTCAATGTTTGTGTGTTTCTCCCAATTAAATGCCAAAAGTTTTGAGCTTTCTCCTCAGCAAGGGGACGCTCAGGCTGGCCAAACCTTGACTCAAATCTGATGACTTTAGTGATTCAGTCAAGCTACATGAGTCAAATTTGGGCCTATTTTTTTCCCCCCATTAGTAATAAAATGTAAAGCTTTAGTTTGAAAGTACATAATTGATAACATTATTGTCAACAAAATTCATCATTTCCCAGGCATCACCCTATAATGGAAAGCAACGATGTTAATACAAAATGGGCCATAAACAAAACATTGTTTAGCTCTGTGCTTCTAGTTAAATTCTAAGGTTTTTAATTCTTGTATATTGAAGTAGAAAAATAGAGTATAGAGAATAGTCTAAATCTATAAATGCATCTAATGAGTTGAAAAAATAAATTCTGGGGTTTATAGTCTTCTGTTATTATTTAAACTCCCAGACAGGGTTACTATAACGTACACAAAATAGATTATGTTTAGCAAGAAATTTAAAGATCAGAATTCCTGTAAACACCAGTGTGACATTTGGGCACAATAATCTCAGCTTCCCTTTCTGTGTTAATGATATTCTGGGTGAATGCCTGCAGATCATTTGCTTCAGAAAAAAAATTGTATGAAAAAAATATGAGGTTTTGTTGAGTTTCTCTTGAGATAGAAAACATACTTGCTGTCACTGGCACAGACCCCCACTACACACGGATTGTGAACCCAGAGAAAACCTCCATTTGAACCTCCCTCCAGATGTTGGAAGACATTACTGACCAACAGAAGAGGCACCCAGTGTTGGTCTGATGGACACAGCACCCCCAGGATCACCTTCAAAACCAAACACAGATCTCCGTACAAACACGAAACTGCATTCACTGACCAAAAATGCTAATATCTGAATTCTTCCCAAGAAAAATGGCAAGACCTTTTCTTTTTTTACAAAAGTATTCTTTTTTTTTCCTGGTTCACACTATTAGTAATCCGTGCTATCTCAATCTCAGCACAAACGACTGATTATGGATGTGCTCCTGTTAACGTGATGAGACATCAGGTATAGCCTCCCTCTGAGACAGTTACACCATGGTGCCACCTGGACCTGCTCCAAGCCACACAAGAAAAAGGCAGTGTGATAAGGGTGAATCTCATCAGCTTCACCAAGGACCCTACTGTTAAAGTTGGTAGGAAAGACCTTCCAAAAGAGACAGGCAGAGATCAGAGGTGTTGGTTTCCTCTAAATTCACCTCCAAAATTTATTCATCATAACTGATGTTCTTTGCAGAGCAGCTTTTGTCTCTCATCCCATCACACACGTTCATCTCTTCCAAAGACAACTTTTTAGTCCTAAGGGACTGCTGCAGAAATGCTGCAGTTCTCTTGTTGTTGAGAAGCAATGAATGCAGGGCTGTGAAATTTCCAGCATTCATAACAATTTCATTTAGTCTTTGAGTCTTTTTCTGCCATTTTTAGTTAGACCACCCTGAAATATTTTTAGTTAAGTTAGTGAAGTTCCCCTCACTGAGTTTCTGTTGGAATTCAGCTTTGTTCCAATTAAGAATGGGATGAAATTTGGAAGGTGCATACATTTCCAAGAAACACAAGCCCTATCAATTCCCCGTCTAATTTGGGTTCCCAGGTGACCCAATTATTTTTTCAAACTGGACTTTAGAATCAAAGTTTATTTCTGATTACCAAAGTTCTTTTTCCCAATGCCAGCATATGAAGCAACATCATCCAACGTTGATCAACCATTCTTTGTCTAAGTAGATTATCATCATTATCATCACACACAACCTTCAGAAATTCATACTCTAAGTTTCCACTGTTTTGTGCAATATTGTCTGTTCCTTCACTTAACTTATTCTATAAATCTCCCACCCATATTTAAATAAAATCCATGCACAATTTCTGAACAAGGAGTTTTTATGCAACAGCATTTAGTATTAAGAGAGGAAGGCTAGACACAGTATCATATCATTCCTCGTCCTACCACCACTATCCATGCACTGTAGCTGGATAATTTCACTATGCCACCAGAAGGCCCTGCTTCTTCTCATTAACCAGAAAGAAATCTTCTGCCACCCCCATAAAGTCAGAAATTCTGTTGCCTTTTCTCCTGCACAGGATACAGTACAGCTCTTTCTGAAATCTCCAGACTTGCTGACAGAGCAAACAGCAAGGAGCCAGATAACCCCTTCCCCCTCCCAAAAAAAGGCTATTGAGCGTACCTAACAGTCCAGACCTTGCCAGGTTTTTTTCCCCTCCTATTACAACACCTCTAACAAATGTACGTATCATATCTTTTTTTTAAAATTCACATGGAAAAAAAAAACCAAAACCAAATGCCACATGTTCAAATGGCATTTCAGTTGTAGAAAAAAAGTCTTCTCCGTTTAGGTTACAAGATGGTGGTTTCCACTAAGCAGGGCTGTATGGTGAAGATATTAAAGCACTCAACTGCAGGGCAATGTCTGAGGGAGCTGATATTAATATGGCCAAAAAAAGAAGCTGTGCTTTCAGCTGAGGTTTGGAATAAGTGGTGAGGCAGCAAAGCAGAGATACAAGAAGGCTGTTTTGGATGGCAGGAGCTGAAGAGAAGGTGATTCTCAGACCCGTGATGTTTGGAAAGAACGGAGAAATCAAGATGTAGCCAGCCTAAAAGAGCAAGAGTGATGGCAGGGAGATAAAGGCAGGAAGAACTTTCTGAGAAAGAGCGGTAGAGATTCAGGGAGGACTTTCAAAATAGTACAGAAACGTGTAATAACACTGTAAACATATTAAAGCATTTAAAAGAAAAAAACAGGTCCATAATCCATATGTGTTTCTGTCGATACCTGACTTGCAACAACAAAGGTCACAGACTCAGTGTTTCCAATAAAGGGCACCGTTCCACGCTATAAAGTCTAATTTCTGGAATATTGGATGAAAGATTATTTTTGGAAACATAAACTGGGAAATCACTGAGGTCTCTTTTGTACGCTGATTTACCAGCTTTTCCAAAGAGCAATATAAGAAGCGTTTATGAGTTCCTATCAAATATGGCTTCATTTATTTGTCAGAAAGTTCACAGAAAGTGCAGGAAGTGAGCTTCTTTATTGCTTACATCAGGAGCGGGGGGCTGGGACCAATTCTGTCCCCACATCCTTCTGCAATAGCTGGTGTCTGAAAAGAGAAAGGGAGAGGGAGATAGGGATGCGAAAGCAAGAGAAAAAGGAGAGGAGAGGAGAGGAGAGGAGAGGAGAGGAGAGGAGAGGAGAGGAGAGGAGAGGAGAGGAG
>JAOTQQ010000023.1:64111696-64137689 GCA_026546715.1 Gallinago undulata
GAGGAGAGGAGAGGAGAGGAGAGGAGAGGAGAGGAGAGGAGAGGAGAGGAGAGGAGAGGAGAGGAGAGGAGAGGAGACAAATTGGCTTTTTTTGTATAAACACATCGCACTTGGAAAAGCCTTCCTCATTAACTTTCAGACATTAAAAGAATCTGTGTTCCTTGTTAAAAGAATAAATCTTGGCAAACCACCATTGTGACAGAATGGGATGTATCTGTGTCAAATTATGAACCCTGTGTTGTATTAAGAGTGCAAACAAGCCAGGACATGCCCAATTACAACCTATTACACTGAATTCCAACGGCTGCCGGACCTCAAAAGGCTTCTGGCACCTCAGCGAAAGGCTGGTGCCCACAAAGCTGCATCCCCTTGACCTGGGGATACCTGCAGGTGAAGGGGACAGGGGTGGGCTCTGCCTGTCCCTGGGGCTGGGGAGAGGAGCCGGGTCGGGTCTGTATCTCAGCCGATTGCTGGCAGATGTGAGCTGCTGTCGCCAGCGCTGGGAACTGGCAGGCAGACCTGTAGCCATGTTTACCATGGCACGGAGTCATTGCTGAAAGAAGAAGCAGAAGAAAACAAAGGAACAACAGCCTTTGGGGTGCCTGCCCTGCCTTCCTCGTCAAGCTCTGGCTCTGGCCTCTCTGTCTCTATACAACTCACATCCTGCTGCCGGACGGGGCTGGTTCCTCGGGGCTGGGTGCTCTCCTGGCTCTCTGCAGCCTCCAGACCTCCAGACCTTGTGTGCAACCAACGCCGCCTGCAAAGGCACAAGAGGGTGCATCAGCACAACACGCATCCAAAAACAGCTCAGCAAAACTCCTCTGCAGCTTCCAGAACACGGCTAACCCAGCCTGGGAGGACTGGGAGGAGAGCGCAGATTTCTGCATCCCTCCAGATGTGCCCAGAAACGCCCAGCCTTGGCTCCCGGCCACTGCTTTCACCCATGCAATAAGAGCTCGAGCCCTGGGGATAAGCAGGATTCCGGTCATTCCCAGCACAGCCTCACCACTGACTTTTAAGACTTCTGTAAAGGGAAGGGACCAGGAAGCTTAACTGCCTTTCTTGTCCAAAAACTGCTGGCCACATCTGTATTTCATGGAGCCTCAGCCACAGACTGGGAGCCCCGTTGCACCCGGCGCTGTGCCACATCCCTCCAGCGAGATGACGAGCTAATTAAAGCAGACAGGAGAGAGCTAAAGACTTTTCTGATCAGCCGAGTAGGCAGCAGCCTGAGTACCTCAGCAGCCCTCTCATGTCTATGTATTTGGGAGAAAATGAGGTCGGGTTGGAGGGCCCTGAGTCTCAGGACTTGCTTATAACGTATTTTAACTCCTAATGATTCACTTTATGTATTAAATGTCTTTGCTGAGCCCAGCAAAGGAGTCAAACCAGAAGCTGCAGCTACACAGCTTGTGGTGCAGAGGTGTGGGATGTGGCGTGTGTAAGGAACGGGATAAGCAAGTAATTAATGTGTAAGCAAGTAATTAATGGCAGTATGAAATATCTCTGTAACGCTTTCAGGGATATTTTAAATCTTGAGTCACCCTACTTGAAACTTTCTGTAGGAATGCGTTTGCTTTGAAGCGTGTGGATGTGGGGGGGCTTCCCAGGTGCATGAGACTGCAGAAAACACAAACATTCGTGACCACCCTGTACTAGGCAAAGCCTTGTTACTGGGGCAATACTCAGCAACACCCAGCAATAATTCAAATTACTGCTCTGCCTGAGCCAGAGACCAACTTCATCTGAGTGCTCTGTCCATCTGGCTCCCGAGAGACAAGCCATGGGGACGACACAGTCGCTTTCTCCCCTCCAAAGTTCTGACCTGTGTGGGTGGCATGTCAACACACAACAGGAAAAACTAAGTCCTAATGATTTTAAAGCAGAGGGAGAGGGAGAAAGAGAAGAAGAGGGAGACGGAGAAGAATAAGGGGGAGTGTCTCCTGCCCAACTCCAGAACTCAGACACCAGTGTCAGTCTGTGTGTCCTTCTGGGAGGTGCAACTGACCAGGGGCTGGTGTGCTCAAGCCACGGACTGGAAGCGATGCTGAATAACAGCCACCTCCTCTGTTGGAAGAGATGTAGGGTCTGCCTGAGACAGGTGACCACGGGGACAGGCACTCAGCTCGACTTTAAATACCACAGAATTGCCTAGGTTGGAAGGCAACCTTTCAGATCATCTAGTCCAACCATCAACCCAACACTAACAAAAACCATCACTAACCCGTGTCTCTATTACTCACCTTCATATTTTTGGTTCTTTGTAAGGAGGTATGTCCCAACCAACACCTGTAATTTGTCAGTGTCCCCTAGAAGCCTCATTAGCTGCCCAAAGCTGTCCCATTGATTCATTTTTATGCTGTCCAGATCCAGGTTAGACGAACTGCACCAGGTATGTGTGCAACCCCCCCAGAGCTGGGGGGTTCTGGAGGGAGCACCCTCAGCTCCCCAAGAGGGATAACACTCTGCTCCGCTCAGTAACCCATGGCTCTGACAAACAGGGAGCATGGCTGGAAACTTAAAAAAAGCAGCTAGAAATACTAGATGCAAATGGCATGGCACTGGGGGGATGGATGGTCGCTAAGTGGGAGCTGCAGCGTAGGAGCAGACACGTGTCCATCCCCGTTCTCCCAAGCAGGAAGCCAAGAGGCATCCAGAGCCACCTTATGCTCTTGCTGCTCCTCAAGAAAAACACTGGAAAAAATTTCCCACCCCAGCAACAAAAGGTACGAAAGAGTCAGAGGTGGTAAATGCCAAGTAGCCTCCAAAGAAGATCAAAACCGAGGTAACCATGAATAAACGCTTGAGGGAAATATCTTACCTTCTCTCCAGGAGCATAAAGCTACAGAATAAATCTGTGTGTATGTGTGTGCATGCTGTATGGCTTATTAAATGACAATCTATAAGCTCAAATTACCTTATATGACCAAATCAATAAAAGATAGTATAGAAATTATGACAGAATGTTGTGAAGATGTGAATGACCTTATACGTCGTTAATATCTGGAATAACTTTGCTTGGTTCTGGCTACTTTGTACCACAATAATAGAGTGAAATCCAGAGTTGGGTGCTCACTATTAGTAAACACACAGGATAATTCCCATTCAGTGACACAGTGGAAAAACGAAGACTGAAAGCAGGGACACAGAGAAACAGTGAATGGTGCATATTAGTGTTTTTTGTTTACATCTAAGTAAAGCTGTAGCCGAGGATAAGGTCTCCATTTCGGGATGCCCTGTTCAGTATTGCAAAACTGCTGTTCTGAATCACAGTAAGAACTGAAAATTTCCAACTTGTTTATAAACGAGCATTCTGAAAATACTAGTTGATCCAGGCGCATCAGAATATTTCATCTGAAACTCTAAACACATAATAATACAAAATCAAATAATGTTGAAATGAAACAAGATTTCAAAATGAAATGCAAGCTGGGATTTTTTTTGTGTGTTTCTGGAACACTTTTTCCAATTTTCTTTTGTAACAAAATTATAGTGAATCTGACAGTTTTATAAAGCAATTTTCATTCCAGAAAAAATACATTCTCAACTTGAATTTGGTTTTATTAATAGAGCTGTGGCCAACTATACTCCTACCACTCATTCATTTGAAAAAAAAAAAAAATAAAAGGAAGAAGGATATCCAACAAAATTATCAGGCAAAATATTTAACACCAATAAAGGCAAGTACAGCCGTAAGACACAGCTGAAGACAGAGTCTCCATAGGAATGAAAACCAGATGAGACCCGTAGAAGGGGTACTGGGCACGGGCAGAGCTGCAGTAGAAACCAGTTACAAACAGAAAGGTACCATCTAGTCCGTACGTCAAACCTTAACTGGTGAGGGAGAAGCTTTCTCTACAGGGGAGGGACTCCTGCCTGCCTGCAGTTTGTGGTGCCCCTCGGGGACAGGTAGCACGGGAATGGGCAGACGGGTGGCCCTGCTGCTCTTTGGCCCTGTCTCTGTCCCTGTCCATCCCAGGAGAAGCAGGGGAGATAGTTTGCAGGCTTCATTGCTGGAAGACCCATTTCCCCACACCCTCTGTCCCCAAACCTTTGCATCCGCTGTCTCAGAATCGTTCAGAATTTGGCTCCAACACCTCGCTCACCCCCAACCCCGCAGCTTAGCAAGACCCCTTCTGGAGAGAGCTGTCACTGAACCCCTGCCAGAGGTCCCCACTTTCCTCTGTCACATAGGTCTAGCTGCGTCTCTGTGCTCTCTTTACCATGTTTACTTATCCCCATGACTTTTACGTGGTGCCTTCCAAGCCCGCTCAGTCCTCCCAGCACCGTTCCCTCCGCTTGTTTAGAACTTGCTGAGTGCCTCCTTAGGTTTATGAGGGAGCCCATCCACAGTTCAACCAGAACACTAAATATATTATACGTTCTGTTTATTACGTGCCCCGGAGAACTGTATTTAACAGTGCAGATAAAGAAGAGTTGGCCGCAGTGTTCTTTAAAGGGAAGGATTAAGGGGGAAGCTCACAAAAGTGCCATTCTTACCGCCGGTGGGGCAGACACACTTATCTGCTTCCCCAGCGTTACCTCACAGGCAGAGAGACACTGAGCTGCAGAATTTATCAGCCATGAGGTCATTAATAAAGCTGGTCAGTCTCAGTAGTCACTTTAAAGACGATAGTGCTCAGCGATAAAGTAAAACACTAGGAGATAGTTTTGTTGTGCGCAAGTTATGATTTTGTAGTTGAAAGGCTTTTGACAATGCTTTCTTTGAAATTTCTGGCCTAGATTTTTTTAGTCAAGGAGCCATTTACATATTCGGCTCTTTCCATCAAGCTGGCTTTAAGAATCAAGGAATATGAGAGAGTCCTCGCCAAAGAATATAAAAGAAAATGCAAGAATTTAGATTTATAGTAGAGCTGGTGCAGCTTAGCTTGGAGAAATCTCACCAGGCAAACAGGCTCTTCTCCTTAAAAGAAAGCTCTTTAAGCTTGCAAGCTATGGAGAGTTTAACTAATATCCATGGAAAATTCTGATATGAAAGCAGGAAAGCAGCAAAAATTTAAAAGTCTAATTATAAGCTCTGCTGTCAGCGCTCTCTTTATGCAAGCTCTGAGCTTGTGCCTCTCTGACATTGCCCGAATTCCCACTTGGAGGAGCCAAGGGGGCAGTGTCCTTGCGTGGACCTGTCGTGTATAGGGGAGCAAAGAGGACCCGAGCCCGTCTTGTTCGCTCGTGGGAACAAGATCACAACCTCCAGCTGAGCTCAGCCCCAGAAAAAGAGCTCAATTCCCTGTGTGTGGGGCTGGGAGCCCACAGGAGACACGGCCACACTGTCGGTCAGCTCCAGGTCAGTGGGGTGGGGGGGGGATGCTTGGGGCAGACCCACAGAGATGGGGGATGTACACAACTCCCAGTGACCAGAGTCACCAACGACCAGGCATCTCAAAACCCTGCTGGGGCTCCTGAACAGAAGCACTCTGGTGAATATTGCCCTGGACGGAAAGGTCCTGGTTATTAACCCACACGGGACTGGTGGGGCTGCCTCCTCTCAGCCCCCTCTGCCTCCTGCCCACCTTCTCACACCCTCACCAGCAACAGACTGGCTGCCCCGGTGGGGAGAGGCTCTTTCTTATCAGAGCCTTAAATATAGGTATCCTAGAGCTACGGGGAAATTGCAACTCGAGTTGTGCCACGTCTCTCACACCGGCAGGCAGAGAACTGCCGAGCCCTGGAAGGTATGTTTTCACAGATCAGGCACACGGCAGATTGGTTTCAAATCGGGTGCCTAATCGGGGTTCCCAGGAAGGCTGGAGGCACGTTTTGCAGAGATGAAGAGAGCGGCTCTCCTGCCCTTCAGCCGCCGAGCGGGGCTGGCGTGGCTCAGGGTGGGCTTCTCCCCAGCCTGTCCCTTCTCCTGCACTTCAGGCTGCCCCCTTTCTCCCCAGAAACTCAGGTCCCAAGAAGATACAATGCGTATCTTCTTACCAGAGTATTTTTTTTTACCTTTTCTCATTTTTTCTTTCATTAAACCCAATGTACTTCTCCAAAGGCCATGTCACACAAGAGTTGATATTTACGTGTTATATACAGACTCTCCAACCAAACAGGGGAAAGAAAAAGTGTGGGGGGAAAAAAAACCCTCTGCCACATTTTTTTAACCTGATTATAACATTGTCCTAATTCTTATTGAGGTAATAGCCCACAAAAGGAATTACTGTATAGGTAGCCCACACTTCAGCTTCTTAAAAAGTCTCTCAATTCCCTTCCTCCTTCAGTTTAAAACTCAAGAGATAGGAACACTCACCCTGGGTACCTTATATAGGACACCACACTCTGCAAAACCATCTCTGAAATGTATTGCTCTAAATCCAGAAGCACTCCCTGCACACAATTATGAACAGCTCTTCCCCTGGGCAGACCCCTCCCTGTGGCCTTTATTTACAAGCCCTGGAGGCAACCGTGGACCCTCAGCCCTCGATCCACCCAGGAGGGCAAGTGGCTGGGGTCTGCAGGTTGCCCTCTGTGCCAGAGGACCAGCTCGGGGCAAGGCCACAGAGTGAGGACAGCGTTCCCACTGGTGGCCATAACGAACATCTCCCATGGCCCTGCCCCATCAGCACAACATGTCCATGAGATGGTGGCTGTCTGAACCTACCCAAAAGCCTCGTGGAGAGTTTACCAACTTTCAGGGTCTGGTTTGGATCCCTTTGCTCTGTCTTATGTCACCAGAGAAGGTGTGTGACCCAGGCATTTGACCAGGATGGAAAGAAGCTTCTGTACCTTGGCCATGTCCTTGGACCGGTGCTGTGCTCTTCCCTCTGCTCAGAGAGCCTGCTCTCCACAGCCTGCTGCAGGACTGCTTCCTCTGCCTTCTGGGAAATCCATCATTGCTCCGTAAATAAGATAATGAGTTTGCTGCAGAGCTGACACTGGTCTAACCTGCGAAAACACAATTAACATTAATGCCATGCATGACTTTTGCCAAATCCTCGCCTTGTGTCATCACCGTGATTGGCATGTTTGCAGCACACATTGCAGGAGCCTGATTTGGTTCACAGCTCTCAGTCATTTTTATGTTCAGACATATAATCTAATGAGGTGAAAATGGAAAGCAGCCCCTAAGCATTTGGCTATTGCTGGGAAAGAATGCAAATTAAATATCTGAAAGGCAGAGCGGGGCACGGGGTGGTGTGTCAGGGAGCTCCGGAGTTCCATCAGGTGCCTCGCCAGCTTGCACAGCCTTTGTGTCCACATTGTCTGCCCGTTGGACAGAGCTAAGAGACAGAAGAATGACAGTCTGGGGAAAAGAAAGAAAGACAGTAATTATGCGACGTATGCGATTAGCATGGTAGCCAGAGAAATTAAACCACTAGTCCCAGGAATCTTCCCTTCTATAAGGTACCTGTGGTGGAAGAGAAAAGCTCCTCACTACAGAGTTCAGCTGGAATCCACTCCCTGCTAGTTTAGCTTGATTGCTTTTTTGGATACCTACTGTGGGGGTTCAGTCCCTTGACCTTCCTTTCTATAGCACTATATTGTCCTGCCACGAAGAAAGGCAGATTAAGAATTTACAGGGCTCCTTCCATCACTGGACTCTGACAGGAGTGCTCAGGGAGTTCATTTTTCATGGCTTAAATTGCTCCAGGCCAGCATTCTTATCAAAAAGGTTTAGTTTAATGTAAAACACAGACTTTTTTTTTTTTCCCCCCTTTCTTTTTAATTTCAGCTCCGTATTAAAGAGCACTACAAATTTCCCTTTGAACAGCAAGTTCCTGAGCTGCTTTCCTTTGAATAACATATAAATTTAGACTAAACTTTATTGTTCCTGAGTAAATCAGCCTAGTTAAGAAGTTTATAATTATTATTGGGGAGGAAAAATGTTTTACATAACAGCTGAAAAGTCTGGAAAATTCCCGGTGTAATTGGACCAGGGGTTCATTGTTTTCCTGCTCTTTAAAGGCACCGGCTTACAGGGTCGTTTCCAAACCTTGTCTTTTGGGTGCCTTGGGATCTCGACAAGGTTGGGAATACACGGTGGGCATTAGCTGGCACCCCCACCGGCAGGGCTCCCCCCCACACCTCCCGGCACAGGGTGCTGCTGCCCCACAAACACCTCCCCTCCATAATTCCTCCGGGATTTTCCCCTGGGTGCTGCTGATCCCTTCGGCAGCTCGGCACCAAACCCCGGGCGGTGCGGGGATGGGGAGGGTTCCTCGGGGGGGTCCTGCAGGCACCCCACAGCACCACGGGAGCTGCCTCCCCCCATCGCACGGCGGGTACAGTTGGGCTGGGAGCCAAAGGCTCATTCCTCTCCCATCCCTCGGGCGCCCTGAGCCCGTATTTCGTCTGCAAAAACGCTTGAGCTATGAACTGCCAAGCTTCTGGGCACTCAGAGGCAGGAAGCTGTTTCACTTTACAGGGAATAATTAAATATAAATTTGGCAAGAGAGACGGAGCTGGTGTTCGTGTAATTCTGGAGCCCGGTAAGCACTCATGGGAGGGGATCAGACCAAGCTTTCTGTCCCTGCTCCAAGGACAGTGTGCACAGTCGTAGATTAAGCCTCCCCAAATAAAGCAGGTGGAGCACAGCAAAGGGGGTGTCCTGGTTTGAGGACCACGACACGGGGTTACCAGAAGCCAAGTGTCCTTCCAGCACCGTGCTTTCATGTGTTCTCCCCCTGTTTCTCTGTCCTCTCTTCAGTCTGGCCCCGCAAAGCCATGCCCAGATGACCCCTAAGCCAGAGCTACAACATCTTTAGAAAGTGGAAGAAATAGCAACAAAGAGACGTGGAGCTGGAGGTGAGGAAAGGACCTTCACCCTCACGGACACAACCCAGTCTGTCAAATTCCAGCTGTTGCCTGAAGTGGGTGCCAGGCTGGGCGCTGTGGGTAGGACAGTCTGGAGGAGAACACTCACCTGCAATTCTTCCTGTGGAGCAGGTCCAAGACCGGCACCAAGTGGCCCAGCGCCCTAAAGGCAAAGGTAATAGTGAGCTGGAGAATTATACCGTCAGATAGAGAATTTTAACGACAGAAATTTAGGTGCCTAGAGAGTTTAGACACCATCTGAGCAGAGACTTTAAGGATCTAAATTTTGGACCTAGAGTCAGATCCCCGTTGGAATCCAGTCCTAAATTCCTAGGGTGAAACAGAGGCCAACTGCTGCTGAAGTCTATGGGAATTTCACTATTGGCTTCAGCAACGCCAAGAGCTCCTTTATAGAACTAGAATGGGAACACTTATAAAGTATAAAGAATTGTCTATTTGGCAAATGACACGCAATTTTCCCTAGCCCTGTGATCGTAAACATGAAATACAAATATTTGATATGGCAATTAAAATTTCCAAAGACCAAATTACAAAAAAATCCATTTTTGCCAGCGCTGAAAGTATGTGTTTGTTACCTTCTGCATAAACACCTACCTAAAGTGCCTGTTGAGCACGTGAACAGCCTGGGGAATGAGCAGCACGGTCAGATGCTGTCGATGGATGGGTTCATTCTTTGTGGGAAAGACTTGCTTTTCAAAGAAAAACTTTTAAAACTTCAGAGATATTGATGTGTTCTCAGCTAACCAGATGCTGTGTGCTAACTGTGTGCCAGTATTCTCTCAGTGCTGGAAGAAAAACAGTTGAGACAACATATTTGATGGATTTGTTTAGGGATTTTGTATGCATATGGAAATCATTTGTTTCTCTGCTGCAAAGTATGTTTGATCGTTGAGTATCAACATTTAACTAGAAAAAGTAGCTACAGTGCTCCCAGTTGTGTAGAGCACAAACTAAACTAAACAAAACCCGAAAAGCAGTTTCAGCGTATCTCATGCTCATTAGGAGAATAAACGATGAAAAAATTAACTGATGACAGGTATGCAGATTTCTGTAGCTCAACAGTTTCATGGAAGAGTCTCGCTTGGTTCAGCTACACAGAAGGAAATCCTAAAAGGCTGATGTGAGCCCAGCTGCAAAAAAAAAAAGTGGGTTGGTGAGCATCAACGGTTCCGCTGAAGTGTTAACTGTCCAGTGCAGTCCCTAAAGGAAAAAAATAATACCTGGTTTCTGTGTTGTCACTGCAGAAAAATACTGCTGTAAAAAGTTCCCTCCTTTCCATGCTCAAGGTGCCTGGCTGCAAGAACCTCAGATGGAAATGAAGCCCCATGTCATAGAATCAAAGAATCATAGAATCACAGAATGGTTTGGGTTAGAAGGGACCTTAAAGGTCATCATAGTGCTTAGAGACGTGGTTCAGTGATGTTTATGTTAGGTTGATGGTTGGACTAGATGATCTTAAAGGTCCCTTCCAACCCAGACAATTCTAAGATTCTGTTCTATGATTCTCAGTTCACAGAAAGCAGACTCAAAATTTACTTCACTTATTTGCATTGGTGCTCCAACGTAAGATCTGTTTTCTTGACAACTTTCTCAACCCTAAACTTCAAAAGCAAATTTAAGAACTCAGTAACCACCCAAAACCAATCACTGTCTGCGTAAATTTTTCTTCTTCTTTATTCAAATGCATAATCATTATTTTTTTGCAGACGGAATATGCAAAATGGGTAAAGCCACATTAAAAACAGTGGTGCCTGAACAGAAGCATTTTAGCCTTTGTTTTCAGAAAAGCCGAGGTACCATCAGCTCAGCTGAAGTAACAGGAGCTGCCATTCTGTTGTCTCCTGAGGACACCAGACATTTCTGAAGCACGTTAACAAAAGCGGGTGATCTAAAATGAATGGATACTTCAAAATCTGGGCAAGTTACAGGTTTTCCATGGCTATGGCAGAGATTTGTGCATCTCTTCGTTAAAACAGGTCCTGAAAAGAGAGAGGAGTTCTTCATCTTCCCCAAAATCAACTCATAACAGACTATTGGCTTTGATACATTTGACACCTGAATCAAAAACCCAAAATTGTGCCTGAGGCATTGGCCATCCAGGGGCACTGTTCTGCCCCTACAGCTCCTGTGAGGTAAGCGGCTGGCATAAGAAAACTGACTGATGGTCAAAGACATCTCATAGTAAGTATTAAAAAGCAAAGTAATTCGGAGGAGACATCAGCACGTTTTCCCAGGAGCCTGTTACTGAAAGGGATGCGGTGGGTGGGAGGAAAGAGCAGAGTCTGGATGATGCACTTCAAATTGTAGTGTTCTCACGTGACATGGTGAGGATTATATGTCCTCAAGGGAAAACTTGTGACGGACTGTATGGACAAATATTACTCATTTCTTGGGACAAACAATCTCTAATTTTTTTCCCTCTTTTCTCAACCTCCAATTTGGGTTTTGTGTGTGAACACTCCTGCCTCATTATGGAAGACACTCGTCATCTCCCTCTCCCCTTTCCTCAGATGAGTCCAGGGGCACAAGTGATTGAAGACGAGCAATGAATTCTGAAAGATACAAAGGTCTGCACTGAGGAAAGCTGTATCGAGTGCAGGTAATTATTCAGACTTTCTAATCAACGTAAAGTAGGTTAGGACTGTCCCAACTAGCCTGAGAGCAGGTCAATGAGACACTGAACAGACAGACTGCCTTTCTCTTTCTATGTTTTCCATCTGATATTATTTGCACAGCTATTTGGGGTGAAAAGGAAACTTTGTCATGCATTCTATGTACATGTACATCTATCTCTGCTCACAATTGTGTCTTAGTAGCAGCAGAGAAAATATGCTCTTAGGGTTGGAAGAAAAATATCTACGTTCCTATCTGCTTGAAGTCCAATAATTATTTTTGTCCCATTTGACCACTTCTGAGAAGGGAAAATTAAAGAACTCCCATAAGATCCTCAGGGTTAATTTGAAATTACCTTTTTTAAAATATTAATCTAAATGTAGGGTATGTCATACAGACAGATACCTGCAATAGCAAGCAGCTTTTTCCACCCAGGATCCAAAATGATGTGAAGCAACTCCAGAACAGAAGGGATTCAGTTCCATTTCCCAATGCTGTTCTCAACCTGAGCCTGTCTGCTTTGGTGACTCAACACTTCACCACATTAAACCAAATCTAAACCAGCAATCCCTCGAGTCCAGCCCACTTGGAAGGTGGCTGCAGACCTCAAGGCACCATAAATTTACCTGTGCTTATGTTGTCACGGGCAGGTTGGGTTACATTACTTCTGGGGGCTGCATCGTGAGCTGGCAGCGTCTGTTCACCCTGATGGATTTTCTAGCCCCAGCCCGAGCTGGCCGTGCTCGTAAGGCTCCCAAAGTGCTTACCTTCACATACGAGGGTCATTCCCTTGATGTCAGTGACTCCACACCGTGTGGGAAGGAAAACACGCATGGAAATATTTGTATGGCGAGGCTGAGATAATGCAGAAGGATCTTGTGAGACTGAGAAAGCAATAAAAGAGCAGAATAAATTCATGGATACGCATGTAAAGTGATACAGGGAAAATAATCTTAACTTCATATATAAAATAATGGGCTTCAAGCTGACTGTTACCACTCAGGAGAAAGACCCTGGGATTATGTTCTATGAAAACAACTCCTTCCTAGCAATCAAAAGAGCAAATTGAAAGTTAGGAATTATTAGGAACGGAGCAGAGAGCAAACATAGCCGTGCAGCTGTATAAACTCCCGGTGTGCTCGTGTCTCCAACACTGCCTGCAGTTCTCATTTCAGAAAGCACACAGGAGAGGTGGAGAAGGTTCAGAGGAGGGTGACAGGGGTGACCAAAGGCATGGCATGGCTCCTGTGGAGGAGATGCTGAGCGCAGCCGACTGCAGCCTGGAGAAGAGGTTGTGCCCACAGTCCACCAGAATCACTGAGGGGAGCAGGGTATGCTCTATCTCTATAGGGACGTCAAAATATCTATAGAGATGTCTCTCTCTGCTCCATCTCTTCTGCTGAAGATCATCCAGTGAAGCCAATGGGGGCCAGGTTCAAAACCAGCAAAGAAAGATGACTCTTGATGCACAAAGAAGCAGATATGTGGAGCTTGTCGTTCAGAGGTGGCTTAGGGTAGGACTCAGAAGAGGGAATAAAGAGAGAAGCCACAACAGGCTCAGGAAATCTCCTGTCCTGAAACTAGTAGGAATCTGGGACAACACTAGGAAAAATATCAAATATATTTGCCCAGTTCTTTGGGGCATTAGCTTCCAGCCACTGCTGGAGACAAGACATGGGGCTACATCAGCCCTTGCTCTGATACAGTATGGCCTTTTTTATGCTCTTTTCAGGGTCATAGTGTGTTTGCACCAATGTTCTGATTCACTTTTTGTGACCATTATAAGGAAATAAACCTTTGCAAAAAAAAAAAAATTAATTATAAAAGTTCCATATCTCAAAAATCTAAGACATTAAGAAAACCAGCATCATTCAAAGACTTTCTTTGTAAGCTATTAAAGAAAGGTTTAACAAGAAGCAGTGGTGGCAGCTGCAGCCAGATTAGATGGACTCAACACAGGAGCCGTTGGGTAACGTGCAATGGCCTGTGACACACAGCAGGTCAGGCACGATGATCTAATGTCCCTTCTGGCCCCAGTATCTCGGAGTGCTGTACTCTGGCAGCCACACAAATGTCGAAAGCAAACTCCAGCTCAGCATGTTTTCTGTCAGCCACACTGGATCTACATAGATTTTCATGCCAGGTTTTTAAAAACTTGTCCTGTTGATTTTATAACTGCACTTTATTTCTCCGCTTAAAGGAGATAATACTGAAGTTCTAGGACAACTTAGAGCCATGATAACCTGCAACCTTCAGTTTGCATTTATTTGTGTAAATGTGTGTTTCCGTTTCAATCAATGCAATATTCTCATCTTTTCTGGCTCCCTGCTATTTTGCTTTTTAAATGCAGCTGTTCAGAAAATATGTTTTTCCTCCCTTGGTGAAATTTTGATGTCCCCATTTTTTTTTAATTTCCCCAGAAGTGCAATACCAGTGAGTCAGACATGAATTTACTGATCAATCAGAGAATTGCTCATTCTCTGCAGAACAGTGCTAGAGGACTGGAAAGTGATTCTGGCAGAATGAAAGTGCAGTGCCAGGATGGGGACCCAGGCTGGTTTAAACACGGGAAAAAGAGGAAAAAATAAAATGAGTGAACAAAAAGAATTTGTAACCGAATCAGAAAGATGAGGAAATCTTTGATAATTCCCTGCGCTTTCCTGATTTAATACAGGTGATACCAGGAATAGCAATAAGGTTGCTGGCTTCAGTCACCCTCCTGTACTCCCTCCCCACAGACCATCCAGAAATCTCTGCCTTCCTCTCCCCTTTGCATGCTCTTGCTCTCTCTGAAACTAATGTTTCAAAATAATTTAAATCATATGTAAAAAGACTTTCTAGTTTCAAGTTTCCTTTGGAGTAGCCTATTAACTCTAATCACCTCTGATTCATAATTTTGGGTGGCATTTACAGATTTCTACAACTATACACAGAATCCATTTAAGATTTTATTAGTTCTGTCTAATAAAAACACATGCTTGAAATAAAACCGCTACTTTATCCAGCCCGTAAACTCTCTGTTTGTCTACTTAGAAGACAAATTGTTAGTAGAAATCAGTGAAAGCAAAGGTTATATCTGAATCACTGGTACATCTTAAAAAGCTCATAATCTTATCAGAAAGCATGTAAAAGGGCAAAGGTTAGAAGCAGCATACTGCTCTTTTTACCATATGGATTTGTTTTCAGAGCAATTCTCTGAGATAAATTATTTATAGGCACTAGTCTCTGCTATCGGATTAATACGTGCACTTATGAGTAGGTGGACATGACTGAACAAGCTAATGGGATTTTTTCACTTCTACTTACCAGGGATCTATCAAAGAACCAATGAATAATAACAAAAAGATGGATCTGTTGTCCATCTTGGTACCCACCAATCAATTCATCATGCTGACTAAAAGGGTTCACTAATTTTCTCAGCAGAGACATAATAAAACACTTACACTTCACCTTCTGTAGTAAAAAAAAAAAGGTCTAAAAAGCAATACAATAGCACATGTGTGAAATGTGCTATTGGTGAGATAGCTGAGAGGTTCCAAAATGTCATTGCCAACAGTAGCATATCACAATTACATCCAGTTATTATTAGTGAGGTTTCAGGGAACTGGTATAATTTCAGGAGGTAGCCAACAAATTTCTGGGACATAAACAAAAACAGCTGTACATTTTGATAACAATAACTGAAAAACTTAAACTTCTAAAAGCAACAGCCTGAAGTCAGAGCCAGAAATTGCAGAGACGGTATCCCAGAGAGAAGGGCCCGAGAAGAACTGGTGACCCGGCAGGTGGAGAGCTGAGCCCAGCCTTCCACCACGGTCTACAGCCAAAGGGCTAACGCCACCCTTCCACTTCTAACGAGGGAACCAGCCCCCCAGGGGGACACCGTGGCATTATGGAAATGAATTTCTCCCTCACACAGCCCAGGCCCTATACATTTTAGAGTGAGTGTGATACTCCCGTGCACATCGTAGAAAAGATGTCGAAAAGAGCAGAGGAAAAACCAGCCAACCCAAGTCAAGGAGTGGAGAAAATGCTTTCTTACCGTGAGGGAGTAAGAAGTGGAGCTGGCTCAGCAAAGACACAGATTTGGAGCCGTAAGAAAATGACTGTTTAGCATCTACAAAATTAGGTATTAATTGGAAGGAGACTGGATTTCTCCCTCAAACTAAAATCTGATTTCACGACCTGTATAGTTGTGCTCATATTGCCCCCCCCCTGCTAGAGAGAGTTAAATTTTAGTATCCTGAGAGAATGTGCTCTGGCTTCACAAAATCAGGGGAAGCACGTTCATATTTAACAGTAAAATAATTAGCTACCCTGGTTTGAAAAAAACAAGAAATTTCAGTAATGTTTAAATACTCAGAAAGTTAGATTTTTCTGCTGAACAAGGAATATTATCCCAGTTATCTGCCTCCAACCCAGCACAAATCCAGGGACTTTCACGGTAGCTTTGCCTGTGAAGGAACTGCAGGACCAGACCCATAAATGTAAATTAAATTGCCGAGTCTATTACCTAGAGTTTGCATTCATTAATTCCTTTAAGTATTCCTAGTTCAAACCCAATAGGACAGCCACACCTACCAAAAAAATTAAATGTAATAGTTAGTCATTGCTTTAATTAAAGTTCCTTTTTTCTAAATTTTAGACGGCAGAAGGAACTTGGCATAAGATTTTCCAGCCTGGAAACAATTTCTGTGCTTGCAGATTTTCAAAGGGATCTGTTTGGCTGTTTTTAAGTCACAGAAAGAGAAGAAACACATCGCTAGCATTCTAGAAGGGACTTTTCTTCTGGCTGTTGTCCTGACGCGAACACTCCATCATCTTCCTCCTCCAATCCCCGCCATGGCCCCAGCCTTTGCTCAGTGCCCTCGGCACCAGGAGGGGATGTCCACCCTCCGCACGGTTTATTGGGAATTTAAGGGTCTCACTACAGCTTTATTTAAAAAAAAAACAACTCAGTTTTCAATAGGTGAGACGATGACTTGAGCCTCCGTGGCCATCAGCACCATGAGCCTGGCTGCAGGTCCAGGGCTTGGGCCAAAGGAGGTGGTGGTGGGGCAGGAGGGCAGAACAAGGGGACAAGGCTGTGCTGAGGGACAGGAGCACTCAGGGTTTCTCTTCAGGTGATTGTTAACTGAGCACTTACCTGTGTTCTTGGGAATGTCTCCATGCAAAAGCCTCAGAAGGAGCCTATCTCGATGGTAAAACCATCAACTGTCCGTTGCGAGGCTGCCATGGTTCCTCTGTACAATGTGTCCTGTTTCCCGCTGAATTCCAAGCCTTTTTCCCAAGTAAATTGGAAATGTATCACTTTAAATGATACTACGAAGTTAACTGAACACTTCCTGGAAAAAAAAGGAATATTTTTTGTTATAGCTGATGAGGTAAAGAATGAGCTTCGTGAAAGAAGTGCTTCTTAGGGACTCATTCTTATTACAGTAAAGAAGGTCTCCCAATTCCAAAGATTATATTATCAGCAAAGTTATATATATATATGTAGTTTATATATATAAACCTCTCTCTGCCTGTGTACAAACACGTATACACATTTACATACATGGATATACAGTCACTTCAAAAAACTACACTTTCTCAGGTTTGCTCTTGAGAAACAGATACTCTGCGAAGGTAAATTCATAGGAAACGTGGGCTGAAGTTTGCTCTCCTTGTACTGGAAATCCTGGCAGCCTGTGAGGCAACGTCCTACCGGCCCCGCGCTGCATCCGACCGGCTCCTATTCAATACGAGCTCTGTTAAGTTGAAAGGATTTCTGGTTTGTTTCAACTTGAAAGTGATTTAATATGAGGCCCAGAGAGAAAATCTGTCTCAGTAATCAAATTATAACAAGTAAGGATTAAAAGTATTAAGAAGTTTAAGCAATCATCTTTTAGCTGCCCTGTGTTCTTGAGGTCATTTGAAGCTGGCTGTGGGAATAAGTAAAATAAAATAACAAGAGGGAAAAACCCAAAGTATTATAGAAGGGAATCAAAGAGCATTCTTCAGGATTAGATTATGGTACAAGAAAGGGACTGAAACATTTTCCAGGATCCTTAATTCATTTTCCTTTGGGGAACACAATTTAGAAAGGGTATTTTAATATCGCTTTTCTTTCCTTCTAAGCTAGAGGTACTAACACTTAACATTTTAATGTTTTTATTTAAAAAAATGCAATAAATGCTGATAATATCCACCAATTCACAACATAAATAGTTCCCCAAATAGACAACTTTAGGGACTGAGCAAATGGTATTAGTTTTTGATTTGCTGTAAACATATATGTATGTATCTATAAGAGCATATTCAGCCTAAATTGAGAGTGTCCATGTGTTAACACCAAATAGCTTTTAGCACCTCACGTAAGTGCCTCAGTGAAGAAGAGTCACATCTGCTTTTGTAGGTCATTTGAACAACTTTTACAAAGAGACCAACTGAACCAACTCACAACTAAGGTACTGGGGGCATCTCCAACGTGATGCAGCAAAGGGCTGAGGTGATTTTTCTTTCTGATTCTTCTGTCTGAAGCTTTTCATTTAGTAGCAGCTTTTCCAAGAGTTAAAATCACTTAATGTCACTATAAGCGCCTGGTGATTCCTCTGAGATGAATCCCACTAACTCTTATTTCCCCAGCCTGCACCAGTGAAGACAATTATGAAGTGGAAAAGGTGAGGACTTGCAATCACAATTAATTTCCTCAGATTAATCTTGGGGGGGAAAAGAAGAAAGATAAAAAAATTACTTTTACTTTATCCTGATATTCTGTTCCCAAGAAAATTTTTTAACCAACTTATCCTGAGTATTTATCTACGTGGTAAGTCCTGACAAAAGCGTGTTGGGGGGACCTGCTGTGCGTGGCTGAGCTTTGCTTTGGAGCAACTCCTCAAGTCTAAACAGTTTTGCTCAGAAAGCCCTGTGCCCCCAGGGAAGGTGAGGCTGGTACAGATGAGGGTGCTGGTCCCTGGGAATGTTATTAATGACTTCAAATTATGGTATATATATAGCGTTATTTATATATATATAATATGATGTGTATATATATATATACACACACACACCATATTTTGGCCCAAGTATGCTCTAATAATGGTCATGTTTATGGATGTGAAAGCAGTGGCAATTTTTTCCTCAATACCTTTTATCTTTTATACTTTTTGGTTGGGGGGTGGGAGTGTGGAAGGACACAGGTCATAGTTCCAAAATCTGAAAATCATTGACCTGCACCAGACAGACCTTCAATAAGTCATTGTTATTGAAACATTGACCCATATATTGCTTTGACTTGCAGAGATAGAAGAGATTTATGTTTCTACCATAGGTATGGTGTTGACAGTATTTCTTCAAGCTCATTATGCTCGAATATGAAAATACTGCTAATAAAAATCACATTTTGTTTTCACCTAAGCATTTGAGGTTTAGCAGATGTGATGTTGATATGTTCCTACTGTAGAAAACAAAGCTGAGCAGAGGCTGTTGTGAATTTTTGAGTGAACACACACACACACAAAACCTTATGTGGATGTGTTCCTCTGGAGCAATGAGAAGAGCCCACCTCCTCAGGGTGCCTGCGACTGCCTGAACCTCACCTTGACTTCTTACTGCTGCCATCCTGCCTTCCCTTGGCGAAGTCCTTGTTTGTGGAAGGGCTTCGGTCCGTCCCTGATGGATCTGAGGAGTCACTGAAGGACACTTGATAAAGGTCTGATTCCAGACCTTTATTTGGTAATGACTTCAGTGTCATTTTCCATATGCTAAGGGAGATGGCTTTTGACAGCTCATTGGGAGATGCAAAGCTCCCTCACTGGGGAGGGAACCTGCTGGGAAAAACTTTTGATGAGATCTTTTGAAGGATGGGGAGGAGAGGAAACTCTCTGCCTTTTTCAACATACCTGAGGCATGTGCTGTAGATCTTCATTCAGGCAGCAATGGTGACTTCAGAGAAACTGCTTTGGAGAGCCAGGGGTTTGGCTTCCTCGAGTTACCCGGGGCACGGACACCAAGGGAGGGAAAACAAACTCTTACGCTGTCTCCTTCTTGTCTGATTGCTAATACTTCAGCTGTAGGATGAACAACGGTGACTTCCATCTAAGCAGTAAAATGGGTCCGTAAAGCAGTGAGAGGGGTCCAAGTCACCCACTGATGAGAGGGGGTAGACCGAAGGCATCTCCAGGAGGAGCATAGGAGCAGAGGGAGCCCAGATGACCAAGCAGTACTTCAGATGTTGACCTGTGTTAAGGACATAAACCACCACCAGAGCTACTGGCCACCAGCAAGGAGTACAACCACGTAGCCCTAAACTTAAGGACTAAACAAGGAATCCATGGATGCCTTTAAAAACAGCAATATATTTGCCCACCACCAGGTTTCCTGATTTTACTTGGTTTTAGGGCTAATTCTTGTGAGGTCACATCTGCAAAACATTGCAATTTAGCACAGAACTGAAATCCAAAGAAATTCAATCTACTGAAGAGGGGATTTTTAAATATTCTACAGTGTGCCATTGGGATAAAAAAGATACTCAGTGGGTTCCTGCTGGAGACATTCAATTCCATTGCTTTTTAATCCCAATGACTCTCACGAACTCTGCATCCCATCTGACCAGAGGAAGGTACAAGCAGAGACTGTCACACACCAGCAATATCACCGCAACCCTGGACGTACAGAGTCCTGCATTTTAAAGCAAAGCCTATCTCTCAGCAGAGAAACCCTCTCCCAGGCGGTGACTGTGACACACAAAGTTAAATTAAGATTAGAACAAAATTTGGGAGGATGATTTAAAATGAGAATCAAAAGGTTATAAAGCTAAATGGCTTTTCGGAGCCAGTGGTTGTCACAGTAACCACTTGTACAACTTTTTTTTCTTGGAAACACAGAGTAAACACTTATTAAAGTGGGCCTCAGTGATACAGTAAATAGATGAATTTATTACCGTTTGCAGTCAGAGCTGGGTGAAGAAATCCAGGAGACACTATTTCAGCATTTGTTTTCCTTCTCAAACCCAAGGTCCAACGATACAAAGTCCTTTGAGTGACCAAGGAGCTGGAGACATTTATTTTCTGGTGTGGGCCATCCTTGGGGCTGCAGCCAAGCAACCAGCTTCTTCTGGGACAAACCCAAAGACCTGGATAGCACACGTCAGGCCACCGTGTCGGGAAGGGTATGACACCATGTACAGCTGGCATGGCAAATTTCATTTAAAGAAACACAGTTTTCAAATTAGACTCATTTTTCTGTGCTAAGTAGGTTGTGGTTTTTGTTTGCAGCCAAGCTGTGCGACTTAAAACTCTACTGGAAAAATAACACATAAGGCAAGCTGCCTTCTCCCCAGCCTGCAGCTGTACAGGGGAAACCAACAAGAGAACACTGAAATTATACATGAAGTATCCCAAGGTGAATGGCTTGGTGTGTTAACCCAAGCACCTGAACTGCTACGAGCATCCACAGCCTGAACTTCCAACAGATCAGGTGCTTTGGGTCACTCCAAAAAAGGGCAGTTGTGCAGTCTCAGCACAAATTAATAAATTCAATAAAGACGCATGCAAATAGCAAATTCTATCAAGTATGTGAAAACACTGTCAAGACATATGAAGTCCTAGTTTAGGTTTTCAAATTAAAAGATAAAATCTTAAAATCTTCTTTAGAAGTATTCTTTTAAAAGACAAAAAATCTTTTTAAAATATCTTAAAATTTTGAAAAAATATGTCTGTGATGTTCACCCTTTCTTTATTAAGCAGCAGTACTTAATTATAACTTTGGATATAGACCTTCAGCATCTATCTTAGACAAACATGGATAAAGAAAACAAAGGGAACTTTGATCAGATGAGCTGTGAAAGCAAGAGTCAAGTGTTGAGCTCCTACCCATATTTATTACAAAAATATTGCCGATCTAGCCTACGTACCAGCGACATCAGATTTGCAAAAGACAGTATCCTCATTGCAAATAACACCAAGTAAAACAGCTCCACCCTGACAACACTGTAGTGCTACTATGGTTGGGAGGTTTGGGGCAGTGGACCTCATACTGCTCTCCTTTTAATTCTGCAAAGAAGCCTTTTCTTCAGCAAAACAGAGACGGACACGACTTCACACCAAACCCACAGCCAGAGCAATAAGATTGCTGAAGGTGAGAGAAACCCCTCCATGTGCAAGGTCTGCATCAGGGGGAGGGAGATCTGAGCATGTCCTGCATCCTAATGCCTGCAAAACCAGCAGAACAGCGTTGGGAGCAAGTCCTGGAACCCCCATCTTCCCACCACAAACTGATTTATTCCTTTTCTAGGCTGCATGTCAGACTTCTGCCTGTGCGTCTTTATGTTCTCTCCTAGGTGGAACAAATTCTCTGTGCTGCAACATTACTTCAAAAAAAAACACCTTGATGAAGACTGTCTCAGCGTCAGCATCCTAATTTCTTCCCCCAAGGGCTCATTTGAGGGTTGTCCTGCATCACAACGTTTTGGGAATGCAGATTGGTGTTCCCTCAGGAGCTCAGTCAGCACACAAGGGAGTATTTTACAGCAGGATAACCTAGGGGGAACTATTTTTGTGGGAGAGGGGGAAAAAGGAATATTGTGGACCTCAAGCGTCCACAATAACTTCACTTTCTGAAGACCCCCAACTTTGGGAAGTGTTTAGTTTTCTCAGCAACACCTACTAAACTCAGCCCCTCGGGGATTCAGACAGAAAACACGTTGGCTGCATCTACGCTACTAAATCAAACGAGCGTGGGACTGTGTTCTGTCACGGAGTCCAACTGGCATGGAGCAGCCTCCATCCATGCTCCGAAATTCCCGTCT
Source organism: Gallinago undulata (assembly GCA_026546715.1). Lineage (NCBI taxonomy): Eukaryota > Metazoa > Chordata > Aves > Charadriiformes > Scolopacidae > Gallinago > Gallinago undulata. The sequence continues at coordinate 64,133,886 of JAOTQQ010000023.1, forward strand.
CCCAGAACATGCTGGCGGCAGCCAAATTGCCTGTGATCTCTGAGGGACCCTTGGCCTCTGGAAATCCCTCCTGTCCGCAGCAATTGTTTGGGATAGTCCTAGCTGCTCCGGGTCAAAACCATACTGAGAACCCTTCTAACAGTTTAACGGCGAGATGAGTGAGTTATCGTGCCCGGGAACATCACGCAGTCTAATTTACTAATGGAGATGCTGTTATTTTAACTCTTCCCCAAACAGGCCCCGATGAGAGTCAGGAGTTAAGCAGACTGTGAGGACTGGGGGAGTTCTGGAAATAGAGACAAGAAAATTCAAGTAAATTTTCAGTTTGCAAGACAGAGATTTGGATTTTGACATCCAAACTTCACCTGGGTACACACTGCTAAAACGTCTTGATCTGACTCTGCATTTTTAATGTTGCAAGTGTTTTCAGAATGACCAAATGAAAGCTCCTGGGCTCTGCTTCATACACAGCACAAGGTCCCTCTCTTGAAGCAATCAGCCATACAGATGTTTCTCAGATGCATGAAACACAATATAACATTTCTGCAGGAAACCAGAATTTGTTCCGGTTTTTCACTCTGCATAAATTTCTCTACACAGCTCTATTTAGGACAAAATTCTAGTTTAGAGTATCTATTTCCCATTTATTGTTGGTTTGTGATATTATCATCTATAACTCTTTGCCCTATTCCTTTTGCCATTCACTCAGCTTTTAAAAATCTGAAAAAGAAAACGTGCATTAAATTTGAGCCTGACTCGTGGCCTGTTAAAAGGGCTCCCAATAAAATTTGCTAGATTTCTGATGGAGATGTGAATCTACTGCTGCATTCTGGAGTGCAGAGCCCCAGCCCAGGAGGGGAGTGTGGTACAGAAACAAAAGTAGCTGGTGCAGGAATATGTCACTTTAGTCTCTCAGTCTTGGGTTGAACTGCCCCGCGAGTCCTCCTGCCCATGTGGGGAGGGAGAATAATACCCAATACCTTCCTCTGGAGAACTCCAGCAGGGTAAAGCTGGTCCGTTCTCATCCCAGCTCTTCCTCAGGAGGTGCCTGGCTGCTTTGCTGAGGGACACAGCCATTCCCCAGCTCAGTTCACTCCCTGAGGGAACCTGCGAAGTAGATGGTGATGCTGACTGTGCTGGACAGACTCTGGGGTACAAAATGCCTATTTTCCTCCACCCCTAAGGCACATGGATGCTCTAAAACCAGTGCTGTACATAGAAATGAAAGAGCCATGGGATTTCAAAGCAGATAAACAAGTACTGGACCGGGCAGGCCAAGTTCTTGTTGCACAGAACCAGGACCAAAAGACATCTTGGTGGCTGAAACAGAAACAAACTAAGCCCGAGCATCTCCACCGGCACGCTGGAAGGGGCAGGGAAAGAGGGAAGCAGCCGAGTCACCCCGGGGAGAGGGAGTCAGTGGGAGACAGGAAAGATCAGCAATCTCTCCTCTCGGGTTATACCACACTTATCTAAGGCACAAGTGGAAGCTTCTGAAGTTTGCTCCTCACCCTTTTCCAGCGCCTCAAACAGCAGTAGATTGTGTACTTTCTTAATTCAAAGGATAAACCTGATTGCTTCAGCATTCGGTGCACAATAACGAAAAACAACCAGCATCTCTCTGCCACTGAGGGAACAGTCAGCATCTGTGCACTTTTTTGTACAGCTGAAGTAAAATCAACTTGGCAGAAGCCATGGGATAAATTAGACCTTAGAAAAGAATCCAGATCTTCAAATTAGAGCTAGTCAGGATTTTTTTTTCTTTTTTGACAAGACAACTTTATGTGCACACATTGGAACAGGCTGCTTCAATTAAATCTAAGTTTTCAGCAGAAATACCAGAATCTGAACTATGTTTTTAGTTGAAGAAAGATTCTCACCTGTTGAACAGTATCTCAAGTATGGATAAAGCAAGAGAGGTTACACCAAACTTCAGAATAGTCAAAGCATTAGACAGGGTGCATCAAAGATCTAGTTCAAGTTCCTGGTCAGAAACAAGCAAAACTGAGATTCTACATCTCACCAGTGCCTGAATTCCTGCTCTACTCTGTACTCTCTGTTCTTTTACAGTCCGTGAGCCATTTAAAAGAGTTTCTGGATTTTTCTACAGCAGATGACAATGGGCTGAGGGTGGCAATCTGCCAGAGCACGGCAGCACTTTGGTCTCATCCCCTCCAGCTCTGGCACCGTGACGGTATGGGCTGGGGCTGGTAAGATTCAGAGCGGCTACTGAGACCTCCCTTCTGCTGGGAAATTTTCACTTGGCCAGATACCACTGAGTTCCTGAGGCACGGAGAGGCCATCATACGGAACTGAATTTCTCCCAGTGCATCTTTGGTCTAGCATCTTGTTAACTCATCAGTTATGAAAATCTTCTCAGCCCTGCTGTGGTGATCCCACAACTTCACAGTACGCTTTGCACTAGAACTCGATGTCACTGACGCATCTCAAAGTGAGAGGTCACATCAAGAAGAAAATCAGCCAAGAAGTCTGACAAGACGCAGCTTTCTTGGCGCTAATGGAGCCAAGGTTCACAAAAAAGAAAAAAGGCTGTTTCTGAAGACTAAAAGATAGCAAGACTGCTGGTGATAACCACCATCTCTGACAGAGCTGCTGCCATGGTTACAGAAAGTCCTGTTCAGAGAGAACAGAGCAGAAGAAAACAGGGATTTAAAATCAAGCTTTTATAAATATACGTGTGTATGTGTTTATAAAATAAAACGGTATAAGTCTTTTGTCCAAATAATACCCCTCAGTAATATGTTTTCACCAAAAAAACCCCAACACCTTCTATTTCTCACCGGTATAAATTGGCAGCTTGGATCAGAAGGCAGTAGGACCATAAACCAAATGAAATTAAAACCACAGCTGCCCAAAGAAGGGACACCCAACTGCCTGTGAGCTTCTGGGGACAGGACTGCAGGCAGGGGGAAATTAAGGTTGTCATAAGCCATATGGAAGAATAATGGATTAGAATTCCACGGGAATAGATTGATATGCTGATTTTTTTTGTAATAGTTTGCTTTTACAATCTTAATACACTGCGTTTCAGGGTTTGGTTTGGAGGTTTTTTTTGTTTGTTTGCTTGTTTTTTTTTTTTTTTTTTCATGTGTTACTCTTAAAACTTGGGAAAACTGGATAAAAACCAAACCCAGATAAATCTCCTCATAACAGCCCATATGGGCTTTGCTGCAGAGCTGGCGTCTTTGGTTCCTTGGCAAAAATCTCTGCTACCTGAAGTAACTGGAAGCGCACAGAGTGACTGGGAGAAGGAGCAGGCTGCTCTGTTCCCTGAGAGCCAGCCGCCAGGCAGGAACGAGAGCACATTCTGCATTCAGCAGATATCCAGCAGATATCCTCCGGACGGAACGTGGCAGCGTAGTGACAGAACCCACCGAGTGGAGAGTGTTCCCGTCCCCCAGCTCCCCGCTCCCTGAAGGGAGCTAGGGTGATTCCAAAAGAGGAAAGGGCCTTGAGACATCATCCGGCTCACGCCTTGTCCCAAGACAAGACCAGTCATTACTTGTGCCCTCCTGATAGACGGTCTGACCCATCCTTGTGAGCTGCTGGTTCTGGGAAAACATCACAACCTCCCAAGGCAACCTAACAGTTCATAATCCTCAGCTTTCCTAATACGTAGAATCACAGAATGGGTTGGGTTGGAAGAGACCTTAAAGATCATCCAGTTCCAACCCCCCTGCCCTGGGCAGGGACACCTCCCACCACTCCAGGTTGCTCCAAGCCCCATCCAGCCTGGCCTTGAACCCCTCCAGGGATGGGGCAGCCACAGCTTCTCTGGCCAAC
>JAOTQQ010000023.1:64137789-64222575 GCA_026546715.1 Gallinago undulata
AGGGATGGGGCAGCCACAGCTTCTCTGGGCAACCTGGGCCAGGCTCTCACCACCCTCACACCAAGCAAGTTCTTTCTAGTACCTAATTTAAATCTCCCCTCTTTCAGTTTAAAACCCTTCCCTGATCCAGAGTCCCTCCCCATCTCTCCTGTAGCCCCTTTAGGGACTGGAAGGCCATTATAAGGTCTCCCCAGAGCCTTCTCTTCTCCAGGCTGAGCTTCCCCAACTCTCTCAGCCTGTCCTCACAGTTACCTGTCTTGGTGTCGCTCAAGTCTTTCTTTTAGTTGTCGCTTGGTCCTACCCACAGGGGACATCAGTGAGAGACTGATGCAGAACAAGAGCCTAAGAACAGAGGGTTTAGAGAGACCCACTTTGCCCCGTGGCCAGCTCAGGTCAGCGGCTGGCCGGAGAGATGGACCTGAGCAGCTGGACCAGAGCATTGTTGTATGTCCCTTCCAACTGGAACTATTCTATCCTATTCTAATTATTTTTAAACAGCCGTATTTCCCTTTAGGATAGAGCTGGTTGCTTGTCATGGCAAGAATGAGAATAAACTATTTTCTTCAACACTGAAATACATAAAGCCCGCAGCCAACTGAAAAGAGCAGAGGAAAGTGGAAAAGGCAAGAAAAGCCAGTGGCACACAATGTTTTAATTAATAATAGATTGCTGGAACTGGGAAATCATGAGAAAAGTCAATATCCTTTACCTCATAATAAAAGTGGTTTAAAAACCTTTTAATATTATTAAACTAACAGTTTCAAATGTTTTAAAATTCATTCCCCACCAGGCTGGAGATGTGAAAACTCACAGAGGAGTCTCTTTCAATAGCGGGCTGGCTGAAGTGACAAAAAGCATGACTCTTTTTATTTCTTGAGCTATATTTTTAGTTGTTTTTTCTTTAATGGAAATCATGGGTAATGAGACGCATACAGCCTTGGGGAGAATTTACTCCCTGCCTTCAGCAGGAGCACTTTCTTCTTTGACTGAGATATACTAACTGTGGCCAAAATGGTCTCAATACCTACCGCAAAAATTGAAAATATTTCACAAATAATGGCATGCTGGGACCACTGCCTCACAGGGCTTTGAGGAAAATCTTGGTGGTCTTCTCACTTTGGCAGAGGAGATTCAAGGCCAAATCTTTGGAGAGGCTGCACTCTATTTAACACAGAGCCCAGTAAAGGAAGAAAAGGTGGTACCTTCTAAGTGTCTGAAGGCCTTTCATGCCAAATCAATAAAATGTTATTATACCTTTAATCTCATTGTCAAAAAATAATTAAAGGGACTCTTGTTTCCCAAAGCACTTGCAAGTACCATAGTTTTCCTAATATCCATCTCACTCTCAGCACCAGTTCCCCATATACCAGAAATTTAACAGTGTGTTTATTTTGATCATGTTTTCCAAGACCAACTTTTCCTTCATTTAGCTTTTTTTTTTTTTCCCCCACAAGAAAAGAGCTGATATCACTAGAGGCAGCTTTCAGTACCTTTAAGACTTGCTCTGATCTCCTCCTTTCACACAGGGGCCGTCCCGTACGACGTCTAGACTGTTAAGTGATGGCTGGACTGTTAAGCCATCCAAATACTGCTGAAATTCATGAGGGCTGTCCACTTCTGCTATGAAGAGAGACAAAGACCTTTATATCTGTATTCCAAAAGTCCCTTTTTCTACTCAGAACATCAATTTTTCAAAGATCACCTTTTCCTTTGGTTACCGTTAGGAAACAAAAAGCATCATTTTACTGGGCAAAGGAGAAAAACATGCATTCAAGTAACAGTTGACGTCTGCTAAAAATAAGTCTTCTGCTTGTTTTCAGTTGAGGACAATTTCATGGTGTAGAAATACTTTTTAAAGTTTTCTCTTCTCACCAGGGAACGGATTTATTGACAATCAATTAGTGCTTCCAGATAAATTTCTTGTGTTTACAGCAATATTTTGCCTTGCTTATTTTTTAACTGTTTAGTTTTATGTCCTCATAGACTTGTGGAAATTAGTTATTGAAAAAGCTATTTCTTCACTTTTTCCATCTTGCAGGTCAGTGCCAGATTCTTCTTTATTTTATGGCTTAGAGAGCTTTGTTCAGGCTCTTTTTAAGTATCCCAAAGGATGGGTATTCTACCACTTTTCTTGGAATGCTTTCTACGGCTTAATAGACTTCATTATTAGCAAAAAAAAAAATCCTGCAAATCAGCCTCATTTTCCTATGCTACATTTAAATCTGTTATTCTTAGTTATAGTGTCCTGGACTACTCGGCACCACCCCACATCCTTCCTCTCTTTTTAACATCTTTTGAAATTCTTGGCTGAGTCTCCTGCCCCAACAACTGCCGTTACCTGTTCCTGGGGCACAGACCCTTTTGGTGGCAGGGGACGCCCAGGTAATGCTGGGTACCTCCTCTTTACAGCCATTTGACAACTTTTAACAGCAGATAATTTATTTTTTTTTAAAGCTAGATGACATCATCCAGTATTATACCATGGTAATGAGGTATAGACATACCCGGAGAGGAGAGCTGTGCACGACTTTGATTCTGTCCATGGTGAGCGTGTGCAGGGGTTGAATAGCTGCTGTGTGGAACCATCAGCAGTGCAAAGCCCCTGAGAGCCAGGGCCAGCTGTGGAGCACCAGGCAGGACCACAAAGCCACTGGTTTTCCTCCCATCAGGAAAGCTAACATGGGAACAGAAAGGCAGATTAAACTATTCCCTCCCACCCCCGGAGAGGGACATTGCGAGGTACGTGTAAGATCAGGGAAAAACACCTTCCACAGCATCTCTCCCCCCTTGCCTACCTCCCAACGTCGGCACAAGCTCCCTCCTCATAACAGCTGTGTCCAGCTTCAGTAGGAAATCCGAACCTGTAAAAACAAAGGCAGCTAAATTATTGTGTGAAATCTATCCATTTGAAAGAGCAAAGAACAAAGTCACCAGAGATCTCCTGAGAGACAGTTCCAAGCGAGGAGCTGGAAAGCTGCTGAAGGGTGGCAGGTCCCTCTCAAGAGCCTCCCCTTCTGCGGCCGCTCTCTCTTGGCTACCAGTTGTGTCAAATGGCAAACAAACATTACAACGTGGTTGTTCCATAATGCAGGAAGCCTCTGGCAGGCACAGGGACAGCATCAGGCAGTGGGGAGTAGGAACCTTTTGAAATGATAACAAAAATGTTCAATTTTCATTTCATTTCATGACAATTTCATTGTCATTTTCATTGTTTGTGAAAATGACAATTGGCAAACTGACAGACTGTCATCACTGACCAGGCTAATGTATCTCTGAAAGAGTCATCTGTCTTCTAAAACTTAATTACCCTCATTGTACATATATCAGAGAAAGGACTAGGTGTAGGAGGCAGGGTCTTCAGCAGGACAGTAACGATCAGATATACTCGCTGGCTAATTACAACAAACCCATTTGAAAAGATCTCCAGTGAACTGGCAAATACAATTTTAATAGGGAGGGGGGAAAGGATGAAATCACAAGTTTATGTGGTATAAATCTTTTCCAAGCACATCAGATTTCTGGATGGGCTTCCACAGATCTTCAAAGGTTTAGCCGTGTTCTCGGAGAAAGCACTACGCTTCCTTCAGCTTTTCCTTAGGTGAAAATTACTTTTTCTTGTCTTCTTGAGCTTGGAAAAAACCCCTCTGAGACACATGATGAGCTCAGCTCTTTCTGTCTCACAAATGCTGTTTGAGCAAAGGAGATAAATACACCATCTATAAGCCTAATTGTGGGGAAACTCTTATGATATCACTCCATAGAACGTTATTGCATATTCTTATAACTGGGACTCTGCCCAACACCTATCATGATGTTTTTCCTATAAATCTCAAAATCCTCAAGTGAGGATGATGACTGTATACATACAGCATGTCTATGGAAAAGCTGAGCAAGAAAGGACTATAATAATCTGGAAACAATTCCTCAATGTGCTGTTCCTTCCAATAACCCCACTCGCCGGCAGTGCACTGTGGCAAAGATTACAGATTATGATTCTATTAAAAGTTTGGCTTACTGTGTAGTTTTAAAACAAGTAGTTCTCTGGGATTATAAAATAACGGTACAAACTGGAGGCAACAATGCACATAAAGTTTCACTTGGTTAATCAAGTATTTGGCTGCATGCTGGGATCGCAAACATTCCTAGTTTGTGAATTTATTCAACAGTCACTACAGAGTTTGCGAGGCATTTCTGCAGAGCAGATTCAATGCTCAGCAAGTTGAAGAGTTTAGATCCTCCACCACACATGGGTGTCTGTGTCCCTGCCCACACACCTAACCTACCTTTTGGCATCTTCGGTGTTCTTCAGCTACTCAGTCGCCACTTCATCCAGGAAGAAACAAATTTCTGGTCTCTACATGAAGAGGAGCCACAGCTGTGAGCTGCCTGGAGATCTTTCCGTGCTCCAGGTGGAAGAGGAACTCGGTGTGAAACTGGCCGGTCCTCGCTTAGAGCCCCAACTGGTTGGGCAGTGGCCACTGAAGAGCAGATCTTTCTCAGTCTCCCCTGACTGGTTCCCTTTGTAGAAACCCTTTCCCTGGGGAGAGGCACTGAACTCTGGTTCCACACTGCTAAGATAATAAGACAGTTTTGCTCATTTGTCACAGGCAGAAAAATTACCTTTCTGCACAAAAATTACCTTTCAGCTACAAGCAAGTATAAAAATTCCCGGGAGTGAGGTTCCCACCTCTGTCCTCTCCATCCTTCTCCTGGCAACTGAGGAAACTCACTGCTGGTATCCCAAGATCACGTCCTGGGGTCCCCAGCTGTGCCACAGCGATGACTGAAAACACGGACACCCAACCTGGGACTGGAACTTCCACCCCTCGGGATGCATTTAGGAGGTGGGGGGGTGTTTCACTGAGCACTGCATCACCTGCCTACGTTAAAGACTTGCCATAACCTCCTAAACCCACTAAATTCAAAGACAAAACCTTTTCATTAACTTTGAAGGCTCCAGTGTCTGTGAAAGGGAGATGAGCAGCACGACACTTGAATATTAGGTTTTAGAAGAAGTCTCTGAAAACACATTCAAGAGAGAAGAGTAGGGAGACTTGCTCACCATGCAGATGACAACACTCTTGAAATCTCTAGCTTGTCAGCATTTACATGAATGATTAGACAATGATTAGATTCTCAAGCAAAACAATTATTTGTTTACCAAGATAGAGTTGGTATCTTCATAAACAGGTGCTGATAGCATTGCTCTGCGAGTGCTCACTGGATATTGAGATGTCAGCAATGCTATCATGCAACAGCCCACCATACAACTTCATCCCCCTGTTATTGCCATTTAACTTCACTTTAACTCTGTTTAATTCTTCAGAATTTGTAAGTCACTAATGGTCAGTTTCTTCTTTAGCCTTAGCAAAAGAAAGGCTGTTACAAACCAGCTCACTTGTCCTGTGGGTGCCCCTCAGCTCTACCCCCTCTCCTAGAAGTCATTTCTAAACACTTGCAAATAATTCTACCATCTCCGAAGGCTCACATCCAGGGATAAGGCAGCAGTCCCACCTGCAGCAGAGTATGCCGTGGTTTTAAACTGTGGAAGTTACAGGGAAAAAAAAAATATTTTGAGTGAGAACACAGAAACTGAACAGCTTCAGACATTACTTTAGGAGCCAAACTCTTAGAAAGGAAAATATAAGAATATCACGAAGATAATTTAGAAGAAAGCATAAATCAATATTTGATGTGGACTATCTACTTCTTAGTCACACAAGCCATCTCCTCTTTCTTTTTAACTCTCACAGGTGACCTGTCTCTCCGGAGAAGGTAGCTCAGCTCCAGCCCAAGCAGAAGGGAGGAGCCTTGCTCACAGAGACTGCGAGGAACCAGAACTCACTCCTCTTTTTTTATAAGCAATCCGTAATTCTTTCCTTGGTCTCACCATGACTACAAGCTTTATAAACATACCATAAAATCAACTAAAGTCATTCAGGGGCTTGGTTCCCAAACTTTCTGGATCCCCATCAGTCGGATTCCGCTCACTGGTAGCCGTGAGACCATTTGCCTCCAGAGTTACTCAGAAACTGGTGGCAGCAAAATCAGTTCCATCATTACAGAACATGCGGTTCTACGTACAGAGAACCTCGTGAGCTCCTTGTGCGACCCCACCATCAACTTTTGTGTCACCTCAAGAATTAGCTCAGTAACTATTTGCATTCACTATTTTTGATACGAAACGTTTAAAGAGCTATCACTGCAAGAAGCCTTTTTATCACAAGTTGTAATGCTGGGACGTGGGTTTAGCCCATTCACACAGGGTACCTGTTTGTAACCTCTTCCAGCACCTCACCACCCTCACAGCAAAGAATTTCTTTCTAATATCTAATCTAAATCTCCCCTCTTCCAGTTTAAAACCATTGCCCTTGTCCTCTCACTGCACTCCCTGACAAAGAGTCCCTCCCCAGCTCTCCTGTAGGATCCCTTCCTCCTGAAGGATGGGGCAAAATATCATAAACCTCAGCACTGAAAAGGACTCAGCCTCTTGCAAAAAAAAGCTGGTAACCCTTAGGGCTGCCCAAGTGAGACAACTCAGAGACAGGATTCCTTCCCTGCCCGGCACGGGAGCGCGGGACAGCCCTGTGCGGGAGGGAGACTGGGGCTGCTGCACAGCCAGGCACAGCACTCCCCCTCCCTGCCCAAAACATACCTCCTGCACCCATACAAACTGTAAAATTAGCACCGGACCTCACTACGATTAATTTACTGTGCTTAATGTGCTGTGTTAACGAGTTTCCGCAGCGGAGCTGGCTGATGTAGCCCCTCTCCGCTTTCTTCCCCAGCCCTACAGGTCCTTCTCATCCCCACACCGCACAGGCTGCAGCAGATCAGGGACCTGCTCAGAGGCAAAATACATTGAAAAGAGGGAACTTCCCAAACAGGGGTGAGCCCGACAGCTTCGCAGAGCTGTGTCCAAGCGCATCTCTCCACGGCATCGCATCATCTTCCAGCCAGGACAAACCCCAGGCTCTTCCATTCCTGGGATGGCAGGGGGTGTTTCTGCCTCTGATATAACCAAACTAGTCAATGTGGCTACTAGAAACCGTACCGATTTTAATTTATTTTTTGCCATGCTTACACCCTGAAGAGTAGCGATTCAACTGAAGCGACCGGATGCTTTGCAGTAATTTTCAGTGGAGCACTACAGAGAAATCTCAGCTATTTGAAACGACGCACAAAGCAGCCTCTTAAAAGTGGGGGCTGGAGGGTCCTTTTGCTGTTTTGTTTCATTTTTCCTGGAAATCCACAGAAATCCTCACGTAGGAGAATGTCCCACACTTTATTCTTCAGCTGAAGAAGAATTCACCTGCAAATCTTGCCTGCCCAGAGGACGGAGCCCCTGTTCGGAGGGGCTTGGTGGGCGTTGCAGAAGGGAAAGGCTATGGTTTTACTCCTCTGAAGCCCACTGGGACCAGATGGGGACAACGTGTGGAGGGAAAAGCATCCTAAGCATGGCACGCAGGCAGATGGAGCGGTGTCAGGCTGGAGAGACCATGTGGTCCCCCCCGGTAGGTGAGCCCCCCACTCCCCCAGGCTGACCCCAGGGGCTGCCCTTGTTATGTCTGCGCTAATCTGCCAGAGCCCCCCGCGCCCCCCGGCTCCGCTGCCCGCCTGCCATCAGCCCCGACGCTCCTTTGGAAAGCCTCGTTATTCAATACGTGGCCCTTAACGAGGTATTACTGTAAGGGCTGTACCGCCCAGGCCCCCCCCTTGGGATTAACTTACTCCAGATGAAAAGGATCATCTGGTTTAAAACGGTTAAAGTTGATTTTTTTTTTTTTTTTCCTGATTTACTCTGGGCTAAGTATAACAGGAGATAAGATACTTACCCTTTGTAAAGCAGGGCCTAATCCTGCAGCCCACGCGGCCTCGGCGGGAGAGACACCTTTAGCTGAAAAATATGTATTGGTGAGCTGTCCCCAGTTCAGAGAAACCAAACAAACCTGGTCAAGCCTCTTTGGAGGGGTAGCAGACGTAATCTCTGCTGCTTCACCTGAGGAGGAGAGGAAGGGAAGGGGAATTGCAAAGACTGTCCAGCCTCCTGTTTCTGGGGTGGCTACGGGAGGTTTTGGACCCGTTAGACCTGGTTTTGGACCTGTTGGACCTGGTTTTGGACCTGTTGGACCTGGTTCTGGACGTCAATCCATCAGACTCCCCAGGATGGACATCTGATGGGCTGGGCAGACACAGCTCCTGATGCACACGTGTGGAAGAGTGCCTACACAGACATTTCCACCCACACGTATACATGTTAGCACACACGTGTGTGTGTGTATGAAAATGTCACTTTCTTTCCCCTGTGGGTTACAATATTTATGGATTCCAAAACAACGTTCTGGGACAACTCCACAGTGCTCTTTCTTGGTGGAAACCGTTCCCTAAATATTTTGCTCTTCCAAATTTATTGAGTTAGAGATTGTCATTCCAACACAGACAGAGACCAAACCGGCTGAAAAGGTCACACACTAAACCCTTATCAAATCAGGGATGGATGCTGCTGCAAAACTGGCTATATAAAATCTTAGGAAATTCAAAAAAAAAAATTCCCCTTGGTGTTAACCTAAGTAGCTTATTTTATATGGCTTACGATACACTCATAAAATACAGCGCACACTTTTAAAATGCATTAACTTTGCTTCGCATAGGAGAACTGTGTGATCTTGGACAAAATAATTGGTATAAAAATATTTAATAACACTTAACTTTCTGATGATTTATGCTTTTTGAGGAATCCAGAAAATTAAGGAGGGGACGCAAGCACAGGCTATGTCATTTTCAATTTATTAACAAGCAGGAAGCAGGAGAAAAAGGATTATATGTTCTCCTTCCCCCAGCCGCTTTCAGGAAGGCAAACTCCCAGACTGGCTGGAAAAGTCCCAGAAGAGGAGATGAGTTCTGTGTCTCTCCCAGTTTGGGCTGAAGCAACTGGCAGGGCTCGGCGCCAGAAAGGTGCTGGCTGCCAACGCGGCCGTGCCCGATGGGGGCTCAGAAGAACAGGAAAGTGTTTCTATTTATTTTTAGTTGTTTTCTTACTCCTCCTTCTTTTGAAGAAATTCTTATAAAAACGTTTATCTTGTCATCATGTGTAAATTATGCAGTATATTTTCAGTATTAGAGGGTTAGGTCCACCCCGCTGTGGGTTATATATCAAGATTCCTGCAGCTGTTCTGAAAAGTATTTTACTCTGAAGATACTCCAAAGTTCTGGTTGACTTGAATTTGGAATAAGGGCTTTGCCATTATGTGCTTTATGAGAGGGAGGCTGGTAAACGCCTGGACTTTGGAACCCGCTTTGTGATATTTGGACTGCGCGCACACATCATGTGGTGAGTTAGCATGTGGTGCTCTTATGCAAACAATAAAAACAAAACAAAGAAAGAATTAAAAGTGCATTTAAGAAAACGAGCCTCGGCATATGACTAAAACAATCCCATAATAGCAACAGCTTTGCGGTAAAGGTAGATACTTGCCAAAAATATCTGCGAGCGTTGGAAGGGCAGGGCTGGAGCCCTCCGTGTCCCTGTCGTGACATCCCCTGTCGCAGGACAACCGAGGGCAGGCTGGGGACGGCGCTTCACAGCAAGGTGAGGGTCAAACCTGTCGGGGCAAAAATCTCACTCCCACTTCCAGCCGTACAGGTCACAGGGCGACTGTGGATTTACACCAGTCTGAATGGGGAAAAACTGGGCCAGAATATACCCACAAAAAAAAAAGAAAAAAAAAGATGTTAACCATCCTAAAAAATAAAAATGATTGACATTACAAAAAGTTCACCTCAAAAGTTCTTTATCTCAGTAAATTGATAATTTCCCTTCAGCAACTGCAATGCCCCCTGAGAAAGTCAGCTTAAAGGCAGTGCCAAGTTCAGCTCCCGTGACCAGAGACACGATAGACAATTCTGCAGCTTTCAATCTGATCCCTTCAATGTCAATAACTTGTATTGTTTACCTCAGTTGCCCTCAGCTTGGAGCCCACTGCAGAAGAGACAACAGCTTAACAGGGACAAATCTGCCCCTTCTCAATCCTAACACGGCACCGGGCGCCTCATCCCGAGCTCAAAACCCAGACTCACCAAAAAAATTCAACAAAAAAATTCGGAGGGCTGAGCACACTTGGAGAAAACAAACTATTCACCAACAATTCACAGCGGAGGAGGACAATTCTGAGCACTGTCTGCTCGAGAAGGCTTTAGGGCACTGCAAGCTGCAAGAAAACGCTTAGGTAAGGTACGCCGGCTGTTGAAAAGAAATATAATTAAAACGGATGGCTAATGGTAAGAATTTCCAAGATACTACAAAATTTGATCGATTGATCAGCACATGCAACAGTTTTATAGGGTAACAAAATCTAATTTCTTATTAGAGAAAGCAGAAAAGATACCTGAAAATGAGAAATATGGAAACAAAGTAAAAATGAATTTTCTTAGTTGCTTAGGATGCCTTCCTCCGTTCTCTTGGTCTTCTACTTACAGGTTATATTGTGATGTGTATGAGCCAACAACTCTAGCACACGTCTGAGTAATAGATTACTATGGCCCAATAAGATAATTTAAACAAATTTTGGCAATTTTCCATACATTCAGTGCTCAATTCTTTTTTTTTTTTTCCCCGTCTTAATAAAAAGGAATATTTTCAAACAAGGATTCACAAGCAAAACGGCAACAGGGCTCTCAGACTCGAAGATCTAAACCCCATGTGATTGGCCAGATTTAAGCACGGCTTTGGGTTGACTCCTGCTGGAGCCCGAATCTCCATAATGAGCTCCTCTACTGGCTCCAGACAAGCTCAAGCAAAGGCAGAATCCATAAAACTACTGTAAAAGCACAGTTTCAAACAGGTTTAGGAAGTTTGAAAACAAACAAAAAAAACCACCTTTGCTTCACTCTTCATCAGTTACCTCCTGCAATGCTTTTGTCATTAGATCTGCACCGTTAACGAGGGAGGGAGGGAGAATCTCCCTTCTTACTGCAAGGACAACACCAGGAGCGACCTCCCATCCGCCTCATGTTCCATAAGATGCAACATTTGACTGTGTCTTTTATCAGCCCCATCCCAGCCTCGGAACTTGAGCTGTGGGTACGTAGGTGAATAAAAAACCCCTGGAAACAGAGAACAAATTTGACCCTAGAATTCAGAAACCGTTCCGCTGCCTCACTGAACAGCAGCAGAGAAACGTTTTGATGTGTTTCTTTAGATCCTCAAGAATGTCCTCCTCCAGGAGCCACCACGTCTCTGGTGTGGATTAGTCATGGACCTTTCATGCTGATGAGGTAATCCCCTTAACGTGCGACACACCAGAGGGTACCCTCCTCCTCCTCCATGCTCTGACATCGCCAAAGGTCAGGGGACCACCAGCTTCACGTGGCACCAGACCCTATTTCAGTAGGAAATCACAAGAACTGACCAACGTTTAGTCCCCTCTGGGTTCCCAAGGACAGCACAAGAAGCCTGGGTAAAAAAAGCATTGGGGGGGGGGTATCTTGCGTTAAAAATACAGGCATAGCTTTGCTCAGAATTTGCTATTAAGATGTAAGGATTTATTTCCAGTACAGTGACTGGTCGCACAGCGGGTCTGACCCAGTAAGCTGAGATCCATCCTGTAACCGCCAAGGGTTTACTCACAGAAAATGTAGACTTCACATCAAACAGTTACAACATAAAAATAATTTATGTTGAATGCAAAAATTACTACTCTAAACACATGACTTTTATTAAAAGTATACTTCCTCTGTAACAGAGGCATGTAAAAATTAAATTAACTCAGAAATAAAGATATTTTGTTACACAAACTATGTCTCAAACATGGTCCACATTTCAAGAGGGATGCAGACAGGAATTAAACCTACTAAGCTCTCAAAATATTATACATAAGCTTCTTAACAAACATCATTTTACATGGAATTTGCAAGAGAAAACTTGAAAAAACTTGGTATTTCAAACGTGTTTCCTTATCCTTAGAGTATTTTGCTTGTTTGAGCAATAACTTCATGTTAGATTTTTAACAAACCGATATTACTAGAACTTAAGAAGTCCCAGGTGTGGTATAGCTTTAAACATCCAGCTTTCCATTTTTAGAAGTTTTCTCAAAAGAATATTAAATCTTTAGAAAAAAAGATATTTTTAAAAAATGAAACAAAAAATCAATAATTAACACACTAAGGAAGAAATTAAACTCTTTTTGGTTCATGCTGACACTGGTTCTCATGCTCTCTTCTTTCTCACTAATAAGGGGGGGGGGAAGTTTAAAAAGTCGGGGGGAGCATTTCCACAGTTTTTAACCGAAAGCAGCAGCATCAACAGAGGTCCATCCTGTGAGTTGTGTCCCCGAGGGCCTGGCTCGGACTGGCTGGGACACGGAACGTTGGCCTCACCAGCTCTTTTCGCTATTTCAGGCGAAATTCAGGCTCGTACCTGTTGGTGTCAGCGCCCCAGCACCAGGATAAATGTCCCTGAGCACCACAGCCCCCCCCTCCTTCCCCCCCCCACGCAGGGGCTGGAAAAAGAGGAACAGCAAATACCGGGAAGAAACTCTGCTTAGTCTTCAAAATTAAGAATATTAGGAATGCTATGGAAACTGGAAGGCTTCTCTGGGAGATGAGTCATAATTGGATCTTCATGCTTGAATAAAGGAATACGATATCAAATATTTAGCAAAAAAAAAAAAACCAACCAAAAAAACCCCTTTAAAATATCTATTAGCCCCCGTAGTTAGCAAAAAACCCAAAGCAAACAAAACAAAAACAAAACTACAACCAAAATTCCTGAACAAAAATTTAAAATAATCTAACACAAATCCTCTCCATTCTCCACTGGAGAGCAGCCTGACTTTGTAAATTGATGGGTTCTTCGGGGAATAAAACACAGCCCCAGGTAGTCCAACTTCCATCTGGAGTTTTATACATTAGGAAACATCTAGAGTTTCTGAACTGTAAAAAAGAAAAAGGAAAGCAAATAATCTAAATTTCTTAATAGTTGTATCTATAAAATCCAGACCGTGCAGAGAAGGTCTTTACACGTCAAAACTAATGTTTTAAACCACAGTTAGTAGAGACAAGACAACACCTTCTTGGTAAATCATGGAATTTCTCAGACATCGTTTGAGAGAGACATGGCAGGACCTGGTGCCCTCAGAAGAGTTTTCCTCAGAAGAAAGGAGCATCCAGCTTGTCCTCTCCCTCGGGAGTGCAAGCGGGCAGGAGAGGAGTAGGAAAAACCCACGTTAGCAGAAATATCCAAGGTACAATTCAGGGCAATACAGGAACGTTTGTTTTGGAGAAGTTCAGGGCAATTAAGCATCCATTCTACCCAAGTAGAGATGATTTGGAAAGGTGTTTTCTTTTTATTTCCAGGAAAACCTCACAAAAGATGCTAGGTTCATGAAAATAACATGCCAAAGTAAAACTGCTGCGCTTGCACTCATCCTGGTTTTAATATTGCCTGTTCTTCCAGCTCCCGGCCACGGCGGCCCTGCCAGCCCGCTGCTCCAAAGGGAGCCCGAGGAGAGCATGGAACTGGGAGCAGCAGCACCAACATGGACATCTCCTTGTGTTGGGAGGGACAACAGCTACACCACAATTAACACCTCCTCGTGCCAGGAGCTTCTTCCACACCTCGTTGAGACCGAACTTCAAAAACCCGCAGTCAACAAAAAAGCATCACCAAAGGCTGGGTCTGCCTCTCCCGACCTCCCAGCGCTTGGGTTTATGCCACGTGCATATAGGGATATTCACGTGAACAGGGAAAAGCAAGCAATGGCACTTCAGAAATCCTGGGAAAGGGCACTGACTGCCTCCTGAACTTGGGCACTCCCTGGAGACCACTGGTTTGGGGGAACCTTTAATATTTGAGGGTTACTCACAACTTAAGGTAAACCGAAGCAAATAAATTAAAGCAGTCTACAATAAAAGCACAGAAAAAGTTACAGGAAAGGCCAGAATTCCCTAGGAAGTTCTGCAGGGCAGAGCTGCTATGGGATCCCGGGGACAGGCAGTAAGGACAGGCAGTAAGGCTGTTCCAGTGCCGGTGGCAAAACCAAACCAACCAAAAAACAACCCACAAGTAGTGGGGAAGAGGGATTCTCATTCTTAATTCTGCAGCCACTCTACACAGATATATATATATTTATACACTCACACACACTTACCAATCTATGACAAACATTTCCAGGTGAGCAACCTGCTGGTCCTGTAAAACAAAGAATGTGTTGTTGCCCAAATTCACATAAAGACAGTCAATGTGCCTTCAGAGAAAACGGGGAGTGAATCCATTCTTCTGGCAGTTGTGGATTTTTAAATGTTGTTGCTGCTCTAAAATAAGGCTTCACTGGTCTCTCCAGTCTCATCCAGAACAGGAAAGGGAAACAATAAGGAAAAAAAAAAATCAAGATGAATTAGAAAAGCAGGCAAGTTAATTTACATATACTCTTAGGTATTTTGCAAAGTGTTAGTATTTATGCAAAAGTGTCATGTAAAGCTCTTAGACCAAGAAAAATGAATTTCTTTTGTCCACTTCTACTGCCAATTTTCGATGTTTATTCATATGAATTTGTGGAAGAAAACTTCCAGAATAGGCAACAGGAAAAGTATTGTCAAAATCAATTACCAAGGGGGCTCTGATGACAACTTAGGAAGATATCCCGTATCCCAGTAAGTCCAGGCTGCCCAGACACAGCGCTGACTCCACTGGAAGAAGTTGTAGAAGAGCATCTTTACTTGGACAAGGTGAAAAATCACTGCCCTCCCACCCCAAACCCAGAATTGGAATTTGGGGAAGTCCAGGAGCCCACGGGTAACCCTCAGCCTGAACAGCAAACTGTGTGACTGGAGAGACACGGTGCAGACTATAATTTCCCACACCGGGTGCTCACCTTCTCCTCTTCCTTGCTGCTCCCCTCTCTTTTTCTTTCTGCTTTTAAACCAGGCTCTGTCTGTAACTCACTTTAATTGCAAACCAACCTGCGGGCATCGCCGTGATTTAACCAGCTGACCAGCTGTGGAAACTGCATTGTACACACGCCGTTTTCCCTGAAGAGTGAAAACAAGAAATTTAAGGAAGTTTAACCCACCATCAGTAGGTACACCTCAGCTCTCCCCCCATCAGTGCCCTCCAAGGGACGTCCTTGGACTCGGAAGGTTTCAGCCACCCAACAGAATTTTCAAAACTGGCTCACGCGTTACTTAAATGTTTTCCTCTATCTGGTTTATTTACAAAACTTGGGCAAATCTCATTAAAACAGATTTTACTTATATAATCTAATCTGCCTATGTGCTTACCCGCTGAAGGTAAAGAGCTGACAAAGCCCCCGTTGGGGTGTCAGTCGCCGAGGTGGGCACAAACACCGTGAGACCAAACTGAACCCCGTGCCAGGGACAGGAGCCTCCAGCTAATCCAACCCTGCCCCAAATTACCTTAATTTGGAAGTGGTTGGCTGCCCTGCATAATTTTGGGTTCTGGATCCGTTCAGTTGCTGAAGCAGGCACCTTTCTGTGCTCGCTGCCCCCTCGGCAGCAGAGCAGGGTCTCTGGTTGGGCATTTTTTGATGCTCTACCAAGTTCTCCACACACTGAAGTCCTTCCCCCAGGAAAGTGACCTTCTCAGTGGGAAACCTGATGGGCTGAGGAGATCTGTCCTTCAGCGGTTTGGCAGGACCACGTCCACCACCCAGCCTGTGGGAGGTACCGGGTACCACCACCCCTGTCACCCCCCAGCACCGCTCCCCAGGCAGGGCACACGTGAACCCCCCCACCCCTCTGCAGATACCCCGTGTATTCAGGGGGCACAATGCCCTGCCATTAGCTGTCCCGAGCTGACAGCAGACTCACGCAGTGCTGAGTCAGCACTTCAGCATCACCAGCTCCATGTCCTACCCTTAAGGCTGCAGAACGAGCAATTTCTGGTACAAAACCTCCTGCACAAACTGCCCAGAAAACACCCCGGGTGCTAAAAACAGGGCTTTGTGGTACAAAAACTACAGACCACTTACTACGAACGGTTTCTGCTGCTGAAATAATGACCTTCGAAGAAAGAAAAATCTTAAAGCTTCCTCAGAGCCTCGCATATTTCACTTTGACCCTCAGTATGGATCAGCCTGTGAATGAGATTTTTTTTAACGATTAATTCCCCACCCATGTCAGCAGTGCAGCCCTGGGACTCCCCAAAAAATACCTGGAAGCTTCACAAGCTATAGTGCACTTTGTAATAGGAATAAACAGAATGTTTTCTCTGCTGGGAAGTTACTGCAGGAAGGGAAAGACAGTTTCTGTTCTATCCCCACCTTATGGCTAGAAAAAGAATTTTCCTATCACAGCATAGATATTTCTGAATTTTTTCCTTTATCACGACAGCCAGGGAATATTTTCTATCTTTATTATGCAACTTAAGACTCTTTTTTAGCAACCACACGCTCCTCCACGAAGAGGCAGAATGAAACCCCAAGGCACCAACGCTGTCTCGAGCCCCTGCACAGAGTTCCTGAACCAAAGCAGCAGAATCCATGGACCAACCTCAGTTTAGACCCAAACAGGAGAGCCATCAGCTGGGCCCCCACTCACAAGTTCCCGTGTTCCTGTGGGCTCCATCAGGAGCTGAACAGCCAGACCTCTCCAGAGGTCTATCCTGCACTCATCTGGCATTCTTAACAGGCACACTTTAGAGTTTGAAACTGAAGAACCAGGCGATTTATACCATTCAGGAAACATTAATCTCACATGCCCTACAAACTCAAACAAAAGCATGCCCAAATCAGCTGTGAAAGGTCTACTGCTAATCTCCTCCCCACTCATCTCAGGAGGAAAATGTGAGCCCCAGAGCTGGAGCAGCAGAGACTCCTCAGGAGAAGACGTGCTCTAGGTGGCAAAGAGCAGATGCTCTTCCATCAGTCCCTCCATTCCCAAGTGAAACCAAAAGAGCAGATGGGAACAGGGAAAACGCTCACATGCTTATTAATAAATGTTTTTCTTCTCCTTTTGTGCCTTAACCGCTTGTGCTTCCCCTCCCCGGCCCAGGGACCAACATGAGCTACGTGAAAAGCAGGAAACCAAAACGAGAGCCCCCAGAAGTACTTTTTGTCAAACTCTGTGTCTTTCTTCATTTTGACTTTTCCCTGTCACTGCTGGTCACAGTGAAAGGGGGGGCAGGACGTGGAAGGGAAAAGCACCAGGAAAACCGCAGAGAGAAGAAAGAGAATGGAAATACTAGACAGTGTGCCTTTAATTCTTTAAGCTTTCTCCCTGAGGAAATGAGGAGTCACAATTGTATCTTCCTTTAGAACTAGAGGAAATCGAGCAGCGAGTCAATAGTCTCAGTGGGGTTCCAACACTACATTTCCCAAGGTTCTATGAAAACAGTTGAGTAGAAAGGACTTTTGAATGCATCAGCACTCCTTCTGTAATCCTTCCCCTTCTCCTCCTCACGGAGAATCAACACAGCAACTCCAATAGTAAGCCTGATGAAGGTGGGCTCTTCTACCACAACCCAGCTAAAAAAAGACATTCTGTAGAATTACATGCTTTGATGTTCATCATTAGAGACTACCTCACAGAAAACAAATTATTATATCCTCCAAGGTTATATAAACTTGAAGCATTCATAAATATTTAGAAGGCACTGCTGTGAGTTTTAATTTAAGGAGTACTGGGTTGAGAAGAGACCCCGTGTATGTACATGAAAGAGCACAGAAGAGCTGCCAAACTGCAATATAATTAACCACGTGGTGAACATTCAAGAAGATACTCGAAAAACACGACAGCGTTGTTTATTTCTGAATGCTTAACCACACCACATCAACCACTTCTGTTTTCAGTAAGCAATTATTTAAAGTTTAAGAGAGAAACCTGGACACCTGCCAAGCTCCTCAGTTCCTGGGAACCCCTCCTTGCTCCAGCTACCATGAAATGTCCACCAAGGTCCAGCCATCCAGTGTCACGACACGCTTTGACCCCAACTTCTTATAGAAAAAGAAATTCCTCTCCTATAAAAAACCCTGCGCCTTCTTATCCATGAATGCAGGCAAACCACTATATAAAACAGTGCGGCAGTTCAGTGGGGGCTGATTCTAAGCCTCCCTTCCCCAGTGGCAACTGCTTATCCATCTGCTGCAGGAGAACTAGACCGTTCCGCCAGGCTCCCAGTGCATCACGCTCCCAGGGAAATCAAAACAAACAAACATTTCTAACGAAGGAAAATCTAGAGTTGCAATAAAATTGTTAAATCACAGACAGTAATTACAAAGAAAAATATAAAATCTCAGATCTCCCTTATTTCTGAGAACATACTTCAGTCCAAATACCCTCTACACACGTATATTCCCAGCTTGCTTTGGGAATTTCAAGGAAGGAAGAGAGGAAAATGAAGAAGGGATCAAGCCAACCTCGTGAGCAGCAGCAGGAACTGCGCCCCGTGAGCCAAGTAAAGCAGAGGAAGGGTCCTTCCTCCCCACACACTGGGAGAGGTGGGTTCTCCCAGGTTGGACAGTATTTTATCCAGTACATGAACATGAAGTTTTAAGTTCCAGCATCACTCCAGTTTCCTTCGACTACACAAATATTTACACAATGCGAGTCTTTTTTTGTTGCAGTTCTAGAATACACTCAGTAACGCGTTAAACAAAATCAGACTACTCCAGACATAATGGTTTCAGAAACTTTATTTTAAGAATGTGCATATGAAGGATCAGCTACCACATATTCCAAACCCTGTATTATCAGGTCAAACCATGAGAGAAATCTTTTAAAAAGGTATAGTTGTATTAAGCAAAGTATTCAACAACTGTTTAAAAATATCAGATTAGGAATAGAAAATTATATTAATTTAAAGAGATTTTTATATAATGTAGATTTCTAGCCTTCTACCAAGTCAGGATGACAGTCAAAGGGGGGAGGAAGAAGCTTGCACTTGTGCCAGTTCATCTTCCCCATGTTTAGGGGATTCCATCTCAAACACATCGGCTCTGCCACAGCTCTGCTCTCCCATGGTGTTCATCTCCCACACCCACCCACCCAGAGTCCCCGGCCTGTCCCCCCCACACCGGACGGGTGGCCAGCCTCACAGCGCGGCTGGGAAATACAAAATATGTCTTCTTTCCCAGAATACAGAAGTTCTAGCCTACTTTTCAAAGGCATTTAAAAATCCTAGACATTTATAAACAAATTGAAGCCAAGATATTTAATACACTAGTTTCTATAGCACTTATTTTGAAACTCAAGATTGTGTTTAGCTGGTGACCCTGCTTTGAACTTTGTAATCTATCATGGATTTAGTGAAACCTTCACTTTCGTTACTGTTCTCCTTTTAAAGTTTCACACATCTAATAATAAATGACACATTGTACCTAAAGAGTGGCTATAGTACAGGCATTCCTCTATTATTATGGAAGAAATAAGGTACATCAAAAGTCTTAAATGACAAGTGACACACATTTTAGCATTATGCAGAAAGTGTATTAAAATACATATTGTAAGAATCTTCAAATAATCTTCAATTATTTTTTGAAGAAACTGCAAGATACTCAGAGTTAGGGAACAGACATCAATAAAACTAAATACTTCCACAAGTGCAAAAGCTGGCGCACAGGATCCTGCATTCATAAGAAAACATGGAAAAACATGCTGTGAAACTCCATTTTTCTGTTTTCTAGCCTCTGCTTTTCTTTAAAATAACCTGCAAAAAAAAAAAGTATATTTATCACTGCTTTTGTGACTACAATCCAGGCAGCAGTAAGAGATGCAAAGTGCCAGGCTGCTCAGATCCAGCATTCGCTGGCCAACCGGTATCCAAGGGTAAGAGTCTAGGGACAAGGTTAGAAATAAAGCAAACGCAAACAGAAATATGCCCTATCAGAAAGCTGCTTGGTTTTTGGTTTTATCTTTTTTTTTTTTTAAGCAATAGGAACATTCATAACCAAGAATTCTCTAAAATAAAAGGCTTTTTAAAAAAATTAATGCTGAGAAATGGCAATCACACGCTCAGTGGATTCCTTGAAGATCTTACTCTGGGCTAGGCATAGACAAAAAAAAAAAAAGAGATTTGCAATTCTGCAGGTACCGTGCTCGATTGTTGTTTGTAATGCCTTATTTCTCTCTGCATCAAGAGTGCCCAGACCCTTGGAAGGACATTTTTTGGTTTGGAGTTTAAGCTGAAAAATGAACTTCAAAGCCCAAGCGGGACCATTTAAGTGTTAACATTATTAAAATACAGGCAGTTGTTCCTTTCTTCTCATCTTAGAAAAATAAATGGAGCACAAAAATGTTCAAATAATGTTAAGTTCGCAGTTAAAAAGAAATTACAAATGCATAAGATTCCAACTGCAACATTAACTTGGCTACCCTACACATCCTGTATATATTTCTGTTACTATGGGAATAGAAAGTATCAACCTAAGCTTTTCACTGGAGAAAAAGAAAAAAAGATAAACAGGAGCCACAGGACGCAAATATCAGATAACACTGAGCTCTGTTCTTCCAATTTGCCCAGCAGTAGTAGGCAGCTGAACAGATAACAAATTACAGAGACGAAGTTCTGCCACAAAACCAGCCACATCCCAGTGAAATGAGCTACGGAACATGAAAGGATTTCAGTCGTACTTTGACACTAATTCTGGAGAGAGAAACCCTTCCTCTTCCCTTCTGTGTGTGCACAAAACATACTGCGCTCTGTAACGCAGAGGGCTCCTCCAGATATTCACACAGTGATTTTTGTTATTTAACTGCCCATATAGCAACCCAGAGCTTAATCCTCCCCTAGCTCTTCTCTTGCCCATACATCACTCCACATATCTGGTTTTTTTTAAGTAGCATCCACACAATGCTGCAAGAATCCACCAAAGCCAGCTTTCAGACAGCGAAGGGAAGAACTGATGGTGTCAGTGCCTCTTTGAACTATTTCCCGCTCGTTCCAAACAGCTTCATCGCTGTCACTGAAGTTAAGACAACACTTCCTGGATATAGGATCATAAAAAATAAAGATCCTCCAACCTTGGGATTTCCTCCCTGGGCTTTCAGCCCATGGGTGCTGCTGATAGGCTACCGGGTAGACTTACCCACGTATTGAAACTATGAATTTAAACACCAGATAATCAAGTAAAAATAGGGCAAGGAGAGTTATTTTGATGTTCTGGTGACAGTGAATGACGTAAATGATGGATTAAAGAACATTACATTTCTAGAGGTTTTGGATTATAAATAGAAACATATCTACACTAACACAGAAAAGCTTTGTATATGCTGTCATAATATATTTCACATTCAACAAAAAAAGAAAAAAATTAAAAACACTTTATTACCTTTGCCGCAGCCATAATGTGCTCAGGTTTAATTATTTTACTTTTTTTCTCAAAAGCATTTGTCCTGGATTCTTCTGCCAGGCGGTGGAGAAACAACAAAAAGCTCAAATGCACCTTTAAAAGAGGGAACAAAATAATTAAGAAAGATTCCAACTGTTTAAGCACAGTTCGTTTTTTCAGAGCTCCATTGTTTGACACAGAGGATTCGCATCTCAGACTGCTTGCTTCCAAATTCCTGAAAGGTGCTCTCAGGGAAACAAAGTACTTCTTGGTTCAAGTCTTAATAAATTCCCAAGATATTCCTTACCGCCAGACTCTCGTAAGTGTAGTTTAAATTTAGTATACTTAAATTGTCAAAGTGCTCTGGAAATGATCATACAAACAACCGATCTAGCAGAAATCAAATCTGATTTTCATTAGCAGGTTTTTATAATAAACAGTAAACATAAACATCAGAGAATAAGACGGAGCCTTTAGTGACTAGTAAATAGTCAGCTTTCACTGACCACAGCATCCAGATTTTTAATAAACAGCAAATTCATCCCTGCTTTATCACCAAATGGACCGCAGACACGTTCAAGGACTTCTGCCCCTTCCCAGGGCAAAAGAGAATTGACCCTCATTTCTCCAGAACAAAAAATTCTCAAGCTCAGGAGGTTCCAGCTGTTTTTTCCCAGCTCATCACTCAACTTTTTGAGACAAGAACGGGTGGGGAATATTCCTTTCAATACGAACCCTGTTCTGCTCCCACAGAGGCAGCACAAATTTCCACAGCCAAGGAACTGCACTAACTTGCACTAAAATTACCAGTGAAAGCCCCCCTGTGTAATAAGGGACCTACACCACAAACCTCCAGCAATACACAGACGTGAAGTATTTTAATAGTCCAACCTGAAAATTGGTAATTGCACTGTCTGCAAATTGAACTTTCAGCAACATTAACTTTGCTATGTAAAGTGTACAAAAAAGCTTTTTCAATCAAGATGTCAGAAAAATATTACTGAAATATATGAAAATGTTTTTACACGAATTAGGTGATGATTTCTGCCATACTTGATCTGCAAAGCCCAGGAAGTTATAACAAGGCAAGTTCCCAGTCAGAGTTTACAGGAAATCCTTCGGCGGTGGTTTGCAGCACAGAGGATCTGTTAGAGGACAGGCACTGCAGTGTTCCTATGACAAGCAATTTAGGGGCTTTTTTCCCAGCCTCCTGAACTAAATTAAGCCAGCATGAAATAGATAAATTTAGATAATATTTGGCATCATCTGGAAGTATCTACTACGCAAAAAGCAGATGTTCTTGCAGATGTATTTAGCAAATTATCAAAGCCGTTTTTAAACTAGTCTTTAGTTACAGACATAATCTCCAAAGGAATCAAGCAGTGGCACTAAAGTGGCATTAAACTTTACAACTCTCGTTATTAGATTAATCACCATGGAAGTTGGATTTCTGGAAAGAACCTGGGGAAGAAGAGGGAGGTAGAACAAAAGCTTCCATACTTGCACGTCCTCCCGTTGAGATACCTAAAGGCACAAGTAGTAATTTTAAAACTGCCTTTACAGACTGCACCTTGTCTCAGAATTACTGCACCTTCACTTTTCTATTTTCAAAGTAAATTGCTTCACGTTGAGAAGTTTCTTCTGAACTCATAGATTTAAGTGAAGCCACGTGACTAAAATCAAAACATTGCATGATAGAGCACAGGTTAATAAACATTCCAGATTATTCAAGGCAATCAAGAAAGGCTAACGGAAGGCAGAATGACTGAACACCACAAATGTGACAGTTACTGATAAGTGATAGCCCATCTGTTCAGAGGCATTGCTTTTCTGCATATTAGATGATCGTCCCTCTGCATAAAATTAAAGAACAGTTTTGAACTACTTGCGAAAAGCATTCTGTTGTGTAAGGTAGTTATTTCCCATATAAGAAAGTTTGTCCAGTTTTAAGAATGTTTGTAAAACCTCACACCACCACTTGCAGAGCAGCTGCCACACACCTGGGCAGCAGGGCTGACCAAAATGGGGACAAGCTCCAGAATGGTGCTTTGAACAACTTACTAGACTGATATTTCACCATTCTATGCCCATAAGGAAGACAAAAGGGATCATCCAATGCAATACTTCAAGCTTCTTCTGCAACACATCCAAATCTGCCCTTCTAGCGTAAAAATAATGACTGAGTTCCTGCTTTTCTTCTGTAATTTCAAGCTAGAACAAAGTCTGCACCTTTTTCTTCTCAGGCCATTGGGGAGGGAACAGCTGAACTTCTGTAATAAAATCTTTAGGTCTTATTTTCAAAAAAGTAAATAATTGAGTTCTAAGAGCATTGGAAAAACGTTAAACACTACTCTTATCTCGTCAACTAAAAACATTATTTAAAAATCAGCTTATTGAGAAAGCTTGATGAAATGTGTTAGTCACACTGCACAGAGAAAGACGTTAAGACTTCAGAAACAGGTTCTGACAAAGCTTCAAATTTCAAAAAGATACTTTATCAGAAGAATCTGAAAAGTGAGGAAGAAATGCCATTCATGTATTTAACAGAATTGTTTGAGTTCTTATATCTTTCAAACGTGTTAGTAAGGATCATGTAAGATGACATTGGTTTGTTGAGAAAAAATACTCACTGAAGAGTCAGGGAAAGGAAAGCGGTGATTATGCCAGGAGCCAGGCAGGCAGACCCCTCTCCGGGCTGAGCGTCACAGGAGATTCAACATCACACACAGATCGTTCAGAAACCAGCCAGTTCACCCATTTCCCTGCAGCACACGCAAGCACTCTGCTCAAAACGCATATGGTTTTGCCTTAAGACAGCTACTACAGACGTCCTAAAGTATGTAATTTAACCACTCTTACAGGGCTTGTAGTGAACAACAGCAACACTAAAAACCACTCTCAAAACCTGTTACTTGTCTAACTACAGGAATAACACACACACATTTTTTAATTAAATCATCACAGGTGGAGTTTTGCTTACTTATTCATAGAAATAAAGAGCTATTAGCTACATGCCTAGTTGAAGAACATCATTGACAATCACCCCTGGACATCCTTGTTTAAAGGCTAAAAAAAAAAAAAACAACCAGCCAAGCCTCCTAATAAAGGCCATTTAATGTGACATCCGCAGGAAAGATAATTAAGCTCCCATCACATTAAAATTCATTCTCATCTCATCCTCTGTGTTAAAATGAAGCTTTGCACAGCTGTATTTTAAACTACTCAGATTGCTGCTGCTCCTTAGTCTCAGTCCCTGTGGCCCCCAGAGCACTCCTGCCAGGACAGCAGAGAGACCCGAGCCAATGGTCAAGATCCAGAGGGATGTCCCACTGACCCTTCTCAAAAAGCAAGGCTACCTTGAAGCCAAATTAACATGATCATGGAAACACAGACCAACTGTTACTAACGACTACAAAAAGCTTTATTAGTGATTGTGTAAGCTAAGTTTGATTAGTTGACTCCTGCATTCCACTGAGAAAGCTTTGAGTGGGTCCGAGCAGAAGCAGCAAGGGGCCAGGTCCTCATGACATAAAATACCCCAAAGATAACAAAAGCAGTAGGAAGAGATCATATTTTTATGAGGCCAAATACAAAAATATGTAGTGTTTACATTAATTAAAATGTAAATCCTCTAATCACCGTGTTCACTCATATTATTTAAATATAAATTTAAATTTTGCTTCATCTATCCAGATACCAATGTTCAATATGTTGCAAGACACAACTTTTCCACACATATGAAAAATGGAGGTACAGTTCAAGTCAGGGACCATCCCAGTACACAGCACGCACGACACTCAAGCAAACTAAGCCTATTAAGTCACTTCAAAAAGGTTATTTTTTTTATGCAGATGTTATTTTTTTTCAGTATGGCAGCTACCACAAGCTCTCCTGCGTTCAGGTTTCCTTGCCATAGTCAAGTCATTTCTTGCTGGGACAAGCCTTCCCTGTGCCACAAATCCGTTAGTGCACGTCAGAAGGAATCCAGGTCTGAGACCTGATATGGCTGTTGACCCCACACCTTTATTGGCAGGTATTTTTGAAGCATGAACAGGATGTCAACACCTTATTCTCCTCATTAGATTAATGAGACACGACAATTAATGATTAGTGACAATAAGACATGTCATTTCTTAGTTTTAGACAGATTACTTAGATGGCCTTGTACAAAAATATGATCATTCAAGACACCTTAACATTTTACCAACTCATTAATCTCATATAGTTGATTGATGTCTGTATTCCCAAATTGCTCTACATAAACAAGCATCTGCACATTTGCCAGATAATCCAAGTTCCTATTGCCCAATCCTTCCACATCAAGCTCTTTAAACAGCTGTGTGTACACGTAGAGAAACAGTATTTATGCACCAGCCTGTCCCTGAATCCCCAAACTCACCGTCAGAAACCTACAGTACAGTAGCAACCAGCAAAGCAGAGAGCATAATCATGACATTAGCATTTCATTAGATACGCCAATCATCTGTCTGCCCACAGCCTCTGCCTCTCCCCTGCCTGCAGGTCACTGCAGGAACAGTACTGAGATTTGTGGGGCAGATGTGTCTGTCCACACTCTGAAAACAGCCTGGAATAGCTCTGCTAACGTCACTCGCCATAACAGCCTGTGTCCAAGCAGCACATTCTACCTCCTGTGATAGCCCCTACGTCACAGCGTCCCTGTCGCCAGAGCGCAGGCAATCCCAGGCTTGCTTTCAACACCACAGATGTCCATCTCCAGCTTTCAAGCCCCCCATATGCTTGCAGAATTATGCAACTATATATAATATTAATTCCCTCAAGTGAGACGCGGTTTAGAGACTAGATACCCCTATTTAGGGACACCTACCCCATGTAGACTAGCTCAGCTGCCCGCCGTGGCCACAAGCCCAACTGCCCCCGGCCCGGGGAGCCCTCCCGGAGCAGCCCGACCGGCCGGGAACGGTACCGACTGCCGGGGACGGGCGCTGCTCCCCGGAGCCGGTGGGCTGGAGGCCTTCGGGCCCGGCGCTGTGGGGCGGAGCGGCCCGAACCCCCCCGCTGCAGGCTGCCCGCCCCGCGCCCTTACTCACCAGCAGGTCGGTGTTGGCCGCCAGGCGCAACTGGGGCTTGTGCGTCTTTATTATCTTCCGCAGAGTGCTGCGGGGCGCCGTGCGCTTCATCCTCCTTCTCCTCTTCTTCTTCTTCCTCCTCCTGCCGCCGCCGAGGCGGGGCCCAGCGGCTGCCGCCCTCCCGCCGCGCCGCCCGCCACCCGTTCGAATCGGCCGCGCTGACGCAAGCGCGCGAGCGTACGCCGTGACGCACTTCCTAAAGGCCGCGCGCGGCCCCGCCCCCGGGGCGGAGGTGTGGGGGGGGAGCGGCGGCGGCGTTTCCCTGGAAACGGCATGAAATGGTGGCGGCGCGGGGAGAGCGGGCGGAGAGCCGGGCGCCATCCCACCGCCCGCCATCCCACCGCCCGCCTCCCGCTACCTTCGGGCCCAGGCTGTCGCCACCCGGGGGCAGCGGTCGCCGGCTCCGAAGTGACGGCTCCGCGGGGCCAGCGCTGGTGCGAGGTGGATGGAGGGGCCGCAGGCGGGCAGGGCCGCACCTTCCCCTCACAAGCAGCGGGCTGTCAAACCGCTTCCCCCGTGAGCCGAGGGAAACGCCGCTTTGGCTCCGGCTTTACCAAGTTGCCCAAATCCTCGCCCAGTCCTTTGTCAGTCGACAGGAAAGAGAACGGAGGTGGCAATTCCCCTGACCTCCGAACCCAGCCACCGCCGGGTGCTGAGTGCTCCTGACACCGAGGGAACTCGGTGCCCACCAGAGGCGCTGAACAGGCCTCGGGTTGTGAGTGGGCAACCATCTCCCAAGGAGGTGGAATTTATTTGCTGCACAAGCCCAGGGCCTTGTACAACACCCTCGTCCTCTCCTTCGTCACCTTGTGTGACCTCGCTGGGAGATGTGACACCAAAAGGCCTGCTCTGGGTGGACTTCATGTGGCCTCACTGGGAGATGTGACACCAGAAGGCCTGCTCTGGGTGGACTGCAGTGCCAGGAGCCTAACGAGCACCAAAAACCTACACTGAAATGAGCCTAGACTTACATTCTGCGCCTAAATCCAGATAAACACTGCGTTTAGCACGAGTATGGTGTTAGCTTAATTGGACACAGGAACACATGCTGGTTCTGAAGTCGGCCACCCATCTGAAGTGTCACCCTCTCTCCATCGGCCACCGCTCTGAGGTGTCACCCTCTCCCCAGCGTCCATCCCCGCGCTGGGGTTTCGGCCGACGGACGCTGCCGAGTGAAGCACAGGTTTCCCTGCAGAGGGGCCCCTGCAGCTTGGCATCCTCCCTGTCTTTGGGCTGTGTGTACTTAGCTGGAGAAGGGGTCAGGATTTCATACTGAGGTATGGAGTTTTTCAGCATATTTATTAGTTTTTTGTTTGCTTTGGCCTATGGGATGTTTGCAAATTTAAATGTTAATTCAATAAGATAAGTCTATTGTCTTTATTTTAATATATTCAAAATTATCAGCCCCCAGATAGGAACCAGTTTTATTGAAGTTTGTTCTTAAATCTGTACGATTTGGTATTTTAGTTAATTTTGCTATATCCCCAAAATGTTGTCCAAACAGAGTATGGTATCTGACAGCAGGAGAGAATTTAAGATTTGCCAGTTCTTCATACTCTGTCAGATATTTGAAAATCATGCTTTGTTCTTTCAGCTTTGACTGTCACTTGCCATTGATCGTCAACAGCGATGCAGATCTTAAATCAGGGTCTAAACCTTTTTTTCTGTGAATGGAGAAGCACTTTAAAACACAGGGGTTTTTTCTGCAGATTAATAATCCCAGTTAATGGCTCAGCAGCACTGACACAAGTAAACATTTGTTTCGTCAGTGAACTAAATGACTCTGCCTCAGAAGCTCCATAGGGTCACGTACTGTAATGCCCATAATGTACACACAGAAACTCGCGCTGGGATCAGCAATAACTCAGCATCTCAGCAGCATCCCATCTGCAGCTGGGATAAATTAGGAGCTCTGCTGGACCTTCCTTGAGCTGAGAACTGGGCCCTGCAGTCTCAGACTGTCTGTGGGAAACTGGGTGGGCAAGTGTTTTCCAAACCGTATGGGTTGCGAAAGTGCCTCTGCTATGGGGTACCTCTGCTGTAGGGTACCTCTGCTATAGGGCACCTCTGCTATAGGGCACCTCTGCTATAGGGCTAAAGCGATGCAAGTGCATTACACAAATTTGAAACTCTGCAGTGATCTGCATAAAGGACCAGGTCCTGAGACTCAGGACGAGGAGCTAGATCCTTTGTGTGCTTGCTGTGCAGGCAGTGACAGTAATGAAATCTGCTTTTAAGTCTAATACTTCAGACTTCTGTTGGTTCTCATAGTTTAATATTTCTAGTGGACTATTTGGCTTTAGCCACAGAAGATAATAATTTAAAGTGCCTTCTCAAATCTGCTTATTTACCAGATTTCCTTTTTTTCTTATGTTTTGAAACATTTATGACCTTGGTTGCTGGAAGCAATTGATAACAGAGGTCCAATATAAAAAAGTTAAAGTGTAGTTTCTGATTTACTGAAAGAACATGAACTTCCATAACTACAATTTCTCCTTGAATACAGATAGTATTTGTCAGTAAATGTTTCTGTAAACATAAGTTTTTAATAGTTTAATTTTAATACAGAACTGTTGTAGTACAAGAAAGAAATCTATTGCTGTATATTATGCATTGCAATGGACAAAATTATTTTATTAGTTAACTAAATGCCTAAATTTCATTAAATCACAACTGTTTAAGTGATTTTATTTGCATTAACACCTGGAATAATGGTTACATTACAGTGAAGCACAGCGAACTGTAAATTCACATTATGTTTCTGATTTTGAACATGACTATTTTCCTTTTCTGTCTTTCTGGCAGATCCATAATGTTCTGATATAACACTATTATGAAATATCATTAAATAGGTAAAAGAATCATGCAAAATAGATTTTAAATTAATTGTTTAAAAGCTGAAGTTGTTAGTTTTGTCATGCTTATGCAGCTTTATAAAAAGGCAGTTCTGTGCCTAAACAGACACGTTTTCGTGTTTTGCCTGTTCAGATGCTGCAGGAGTTTTACATCGATTTCCTGCAAGCAGCTGCCTTATTTTTAAATAGCATTTCAAGAACTTCATATTTTTCACTTCTTAACTGTTGCAGTTTTTGAGCATACATTAGTTCATTTTGTGCAGTGAGTGTGTTTGTGGCTCCAGCTGCAGCTCACCATTTCCCAGTTTTCCAGCAACACTGCCCCATGTTTGGGAACTAAATACATTCTCCGGGACCGGTGATCAGGGCTAGGAAAAATCAGCAATTAAAATGCGACCATCCGGGTCGGACTTCTTCAAGAAAATAAACAGCCTTGTCAGAGTTTTTGAATAAAGGCAATTTCAGTACCATTATTTTGTTACTTCTGCTTGCAGCTGAGGTGGGTTTCTTGCAAACAGCTCCATACGTTTCAGTCATTAAAAAGAGGCCAAGCTTGGGGCTCATAAACATTTTGTTCTCTGTTTCTGTAAGGAAAGAAATGAATCTAAAGGCTAATTTTATCCACTTCTCTAATGCACGGTACGTTGAAACAAGGGTAATATTTGGATATTAAATTGAAAAGCAGTGTCTCCTTTCTGACCTGAAGTGTTTCTTACTCATTTTACCTGGTTAAAGCTGCTCTCCCAGCCTGTCCTTCCTAACTATTAGTTTAATTATTGTATTTCTGGATTTTGACATTATCTTCAGTCAGAGTCTTCATCAGCTCTTCATCAGTTCATAACTTTAGAGTCAATCTTCCCAAGGAATGCTGAAGAATTCCATTTTAAATGTGTGGTGTCTTAAAATTAATAATCAGATTTTATAGATTCTTGCTAAGCCAAAGGTCCCTCGGTTTCTTCTCTATCAGGGAGGGGCTGTTACATACCTTCTGGTGCTAATCCAGTTTCAGTGCCTGATGAAAGACTTTGAAACTTACTCTGGATGTGAATGTCAAAGCCTAAAATCTTTTGATGTTTTCTTCAGTGATGAAATGATATCTCTAAACCAGAACATAACAATTCAGCAAAAGTGAACTCTTCTGTAACGCAGCTGATGGGCTCGATCATCGGGGTTGGAGGGCACCGGGTGACTCTCCTCTTACCTCTGGCATTTTCTCCCTTGGGTGTAGGATAGCTCAGGTGTGCCTCAATGCTCTTGTCCAGAAACAGGAAAAGAGAGAATACAAAGGAGCAAATTGTATGTTTTCTTCTCCTCTGGGGAACTTAAGCGAATCTCTTGCTTGAAAAAGAAGGCAGAAATAGCATTTTTATCAAGAAATTTTTCTCTTGTGGCTGTTGCTAAATAATAGAATGGCAATAATTTAATCACAATAGTGAATACTAGAAGCTCAAAGATGTGTTTGGCATTCACCTTTTATTTTCCTAAAGCAAAGAAAGAAGTCTCTAGGATCCATTATTTTTAAAATTACCTTTTTTTAAAAAAAAATTATTTAGCCCTATTTCTATCTGTTTTCAGACCCAGTGCTGAACAGTGAAACATAAAGGCAAACCACCGTAAATTTTATTTGAAATTCAGACTATTTTAGGGTTTTAGGGTTTACAATTTAAGCTTCAGTTTTGTTTTCCAGGACACTCTGTGTATCAGATCTCCAAATATAAGGCTGTGAGGAGCCTGCCTAGCGTCAGTTGACTTCCACAGGCTGGACACCGTCTGCCTGGTGGGGTTACATTCCTAAAGAAGTAAAGGGGTATAAATCCCTGCTCAGCAGTCACTCATGCACTTCACATGCCATCGACTAAAAGTCTGTCAGTTTCACTGCTTTTGAAGTAACTTAATGCAGGGTCTCAGTGATATATAAGTCAAATACTTTATATAATTCTGTAAAAGAAAATTGCTTATTTTAGGCATTGGCAGTGAAATCCATAAGGATGAATAAATAACACCAAAAATAGTTACTTCACATACCCACTTTGTCTGCGTTCATGTAACTTTTCTCATTACTTTTTTAGATTTTTACATTATTTGCATTATGCTCCCTTATCTACTACACTTATTTAATGCCAGTCATATTTCGTCCTCCAAATTTCGGACTGAGCAGTGCTGTGCTTTCCATGACTGCAGGCCAGAGGACCTTCCAGCACCTCCAGTCTCATCAGCTAATCCAGACTTGCCAAAAAGACCACCTTCTCTGACAAAATGTCACAAGCCTAAACAGCTTTTCTGAAAAATACTTGTTGTCTACCTTCTAAAAAAACACATTTTATGCAAACGTATTATAAATGGAGAAGAAAGGAGAGTGCACAACTTAATGACATTCCTGGGATCTTGCTTTACTGCAAACGGGTCTAATTAGCATAACATGTTCAATAGTAATGGTCATCAGTAGAGAATTCAAAGAAAGGTAGATGGATACATACTACTCAACTGCCAACCTTTTAATGACATTTGTCAGGGCGGGTAGATCAGAGGTGGAGACCACAAGAAAGCCAAAAATACAGTTTGTGGGTTTTTTTAATGACTAAGGAGTAGGTGATGCTCAGTGGGCCACCTCCCTGCCAGCTGATTTTCCCCTGTGCCCGATGGTGGGTTACAACAAACTGAATTCAAAGAGAACCAATACAATGGCAGACAGGTTAGGTTTCAGATGAGGTGAATTCATTGCTGATTACTTAAATCTCACTTCGTGTGACAAAAGCTAAGCCATAATAT
Organism: Gallinago undulata; assembly: GCA_026546715.1. NCBI lineage: Eukaryota > Metazoa > Chordata > Aves > Charadriiformes > Scolopacidae > Gallinago > Gallinago undulata. Next base: position 64,169,803 of record JAOTQQ010000023.1, read on the forward strand.
TATTGGGAAGTGTACATGGTAGAAAAAAGAAGAATGGCAGCTCTAGTGGAGTTAGGGTTTAAATACTGATTTGCAGGTGCATGGGGTATGTCTCTGACACACCAGGAGCATGTACTGCACAGAGCTAGTCTGTGTTCTGGAGTCAGGAAAACAGGAGGAGGAAAATTGAAGTAATTTTTATTTCTTTCTTTTACCACCATAGCCGATAAGGGAGTTTAAAAAAACCAAAACACTTCAGATAAAATATAAGCACCAGAATAGGCTGTAATGAGAATATATTTTTTCCGTGCAGATTTTCAGAAGTGAGGAGGTTTTGTTAACTGCAAAAGTAACGTTCTGTCACCTGAGAATGCAGTAGTATAATTTATGTAAAACATTTGCCACAAATGATTCCTTGGTGATCCACTTTCTGCAGCAAGCAGACATAAGTCATTGATCTGCAAAATTATGTTAAGAAATCAGTGATCTAATATGAGCTTTCGAGAGTGGGAGGTATAGAGTTCAACTGTCTATTTTTCTGGGAAAAGAGCGATTTAAAAAGTGATTGAAAAAGTGAATGAAACTGTCAGTTCTGTATTGGTGAAGAATGAACACTGAATAATGACAGAATTACTCTGCATTTTCTGACATTATGGAAGCACTCACATTCCTTTTGAGTACACAGAAAACTTCCTCAATATAACTCTATGTCATACGCCTTTCAAGTTTGCTTTTTTAAACAACAATAAGCAAAATATTAAACCCTCTGAAACATTGTGTTCAGAATCAGCAGCTTTCTGAAAGTATTTAACTGAAAAAAATTCTTTTTTTAAATTGCTGCTGCTATAGCATAGATGAAGGAAAAATACTTTATTGAAGAATATGGTGAAGTATAGGAATTACTAAATCCTTTCAGCTAGGTAACTGCAAATTTTATTCTTAGGAATGTAGATTTGGGTATTTAAGTATATTGCTCTATAGTGTATAGAAAAAGACTTCAAATATTAATTATCCAGTGAGCTAAAAATTCATTTATTAGCTTAGAATCATTTTGCCTTCTGGGGATAACAAATTTGCAGTTTCCAGTGTGATTAAATGGAAGCGGTAGTTTACAGAGTGAAAGATAGTGTATGTACTTCTTTGAGTGTAAACCAACACCCTTAAGTATTGCTTAAATAAATATAACTTTGACCACAATTTTGTAAATAAACAACCACTGATAGAATGTTTTTGTTTTCCTACAGAACAAACACACTTTCTTCGGTGTGACAGGACGAGAAGTAATACAAAGAAAGGGAAAGTGACAGAAAGGAAAGTGCTTGACACAAAGCCGCTTGCGATCACTGAAAGCAGAAGAGCGATCTGCGGGCGCAGCCTCGCACAGAGGCAGGATGCTGCTCCCTGCTGTAAGAAACTGCCTTGGAGCTTTGGATAGGAATAACCGTGTTGTCTGGGGCGAAGAGAAGCCCTATCACATTTTCTGCAGCTGCCCCAAACTGCTGTGAAAGCCTGTTGTTGGAACAGAGATGTGCGTGGAAGCCCAGGGAGAACAGAGCTGGGTTAACCAGCGGAGCTGCCAGGCTGTCCCAGAGACGCTGAGGCTGCCTACCTGAGCTCACACAGTGACACTGAACTGCCACAAAGTGAAGAAAATAGTCTGTTCTACGTTGAAAGTCACTCCTCTTGCACCCGCACAAATATAACGAATCTAACCCCATGAAAGCACAGAGTGAATCATAACACAAATGCAAGATTTTTTTGCAAGGGTGTAATCTGGAGTTAGCTGCCACACTTGGGAAAAGAGGGGTTAGCTCGAAGGTCTTTCTCCCAGGGACTGCGAGGTAGGCAGTTTGTGTTTAGACTACCCAGCCTGAATATCAGCACAGATTAAGCTTGGTTTTCTCAGTGTACAGTGTTATTCTTCATAGTTAATAAGGTTGCTGTGATGTTTTTAAGTGCCTTTGCCTGGTTATGGGCTGTGGCTCCTTGATATGGCCAGTGGTGGTCACAGCTTACAGACGTGCCATGGAGGAGTGCTCTTGGAGCGGGTCAATAGCCCCAAACCCCTGCTGGGGACCTTCCTGACTGCTGGCCCTTGGACAAACCAATGACTCAGAGCTGCCTTTAAACAACGCAGGGGAAACAGAAAATTGCTGTTCAGAGGCAGCTCTTTGCCTAAAAAGATGGCAGATGTGTGCTTTCTCAGATGTTTTTATATTTAATGCTAATACATTGACACTGAATGCTGCCCTGCCTTGTGGAGTGGATAAGAATATGCTTATGCTTGACAGTGGGATTTTTTTTTTCCAGCATGTGTTTTCCAAATGAGTCTATTTGCTGTTTCAAAAGATGTGTTTGCGTCTCGGTAGCGTTCTCCCCCCTCCTACCTGACGGTGTAGAGGTGGCACTGGGTCTGCAACTCTGCTTGTCGGTGCGGAGTCCCCTGGAAGGCAGCCATCGGGAGAAAGAGTAAAAAACTAAGCGTATAGAAGAATATGGAAAGCTGGGCCTAGAGCAGTTCTCCTGGGGGGACTCTGGTGGACGTGCCGTTGGGTCAAAGGCTCAGCTGTCCTGCGGAGCTCCACGTACGTGAAACAGCTCCAAACCTCCCTTAGCTCGCCCGCTAACCTGAATTTATGACATCTTTACAATACCAGTGCAGAACAGAGCGGCTGGAGACAACCAGTGATTCGGATCCCAACAATCCCTTTTTAGGCTTTATTTGGCATTTTTTAGTCAGGCAAAAGTTCCCAGTTTGTCTAAGATTAAATTTAGAAGCTTCTGAGAGGCCTCTGAAGATTAAACAAAATTATACCATAGAACACATGTTCATAAATACATAGACATTAAATGCTTCTTTGTAACATTATATTTTGAGTAGATTAATCCAATTTGGGTGCCTAGTGAACTCTGTACTCTCGCTGATGTCAGTAATTACCAGGATTGCACTTTAATTAGTTTTGCCTATTACTTTTTTTTTTAACAAAGAAGTAAATTGATTTTTATCCCCAAAATAAATTTAGCAGTTGCCTTCTGCCACAATTCTTACACGTGTGAATTCTATGTGTAGATGACAAACCTTGCTTTGCCCTTAGCTGCAAGGATCCTGAAATACGGTCCTGAAATACCAATGTTTGTGTAAAGAAGCCACGGGCATCGGTGTCTTGCTGTATGGGTCACTACCTCACTGCTTCTCAGTCTCTCTCAGAGACTTGGACTTTTCCAGGTGATGCAGTTCCATAAAGAAACATGCTCAGAAGTTAGTGAGATGTCAGTTTAATATACATTCATGTCTCGCATTTCTTGTTAATAAAGTTCATGTTTGAAATGCAACCAATCTGTCTTGTTATTCTACTTAAAGGCTACAGTCTGCTAAAGAATCAGGATCTTTTCCGAATTTTGTAGGATTAGTTGCAACCTCAGCATCTATTATCTTTGTAAACCAATATCTTCACTGTGTAATACATTAAATAAATACAGCTTGTCTTTTACAAGATGTCTTCTCCCATCAACTATGCAGACACCACCACAGAGTCAAACACAGGTGATCAGTGCAAAATCACATTGGGGGAGGTTCTGAGGATTTGAGTCACTGCCTGACACCGGGGTGTCCCCACGCTCAGAACAAGCGGCCTGAGGAGCCCAACAATGCCAGAACCCTCTGTTACCTGCCTAAAACAGTGGCAAGAACACATCCTGCGCTGTCACACTCTGTCTAGGGACAGTCTGAGGTGCACAGAGCTGATCGTGGGCAGGAGGATTCCTGGATTCAGGATCATTTCTGCTGTAAAATCTGGTCTTTTTTTCCCCACATCCCCACGTTGATGGCTTTGACACTTACCAGAGCTAGACATCACAAAACTACGGCAAAGTTGATGCAGGAATCCCAGTCCTCACGCCGGGGACAAGGTGACTGGCTCTAAGACAGTCAGACCATGCTGTTACCCTAAATGTGAACACCTGGAGTCAATAACAGCCAGGTGAGGGAAGAGTTAGCGGGGCTGAAAACATCAGTGTACTAGTTGAGGTCTGTGGAGAGAGATGCCCAGGTCTGAAAATACTCTTTAAGTTCGTGTTTAGTTCCCAAACGTTTAAACCATGCTTAGTAATATTTATGTATCTGAATGTGTTTACCGACACTTTAAATTTGTTACTTTTTTAGATATTTTCTTCCATGAGACAAAGTTACCTTTTTCAGTAGGTTTGCCTTTTGCTACTTTTAGAAGAGCTACTTCTGGGCTAACAGATTTCCATTTAATAATGCTTGGATTTTCCTCTTATGAAGCTAGATAGTTTTTCCATCCCTTGTACTTCAGTATTTCTGAAACCAGGTGTTAATTTTCAGGGGGATAGGAGGTTTCCAAGCAGCTGCCAGGACTAATAGAGCAGCCAGCAGTAAACGCTGAATAAGCTTAGGTACAAAATGTATACCATCTGGTTTCAGGAGTCCCCGGCCAAAAAATGTGAGGCCAGTTCCTTTCATGTCCAGAAACCTTCCCGTTCGGTGGGAATTGGGAAATGGATCTTACCTTTGCATTACCTTTTAATTCACAACTCGGAGGAAGACTCGAATAGCGGTCTTGAGAAAACATTGCATAACTGGGAGATGGGAAAGCGAGTAATATGCTCGGGTTTCGTAATGAGGCAGATGAACACTCTCTGCAAGCTGAGATCAGAGGCACTCCGGCTTCCAGGCTGCTGCTCCTCAAAATCACTGGCAGCTACTGGCTCCAGCACAGAAACGGAGTCCCGCAGGGGAAGGGTCCCCCCAGAGCAGCGAGGCAATAAGGAGATAGAAAATCGAGCCCTTCAGGTTTGATCTAAGAGCAAAGAAGTAAGGAATGGGGTTCCTCCTGTCTGCCAGCGAGGAAATGTTTCTGTCTCCTTAGGTAACTGAAGAGACAGATTCTGTTCTACAGAAAAAATGCTATACTTAAAAGTTTGATAGAAGAGTAACTTAAGAGTGACTTTGTTCTCAGGTGTGAGTCTGAAGGTGTAGATACAGCTTGGGCCACTCTAGAGATACCCAAGGAGAGCCAAGCAATGGAGCTTCCACTGAAGAAGTGTGGGAAAAGGAAAGTTTCTGCAATTTTTAAAGTCCAGATGATTTCGCCCTCTCTCTCAGGCAGTCATTAACACTATACATAATCCACAAGGTCACTTTCTTAGCAAAGCCCTGAAGGTACCAAACTACTGTCCCATCCAAAGAGTCATTAATATCTCTTAGCTTTTCATGCCTGGGTTATATATTTTAAAAAAAAGCCTCTAATAGGAAACCATGCAAGCCTATTTTTCTCTTACTATCATCACTGCTTTCAACACCGTGATTAAATCATTGCTGTAACCGGATGATTAAACCCTTTTGAGAAGGGACTGCCACGTTACTGTACTGGGCTAGAGCAGAGTATAGCGCTTCCCCAGCCCCCAGCCCTGTCCCAGTGCAGATGGACCAGTGGGGATGGTGCTGCTCCTGGTAGCCCTGGGCTTGTCTGTGCTGCTGTAGAGCCCTGAGCTGCCCTCAGCTCCACCGTCCCGTCTGCCAGCAGCTTGAGTGGGAGACGCTTGTAAAGGTGGGCAGATGGTGGCGGGTCAGACTAAACCCAGGCAGAGAAAATATAATCTCAAAAGCCTGATGTTTTCTCTCAGCCCCAACCTCCAGAAGACTCAATGTTCTGAGGATTCATTCTGACTCCTTTGTGGCTAGTAGTCGAAATACCTCCTTTGTATCTGTGTCTGCCAATAGCAAAGTGATGATCCTTCTGATCGCATTCACTGCAGAAGAGTTTGATCACAGATTCCAGCCAGAGGGCATTCGCAATGAACAGTTTCACATAACCAGACTATTTTATAACACACTGTGAATAATCATTTCAGTAAAGGCAGTGATTTTGCTGTGTTCGTGCCCTGGAACAATAGTGCTGGTATAAATCCCAAGATAGCACTCAATGTACTTTAAGAAAGAACTTTAGTCACCTTAAAAAAATGTAAAAGGCCGTGGTCCAAAGTTCCACTTATCTCTGAATGGATAATAAATTGTTGATCCACAGATAGAGTATTCTGTATTGCATCCATGAGGCATCTGTAAGTGATAACTTCGGCAACTGTCACGCACTGATACTTTTCAAACTGGCAACAAAACACATGCTGTCACTGGCCAACAGGGCAGCCCTGGCTCCAGAGCTGGGTCCCCTCCTGCTGAAGCTCCACGTGTAGAAAGTCCACAGCCTGCAGACCCTCTGCAGGGACACGGCACAGGGTTCAACCACAGCCAACAGCCTTTCCTGGTACTCATTTTCATCTGCTTCTTTATCTAATGTATTTAGAAAGATCTTCTTATTTGCCTATTCCTGGTATTATGAAATGTTCAGAGCCTAAATAATATGAAAACGCATGAATCTTTATTTCACAGTACCTGGCGTAGCTCCCAAAAGTCACAAAACACTTTTAACAGCAGAGAGAAAATACTTCAGTGGAAGCAAGTACGCGCACAGCCGCTATCCAAGAAGAAGCAGCGGCAGCAATTTTATCACTCACTCTTCTTCAGTGTTAACAGCCAGAGGGAATACGCTCTGGAAATCAATTTTCTTTTACGGGAACTCGATGTGGGCAGTTGCTTGATGTGTTCAGCTTCTGTATGGCCCAGGTTCAACGAGACACTTAAAAGCGTGGCTGACTTTATTCATGTGGGTATTTAGGTATGTGCTTAAGTACCTTGCTGCACTGGGGCTTATGGTAGGTCGTAAGTATTTACTAGGTCAGGCATCCAGGCTAAAAATGTCTCTGTTTTTCCTGGTTACGCTGGAGATAAGTCCAGTCCCACCATGCGTTTGGAAGCGCCTGCGATGGATCCATCAGGTGATACTCCCCCGGGCAAAGGGGAACACCTGCTGCTGCTGCTGGAGAAATGCCTTCATTTGCCCCCTCGGTACGGACCCCGCAGCCGGCTGAGAGGATCTGCATGGGCCCAACTTCAAACACGGGGGGTAACAGGACCATTTTATTTAAGTGTTTGTGCTGTGTCCAGCCGAGGCAGCCAGCCCCATCCCTGCTGCATCAGGTGCCACAGGGACACGTGAGCCCCCTGCTCCGACCAATTTACCTTCTTAAGAAGCATCACTCGCCGGGGCTGAGTAATGGGAGAGCCATACGTTTGCCACAGCGAAACACTCACCCAGATAAATCAAAAAGCAGATAATTTAGAAAGGAAAAATTAAGTGCACGGCTGCTTTTTTTCCCCTCTACGCTCTGGCTATTAGCCCAGACAATGGCCTGTCTGACCCAGGAGGGAGCTGTGTAGGAAACGCAGGTTCCAAGCACTGAGGGAGGATCACTGAGCACAAGGTTTCTATTTTCTTGGAAGAGAAGATGTGAAAAAGGTGGTGCTGTAGCATCAGCCCTCTGTCCCTGACCCCTACCTTGGTGGCACGTTTTAGACCCAGGGATATGAGGTCTCCCTGTGTCATTTGAAGTCCCATGGCAGAAGAGGAGCCGAAGCTGGCAGCTGCTGGCTCTTGCGGGTCCCATTAAGCTGGGAGAACTGGAGCCTTGCTCGAGCTGCAAGAGCATCTGAAGCTCCTGCTCACGGCCAGCAAACCGGGTCCTTCTCCCTTCTCCACCACCGACCAGCTTTCCTCTGCACAAGCTGCACCATCCCACCCTCTGCTTGAATACCCGAGCAAAAATACTTACAAAACCTGAAATCGGGGCTGTCTCTGGCTGAAAGGCTGTTCCAGCCCCACCGAGGAGATGTGCCCCTGTAATCCAGCTACGTGTATGGAGACACTCAGCGCAGGTACGGCTGTAACGGAGCCTGGGCCATGGCAGGGAAAGCCTGGGAGATACAACAGGGTTAGCAGGTCCCCAGGAGCTCAGGACAGAACCTGGGACATGATTCCTCATGACAACAGGTTTCCCCAGTTCTCTTGCTCATTAACTGCACAATTATCTTCCTCGATGTGCTTTCATTCAGCTGTAACCGACAGAGGTGTTTCTTAATGTCTCGATTTTGCCTCAATATCAAGACTTCAATCATTAGTTTTTTTCCAGGGCAAACTATTCCGGGACCGGTTGCTTCCAAGTGATTCAGCAAGGCTGGACTGGGTCTGGTGAGCTGTGTCTTCTCCTTTCTCCTGAACCACCCCCCCCCCAGTCCTGATACACTGGTGTTAAGTTTGTGACCTGAAATGTTGCCCTTCTGATCCTCATTCAGACTTTCTGTAAAATTTGATGGAGAGTGTCAATGCCTGCCAGAAGGTTTATTCGCATCCGGGCGGTATGAAAATTCTTCGCTGTTTGCAAAAGGCCACGGACGCATTGTCATGGACTGTAACGTGCTGCTGGCAGCCCCGAAATGTATTAGCAGAGACCACCTGAACGGGGGGTGGGTGGGGGTGGGCTGGTGTAAATTGGATGCAGTGCTGCAAAAGGGGCAATCATCATTCCGTTGGCAAAACCCCACCTCGCATCTCACCCCTCTGCGCTGCCTTCCACCCTCTCTGGGGTCCGTCTGCAATTTAAATTCTTGGACCAATATAAACTGGGAAGATCTCTTCAGAGGGGGGAACACACAGCAGTGAAATGACAGAACAGAAAAAGTATGAAGCTGAAAATTAGGCCAGGAGATTGAAATCAGGATGGATCTAAATCATTCTTTGCTATTTTTTTTTCGTCTTGGTTGTCTGATAAACTACCCAGCAGGACGAAGTTCAGGGGACTTGATATACTGCATGTGAAGCCTTTGTTGTTACAAGGTGAACTCCCTCCCTTGCTTGCTCTCCTCCTCCCACTCCTCTCCCCCACTTGTTGTTCCAGAAGTTCAATCCCCCCCTTAACTCCGGTGCCTCTGGACGCGGGACACTACCCACTGCTGCAACTTTGCTGCTTTGCACAGCAAGACCTGTGTCAGAAAGGATGGTTAAAATTCACCCCCGTCCTGGAGCCCCCCCCGTCGAGTGAAATGGATCCCATCTGAGCTACGGGAGGATTTTTGGTTTGGTTGGTTTGTTTTTTAAATGGCCAAAGGGCAAGAAGTGTTTTGCAAAAGCTCTTTCAGACCCTGGCTTCGTAGGACTCTGGCATCAGCAAGATGAGGCACACAGGGATGGTTAAAAGCACACAAGCACGTGCCAACAAAAAGGAACACCATTTACAAAAAAACAGCCTGATCATACAAATGGGGTGCTTTTCCCAGGTTGGGAAAATCTCTTAGAGCATCCTGATGGATTATCTGTCTGTGACAGGGCGGGCTTTCCTTGTGCTAATGAGCAAATACACGAAGAGGAGGCTCGAGGCCAGTAAATTTGAGTCACGGGAGGTAATGTTATTTATGAGCAGCAGCACCTGAACCAGCGTTTCTGAAGGCTCCTTGAGGGCTCACACACACTTCAGAGACTTCAGCCACCGCCGAGGGGCACAACGCGAGAGGCACCACCACAACTCGCAGCGCTTGGCTCCTGCTTGCTGTAGCACAAGTTCTACCTTCCAAGTGTTTTCAGACATGCTCTTCTTTTCTAACGTGTTGCCTCAATTAAACTGCAAACCAGACGCAGGAGAATGCTCTTTAAACTGTGAAATTATTGTATTGCATTACAGGAAGCCTCCAAGTTTACAGAACTAGGAATGTCTTCGTGGTGTCGGGGTAAAAGACTCTTATTAGCCTTGTTTAGAAGACAGCTCAAAGGGTATCACAAACAGTTACTTCTGCAGAGATAATGCTGGGGATATTTTTCTGTGTAAGGAGAGTCAGCACAAGGAGATGACCTTTAACAGTGGTGGCTCTACATCCATGAAAGATTCATTATCCAGGGAAAACCTAAGCTGCTTATAAGCAACAGCTCTATCCCATTTAAAGATAATTTAAAGGCACAGGGAATGACAGAGCAGGTCTGGAAAACAGACCACTGCAGGAGAACATGAAGCCTTTACAGGATCATAGTGGGCACGGAGGTGAGCAGGCATCAGCCACTCACTGATTTCTCCAGTGCAGAACCAGGAGGGCACCGAGTGAGGGCTGTAAATTCTGATCCAGACAAATGCGGGAGCGAGGTTCTTCCTGCCATTCCTCCCATAATTGAGGTGAGTCCAAGCAGTGCCCTTCAAACATCCAGTACTTTTATCCCTTACCTTGAATGCAAGTTCTTCCATGTCGTTCCCGTAGTTAAACGTGGTGAGGAAGGAAAACACAGCCCTTGCACAATCTGACTGAGAAAATTTTGGTTTTGGGTGTGTTTAGGGTGAAAGAAGTAGGAATTGCTCTCAGAGGAATCCAGCTGCATGTAGAAAGTATTGATGACTTATGTGCAAATATTGAAAGCTTGTTTAAAGTGACTTTTGGGGTCTTTGGATGTGGTCTGCGCTGCACAGATTTACGACGCACAGAGCAGCACGGCCTTAGTTCCAGCCCAGTTGTGCTTTCTGAGGCAGCGTGATGTAAGATAAGAAATTCAGCACAAACACGCTGTGCCAAAGTCTCCAAGCGCAGTGCAAACACTGGCCAACCTGTTCCCAGAGCTGGAGAGCCACGGTGCACAGCAGCTTACACCCAGCTGTCTCCAGGGGCCAGGCTACAGGACACTGTCAGAGCCCTGCAGGCAACCTCTTTCCCTCAGCCAGCTTTGGGGACAACTACACAGCCATCAGCTGTGGGGAAGGAGCTGGGAGAAGCAGGTTTCTACCCTTTTCTCCCCAGGAGCTGTTTTTAAGCTCAGCCCCCCACCCTTGATTTCTCCCCGCGAGACCTTTGCAGCTGTGGCTGAGCCTAACCACTGCCAGCTGGCTCCGCTTCCCAACTTGACCTTGAACCTGCCTCCTCACTATGGATGTTTCAGGTGGTCCGGACTCTTGGCTGACCCTGGTTGCTCCCAGCAGAGCCTGGAGAACCGTCCTATGTCCGACTGTGGTACCGGCTTCCACAGCTCCCGTGGACAGGCAGCCGAGGTTGGCCCCAGGAGATGTTGGAGACCATGGCAATAGGTGGCATCTCACAGCTGGTTTGCCCAGACAGGCTGTTGGGGACCTGCCTGGGAGGCAGCTGGGTCAGGGAGCGTGCCACGAGCATGGTGTCGTGTCAAAGGTTGTAAAGACATAGGCAAAGTGATTTACAAAGCTAAGTGAAGAGAGAGCTAAGTCTATTCACATGGCAGGTACCATAATTCATCCTGATCGGCCTGGGATGATTCAACAGCTGTAACCATTTAGGCTACAATTCAGAAAGGCAAATACTTTAATCTAATGCTAGCAGGGGATTGCCAAGGAAAGGGAGGAACTGCAAAGAAAATATATCAAAATTTCAAACTTCATCCTGGAAACAGAATTCCAAAACTTCATTAAAATACTTGTGCCGTATGTATCAAAATGTAGCTCAGTTATACCCAAAAAATTTGCTTCCAATTTGTTGAGAAGGATTGAGAGCACCCAAGATGGATGCAATATAGACAAAACTTAGGTCCAAGAAAAGTGATGAAGAAAGCTATTACCCAGCAGTGCCTTATTAGGAAGGCATCTGAAATGTAGTGGGCACCTCCGTTATGCCTTTTCATGGTCTGATTGTGGTTCTTAACAGATAAGGGGCAAGACGGGTCAACGTGATGTTCCCGTGGGAGCTTTCTGTTAAAAAGACCAGAAGGAGCAGCATCTCCTCCAAGAAGTCGCGTTGCAGGTAGGACACGGAGCTCCATCTCCGCTGACTGGCCACTCTCCAGGAGCTCTCTCCTGCTGGTGCAGCTCCTCAAACCCCGCGACAGCTCAGCATTGTCACCCGCCCCCTGAGAGGCAGGGAAAGGGACCGGCGGTCTGTGGAGAGCGAAGCCGGGCACGTAGCATGCAGTAAATACACTATTGCTTTCCTCCAGCGCGTGCGGGCTCTGAAATAATGTTCATTTTTTCACCATCTGTCAGTGTAATGCAGCTGAGTCCTTGAAACGATATTAGGTTTGACTTGGGTCTTCAGCGTGCAGTGCCCTTTTGAACTGCTTACTGATCACTAGAAAAACAAAGTGGCCAGGTAGTGTCTTTCTCCTCCTTCAGTTCACAAGATTAATTACTTGTCTTCAATAAAGACCAAAAGGAGAGGTTCATGTTGCTCTGGGCTCTGACTGGGGTGGAGACTTCCCAGAGCAGCGAGAACGTCAGTAACCTCAGCCCCCCCCACCCCACGCAGGAGGGTGTGCTGATAAGATCAGGTCATGAGGAGAAGCCCTTAGGTCCTCTTTCACCCACTTTGTTCTTATAAACCATTTACTATTTTTAAAGTAAACAGGTTTTAAGATAAGCTTTTTTCTACAACCCTGTCTATGGAAGACAAAGTGAGGAGTCTTGGGATGCAACTGGGATTTTAAGGCAATTTGTTATAAGCTACTTTTCTTACAAGATACTGGGTTTTAGTGACAGGAAAAGTTGACCATCCTCTGGCACACAGTCAAAAAGAGCCTCTCTGGGCAACCTTTGCCCCCTTTCCACCTGCTCCAACTGCTCACCAGCCTTACCAGAAAATATTTTTTTCTTATGTTTAAATGGAGTTTCCTGCACTTCAGCTTGCACCCATTGCCTCTTGTCCTTTCACCGGGCACTAGTGAGACACGCCTGGCTCCCATAGCACACTGGTTCCCGTGTTCTACCTCCCTAATCAGAAAGTGTTCTTCCTAATGTCTTCCCAAGCCACATCGTGTGTCTATTGACCATTCTTACAAATTTTGCCACAAAAGGCAAAAGTTTGGCTCTGACATCTTTGTAACTCTGCTTCTCCTGCCATTACATCAGCCTTTAGCCTCCTCTCTGCCAGGAAGGACCAAGCCCCTCTCCCTCAGCCTCTCCTCAGCGGTGATGTGTTCTGGGCTCCCAACCAGCTCAGTAGCCCCTCTAGTCCCTCACCAGTTCCTCCCTCTTGAAGTGGGGTCCAAACTAGACGGTACCCCAGGTGTGGATACAAGAACCAAGTAAAGGGTAAGCTATAACTTCCCTGGCTCCCCTTGGCATAGTCCAATATGAATTCTGCCATATTCACTCATTTGTTCTTCGATCAAATCCTGTCCTTGCTCTAAAATATAAATATCTAGCCATTGTTTGAAACGAACCAGTAAGTGTAATGACCTAGTTAACCTATGCCGCTCTTGAAAGACATACCCTGGGGTCCACAGTTTCATGTTCCAGTGGCAAACCGGTTGACCACAATAAACTAACATCTCAGAAAATAATAAAGTAGTTCAATCAAATTGAGCATTGCTGAGCCAATTTGATACTGGCAAGCCTTCAGATTTTGTGCTGACGTACTCTGCTGGTCTGTGTGATGGGTGAGAGCAGACCTCTGCTGGAAGAACGGAGCCCATCTGAAAATCAAAAATCAATCTTTCATAGTCAGGGAAGCCAGGCAGTAGCACCGATTCCAGACTGGGTGTGTGGCATACGCAGAATCTCTTTATCTCTGAAAAATACTTCAAACCCAGAGCATGACTTCCAGAAGTATTGACATGCACCTCCACCCATCCCTTCAAAAACTCTCGCTCAAAACCCAAACCTTCCACCCTGGCCTGGATGGAAGGTCTTGGCTGGAGGCCCAGCAGTCCTTGCAGTCTGCCTAACCCAGGCTTGGGTGGACCCTGAAATGGGATCCAGGCTTTCTCTTTTCATTGTAAAGGCAATGGCTTAAAGATAAGCAGTGAAAAAGAAGGAAAATGGAAAGAATTGTATTCAAGCTGACTGTTAGGAACTTGAAGAAAGGGTGAGGGTTGGGGGATGAAAAAAATTAACATTACCTTTTTAGAATAACAAAGAAGCAATAAACTGAGAACCCTAAACATCCTCTGCAAGGCATTTAACAGCTTCCACCCCCAGTAGCTTCCACAGTGGGAGAGGCTGAACTATCATCTGCTCCCCCTTATTTAGGGAAACCATGAGTTATCCGAGACACTTAGCTCAAGCTGGATGATCATCTGCCAAGCGTTGTGACAGTGACTGATCTCGCTGCCTGAGCGGAATTACACAATGAGGGAGAGTGGAAATAAGTTCTTATTCAAAAGTATTTGGGTTTTTCACAGGTTCTTGAGGACAGAGTTGTGCAAGTCCCTGACTCCTTGAGCTATGGCCCTTTCAGAAAACACTGCTACCCCACTGACACCTCTCCCCTTGACTGCCACCACAGCCAGGAGCTTCAGAACCATCTTCGGTCCTGGAGCAGGAGGGGTCCATCCAGGGTGAGGCATCTCACTGTGCGGTGGAAACACACCACGTCACAGAGCAAGAGGAACCTGGAGGGACAGCAGCCCAAGCAGGGAGCACAAGCCATCAACCTGGTGGTCCTTGTTCATAAGGACTAACTCACATGCCCGGAGAGGCTGAATCCCGTTTGTGAGAAATCATTAAAGGCTGTACTGAGCCCAGCTGACACTGGTAAGGCCTCACAATCCCTGTTGTCGACAGCTCATTCGCATAATTCATGGCTGCCTCCAATTATCTGTGGGAGATTTGCAAGCCGGACTCTCAGCCTGCGAAGGAGGTTCCACATGGGCAGGCGCTTAATGAAGAGGTTGGGTTATAAACACTGGCTAATCTCTCCCACATGTACACCTGAGGAATATCACAAGTGACAGCTGTTTAAATTTCCAAGGAAATTAATGATTCCTGAAGAGGCAAGGCTTATCAAGGCTTTGACTGGGCCTGATAACAGGCAACCGCCGAGGGGCAAATTGTTTATAATAGTCTATAAGTGCCTCGTCCGATGGGTTCACCGTGGAAACTTTTATTGACGTGGTCCCTTTTATTAATGTTTGTGCTGGCAAAGCCTAGAACAGCTTGGTTCAATCTCCTGATGGTATTAGGCTACTAACGAGCATCTCGTATCTCGAGGTCACAGTCAGTTTAAAATGCTGGGTACCGGGGCAGGGTTCCACACGCTCAGTGGAGCCCCGCGGGATGGCCACGCTGTCCCTGCCCCAGGCAGAGCTCCTGTCCTTGCAGGGCCTGTCTGAGAGGCTGCTGAAACATTAACTCTGGGTCATTTGCTGCCTTCACTGTCTTGGATTAAGGAGTGGGAGGGGGGTGGTGGGAAGAGGGCAATCCAGGGTTGCCATGGGACTGTAACCAACCTTTGCAAATGGACCACATGGGAAAAGAGAGCCCTTTCCTCTCTCTCCGTCTGCAGAAATCCCGTGCCTTTGCATTAGGACACAAAACCTCTGTCAGTCGCCCCTCCGTTCCTCCCACCCATGGAGCACATGGCAGGACACATTTGTAGAATCATTTGAGTTGCAAGGGACCTTAAAGATCATAGAGTTCCAACCCCCTGCCCTGGGCAGGGACACCTCCCAGAGCCTCATTCTATTTCCAAGAAGGCATCATAAAAAAAGATCATCCACACCAGGTGTGAAAGTGGCAATGTGGAAGAATCTTTGTTAAACTCAGAGGTCAAGGACAAGGAATTGGCATTAGCAAGTCGTTCTCCTCAAGCCACAGGTGGTGCAGATCCCATGCAGAACTGGTTAGCCATGGGATTATTTTAAACTTCAAACAGTTCTTGCTGGTCAGTGAGTGTTTCACAAAGGAGCATGGAATTAATTTAAATTCAAGACTACAGACAAATTAAATGGCTCACAAATAGTTTATAAATGTTTTCTTGCATAAGGAATGATCCATCACTGCGTTCACTGCTGAAGTGCCTGGCCACAGCAAGGGACAGGTTCCTCCTGCCACACTGGTGTGAACCAGAATTGATTCCCTTGAAAAAAATGGGAGAAGGTAATGGTTAAAGTCAGGCTAAAGCCAATGGAGCTGGAAGGAATCTGACTTGTGTTTTATCTAAACCCGTGCTAGTATCACTGCCTGACCCAATGTGCTCAATTAGGCCAGCTGGGGATATATGTCATATATTCTGCAGATCAGCTCTTTTCCAGTTTATATTCATGTAATTACACCGACTCTGCTTGGTGAAGGTCTGGCCCAGTATTTGCGACTTTAATTTCTTTGTCATTCATTACCAAAATTAGTTGAGGGCTTCACTTCAAAGAATATTGAATCCTCCAGTGACTGGATAAATCATTTCTGTATGCGTTATTTCTTGTGCTTTCTCTGCCTAGCACTGCATTTTTCCTGGGAACAAATATGAAAAAGAAGTAAATCACTGCCCTTATGATTGGATTAATAAATAATGCATATTTTAAAATACAAGTTTCAGGCAAAAGTTGATCTATGTCCTCCCAACGCACACACATATACACACACATACATCATTTCCTCAGTTTAATTTTAGGATCTTGCACGATTGGGCTTTTTCTTCAGATGCAGAGTATCTGCCCCAGAGAGTGTTCTATTATAACCATAACAATGTGGTGCTATATTAGGAAAGGAACTCAATTTGCAGGGCGTTTGGAATCCCTGTTGGTTACGGTCCCTTCCCGGGGGGGCGGTGGGCAGGAGCAGCAGCGGGGCAGAGCCGGGGGGGGCGGGCAGGGGGCAGTTTAAGGCAGGCACGGTAAGGGCTGAAGCCGTGCAGAACAAATTGGGCCTTCTCCTGAGCTGAACCGTGGTCTTCCCTCCCACGTTCCTCTCTTCTAATATTCCCTGTTTGTCTTGAAGGAAGACACTGAGCCCTCCCCTGACCCAGGGAGCATCCCCAGAAGCTGAGAACAGGCTGATGGGTGGGAAAAGTGGGGCAGAGACCCCCAGCACAGCAGCCAGGAGAGGAAGGAGTGGGGAAAGGGAGAAGGACTTTCCGCAGCCTGGCCGCTGTCACCAGCTGTGCACCAGTACTGTCTAAGTGCAAAGGGCTTTATAATTCACCACGCACCACTCCAGCAATTTATTTCTGCTCTCAAGGACCACGGGTCAAATGCCCATGCCTGATTCCCAAGGTCAGACAGCTCTAGCTGGTGAAAGTCTTCCTAGGGCAGAAAGTCCAAAAAAACAGCAGTGGCTGCTTCCCATTGATCCCACAGAGAGCATATGTCTGGGAGGAAAAAAAAAGAGTCAACAAACCCCTTTTCTCAACGGGGCTAAAAATTTGCTCAAATGGGCTGAGAGAGGAGGTAGAAGACTACGTGCAACAGTGCCATCTGATGGGCTTCCTCAAAAGGGTAGACAAGGTGACCAAGTCCTCCGGGGCCTGGCAAGCCACCTCCAGCTCTGAGGAAACAAGGTGACCAGTACCGATGGGATTAAAAGAAGGTGCTGCCCAATGAATTCTTATTTACGTAGCCTACAGCTAGCTAGGCTGGCAGAAAAGGAAAAGAGATCTAATTGATCAGCATTTATGTGTTGACAGCTCTCAGAAAGTAGACAACGGTGGGTTTCTCCTCGCAGAAAACATTGCCCTTAAACAGTTGCTAGAAATTTGTAGGGGAAAGTTAACATCGTTTGGAGGGGTTTTTTTAAAATCTTAATTCATTGTTCTGCAAGACCCCAATCAAGTGACTTTGCTTTGAAGAATGAGGCGTGTTCATTACCCACTAAAATAAATGTAGAAATGAGGCTTCTGAGTTTCAGCGCTGACTCCTACTTTACCACCCGCCTGCCCTCCCCTCGGACCCCCCTCCCTACAGGGCATGACGTTGTTATTTTCACGTCACTGATTTTGAAAAAAAGGTCACTCCAGCTGCAGAAGTGACCATTTAATTGATTTACATCTTCATTACTGTGTTACAGCGTAGGTAAAATAAACACATTTCCCCGGGTCTGAGTCCCCGTGGCCGCGCAGAAGGAAACAGCAACACTTACTGCATCTGCTGCAGCGAAACAGCGAGAGCCATCCCCGGCCACGGGAGTCAGTTCACGGCCCTGTAACATAAACAGCTGCTATCAACGAGCCAGGAGAAAACCTGAAATCATTATTTATACAACCTCGAAATAACACAAACATTGAAAATGTATATAAATAGTGGAAAGAAAAGACTTTTGAAACAGACCTGGAGCATTCGGTAAGCAGGGTTCAGAGCAGTGTTACGTTGTTCAGCGTAAGTGAATGCAGAACTTGGGGAAAACACAGAACATCTTTTCAGGACTCACCGTATCTTCAGCGAGGAGTCCACTAAAAAGGCCTGGGGATGGTGAGAGATAACGGCTTGAATATTAACTGGCTGCTTTCATGTTTGTTCTCAACTTCCTTCCTAACTCTTAACTTTTATGAACAAAAATCCCCACGTATATTTTCCCCACAATTTGATTAGTTTTGGGAAGCAAAAGCAATGCTGGACCATTATCATGCAAAATAATTTTTTTTTTTTCCAGAGACTTATAATAATACTAAAGATTTTGCTTTAGCTCTCAATTTTCTTTGGGGTTCTAGCTCCTGTCTCGGGAATGTCCATGGAGGAAAGCCCTGTTCAGACACCTGTCTCAGAGGAGGATTGGGTGGGTGAGATATGAAAAGTCAGGGTGGAGGTTTGCCTTGAACCAGGAAAGGATGGTTTGATTGGTGGCTGTTTGGCACAACTGTCAAGGACCGAATCCAGGTGTCCTGAGCTGACACAGCAGGGTGGTGCCTAAGGAGCACCCCCGCTCGCTGGGAGCAGAGCCACCTCCTGTATGGGGACACAGGGGTGTCACCTGGGGCTTTAGCTTCATGGGCTGACGAAAGGCAGGGAGCAAATGCGCAGCCCCATATCTGTGCTCAGATCTATTTTTGTTACTGATCCCCAAATCCTCTGGCAGCCATTCTGCAATGAGGGATTGATATTTAAATCGATGATTACCAGTTCATCTTCTGCCTGGTATCTCCTTTGTCAGTAGATCTAGGCCTGGTTATAGGCTACAAGGTGGGATGGAAATGTGAGCTCTGGCCAGCAACATTGTCAGAGTGGCTCTAAACCTGCTGAATCAATAAAACCAGAAGCAAAAGCTCATAAATCTATGTGTGTGTATGGCTGCCACGATCCAGCTCCTTCAGAGAACCTCCATGTGGCCTCCAAATAGAGTTCCTGGCAGTTTGTCTTTCTGGTCCGGAGCTACATCTGTGATAAAGCACATTTAACGGGGAGGACCTCGCAGTGGAATAACATAAGCTGTGTGTTTCCTTTCTTGTCTCTCACCTCCTGCCCGAGGCTCATTAGCTTCCCACAGCAGCCCTCGCCCAGGACAGTCGCCAGGATTTTATTTCATGAAAAACTGAGGTGCATGAACTACAACACTTGCTTTTGGAGCTGAGTGCAACGGATGCTGAAAGAGCCCCCCGCGTTGGCAGTTGGAAAGGGGCAAAGCTGTGTGTATGTGTTCTACCACTCTGCCAGGGTGTGTAAGTGCTCCAGTGCAGCTGTGAGCGGTGTGATGTGCAGGGCAGGGGACAAGGAACAGCTTCCTTACAGCCTGTGAAACAGGGATATCTGTAACCCTTTGGCTTTGTCAGCCCAGAGGAAAACAAGTCATGTCGTTTTTTGGTTGTGATGAATCAATATTTTCAGAAGTTTCTCAGTAGAAATATTATAAGTTGTACTTTATTAACACTGATTTTTTTTTAAAGGGCTATGGAGTTAGTCCCCTGGTTTAAAAGAAGGCATTAGCATTTTCTTTTTTAAAGTCCTGTCCTTTTTTTTTAGCTTTTCTATTCATAAATGCAGTGTTTCGCTGCATGCTTCACGTAAGTTCTACAGTTTCACGGGAGCAGTTAAAAGATGAAGGATTCTTATAAAATAGAAAGAGCAGTGAAAATAAAGTGAACAAGGTTTCAAACACATCAGAAGCAGGAAGCATGACAAAGGGGCTGCAGAATCAACAGATTCAGCTGTAAAAGAAGCTCTCCAGAAAGATAAGGCCCTTAGAGAAAAGCTGAATTAAATCCTTAATAAGTAAGCGAGGTTTATTTACAGAGGGCTGAGTCTGCTTCAAATTGCAGTGTCAGAAGAGATTTTTAAATAAAATCTATAAAATGAGAAGTAGGAAATCAGAAGGACCAGATGGTGTTCACCCAGGCTTTCTGAAGGGACGCACGTACCAATGTGAAAATGTTATGTGTAATCTGTCACTTAAAATCAATTTCATTCCTAGAGAACAGAAAGCAGCAAATGCGACACCACTTTTAAGCTGTCAGGGAAGATTGGGGGAACTCGAGATCAATACATCTCACTTCCACACAGGGGAAACTGTGGAAAATATAATATAGTCTAGATAATATAGCACCCAGGGGAATGGAATTACAGCACCTGCCTTACTGAAAGGCATTAGATTTGGGGCAGTACCAGGTGTCCTTGCTCACTCTTTCCTTCTTTATTTAGATTTATGTACATGGGTAAGGATCTATCTGTATTGTTTTTAAAATGGTGTTATAACAAATATTTATAAGTAATACTGTAAGGAGGACCTCAGCCTCTTCCACCACTTCCTCTGCCCTCTTTTACAAATGGGTCTTTTTGTCTATCCCAGTGTCTGTGACAGTTGCTTTCTAAAATAAACATGCTTATGGCCGGCATCCGAAAAACATAGATATATTGATGGCTAGGAAGCACCTCGTACACACACGAGCACACGTAACATCACAGGCCACATTACAGCAAGGCAGCATTTCTTCTTCCCCTGTTGTTGTGCTCCAGAAAACACCTCCTCATTCACGCTCCACCGCCCGACACCTCCAGCAGTGATGTGCACCAGAGCCAGGCCTCCCAGAGGTGCTTCTAAATCCCCCACTTCACAGGAGGAGCCATTGCCCAGTGTTTTCTTAGCAAAAGGCAAAGCAAGTAGCTCTCGTCTTGATTAAAACCCTCTGACTTTTGGAATCTCCTGCTAAATTATATTTGCCATACAGGAAGGGTGTAGGAGGGAGGAAAAGAATTGAAAAACTCCAGTCTTGTGTCAATTATCAAGTGTTTTAAATTTAGAGATTTTCCCATCGGCTAGAAATGAAATCCACTTGTTTGTTGCCAGGGAAAATGGGTGAAGATGCCATTTCTAAAGTGTGTAAAGACTTTGTGGTTCATTTCACAATAATATTTGTTGAACTTCTGTGGCACGCTTTCAGAGGGAGCAAGACGAGGCTGGGTTAGTCATGATTCGCTAAATGGTACATCCTAATCCTTCCTAGTTTTTGTTTATTCACGCCTTGCTGTGGGATTTGCAGTGTTAGCTCATGGAAAGAAAAAGAAAATCCCAGCAGATAGAGGAATGCAGCCTTCCAGTCCTCTGCTGGAGACAGGTTTGGGAGTTTCTGTCAGGTCAGGAGGACTTGCTTCACTGCTGACAAAACCCCAAATGCACAGGAAACAGAAACAGGTGCTTCTTGGGTGCAGGTGTGAGAGATTGTGCACATGGGATGACCTTGGAAGCAGAGGTGGATCCCGGTGAGGCAGCACAGGGCAAGCTGCCCCCATCCCAGGAGCTCCTCATGCCCTGCTCGCTGCTTTGATGGCCAAAGCCGTGGTCAGGCAAAGAGCTTCTAAGCTTCAGGCAGCCCTGGCCAATGTCACTGCAAGGAGGAGGCTGTGAGCTGTGCTAGAAGTGTCCCCACCAGCTCTACCTCCTGCCCCACCAGGCTGTTTCAAAGGTTGCTTTCATTCTCCATCTCTCCAGGTTGAGCTGATTGATAAACAAGTTCCTCCTTTTTCTCACCTGCTCTGAAAAAGGGATCTGTTTGTGGTGAGAGGTCCTTTTGCTAGAGGAGGGTGTCTCTTGGCTCTCGCTGGCCATGGCCTTGGTGGAGCTGGAGGAGGGTGCTGCGGTGGGGGACAGGGAGCCATCCCGCCGGTGGGGAGCAGGCACAGAGGGCACACAAAGGAGCCAGTGTGTTGATATCCCACTTGCCCCTTTCTGCTCCAGGTGCTGCTGGGGGTGATGGATCTGGTCTGAAGCTCTGCCACAGCTGAGGAGGGTGAGGGTGGAGGGAGAGGTAAACCACAGTCCTAATGAAGTCCTTAAGTGCTGAAAGCTGGTATTGGGTATGCCATGGACACGATGGTGATGGGTACGGTCTGTGCCCTGTAAGAAAAGGATTTGAAGAGAAAACAGGCTGCCTTTGCAAATGGGGGCACAGAGCGAGCGTGGGCCTGCAGGACATGGGATCTGTTCGGGGATGGCTCCTGTTGGAGAGGTAAGGAAGTAATAGATTATTTATTTTTACTTTCCAGTTACCAAACATGTGGAACAATGACCACAGCATCCAAGGTGGCTGGATTTCTGTCACTCAGCCCGTCGTGGTCTTGGTGGGTGAATTTATGCAAGTCAGTTCTGTTCGGGCAGTTTAGTTTCTTTATCTCAAGTCTTTGCAGCCCTTGGGAAACCGAGTATCAATGTCATTAACTTGATGCTGCTTGTAGTGTTGGTCAGTCTATAAGTCCTCAAGAAAAGTCACATTTTTTACAAATCCCTCCTTTCCAGTGGAAATGCATTTTCCTACACAAGTTACTGTGAAAATGATGTGGTGAGACTCCATAAACAGGACGAATGTATGTTCTGTGGCTGGTACACGAGAGAGAAAAGACTCCCCCTCCCTGAGCTGCTTTGAAGAGACTGGGATAACAGGACCCAAAACCACAGACAAAGCAGACAGCCCAGATCTAGCTCAATGCCCCTGATTTCAGCAGTTTTCCTTCCAATTTTCTCTGGTGTACAAAGAAATTACATTGCTTTGTACATACACAACATTACATTTCTGGATGTGAGCAGCAGTTCTGGGGCTTTCAGAGTTAACATTTTCATGCTTCATCCAAGGTGGTAAAAAAATGTGCATAAAACACTTGGGTAGGCATTCCCCGCGTTTTGAGTCTTTTCTTACAACAGACCAAAACCTGGGATGCCGCTCAGTTTTGGGGCTGTCTGGACGAGGCCATGGCTTGCCGTGCAGAATTTAGGAGCTTATTCTCTCTGTTCAAAATTCACATGCTTTTAGCCAGGTCTTTTTCTTTTCAAAATTATCTCAGGTTAATACCTTGCACTGTTGCTGCTCGTTTGTGTTCTGATGGGGGGTAAGGAGGGGATTTAGTTGCATAGAAACTATCTTGTACTAGATAGTATATAAATTTTTAATTAGGGTTTGCCTTTTTCATAGTAGAAAAAGTGTCACTAGAAATAGAGTAGCAAAGTAAAATAATTTCTACATCAAAACAGTATCCAAAATCATATCTTGCTCCTCATGGAAATGTCATGGGGTGCTACCTCTGCTTTCAGCTCAGCTGGTGAGCTGCCACCCACCAATGGTGCATCCCACGTGGAAATTGCCCATCTAGACCCAGCTCCAGAAGTGTGAATACAAGGGGGAAAGCCATTATTTTGCTAACTAGAGCAGAACATCCCTTTCGTGTCTACAGTTGAGAAAATACCTTGTTGCACAAAGTTTCCATTTTGAAAAACAGGCAAATAGTTGCCTAGCTGGAAAAAAGAGACAGAAGGTGGCAACGCCGATATGTTTCTGTTACCTTCTGCTTGAAGCGTTGCTGCCATCCAGATGTTTCTGGGGACATCTGCCTTTGCTCAGTGGACACGTGTCACTGCACAGCCCCATCACCTTATGCTGAGTAACTGAAACTGAGTAACAGCAGCACCCTGTTTACAGGAGAAAAGCTTTAATTTCAGCACTTTCAACTTGGAGTGCTATTTGGAAACATTTAGCTCATAAAAAGTCTTACAGTTCATGCTTTGACCTCATCATGACCTGAACATTTTGTTAACAAAGTACCCTGTTAATGTTTTGACCAAAAGAACTGATGTACGTGAGGCTGATTGTGTTGCCAAAGTGGTGCTTGCTCCTAAAAAGGGAAAGTTTTAATTCTATTTTCAAAAGCAATGTTTTACTCCTAACTATATATGGGAATGCCATCAATCAGTGCTGGAGCGGTGTGCGCGGCAGCGCATGGCAACAGCCCGTGTTTCCGCACCCAGAGCGACCCATCGCGCCCTCCCCGAGCTCCCAGCACCCTGTCCGTTCCCCCCCATGGCTGGAGGAGACGGGAACGCCACTTTCATTTCAGTCACCAGCAGTGAGGTGTAAAGTAAGAAGCTAATGAAAAGAAGGGATAATAAAACTCGTCGTCACTCCCAGCTGTGTTTGCAACAGAATTCTTTGACTAAGGTGGTTTTGCTCAGGTTTTTTTTTTAATTAAGATGTAAACCACCTGAGTTCTTCACGCTCCATGGCTGCAACCTTCCGCTGTTGGCTCTTATTTAATGTAATAAACAATAATTTAGTTTAAAAATAGATTCTAAACGTTTTTATCAGTGCTCTGTTAATACCTACCAAAGGCTCCAGCAACTGAAAACCATCCCTTTCTTAAAGAAGTGTGTTAATTGAGCATTAGATCTGCCAGGAGTGTGAAAAGGTAGGGGGGTTTGAAGGAGGCAATGATCTCAGACTGTTTGGTCTTTGTCTTTATGAACCAGATCCCAAGAAATCCCTGATGATATACTCAGCAGCAACGAGAGTACCAGTCACATGGAAACACTATGACAGTAAAGGCAATAATTAGGGAAGGTTGTATTAGACAAATCAGAATCTATCCCTGCTAGAAAGCACAGTGCATCGGGAAGTGCTGCGTGACAAGTCAGTTCGCTGTACTTCATCTGTAGCTTTTATATTTTTGTAAGTCTTTGTTGAGATTAAAAAGTAATACATACAATGCGTATTTTAAAACAGTCGTATGAACTCCCTTTATTTGGTTTGGGGCTCATCAAACATTTTGTATCCTTCTTTTTTTTTTTCATTGTCATTCATCTGACTTACTACTGTCTCCTCCATATGGGAATAGCAAGCACTTCTGGGTCCTTTCTGAGGTGTGAGTCAGGAATTCAGATAAAAACATCTGGCTGATTGGGTTAACATGTGAAAAGGGGATCTGCAAGCCCCTGGTAGAGGAATTGTCATGGTTGAAAATATTAGTCAAGTAGACAGATGCAGAAAAATAAAAAGTGAGAGGATAATAAATGAGAGGTTTTGTGGCTTCTAAAATACTGCCAGCGAAATGTCGGACAGCAGAGACCTTGTCAAAATTAGCAGTCGACATGCTGTAAGTGTGTAGGATAAAATCTATTCTGTTGGTGAAGAAAAGAAGACCACTGTAACTTGTTTAGCTACAGGATATTGTTTCTGACACTCCGTCAGCATGTTCTTATTAATACAGAGGCTGAGCTTTATTTGTGTCAAAACCGTCACTCGGAGCCCGCGCGTCCCCGCAGACCGCAGTTCCCCAGGCAGCTGGAAATTCACACCCTTATTTTTTCTTCTGGGGTTCAAACTCTGTTTAATGCCAGAGTAAAACTGGCAGATAAAGTCACTGAGCACAGATTCCTAAATCTGAACTATTTTCTGTAGGAAGCCCAGTGACCCATAAGGGATGGTTTGCCTCCTTGGAGACCAGGACGCTCAGTTAGAGGGACTTGTTTGGAAAAGTCTTTACCCATTTTGCAGCACCCCATTCCTTGAAGAGCAGAATGAAGAACTCTCACATTCATAATTTTGCTTGAGTTCAGGTCAGTCAGTAAACATCCCTATTCTGACAGACATGTTGCAAAGCTATTGAAATCTCACATTGTGTTCTGTTGCCTTTTAAAATCCTTCCTTAGATTTTGCTTTTTCTAGTTTGTTTCTGATGAGAACGAAGACATTTACTTGGTCTGACTTAATTTTTCTTTATTCTGTGAACTCTACACCGTCCAGAAAGCAGAAAGTGGCTGGTCACAAGTGAGTTATCATGGAGTGCATGGGGAAAGGCAGTCGCTGCTGGAACCCCCTCTGTCAGTATTCCCTTTTGCCTACAAAAGGCTTAAAACTGGTATTTCTGTTGCAGGCTGGTAACAGCACTGGTCTCGGTTCCACCCTCCAGACAACACACCACCTCCCTCAAGTGGTCAATGAAATTAGGCTTGTTTTTTTCTGCTTCAAGGGCTGCTTTTTGGCACTGCCCAAAGAATGTGTTGAAGAACACACTTATTAAAAACAATGTTAGTAGATCTGCTTAAATCGTTCTGCAAAAACAAGCATTTTGAATGGTAGAGAGAGATAGCACTCACAGAAACAAGTACTTCGCTGGCATCGCTCGGGCACTGGAGGCTTTTGTTGAGAAGAAGAGTGAAATAGCTGGGTTTTTTGTGGATATGCTGTAATAGCTCTGTGCCTGTGGTTACAGGCAGTCGGTTACGGTCGCTGCCACGGCGGGGACTGTATAAGCATCAGCTGATACAATCAGCTCATCAAAACAGCGGCACATTTGGAAAGGCAGCACTGTTAATTCTGATGGCTTGCTCAAATCCTTATTGGAATAATTACAGTTTTCTTCTTTTGTTCAGAACACTCCCCATTTAGAAACAGTTCTTTTGTGATTTGCTGCCTCACATGTGCTTGCAGAACGAACTGGAACAAAGCTCGCGGGAACTCAGACCAGAATTACATAAATTACAAAAACAGCAATAATGATGGTATGATAAAAACAGTGAGGAAATAGAAAGCTCTATGCTCCAGGAAGCAGCCCAGGCATGCACTGCCAGGGTTCAGGATAACGTTTTCTCATGGAATAGAGAGAGGTGCCCCCAGCTCGGGAAGCAGTGCCTTTGTATGGGTGCTGACAGCGTTCACCATGGCAATGGGTCAAGACATTCCTGCTCCTGCAGCTACGCCGTGCTCTCCTACACATCAGTGGACACCTGTGAAATTCCCTGAGTATTACCCCAGATGAAACCAAACATTCAGACAGGCCATAACCCTGTCAGTGCCCAGAAACCCTGGTTTTCAGCATTACTGCACGAGGGCAAGGGCTGGCAGCAAACACAGAAGGAAGGCAGTTTGGGTAGAACTGAGCAAGCAGTGAAAAATCAGGAGCACTATAAAAAGTATCTTAATTTACAGTCTGGCAAAAAATATCTAATAAACATATCTAACAAAAGACTGCACAAGACATAGATTTAGAGAGGGGGCAAAAAAAACCCAGTGATGCTAAGTCAGCCAGCAGTTAAATCGGTGAGTACTGGAAACGCAACCCTCCTGTTTCAAGGCCCAAGTCAGTCCCCAGCAGGAGCCAGGAATAAAATTGCAAAGTCCGACACATATAGCCAAATACGTTATAGGCATTGCTCTTGCTAGAGGCAAAGTTTTGTTCTAGGATGTAATTTTTGTGTTTCTTTTGCTGGGTAAAGCTGCAGTCAGGTAGTTCCAACCACTTCTTTTAACAAAAGCCTGCTAATTAAAGCAACACTACCCAGCCTCCTCCTTGGCATTAATGAAGTGCCAGAGGAAGGAAGCCTTAAGCACTTATTTTCCTCTCAGAGCATCTAATATCCCACACTGCAGCCGGTGGAAAAATGGTAACACATTTCCTGACCAAGAAAAGGAAAAAAAAGGAGAGAGAGAGAGAGAACATATTTATCACAAAAGTTTGAAGTACCAAGTTTCTTTTGCAGTCTGTCTGAAAGCTGTTGAAAGGATAATGTCCTCTGCATATTTGAAAGAAATGTAAGTGGAGTGAAAGAGAGTCAGCCCCGGGGTGGTTTAGGTTTTTCAGCTCTTTAAAAGCTCCAGCCAAACGGGGTTGTAGGGAGCTTGCAGGTGCTGTGGCAGAGGCGGCTCGGGGAGCAGCCCCAGGGGCCATAGCGCAGACACCAGGGGATGCAGAGGGCAAGGAGAGCTTCAGGTCGCTTGCCAGGTTACCATTATCAACTTCTGATTAACCTACCCCTAGCCAGTTGTCTGCTGTTTGCCCTCCCACCTCAGAGCTGCCTGTCCTTCATGCTGGTGTGCCAGAAGCCTTCAGAACGGAAAGCCGTGCCTTGGTACCAGACACAAGCCAAAGCAAACTCCCACCTCTAAATAGCCACAAAGTTTAGAATTGCTTGAAATTTAAACTCCTACCTAGGTCCAAATTTGGCTGTTTGAGGTCATCTTTACACATTTTTGTTTAAAAAATAGCATTGTCTGATTCCCCCAACTTTTTTTGCTTCAGCCCCTTGGATGAAGGTGGGACTGGCTCACCAGAAGCCCTGGTGACCTACCACACGCGTCCCATTCCCTCCCCTCTTCACT
Source organism: Gallinago undulata (assembly GCA_026546715.1). NCBI lineage: Eukaryota > Metazoa > Chordata > Aves > Charadriiformes > Scolopacidae > Gallinago > Gallinago undulata. The sequence continues at coordinate 64,197,689 of JAOTQQ010000023.1, forward strand.
TCATAATCTTCCAGAGATGAAATTCAAGATTGCCCGCTAATTGTAACAGGACAGCTTCTCAGACAGATGACTTTCCAAGTAACCTTCTCATTCCACTCATATTCGGGGAGTGAGAGAGGATGCCAGAGCCGTACGCGATGACGGATGAGGGCCAACACTACAATTTATGTTTGTGACCTGGCACACAGATGGAAGCACAGAGTATGATTCAGTGGTTTCTGCAGCCTTAATCCCTGCTAAAGGGTGGCTCTGCCAAGGTAAACCTGACATTTTAAATGAAGCTGCTTTGCATACACTGCATGGAACCCGAGATCCCGCTTTTGGGCTGTGGTTTTCTTCTAAGGCCTGGCTGTCGGGGCAGGGCGAGCATGGCGTCCGGGCTCCCCTCGCCGGCCTCGGCCAGCGGCGGCGACCCACAGAGCCTGCGAGAGGAGCCAGGCAAATGGGGTTTGGACACGTACCTTCCCAAGGCCAAGGAGAGGAGCAAAAATTAAAAAAAAATAGGGCTGGATCCTGCTTTCCTTCCCCACCCAGGCAACTCCCAGGCAACAAAATCCAAATTAGGCCCCACATTTGTAATAACACCACGTTTCCTGGTGAATCAATCATCAATCTGCAGCGCTAGGAAAGGCAAGGCATCTCGTCATTACGTCCACAACTCAAAATGAGGTTTTAGCACTGGGAGCAGTTTCCTCTTTCCCCTCATCATTGCTTCTCTTGTGCTCTTGCTAAAAATAAAATATTGACAACTATAAAAAAGGAGGAAGGGAAGGAATTCAGGTCATTTAGCGCTCATTATACCACCAGTCCAACCCAGCACAAAAAGCTACACTCTGCTTAAGCATACAAGTGGTCAAAATCAGTGAGGTTTATCCAGGAGCTCAATACACCGGAGCCTGAATATATCCCAGGGAGCCCCCTGCGCCGCTGCGGCAGGAACAGCACTGGTTCTCCCCAGACAAAGCCCCACCAAAACACCTCGCTTGCGGTGGGCAGAGCTCCACCACAACGTGCAGCTCGTGTCCCCACTCCCTTGCTTTCCCAAGGACCCTGCTGTGAGCACACAACGAGGGGATTTAGTTTGAGAGCAAGGCATTTCACCTAAACACCCCACTCTCATTAAATGCCGTCAAAGGCATTGCAACCTCTTGACTGTCACCGGCCTGACACGGAGTCAAAGGTACAACCTGTATATATACAACCTATATATACATATATATACTTATAAATTACAGATCTCCAAACACTGCCTCAGCCTGGGAGAAGAAGAGCAGAGACCACTGGAGACAATCAGCTCACATAGGCTTCCTCAGCCTGCTCATCTCTGCCTGGAGAGAAGAAAACCCATTTAAGCGTCCCCGTGTCTTATCTCTCACCCACCCCAGCCACTAGCTGTACTTCCCTTCACCCAGAACTCAGAAGGCTGACACAAGCTGACACAAAGATGTGTCTCAATGCTGCTTCCTATGGTTCCCCTTCTACAGAAGGAGGTCATGCTCTCACATGGGATACAGTATGGCCTGGAAGCTCAGGTACTTCTGTGGGATGAAGAAGAGGAGAGGGATTTTCTCCTTGTCCAGATGAGCAAACCCAGCATTCACGGCACCCCACTGTCCATGTGAGCCCTGTCACCACTCCTGTGTGAAAGGATTGTCCCCCAGTCCCCTCTCCCAGTAGGTACCTAAGGAAGGCGTGCAGATGAGGCAGCTGAGCAGAGAATACCACCCAATATTTCCAAAAGGCATGCTATATTTTTTAGCAGAGGAGGTAGGTCCCTAATTAGGTGACCTGACTGACCACGAGAGGTGGCACAGCCCACCCAGGTGGCACTGCACAGGATGGGCAGATGCAGAACACATTTTGTGCTGGTCTGTGCGTACGTGTGTGTGCCTGAAGAAACACGAGCATCTTCCAGCTGAACGATCTCCCAGGTAATGTCAGGAGAAGTTAAGACACACGCAGGCACAGACAGCGTGTAACAACCCAGCCAGACTGCTATAAGCTTTTGGCTTCTGCTGCTACAAACCAGATGTTGGCGAGATCCGAATTTCTGAGTTTGCTTAACTCCTTGGAGCATCGTTTCAGAATAAACACACGAGGCATCTTTTCTCCCAGCTGTCCCAGCTCTCTTTTTTTTTTGCATCAGACTTACCTCTGCTGAACAGGTTATTTATTGTCCGGTGGGAAATGTCGATTATGCAGCAGCGTTTGAAAGCCTGGAGGGAGGAGGGGAAAGAAAATCACTATGAAATTTTCCAGGCAAAACTGCATTTTTACCCTTCATTTGATCTGTTACAGTGGTTTGCTACTGTCAGCTATAGATCCATTGATATGTTTTAGCAGACCAGAGGAAAACCTTGCACTATTCAGCATAGTAAGATAAATCTAAATTTAATGTTCGGCTCACTGAAAACTGATTTAGGATTTTAGTCAAAGAATAATATCATTGTCCTCTCCCTGGTGATTTAGTTACTTCAGGGAGAACAGGTGCTTGGAGAAGCACTTCAGAGAGAGTGTACCTGGTTAAGAGAGGTCAACATCTGTCCCGTTCTGCTTGTGTGAGACAGCAGAAACCAGAATCTGCAATTTCAACACCACCGTGAGCCACTCTGTAATTTCACAACCAGTATAAACTGCTGTGAGTTATGCCATCACAAATGCAGCACTACTGATCTTACAATGAAATTTTGGGAAGGGGCGGGTCAAGAAAGGGGAGTTTCCGAATTCTAGCTTGCTGCCTTGCTCTCAGCCCCCACACGGCAAAGCTGCCCCGAAGGGTTAACCCAAAGCTGCTCCATGGGGATCAGGAGCCAGCCACAACAGTGTCCCCGAGGTTTGTCCTCTCCTACACAGAGGGGGTCGCTGAGCTCTATATATCCTTCTGTGGTGCTCCCCAGTGCTCTTTAAATGTCTTTGTCCCAAAAGGGGCGGGAGGAGGAACAGGGAAGAGCAGGACCCTTCCTCTGCCAACTCTTCCCCTTCAGACCTGCTGCCCAGAACCCATGTTGCCTCCCAGGTGGCTGCAGTCTGTGCCTCTGGCTCACAAACGGGGAAAGCCACCTTCTTTCCGGAGAGAAAATTGCTTCAAACGTGGAAATTGTGGGACAAGGCAGCAGACCAGACTATATGGCAAGGTCTGTGACCAAAATAGCCTAAATTGCACTTATAAAGCAGACAGAAATAGCTTAAATTACACTTATAAAATGAACAAAAGTTGCAGGAAAAAGAACATATGGATTACCTACAACAAACTTTTCATCTAGGAGATATAGAATTATTTTTGCCATTTCTGCGTGTGATGAGAAAGCCCGTTGCCCTGGGTGCATCTCTGTGTCCAGCCCTGCGGGAGCGCCCCGTGCCCAGCTCACCACAGCTCACGGGCACAGCTCCCTTGGCTGTTTGCACCTGAACTCACCCACGGCACCAAACAGTTTGTAGGAATTAGAGCAGTCCACACTGCAACGCTCTCTTACCGTGTAAAATTTGAGGGTGCAGCTAGCTCTTCATGAAAATCAAATTAATTTTTATGATCAGACAACCCATTCACGTAAACATTGAAAAAATGTATGAACCAGCTCTCCTGGCTTCCCCCAAATCAGCAAGGATGATCTGTCTGTTCAAGAGAGAAGAGAAGATTTAGAGTAACCTGGCAGAAAGCAATCAGCTGGAGAGGCCACTTCCAGACCAGGAGCCTTGGAGGGCTCCGCTGTCAGTGCACGCCAAAGAGACAATGTTTGCAGTGCTGCAGATGTTTAACCCATTCAATGAGTAAACACAAGTAAAATCAGCCTCCTGGATGTGATGGGTCTGCAGGGATGTGCACACATGTGCAATAAACACCCTTCTTTTATTAGCATCAGAGAAGAGGAATCCTGAAACTCCCTCTTTTTGTGAGTCGGGGTCACAGTCTGGAAGAGATTGAGAACCAGTGAGTTAGGGAGCCTCAGCTTCTGGCACTCATCAATCCAGCATCTTTCCTGAGCTGTGGAAGAGGTGAAAACCCATCTCCACTGCCCGTAGATCGCTGGCAGCAGTCTAGCCGCCTCACCGAGCAGCCAGGCATCTGAGTAATATTCAAAACGAGACAAAATAATTAGCTCCAGCTGTAGATTTTGAACACACGTCTAACCAAAGCATCTCTCCCTTTAAAAAATGTCCTCCTCCTGTCAACATTGTAAAGTCTGTGCTCGACAGTCCTGGTCTCCCTGGCCTCCATCTGACAGCCCTGGTACCACCAGCTGCTCCCCAGTCATCCCCATTTATCAGCTGGAGGCTGACGAGTCCATTGAATCCCACCCAGCAATAAATCATGGAAGGAGTGACACCATCTTCTGCTTCTGGGGTTACTCACTCCCGTTTTGAGCAGCGCTGAAGGGCTTTGCTGGAGCAGACCAAGGCCCTCAGCACCAGCCAGGGTCTGGCACCACCACCCTGGGGACTGCGGTGCCACATCCCGTCTCTGCACTCAGGGTAGGAAAAGGTGGTGAACGTTCATAGATGAGTAGGTAAATCATGGCAGATTGGAAGGAAGGCGATCAGAAGGAGAGTAACATTGGTGTAGCCTTTGCAGCAAACAAAGAAAAAGTTCAAACCAGATGTTTTAAGAGCTCTTACTCTATACAGAATACACTAAAAAGAAATAGTCCTGGTTTGACAAGGTACAAAATGTGCTGGAACAGCCTAACACACCAAGATGACAAATTTCAGTGAAACATCAGAAGTTAGCTGTAAAATCAGTTGGGCAGAAGTGCAGGCTCTCAAAAGAGGCAGATGAAACAGTCTGCAGCTACACAAGACCCAGCGAGGAACCGCAGGCCAGGATCCAGGGCACGGTCCCCCAAATGTAGGGGACCCTTTCCTGGGTCACGCACGCTGATGTTGTATTTCTCCCTCTCCATTGACAGACAAAGCTTCCTGCCGTTGAAGCCAGTGGGAATTTTGCCACAGACTTCCAAGGGAGCAGCAGCCCTATGATTTGGCTGTGTACAATTTCAATTAAAAAGTCTATGAATCACATCATTCTGCCCTTGGCAGCTGAGAGATGAAGACAGCGGGATAGGAAAAGAGCAGCTCAAGCAAATGGAAATAATTTTTCTATGATTTTTTTTTTTTTTTTAAGGAAGATACTCAGCAGAACTTATACCTTCTTTCCTCCTGTTCTGTTCCTAATAACTGTCTGGTGTGATTAAAGTGGATCGGTAACATCTTGTTTACTTTTCACCATGTACAGGTTTGATCCTGCGAGATCTATTCACCACGGATAAAGCCCGTTCCTGTACAGAAATAGCTTGTTCAGGGGTCATCCAAGTCCTCACTTAGCTCGGCTTTGACAGTTCATCTGGGCTGTGCCTAATGGCACACCCCTGTGAACGGGGCATGGGAAAGCCTCTCAGAAGAACATCTGAGATCCTCAGGGGTGGCAGCGGAGCTGGCTAATTGTTGGGATTGGAAACAGACCTCTGCCCTCACGCTCCCTCCGGGTCAGGAGCACCCAGCTGGTTTGGAACACACCACTGAGTGTGTGTTATAGACTGTGTGTATTGAAGTACGTTCTACAAAAAAAAAAAAAAAAAAGCCATCCAGAGCCTCCACCAGCAGTTACACAAAAGCAGCTTCATGGGCAATGTTTTCTGAAGGAATGTAGGAAGGACACAGGACAGTGCCAGGGGACACAGAGTGATGCTTAAGTGGCCTTGGCTCAGCTCCAGGCTCCCTAAGCACCCAAGTGCAAGTCACTGGGAAGGTGCCAATGTGGGTCAGTAGGCGGATGACCCTGCTGATTCCATTTACACTACATTCAGCACTTAAAAAATAATTAAAAAACAACAACTTAAAATGGGAAGGAGGCAAAGGGAACTGACTAAGTGAGCCAGGATGGGGCGTGTTGGATGAGCCCGTGGAGAGGCGTTCCAGGGGGATGCTCAGGGATGCTGCCACACACTCCAGGCTGCCCCAGACCCTCCTGACTTACCCTGCCACATCCCGCGGCGCTGTCCCCAGCTGAGCCTCAGTTCCCCCTCTGTAAAACAGAGATGTTTGCCTTGTCCTGTGCCCGTGCTGTTCCTCTGGTGTGTTCCTTTAGAGTTCCTTCCGCTTTGTGCGTGTGCGGTGCTTAGCACAGCAAGGCTGCAGCCCCTGCAAACCAGACAGATTGTCAGTAAACAACAGAATACACACATTTATATTGTCAATCAGCATTGACCTTGAAGTAAATCTTCCCCACGCCTTCAGAAGCAGTAGCTTCCCAGCTTTAGGTTCGTGCCACCAAATGGCTCCAAAGGTAGCCAGGTCATTGCCAATTGGGTTGGCTCAAACGTACTGCAAAAGTTATTTTTCAAGAGTGTTTTTCTGGAGATAAAATACTACTGTCTGTCTCTTTCTCCCACTGGCATCTATATTCCATAGCACAGTGGCTTTGTCATTACCTAGTAAATTAATAGAGGTATTAAGATAACTCTCCCCCTTGCAAGAACAAAAGCCTTAGAGCCGCAGCACATCTTAACCCGAGTGGCAGCCACCGCTCCGAAGCTGCACCCAGAGAATGAGAGACCAAACCCTGAGTGCTGCAATAGCCCACAACTTATTTTGGCAGAGAAATCATTGTTTTGGTTTGTTTGGGGTTTTTTAATGAAGGCATCAAGTCATGAAGGGGAGACTGAAAATCTTCCGCTCTGAATCCCTTTATCCACTGGGTCTCCTCCCCGTGTGTGCCCCTGTCCCTGCTGGTTCTCCTGAGCCCCCTCGCTCCCTGCGCCCTCCAGAACCCCCAGAGCCCTTTCACGCTGCCAGGAGAAGAGCTCAGGAGCTTTGCAAAGCCAAACGTTTTAAAGTGATTTATACACTGAAGTAGAATTTCCTCTGCCCACCTGCAAAAGCCGAAGCATTTCTGTGATTATAGTTCATTTTTAAAAGTTTCCATCCATGTAGGTTTTTTTATTAAAAAAAGCAGCACATTAAAGGGCTTCACGTACGTGTGTCTGCTGCTTAAATCTTCAGCGGGTCTCACCGTGTGCCACTTGGAAGAACAAATTTGATTTCATTTGAAACGATCTGCTTGCTCCACAGAATTGTTTTAGCTGCAAATCATTTTGTTACACTATAAACAAATCGAATATAGGGAAGAAAAATAACAGTTAGACATGCAGAATTTTTCCTCTAATAACATCACCACACACTTGTTTCTTTCACTGTAGAATGAAGTAGTAAACTGTTCATTTCACTAGCAACATCCCACTCCTAATGGCTATTAAAATCACTTCCTGAGGACTAAATTAAAGCAATCAAATGCAAAAAACAAACAAACAAAAAAAAAAAACCCTAAAGCCTTCTTATACCAAACCCTTCCTTTAACATTCTCAGTCTAGACATGGAGTAGCAGGATAGTGATTTTCATATCCCATTGCCTACTCCCTGAGCCATGCTGTCCCTGGTTAACAGGAAAGAACCTCAGATTAATCAAAAGACTACATGTCAGAGAATATGCCATTTAGAACAAAAGGATAAATTATTAGCAATGTTATAAAAATCACAGCTTGTAACTTAAATGGCTGCAAGGATCTCTAAATTAAATGCAAATAAAAGGCCTTGTGGAAAATTAAGAGAAGTGCCCCTACAATTAAAATAAAATGTATAGAAAAGGATGTCGAAGAAACTAGCAAAGGCAGCAACCATGGAAGAAAAATTATTACAGGGTATATAAACACGAGTCAGAGGAATAGCATGGCCTTCTTCCATCTTGGAAGGCTGTTATGTTACTAAAAGGCAGCAGTAAAAGATCAGAGCATTGTTAATCAGCATGAAAGGGGAAGATCAGCCAAGAACAGCAAAAAATAAATATATTTTTAATGGCTATTAAAAATCGCAGGTCTTCTGGCCAAGCGGGGAGTCTGGGATGTCTGGTTACCTCACTCCAGCAGGAGACAGAAATTGAATGTACCCTGTGGGGCAGGGACAGAGTGCTGCAGCAGCACCTGAGGTACAAGGACACAGCACCTACCAAAGCCTGGGTGGCCGCTGGGGCTGCCCTTGTGGCCCTGGCTTTGGGGGGCAACGACTGCATCGGTGTGCACAGAGCAGCCCCGTAACCCCCAGGTGCTGTGGCGCTGAACCACCACCATAACGACAGCTTATCCACAAATACCTAAAATTCCACCTAGGTTTAACACGGCAGGTAACATTTCTTACAACGTGTGGCATTTCCTACATGGTCCCTACAGCAGCAAGTACCATGGCTACATCTTTCCAGCAGAAGAGGCTCCATCTGCCACAGGAGTTTCTGAAGTGAAACAGAGTGAAAAGGCTTATTTCATAGGAATATTCCATAAAATAAGGGAAAGTGCACCTTGCACCCCCGGCCAGGGGGACCGACTGCTGTCCATGCCACGCTGACCGAGGCACGGACCGATGACAGCGACTGATGACAGCGACTGATGACACCCTACTCCAGGGAGACTGGAGAATAAAATAGAGAAATCATCTAAAAACAGTTACTCCTGGTGAATCGCAGGCCAACAGTCTCACCCGTGGGTCATTCAATATGCCGTTTCAAAGCAGATGTCTTTTTCCTAATGCTATTTACAGAACTATTAAACTGCAAATACAATTCCTTTTGTTGCTCAGGCTTTTTCCCAGCTGAAAAATAACACTGATACTGTTATTCTAGGATGTCGCTAATATTTTTATTTTTATCTTGCACTGCTTGTTAAAGTTTCTTTGGCTCCCATTTAAACATCTGTGGAAAATACAAGTGGATTTACATTTCAATAAGAAACTTTCATTGATTGTTTTTTCTCCTCAATGAAATCTCTCCTCCTATTTTCTTGTTTTCATAGGAGGAAATCCAGTTTTCTTCTGCAATGCCTTATTTTTGTTTGGTTCTTTCTGAAACCTTTAAATTATCTTTCATTCTTTCACTGGTTGGCAGAAAGGAAGAAGGATCCCTTCACTCATGTCATATCTTGGCCATTCATTCTTAGCAGGATCTCAAAGTTCTATAGATTATATTCTCGAGTAATATAATGGAATATTTTTTACTCAGGCAGCAATTACTGAGACAGCTTTGGGTTTTTAAAACCCTGCCTGTTGTTCAAGAGTAAAATTCAGAGGTAGTGATTGCGCTGATCTATGTGAAAAGCGGCAAACTCTCCCCAAAGGCAGCTCCAGAAGCAGCATTTGAGATCCCTGGCACATTTCAGCTGGGGCTGAGGGTCTGGGTCCAAAACTGAACCAAAGCCAAGAATAACGTTCCATTTATTTCCGTGGCTTTATTTCTCTTTTGGATTAAAAAGAAAAAGAAAGAAAGCACAGAAGTGCTTTAAATCTCACAAATCGAAGGTAGTCAGAATTGTAGAGTATAATCCCACAGGTTTGGCTTCAGAAACTGCAGCTTTGATTTTAAAATGTATAGGGTTTGCACTTGAGGGTGCACAAGGTGGTCCAATCTAGCACTTTACTGCACTGCCTTATTTCTTACCTTAAATTAATATAAACCGTGGGTCAAGTGCTCTTGCCTAAAACAAACACTGTGGGGGCAAAATGTTAAAATCAAAATAAGTCTTTTCAGGTCCATTTTGGCAATTTCTGTGAGATCTCATATAGGCTACAAGGACCCGCTACGTATAATCTTGCATCAATTCCTAGCACCAGCAACGGGCTGCTCTTTGTCAGTTCTAACTTCAGTCCAGTGTGATGAATTCTTGAAGCTAGGCCTATCCAAAGCTACAGAATTCCTAGGATGAGATGAGAAATCTTTTGGAATTGGGCTTTACCACCTGGTGTCTAGGACTTGGTGAACCCTGGGGTTTTGAATAGCGTCTCAGGACCTGTGCTCCTGGTTGCAACCGGAACGGCGAAGAAATCTTCGGGGTGCTTCAGCATCACCCTGCTCTATTCGGCTTTAATTCTGCAAATAACCTGTATTTTGCAGACAGAGGCACAGGGGAGTCGGTTACGCCAGAGCAGTTCACATCCCTACGGATTGTACCTCCTGACTCCAGGCTAAATGAAAGCCTGTAGCCCGTGTGTGCTGATAGAGGGGAATTGATGCAAAATCCTACCGCTTCCTGCTGCCTGGGCTCCTCTCCTCCTCCCTCTGCGGGATGAAGGCAGAGATCACACACCTCCTGCTTTCTGTGGCCACCTGCAGCTTTGGAAAGCATCTGAAGGGCAGAAGGCATTTGAATAGAGAGAAGTTTAGGTATCCTGATAATATAAGGCTATAACAAACATTCAAGAAAAAATGTTATAAGGAAAAAGAAAGAAAAAATAGACCTGACCTCTCCTCTCCTTTTCTCTTTTCTTTTTCTTTGTTGTTTAGTTTGGTTTTTCTTTTTCTGCACAAGACTAAAAGGGGGCTAACTGCACACAAAGAAGCAGACACAACCAAACTAAACCTCCAAACTCAAAAAGAAAAAGTACCGGGGAGCCCTGTTTGAGCCAGGAGTGAACGGGGAACTCCCCTTGCTTCTGATGGCAGCCCGCTGTCTGTTTCTTCAGGTTCCTTTGTTTACTGTGATATGAGAAGATTTCAAGGTTTTCACTTCATTAAGACAGTGCTGAAAATTTGAAAAAAATGGTAGAATCTATGGTAAAAGAAACCTCTACCTTCCTGCTGTTCTGCTGCTTGAAAGGCTGTCACTCAATTTATTCTGATTGATGGACCCTTATAAATTAAGGGCCAGCCCTACTCCACCTGGTGAGTGGGTGCAGCTCGGCTGAGCAAGGCAGGTTCACGTCCACGAGTCCAGGTCTGAGTCCTCTGGGGCTTTGGGTATGTCTTCTGCACCAAGTGGTTTCCTCAAACTGTTTAATCGCTTTGGAGCGTTAGGATATTTTTGCACTCTATTAATGAGATTAGCTCTATTAGCTTTATCTGAAGTTTCAAAAGGTGATGTCATTTTAAATGACTAAAGCAACAAATTTGAGGAGTTTTTAAAAAAATAATCCTAACAAGTTTGCCAATAAAGTGAAAAAGCAGCAGTCAGAACTGGCAAAAAATTCAACGTGGATGAGGCAGGTTATGACTGGGAAATATGGAAAATTATTTGTCCAACTGCATAATGATTTAATAAAATATGTACTTTACACAGTGCGGGCTATTATATCACCATTTATACTTGTAAAAACAATCTCCTTTTATCTCTCCAGGCTGTGGAACATCTGGTAAGCAGCTTCCACTCCGCATTCTTTGTTGCCCACTAAAACTTTAAGGTTTGAGGAAAACCCATTACCCAACTTGCCCCCAAAAAGTAAATATTTTCAGAGATCCACCAAAATGTCCGAGGATAATTCACTTATTTATGGACACGCTATTAACTTTATACTTCAAGCCAGTTTGGCCTCAAAGGTTCCACATCTGATGGTGGGAAACCTGTTTTTGACGGCAGATGGAGGGGAGGAAGGATGGCCCTTCTCAGAGGGAAGGCTGGTAACAGCTTTGGGAGCTGAGCTGAGCTGTGCAGCTCAACCCGACGCAGTGACCACGTCTGAAGAACGGGCAGCTCAAAAATATTTCCACCGCAACTGTCTTTGGAGGAGATTTTTCTCACAAGTATCTTCTTTCTAGCTCTTTATTTTCCCCTCTCTCATTGGAAAACTCAGCACCCAAACTCTAAACCTCCTCCTCTCTGACCTGCCACACCAGTGTCCCTCAGCACGGTCCTGCGATTCCCAGTTGTCCTCAGGTGGAGGTGGTTCCTTGAGCTCCTCTCTGCTCATACACACCGGTGACACCAGGAGGGATACGGGGCAACCATGTGGGGCTTCACACCGGAGCAGACTTCTAGCCTGACCAAACCTATGTTTTGGTGGTGGCACTGACAGGAGATCGTCTGAGATGCCAACCATGGGGTTTGGTGCCAGGAGCCCGAGCAGCATGGGCCAAGGACTAGGTTCCAGGGATGAAAGCCACGGGTGTTACATCATTCCTAGACACCGAAGCGTGAATCTGAAAAGGTTTGCTTCAAATTAGCATTGAAAAACACATGCACAGGTCCCAGGCTGAGCTCTCACGCTTCGTGCGTTCCGTTACACTGGCACGTCCCGCCTCTGGCTTTGTTTAATCTCCCCCAGATGTGCAGAGCTGCAGACATCAGGCATCCACATGTACCCCCAGCCCAGCCCCGCAGGTGGGACCGCCGATGGGCCTGGTGGTACCAAACGAAGGCTGGGAGGGAGAGGCTCTGGGCCCAGAGGAAGGCAAGAAGCGGGGAAGGAAGTTTTCCTTGTTCAACAGCAAAGTGGCAGGATTCTCCGGAGGGAGCCCATGATGCCAAAGGGAACGACCCTCTCCCACCACCTCCCTCCATGTCCCTCTCTTGTTCACCTCGTGAAACAACGCTTCCTCCTCCTCCTGCCCTGCGCCGCAGATGAAAAGAGAGGACAAACCCACAGCATCCCCTCCCCTGGGGGTGCCGGGCTGGGGAAGGAGGCACTGCTGGCACCCGCTTCCTCCCTTAGCTTTGGGCACACGGGGTTGCATTTTTGTCCTTCGCTTTCAGCCTGTTTCTCTTTAAGAGAACATACTGGATAAAAGTCACTGCTTAGGGCGAAAAAAGACACTGGGCTTTGAGTTTCATCCAACTTATTAGTCCAGGCTGACTTGTGGTGCAACTGTAATCGTCCCAGCTTTCTGGCTAAGTGTCCAGCCCGTGCCGGCTGCGGGGCCGTTTCTCCAGGAGCAGCTGGTAGCTCTGCAGAGAGGGGACGAGCCCCGGCACCTGGAGCAGGAGAGGAAAACTCTCACCTGTAAAGTTCACAGGTTTCGCTGTTTAGGGGATGGAGTGGTTTTAACCTGCTTATGCTGCTCTTAAAAAAGCTCTCCACCGTTATTCCTTCTACACGAAGGACTCCAGACATGGAAAAAAAAAGAAAAAAAAAAATCAACAGAGAATGACAGCAGCAGCAAAATGCTAACAGAGAAGTAACAATTTACCTGTAAGAAACAAGCGATACATCAGAAAACGGGATCCAGATAAATGAACTGAAGCATTCACAGAATCACAGAACCACAGAATGATGTGGGGTTGGAAGGGACCTCTGGAGGTCACCCAGTCCAGCCCCCTGCCAGAGCAGGGCCACCCAGAGCAGGTCCCACAGGAACGTGTCCAGGTGGGTTGGGAATGTCTCCAGAGAAGGAGACTCCACCACCTCCTGTTTCCTCTGGTACCAGACATATGCAAGGGCAGATGCTGAAAAAGATTGTCCAAGCAATAAACCTGCTCACATCTGACAACAGGGACATGGGCAATTCTTCTCTAATTCAGCCCTGCCTGAAACAGAAGAAATTTTATAACCTGAACATCCATGGGGCAAAAAGGTATCCAGAAAAGACCAGTGAGAAAGGGTAATTGCTCTTGAATCCAATGGAAGTTAATTCCCCGTTCTCAAAGGCGGCAGCAGCAGCCCTCTTCAAAGCAGAAGTATCTTGCCAAGTGCCCACAAGGATGGTCTGATGAGGCAAGAGAGGATTTGGTGATTTCAGGATCAGGCCCTTTGGGAATGAATAAAATAGAAGGTTGTGTTACACTGATAATATTCTTCTGTGCATTTCAGTCTCCATAGTGCTCCGGACACAAAGCATTTAATTTAATTAGGGATGGAACAAGAAGGCCATGTTATGGTTTTGGTTTTGAAGAACTACATTGGTGAGGTTGTGATTTGCACAACCCAAATCAGGATTTAAATCCAGGTTCCATTTTTAGCCAAACCGCCAAAGTCCAGAGGGGGTAGAAGGCCCAGATAAAAGGCTTTGAGTTCGGTTTCATGTCTATAACGGGCAAACTGGAGTGGTTTGGGTTTGAATTTTGCAAAGCCTCATCACTCAGGTTTTGGTTTTGCAAAAACAAAAACAACTTGGGGTTGGTTTGGATGTCATTCCATTTTATCTGAATCATTAAACTGGGGGGGGGGGGGGGGAAGGGGATGGGCTTGGTTAAAGGGTCCATTTATGCCCCATCTCCAGCTTTAACAGTATTATTGTGATTTCTCCTGTGATATTTCAGGAGACAAAGAAAATGAGCCAAAAAAAAAAAAAGAAGAAAAAAAAAGATTATTAAGTCAGTTTAGGGCTGTTTTTCAAGATGCTGAGCAATTCTGCAAGATATTGCACTAATACAGCCCCCAGCCCCTTTACACAGTGTTGAGGGCATGTGGTGTTTGGTAGAGGACAAAGGCACTTCACAAGTCAGCCCTTGACCGTCACCATGTCTCTGAACCTTCACAGCCAAGGGGCTGCTCCACACACCAAATTGCACTGCTGTAATCAACCACGTAAGTCACATTCATTAAATCAGTCAACTTGGACAAAAGTAATTGGAAAAAGGTTAGAGATTTAGGAACTCAGTTGACATGTGAAACTGAGAATTCACATTCTCTGAGCTGAAAGGTCAACACTGTCCAATACAGCCCATGTGCTGGGAATGATTAGAAAAAGAACATCTGATTCACAGTTATGAAACAGCTCATTTAAACAATGCTATTCATAGCGTAATTCAGTAATGTTTTATTATTCTTTCTTCTGCTTCTTCTGGCTGTGTGTTGATTTTTCTCAAACACAAATTCATGTTAGCAAGTTGCTAACATTCAGAAATCGGTCTTAGTTGTCTAGTCTAGAACAATTTTCCCTCCCCCTTTTTGATTGCTCTATTTTCAGCAAATGAAAAAATAAGGTGAATATTAAGAGGTATATTTATATAAATATGGACACTAAATATGGTATTAACAATCAGACCCAAGCTGTTAACTGTAGGTACTCTTTTAATTGGGAGCAGAACAGATGTTAATACAAGGTTCATTGAAGATGCTTCCTTTACTCAATTCAAAATTGGATCAGTTCTGTGGTCAACAATTCCATATCTGTAGAGTGCTATTGGATAAATGAGAAAGTAGTAATGAAAGGTAAAAATATTTCTGACGTCTCCTTACTAGCATTTGGTCACTAGATCCCTCTTCATACAATTCCACATCCAAACCCTTCTTTCACACTCAAGCCCTGCCTCTTAATTTCACCAAAACAATGGCTTCTTCTCTGCATTCTAAGACCTGATGATTAATGCCCAGACTACGTGATAGAGCTGGGCCATGGAGGCACCTCCTCTCCACCCTTTCCCATCCAGCCTCCTGAATACACCCAGGTTTCTGAAATGCCAGGGTACGTAAAGGAGCATTCTGGAAGACAGAGCAGATGGCAGACACCTGTGCTCATTGTTTTATTAGTCATTCTTGGCTAATGACTATGGAATACATTAATCAATCTCACAGTCTATCTTACAATCAGTCTTATCTATTTTCCAACTTCTCTGGGTCTCTCTTGTGTATATGTTCTTTTCTTTTTTGTCTGTTTTGTATTTTCTTACCTTCAGACTATGCCCTTTTCTCTCCATGTCTCACCACAGCTCCCCCATATCCTTTCTCTCTCTCTCTCTCTCTGTTCCCATCCCTACACCCATATCCTTAATGTCGAGTGCCCATCTCACCCTCATCACATTGGACTTATGTCTTTCCCGAGTGCAAAATAGCATTTTCTGTAGCAGCTGTAAGCTCCACAGATACCAGGCCTTTGCTAGGAACCCACTCCCACCAGACGTGGGCCAAACCTACAGCCTGAAGAGTGATGGGTCGTGGGCACCTGATGTACTTCAGCCTGAGTGCCTGCAGTGCCCAGGGAGCTCACACAGCGTGAATGCTCACCTGGGTTTTTCCAGTTGCATACCTCAGCCTCATCCAGACCTCCAACAGCACTTTAGACTGACTATCGAGTAGGACCAGGGAAAACAACAAAAGGGTGATAAACTGCAAAAGCTCCATTTTACAGACAACAAAATAAAAAAACAGAAGTGTGAAGATTGCCCAAGACCAGAAATAAGTCCCAGGTTTCAGTGCTCTCACTCTGTACCCAGAACACACTTTCACCTTTCCAAAACTCACGTTGAGCAAATATCAGTGGGAAAAGGATAGTGCCCTCAGGAAGGGCATTTCCTCAGCTCTATTCAAAAAAACATTTTCTTCTCATCGTAGTAATGAGGGACACATGAGAGATTTGTTGGAAAAAAAAAAAGTCGAACAGAGCTTTAAGATGGAGGGGTGCTAGTTTGGCAAATTTTGTCACAAAGGGTTGTGGGAATTATTTTTTCTGCCTTTAACGAAGGAAATGAAATGCAGACAAGCCTCCTTTATAACTCATCTGAGATTTTTAAGCACTGAGAACTCAAGAATTTCATTACTAACATTCCCACAGCAACTGTAACTTGTCCACGCTGCACATGTATATAGCACCATAAAAACTAACACTCCAGACAGTAATAGAAAATTTCTGAACAATACTTTTGTACTGTGGCGGTTATTGCAGAAATTAAAATGCTGATTTCCATCATCCACGTTATATCAAAATGTCAGCCAGAAGGCTGAAGTAACGTTGGATAGGTTTCACTTAACCATTAAGGCACTCTGTTGGCTTCCTGGGAGAAGTTCCCTTAACCTCTGCATCCTCCTGGAATCTTCTCCACCTTCACACTGCCCTTGGCTAAGTCCACCACCACAAACCCTGAGATGAGAACAGCTGCAGATCTGCTGCACGCGTGGGAGGATGCACAAGTCCAGTAGCACACCTGCTGGGATTTGTTACTGACCCCATTTCACAGAAAATAAGAACAGGCCAGAACGGGGGTGGAATCAGCCGTGTTGGCCAACCCTTCAGTCCTACCTGCAGATTTGAGGTGTTTAATCATTCAGCTACTTGAAAAGTAGAGCTTCCCCCCAGGCTATGGGGTGAATTCCTCTCTGTTCTGCACAAATCCAGCATCCAGGGAGTTAACCACAGCGCAAACAGAGCTTTGATGGTTTTTTCACATGGCCTCAAGGTTACATTTGGCCATCAGGCAGGAAGTCTTGCTCAGTGCATCTCTATTAAAATATACTAATAAACCTCCTGTGACACACAGGGTGTGTAATGAGCAAGTTGTTGTGATAGCATCTTTCACCTCCGCGATGGCAGCTGAGACTCTGGAAGCCAAGCTGAGTCAGGAGAAAGCCAAGCTGAGTCAGGGCAGGGGTTGGAACTCAGCTTTTCCCTTCTCCCTTCCCTGGCCTTCACCCGACTGCGAGATTCCGGTTGAGGACGTGCTAAATACGCAGAGTAGATTTTGGGCGGCACGATAGAGCTGTTAGCTGAACAAACAAACAAGCAAACAAAACCCAAACCACTTCTAAAAATTGAATTTTGCTGTCACATGATTTTAATTTGGCTTCCGTTTGTGACATTTAATGACAACCGCACCGGTGGCTGGCCTTGAAGAGCCCAGCTGCAAGTCCCCTTCTTTAACATGGCTGTGCTCCTCCAGGTCATCCCATAACGCTCTCTTCTCCCCCTCGTATTCTCCCACATGAATCATTGTGTTTGCAATCATAACATTTAAAAACGTAAACACTGAATTGTTTACCTGCCTTGGCAGCACCGTGGCCACCCCACTCGTGTGCAGGGTCATCTGCTCTCCTTCCCTTCCCCCAGAGCCACCCCTGAAGCTGTGCCCTCTGGTCCTCAAGGCTGCAGGTCTCCTGGGAGTCCCAGAAGAAGTTCTCTGCCCAAGAGAAGGGTGTCCCTCACAGGTGAACAGAGCCACCAAGATGCCCTGGTCCCAGGAGGGGATTTGATTGGGGCTGAAGCCTGCTGAGCTATGGCATACAAATGCTAAGTAGGTTAATTAGGCTCATTCATTCCACCTGGCTGGGAGCCAGTTGTTTTGAAAGGGAACTACTAGATGCTGGTCCTGCAGGAAGCTGCGTTGGCTCCAGCCATGGTGGTTGGGGGTGTGAGAAGGGACATGGTCCCAGTGCACAGTCGTGTCCCAGAATGACCCAAAGGGAGAAGAGGAGAAGCCCGTCCCCCTCCCCGGGCACCCCTGTCCCACCAGAAGGAGCTCTGGTGAGACAGAGGAAACTGAGATCCTTCCCTCTGGCTTCATTTGTCCTTGTTATTGGCTTATATTTGTGTTGCCTTTGAGAGTCCTGCTCACAAACAAGTTCAGCTCATTGCACAGGGCAGCGTGAAAATAAAAGTGAAATGTCCTGCCCCATGTTTGTCTCTGTCCCCACGCGGGGAGCTGCGCAGGGTTTCTGATGGGCTGTCTTCCTTCCCATTGTTAGCTTTTTGTACAGTAACATGCTCAAAAGCCTCCAAAACTCCATTTGAATATAAGCAGAAAATTAGATCCACTCAGACCAATTGTTCTTCTGCCTTCAAACAGATTTGCAGGTAGAAACTTGGAGGCATACAGCCGCCTTTAAATTTTAGTTTGCACATCTAAAAAAGCGGTGACTGCCCAGCTTTCTACTAATTACTCGTCTGGACTTTGGTCCTTGAGATGTGATGCACTGAAAATGAAGAATGGAGGAGCAAAACTGCGAGGGAGAGCGCGAGGGGTGGCTTGCTCCATCCCCCAGGAGGGCTGGCTCCCGGCTCAGGACTGACCCCTCGGGGGTCTCACCAGGGTACTTCCTCTGGGCTGAAATGTTGGCTCTGGGCATCTCACAGCTCACACTTAAAAGCAATATCTCTGAGAAGGGCAGACACCAGAGAGCGTGTTTTTCCAGGGCTCTGTTATATTCCTGACACTTGCGCAACGACTGGAACCTGAAAGGAGTCGATTTTCTGCCCGTCCTTCTCAGGCCTGATTGATTTAGATCACAATAGTTATTTGGTTTTCAAGAGAGAGTTATTGTTCCCATGTGCAGTGATTTTTATATGGCCAACAAAGCTGTGTGATGCTTCTAGCATATGGCGTGAGTGCATTTACTTGACAGCTCACTTTATACTTAGTCCAGAAGCTCGGGTTAGAAGTGGGAAAACGCAGGCAGTGATCAGAAACTCCTCCGCTCTCACCTGGCTCCTCTCCCCGGCTCCCTGTGTGGCTGGGGACCACGGCTAGAGCAGTTTGTAAAAGCAGCCCCAGAGCAGCGACACTGCTCGTCTCCTCCTGACATCGCTGTGAAAAGCAGATCCTTTTTTTCCTCCCTGAAGCATTCACTTTACAACTTAAATGTGTGTGCGCACACAAATGCGGTGTAATTGGACCTAATTTGAACCCCTGGTATTATGAGATGAGTTGAGAGCTGCCACGGGCTGAAAGCAGAGACGGGGGGAGGCGTTGTTGCAGGAGCCGGGCGCTTCACCGGGGCTTGGAGCTTCCCAAAACCCTTTTGAAAATGGAATTTAGGCACTTCCAAAAAATTGCACAAATCTGGTTTGTATGGGAGCCTAAACTCAGCACGTGAGTAGCGTTGGAGGCACCGTCAGGGACGGCTGCTACCCGTAACGATAGCACGTGAAGGGAAAAGAGAAAAAAAAAGCTTTCACAAATAAAAAGTACCTCTGAGGACCTGGAGGCACTATGGGACCCTGGGGGGCACCGGGACTGCTGACTCCCCAGCACAGCTCGTTTCCCTCAGACGGTCGCAGGGAGGAGATAACTCGGTAGTGGAAAACTGAATTACCGTGTAGTTAGCTTTATTTTCAGAGAGGTTTCTAATGAACTTATCGTGTAATTTCCATAACAAAGTGTGTAATTATTCCTCTTTTTTATTGCGGAGGTTTAATATTGAGTAGTAGCCTCAGGTCCATTGCTAAACCACATGCTACAATAAAGCTGTTGCTTTGTTTAATTTTAATTCTTAGACCTAACAAAAGGACGCCCTGGCAGAGTTTGTTTAAAGTGGAAAATTGGCTACATCCCTTGAAACTCAAAGAAAATATAATTTATTATACAGTTTTCTCAGTGTCTTCATAAGTATTGTCCATTTTCTGGAAAACCATGTCAATAAATCAGGCACTAATTGTTGTTTGAAGGTCAAGTTAGAGGTTTTGTTTGTCTTGCAGTTGACTTCTGTAGGTGAAGAAACATTTGGCTTCATGGCTAGACGTTCTTGGAATTAATTTTCCACCGGTTTTTATGCTACTGAATGGCAAATATTTCTGCCCTTGAAGCTGTAACATCATTCTGAGGAGCTAAATCTAATTGCCACCTCTTTGAAATATTTCTTTGCGCATTTCTGCGGCTTTTTAATTTTCGTCTGTATTCTTTCCTATTCTGCCTTTGGCACTCTTGTGTTGTTTTTTTTTTTATTTTTTCTTTTGGCTCCAAAGACCCTTCTAAATCTAAGCGCCTTGTTGGGAGCTGGGCTAAAAACAAAAATGGCAAGTGAAGTTTCCCTGCTGCGTGCTGCCTCCTGGGTGCGGAGAGGGGCCGTGGGGGCGATGGGGGGAGAGGCAGCCACCGGAGCTTGCTTCCCAGGCACGACAGTCCGGGTGGGAATGGATGTAGGGGGCAGCTGGAGAGAGAAAAGCACAGACAGGAGCTGACAGACAGGAGAGGGATACAGACCCTGGAAATGTGGCTGACAGAGGGCTTCCAGGCTCCGGCGGTGTGTCCCGGGAGCGCAGTGGGAAGGGCTGGCTGAGAAGGGCAGGAGGACACAATGAGAGTCTGGCAGAGGAGGTGACCTGACCTCTGGATGCCTCCAAAAGGAGCAAAGCCAATGACACGAATGCAACTCTTCCCTGTTGTCACCTCGCACGAGGAGCTGCTGGAGGGAACTGCAGTACGTGGGACATTGGGACAGCTTCTTCCCCGTGGGGTGGGCTGAGTGATGGGGTACCCCCTGGCACCACACCAGATCGTGTATCTTCCATCGTGTATGTAAGGTACACGGTGACTATTGCTCCTCTATTAACTTGTTTGTTTAGTACCTGTCAGCACCAGGGTTAGGTGCCAGTTCCATCACAAGATATTCACTCTGAATTCCCTGACTGAGGAAAAAAACCTGGTGTAAATGAGGAAAAAAACCTGGTGTAAATGCTGACATTTGGCCCGATGAATCCCACCCCAGGTGAGACATCTCAGGAACAGAGCCTGGCAGTTGCACAGTGTTTTAGAAGCAGAGAGTCATTCTAAATCTTTTCCTGAAGAACCAGCCCTCCAGCTGAGAGAGGCAATCAAAATAGCAAGGACCAGGCAGCAGATTGGGAACAGATGAGTTCAGAACAAGAACTTAAATTTGGACAGGAGCATTTGGACATGTTGGACAGAAAAGAAAATCTGGGTCCATTCTTCTCAGGAAGGGAATGAAATCGTTGCACATAGACAGGAGAAAAGACTAAAATACAAGAAAGAAAAAGGATTAAGAATGTAAGAAGTGGGTGAGGGCTGTTTGGGGAGGGTGTCTATAAATCTCTCGCTCTGCTACAATGAGACCCAGTTTTAGGAATGCCTGATGGTGCCCTCTTTCCAGGAGCCAGATGGTGGCACAGCCCCGTCCAGGTCCCCGAGGAGTCCCCTGGGGTCCAAGAGCAGCCGAGGCGAGGGGTGGGAGGGACGGGCTGCGTGGAGAGATGTGAAGAAACTGCTCAGCTCTGCTCAGACGGGAGGGGACTGTACCCTACCGAGATCTAGAAAAAACAAGTGGAAATAGTAGCCGTAAGTTTTTAATAAATAAAATAAATTTAAAAAAAACCAACAAAACCACAGTCCTGCAGTTCTAAGGAGAAAATAATATTTGATTAAAAGACAAAACATGTATGGGGTAGCTTTTTCATTTCCTGTTCATGATGAAGGTATTACTGACATTAATTAAGCTGTGTTGAAGACATAACGAGAGTCTAAGCAGATATAAATGTTCTTTGGGAATGTTATTTATAGTTCCTTGGTACCCAATGCCAAACGTTAATAAGGTTTATGAGGAACCAGTGGAGACTGTAAATTGTTAGACTTCTAATTTAAATCATGTTGCTGACTCCATTTGTTCCTTGCACATTGATCTGACATTCGGAGATAAATCTGATAAAATTCTCCGAGTTGGAGAGAGATTTGTTTTCTGTCAGTGCAAATCTAACTAATAGAAAGACAAGGAGTGAGGTTATTGGGAACAAAGCCACAGGCAGTAATATACCACTCTTGAATACTTCCATTTTATTTATTTAAATGTTACAGTACTTGATAAATTGCTTATGCAGCCATTTAACTGACTCTTCTGGAAAGTGTTTATTTGCAGTCACCTCAATGTCAGCAGTGAAATGAGCTGGGACTGAAATTTCATTAAGAAAGTCGTATTTCATTATTATGGCCCCAGCGATCATCACTCTGTATCCATTAAGTACAAAATCTATAGAATGTTTAAATAATAATATGGCTATGGCAGAAAATGGGTATGAGCCAGACAGGATATTCACTGTTAACGCACTGGCCGTGCCCACAGCTTGGGCTCTTGGGGAATAAATAGCTGAAGGAGTATGTGGGTCTTAAACTTTAAATTCCCTTTGATTTCCCCATTTCAGATTGCAGCCTTCATTTCCTTCAGTGCAAAGAAAACATCTAGGAACCTGCTCTGCGCCAAACAGAGCCCTCCTGCAGTTACATCTGAAGGAGAAGGTCAACACGGGAGCAACAAGTTACGAGGCTCCTCCTGAGGATGCCTCCTCCAAACATGTCCCTCGGGAGAGAAGGTGGTTCCCTCCTGGGAAGAGTGAGGTTACAGAGCTGGGTCCACTCCGGGGACAACCACCGGGTCCAGGCCAGGAGCTGGTGCTCTCCTGCTTTTGAAACTCCCACCGTTTCCTTTCCATTCCAGAGCAGCTAAATTCAGCCTTTTCCCAAGCTCCTCTGTATTGTCTCTACAAATTCCAGATCGCCCCGGTTCAGCTAAACCAGCTGAAGCATCTCTTCTCCCAGACTGCAGGTCCACGTTGTAAGCGCTTGGTGTTCCTACCGAGGGACGTGACTTGGAGCCCATGAAGCCACCGGAGAGAGGGACAGCCAAGCTGAAGGCAGAGTGAAGGCCCTGCTGGGAGGAATATTTTGCCTTAATTTTTTTCCCCATCCCACACCCTGTCACCAAAGTGACCTGGTGCACCCCGTATGTCACACACCGACTCAAAAGCGAGCCGTGGTATTTGCATCTGACTGAGTTGCGAAGGTAATGGATAGTGTACAAGCCCCATTTTGAGGAAATATCTGGAAAGAGCAGCCTGTTAAGAGCCAGGGCATGGAGCACTTTTATGGCTCCTTATGCCTTAGAGAGATTAACGATACACAGAGTTTTATTCCTATTTTCTGCCAGTCAGAAAAGCCCTCAAGGAAAATAAGCATGCAGAAATGAACACAATTTAGGCATAGTAAAGAAAATAAATCACGGAAGGTAGGGTTATACTGGGGGCTTTTTGTGTGTCTTTGAATATACCAAGACAAACCAAATGAAAATCAGAGTATCACAGGAAAATGGGAGCGAAGGGGACCTTGAAAGACAAGCAGCTCTTAGACAGCTTATCCACACCTTCCCTCCCTGCAGAAGCCGACACGTGTCACAGGCTTCGGCCGCTTTAACTCAGCTCCTCCATGTTTTACAGTCCCTTTGGAGCCAGAGAAATCCTACTCTCCTCCTCCCATACACCAAATAAAGCTTCCAAAATGGCACCTCTGCCTTGCTGACTACACGCTTTTCATTTTTAATTGTACACGTGTATCCTTGAGAAACCCTGCTCCGAGCTCAGGATAAACTCATGTTTCCTCTGCTTGCCAGAAGAAAATGAAAAGTAAAGCCCCATCAATTTTATTGCTCATAATTGTGGATAAAATGCAATATATTTGGCTCATATAAATTTGCTAGCAAATTATATTCAATAAAACCCTGGTGAGCAATTTAAAAGCATAAATCCCCCCATGCTGAAAAAAAGCTCATAAATTATACAAGGAAAAGGAGTGATTTCATCAAAGAGCCAAGCTCTGCCCATGGAATGTTTCAATAGTACAGGATTTATAGTTTTCTGGGAGACGATTTATGATCCCTAATTTTCTGCAATAAAAAGCTCAGCGGGGATTCTCTGAATGAAATATCTTTTAACAAATAAATAAATAAATAAGAAAACCATCTTAGAGCGAACGCAGACAATGCCATCCTTGGAGAGCTGCCCCTTTCGTGTTCCTGTCCCAAAATTAATCATGGAAGCCCCCAGCAAAGACTGCACGGTGAGAACGGAAAGGAAGACCATTGGACTTTGAAAGTAATGCATCACACAGTTGGAGGGGGTGTTTTCAGTGATAAATTCACCTGTGAAACTTCATAGCCATTGTCTTTAAATAAGACTATCATGATTAGACTGGTTTGAAGGAAAGGGTGTTTCCAAAGCACACAGGGATGATCCCAGTCTATCAGTACCTGGAGGAGGGGGCTGTGCCTGAAGCCAGTGCCCATGTGGGACATGCAGTCACAGCCTGATGCACAGAGACATTCATCCACTTCCCCTGGTTTTCGAGCTCTGAGGCACGGTCCTTCCCAAATTTAGTGTTCCCAGGGACCATGAATCAGAGCATGCATCTGTCGCAGGTCAGGGACCGGGGCGTGAAGTGAGAATGTCACATTTAAGGTAACACACTAGACTGTGAATTATGACAACTGAGGAGGAGCCTGAATGTCTCTTTGACTGCTAAAGCAGTGAGAGAGGAAAAAAATGGTATCTTCAATCAGCTTTTAAAAACTCCCACATGAGTCACCAAGATTGTGACCAAGAGATCCTGCTTTGAGATTCTGCTGCTGGGTGGTGAGAGAGAGGAGACAATGGGCTAGAGGGACATCTGCTGTAGCACGCCCGGGTTATTCCCACGTTATGGACAAGAAGCTGAGGCATACAGAGATGTGAAGAGCTGTGTGAACGATCAGACAAGCAGAGAGTCCTGGGATCTGAGCACATTATCCTACATGTCAGATTTAGGACTCTCCTCCTTCTCTATCCTACTTGTCAGATTTAGGACTCTCCTCCTTCTCTATCCCACTTGTCATCCACACACTGTCTGTGACACACAGGGACAGGGACAGCCTCCGGGATGAGTGGGAGCCATCAAAGTATC
>JAOTQQ010000023.1:64222675-64265429 GCA_026546715.1 Gallinago undulata
ACTTGTCATCCACACACTGTCTGTGACACACAGGGACAGGGACAGCCTCCGGGATGAGTGGGAGCCATCAAAGTATCTACATGCCAAGTGCCTGCATCCCTGGGGGCTCCAACAAACCCTCACAATCTCTCCAGACTTCCAGACTTTGAGAAACAGAAAAAGGGTGAAGGTGTAGTTCCAGCAGATTTCCCATTTCTGTCTACTGCACTTTCCCTGTTTGTTTCTCCTGTGTGAGGGCTCCAATCTCAGCCCTCCAGTTTTCAACTTCCATGGCAAAAAACCCAGACGCAGGCAGTTCGGGGCTGATCTGATCCCATGCAAGCCTGCAGATGAAAGGACCGCATTGCCTTTGCTAACTATTAGATTGAACCCTTGCCTAAACCCACATAACACAAATGAAAAGAGAATTCTCAAAAACATTTTGTTTTGACAGCAAACAATGGGCAGAAAAGGTTGATGAAGACATTTGACTGACCAGTCTTTTTCTCATCAAGTCTTATTATGAAATAGAACAAGAATTGCTGAAAATAACCTTGGTTCAACTAACTCTTTCTTACATAGCACAGCAGACTCAGCTGACAGCCCTTCAGGGAAGAGGGGCAAGAAAACTGCAGCAAGGAGGAAGATTTTTCAAGAAATGAATTTAAACTCACATTGCAGCTCTGGACGAGTACCAGCCAAGAGTGCTGAGGCAGAACAGCTGGCTGAAAGGAAGGAAGTGTGTCTTTGGAAAGGTAATTTGTAAGTATTAAGCATGCAAGATTTGTTATCTATCATCTGTCGTTGCTCCAAAACACTTTACAAGGACCGGGCATCTTGCCCACCTCTGTCCCAAGAACTGGGAGCGCTTCCCAGCTCCTCTGCCTGGGCTTTCGTGCCAGCTGCATCCAGTGCTGTGCTGGGAGCAGACCCCCATGCAGACCGGTCCCCTCCACCCCACACCGAGGAACACCCACATTATGGCCCAGGAGGTAACTGCACATGGCCCCTCCTGTCCCCTGCTCCGGTCAGAGCCTGTGCCTGGGGCTGACGGAGCCCATGCCCTGCAGACAGCCTGTGTGGCTGAAGCAGACCAGGAGAAGGCACTCATCAACACCTCATCCACTGTTCCCCAAGGAAAAAAACCCAACCCTGCAGCTTCATCATTCACTGCTCTTACAGAGTTGCTTTTTATTTTTCCCCTGAGGATCTGGACTGTATTTCTGATTGATCAAGAATGCAAAATAAGACTGTTTTTTGCAGGTGCAGGTGCCATGGCCAGATCCCCCAAGCTGACCTACATGTTATTGGCGAAGTTGCTCAATTGAAGCATGAGAAATCCTGAGAGTTGGGATAAGATCCCCACTGCTAATGCTGGGTGCCCTTATTTTCTCCAGGACAGTCAGAAGAGGATAAGGAAGAAGTGGGAAGTGGCACCTTTGAAAGAGAAATCTACTGTTATTGACACAAGAACATGAGAAACATCTCAGTACAACAATGAGTTGGCAACTGGATCCTGATGGCTCTTCGGTGTGCCTGGGACCTTCCCAGACCTTCCCAGCACTGACCAGCCATGAGTCATGAGTTATCACCCTGAAGTCAGTCTCAGCAAGGTCAAGATGTCCCCACACCGTTCAGTTAGGTTTGACGCGAAGGTTATTTTTGTCTGTGATTGTTTCCGAGAGCTGAAGACATAGGAGGCTCTTCCCAAATTCTGTGAAGGGATGATCCAAGGCTCAAACACCATACGGTCAATATTCAGCAGCACCCAACCAGTAAGGCTTATGAGAGGAATGTATTAAAGAGAAAGGAAAGAATTGCTCAGCAGTAAAAACAATTACCAAATCAGGCATAAATGAGCCAGGGGACCTCTGGCCTAAACACCGCAGTGTAATTATCCCTTTCTCCACTTAATTTTAGACACAAGAAGCCTGAAAATGGCATAAAAGGAAGACAGAGCACGAGGTGAGTGTGTGTTCTGGGATGGCTGTGGGAGTGAATCAATAGAAAGCAAGAGAAAAATACCTGGAAAGAGTGCACCCAACTGCCCCCGTGCCCGCTGGGGCAAGCAAACATCTCACGGTGATTTTGGGCTTCAGTGAGACAAATCGGTGCTGATGCTTGTGCCAAGCCACAGATACCACACTCAATTTGTTAGGGAATAACCCCGGGTCTTTCCAGCAAAATATTCACTCCTTCCATATCCTGTCAGTGAGCAATATGGAAAAATTTCCCTCTAATGGGAGAGTGCAGTATCCTAAAAGAATGGAAACCAGAGCTTGTACTTCGTGCATGAAAGTCCTGGAGAATTAGAAACTCAGATGAACCGTGCAGATTGCTGATGAGGGTAGACGCTTATTAAAAAAGCGTGGAGGAATTTATTCTTTGAAGTTTACAGCTGTTGCCATTTCAGCCACAAGGCCAAGTTTACATCCATGACAGCTGAAAAACAGCACAGAAGGAAAAAAAAACAACCAACAGAACTACCAAGAGATCCAGCTTGCTAATTATATCACCATTTTCCACCTTTCTGAGGGAGAGTTTTGTTTTCTTCTACTTCAGTGGCTTTGTCGGGGCAAAAGACAATTTGTTTGGTACCTCAAGAAGATGAAGTCTCTCACTGTTCCCCCAGATGAGGTGGCTGGGCCAGGAGGAACATTTTGGGGCAGTTTCCATCCCCTCTGGCTGGGAGGCCGGGCTGTTTTCAATGGGAGTGGGGTTGTGAGTCTCTCCTCTCCCTAATGCCTTCCTCCCTCCACACACCCCATAAAACTCCCTCTACCAAAACCTCGCTTCCCTCCCAGAGGAGCCCAAGACGGGACCCCATTGGAGATGAAAAAGCACATTAGTGTCCCTGTCCATTTCCTTTTTTTCCTGTTAAGATGCAGCAAAGACTCTGGAGAAGTGTTTTTCCTGTTACCTGGAGAGGAAGCTAATGCTCTCTGGCCACTCAATGACACCCTGATGCCATGTGTCTATTGAACAAGTGAGAACGCCCTTCCACTACCTTCATGTTATATCCCTGGTTAAACCCAGCTGCTGCCTATTTGTACTTCACCTCAGAGTGGGGCTATCTGCTCCCCGTTATCCCAAAATCAGTGAGACAAGATCAAAATCACACAAGAATGAACTTTAGCACCACCTCATGTCCCCAGTTCAAATTTTCTTGACAAAACCTTTTAGGAAACATCCTTGAACCTGTAGATTGCTCAGTCTGATCACTGGAGCTCAGGTGTCTCTCAGTGCTGGTCATGCACAACTGACTTGATGTCCCAGGGACACCTGTATGTGCCATGGACAAGGGCAGCCTATTGCATATTTGGCTGGGTTGTGCACAGTATGATGGACACAGAGCTACTCCTCAATAATTTTAACAGTGTGTGTTGGCCTAATCACAGTTTATTGCACAAATATTTTGGTTAAGTTGAATGGCAGGCTGCAAGGAAAACAATCAGAAAGGAAGAAAAATGGCTTGAACTCAGCCAGCGCGGCCATTAACAGAGGACAATGGGAAAGTCATGGGCTCACGGGAGCCCGGTTCAGCGTCCTGCAGGGCCTACTGAACTGGTGGGGAAAAACAGAGCCAAAAGTCTGTCAGCCCAGAAGCACAAATGAACTCTGGCTGCACCAGCAGGACTCTCTTTTCAGAGGCAGGGAGATCTCGGGGAGCTGTTCAGGGGCACCAGACCGAGACTCGCTGTGGTGTCTGCAGAAGCAAGACCTGCCTCAGTTGCTCTGGAGAACGTGGAGGATGGGGAAGAGTTGCTCTTTTTGTAAGTGCTTTTTGGAAAAGGAAACAATACTACAGTTTTATGAAAACAGTTTTGACATTTTGTGGGTATCTTTTGTGACACAATTATTGAAAAAAAAAGTTCACAGGCATGCAAACATGGCTGGACATCTTGACGAAACCTCTTCTCCTTGTTCTGCAGCTCCTGGACACTCAAGAAGAGACCCAAACTCTTGGAATCTCCCCACACTGGGCAAGGTTTAATGCTCAAGGTGAAGTCAAGACCCAATTCCCAGTAGCAAGCTTTGGTGGCAATATGGACATAGCGGCCACTCTGTGAGCTCCACAGCCTAGATGGTCACCTTGGTTAAACTCTGGCAGTGGGTTCCTCCACACCCCTCCTCCCAAGAGGAGTATCAGATAGAGCCTGATGTCTGAGCCAAACTGTTTTCTTCTCCTCTTGTGGGCTTTGCAGCCCATTGGAGTCCTGAAATCATCTCTAAAGTCACCTGAAATCATGTTTAATCTTTCATCACAGTAATGATTTTGCAGCACACTTGCAATGGGGTAGGCACCAGGTAAGCCGCCTTGGTTCCTGCCCTCCAGCTCCAGGGCAGTGACAAGAAGTGCTAATGCATGTCCTCCTTATGGTGGTTTGAGCACGTCCTCACAGCGTGGCCTTTCAGGACTAGCAGTTCTCTTCCAAAACCAAACTGCTTATTTAGATGAAATTTCATTGAGACTTCTGTGGGCATTATAGATGTGCATCAGAAAGGACGCAGCCCTCGCTGGACAAGAGTAAGCACTCCCTGGCTTATGTATATGAGGACAAGTGATTGCTAGGTCACATTTAATTTACCCTGACCACACTGGCCATAATTCTGTCTCACCAGAAGAAAACATTGCATGATAGGGAAAACAGGCTGACCACGAACTAAGTATACACCACAAAATGCAGCAGAGCCTGTTGAGTAAGCAGATGCTACTGGAAGGAAAGTACAATCCTGTAGGTACTGAAAACCTTCAACTGACATTCACATGTCTTTATTTCTGTCTAAAGGTCTCCTTTAACAGCTGGCTTCGTGATCTCATTTTTATCCTTTTGGATGTAAAATGGTGACAGCTTATATCTACAATTCTCCAAACGACATTTTTCTCCTGTTCAGAAAATCAGGTGTCTTCTTGTTACAGGTGAGTTAGTATTCACCTAATAGACAACCTCCTGATCAGCACTGGTGGGTTACTTTAGAGAAGGCCATCTATGATCATAAAGAAAAAGACATATACCTGGCAAAAGAATCAGCAGCAATAACAAAAGGTTTGTCAACCTTAGATAATCTAGGCAGCACCTTGTCCCTCAGCAGGCAGACAGTCCCGAAAAGCAACACTAATCCGGGAAGAACCGGCCCAGAGGAGCAGCAATCTTTGCTCTTCTGTCTGCAACTGCTCACAGAAGCTACAGCTCAGAATCTCAGCAGGGAGCTGGATGCCGAGTAACTCACGCTTTGGATGCAGAACTTGAGAAATATTACAGGGGCCCAGTTTTAAGGGGTCCTCCCAAAAACCAAGCTTTGTTTTGGACACCAAAAGCCACTCAGCATCACCCATCAAATGCTCAGATCTTGGCTCGGAAGCACATCTTCCCATGAGCAGTATGAACATCTTCACAACAGGAACCCCGTCTGCCCTTTGTAGCGCTTGGCATTCTAACCTCAAATGAATGCAGCAAGTAATCTGCAGGATATGTCGCTGAGCAAGCTTACATGGTAATAATGATGTTAAAGTAGAACAGCCGCATGATTTATTATGCCTTGTGAAATAAAGCAAAGCCAATCTCTTCCCACCACGGGAAGTACCATCACAGTAGAAAATGGAAACAAGAAAAAATGAAATACCACCCAGGCCTGGTTCAAACATGCAAACTTTCTAATAAAATATCAGAACCAGATGCTGCTAAAGATGAGTGATAATTAAAGAAGATAAATTAAAGAAATGTTTTTCCAGGGAATGACTCTACTGCACACAAATTGTTTCAGCATGCGGAAAAATATATAATAAAATTACTGCTGCTGCCTGTTCTCAAAAGTTTCCATTAATGAGTCAAGGCAGGTTCCCCGCTAAACCCCCTCCCGCCCGGGCTCCCTCCTCGCCTCTGTTGGTTTAATCTCAGTGTGGTTTCGCAGAGCGAGCAGAGGACCCCGCGCCAGGAGCTGGGCTCCAGCCCTGACTCACTGTGTGGGCTCCCTGGTGTCGTGCCCGGGGCAGGTCAGCCCTGGAAAGCAAAG
This sequence comes from Gallinago undulata, assembly GCA_026546715.1. Lineage (NCBI taxonomy): Eukaryota > Metazoa > Chordata > Aves > Charadriiformes > Scolopacidae > Gallinago > Gallinago undulata. The sequence continues at coordinate 64,228,670 of JAOTQQ010000023.1, forward strand.
AAAAGGATTTTGAGGGGTGCGGAGCCCGGTGGCGTCCCCCCTTTCTCCCTGTCAGACGGGGGCCGTTCAGCTGGGCCTTCCCCCGGCTGCCAGCCCTCAGAACCCATCTTGGGCCAAGCCAGCACAAGGGGATTTCCTTCAGCCCCATGTCTGGTGGGGAGAAACGCCGTCTCTGGAAGCCGGGGCCCTCAGACACCTGTGCAGAGTGCCGGCAGGGCCAGGGCTGGGCCGCCATGGTGGGTCCAGCAGAGACCACCCATGACCTGGCCCAGGCGGCTGCTCGGCTGCACCTTTAGCCAAACACAGGGCTATGCCTGAGCCCCCAGAGGCTTTGTATTTCTTTAGATGTCCCACAGGCAGAAAAGTGCCTGTCCAACTGCCCCGGGCTTTTTCATAGCAAATAAAATAGCGCGCTGCACCGGCAAAGGAAAAGAATAAAATGAAGGCGCGTAAATAAAGGGCCTAGTTCCCTTTTAACCACGTGTTCCCTGGGCTCATAACCTCTGCAAACGCCTATGAGGAATAGCGTGGTTTGTATCGTGCCCTTAAAGTCGGCAAATCTGTCCTGTTTGAGGCCGAGCCAGGGCTCAGGCCCAGGGCCCCTTTGCCTGAGGAGCTGCCCTCAGTGAGCACGGGGTGGGCACCATTTGCTCATGGCGAGAGCAAGATGGCCCAGCCCAGCTCCAGCCACCCCAGCCGAGGCTGAGGGGACCCCTATGGGCCTCTGTGGCAGCCAGGGAGACAGCTCAGCATCTTACACGCCAACCATAGGATCACAGAATGATTTGGGTGGGAAGGGACCTTAAAGCCCCCCCAGTGCCACCCCCTTCCCTGGGCAGGGACACCTCCCACCACACCAGGTGGCTCCAAGCCCCCTCCAACCTGCCCTTGAACCCCTCCAAGGATGGGGAAGCCACAGCTTCTCTGGGCAACCTGGGCCAGGCTCTCATCACCCTCACACCAAAGAAGTTCTTCCCCACATCTCAGCTCAATCTCTCCTCTTTCAGTGTCAAACTCTTCCCCCTCATCCCATGGCTCCTCTCCCTGATCACGAGTCCCTCCCCAGCTTTTCTGGAGCCCCTTTAGGGACTGCAAGGGGCTCAAAGGTCTCCCCAGAGTCTTCTCTTCCCCAGGCTGAACGCCCCCAAGGATCTACCCAGCAATGTCAAAGCAAAGAGAGCTTCATTGGAGGGCATCAGGCTCACAGTTCTGTCTCCCAGGCAGCAAAGTCAAACCAAAGGGTTGAACACAGAGTCAAGAACAGGGACAGACCTCTCAAGCACGCAAGCTCCAAGCCATTTGCAGATGTTTTAACGAGACTGTGCAAGCTAAATCTGTCCACAGGCCATCATCTGCCAGTGCACATGTCAAGGCCATCGTCAACCCCCACCTTCTCCTTCCCAGCAGGAGGCAAGGAGCAGACATGGAGGATGGATGACAGCAGCCAGGGATGCTCCCAGAACAGTAACAGCCATGATCTGCTGGCCAGACTGGGAGAGAAAAGAGCAGTGCTGACCACAGCTCTCATCTGACTCTCTAAAAAGTGCATTTATTAAGACCCTTTACCCCCTGCTGGCCTTTGAACTTGAAATAAGAAGTACTGGTTACACAGCTCATAAGGAGCCTGGCGACATCTCCTTCAGTCCTGGAGACACTGGATGTAGGAGTCAGTGGAGGAGAGAAAAAAGAAAATAAAAGAAAGGAAAAAAAGAAAAAGGAAAAAGAAAGAGAACAAGAAAAAAGAAAAAAAAAGAAGAAAAGAAAAGGGTAAAGGAGACATGAATTTGGGTGTGTAATTTATATATGAGGGAAAGTTTAAACCAGTATGATTGGCGAGAGTACAATGTTACTAAAAGCCACAGACATGCTAATTGGTGAGTCATTTAAGTAAACCCTATTGATCTTGTAAGTTTGCCAGTTTTCAATTTTCACTTTTGCTTGAAAACAGCTCAGAAAATAAGACTTAACCAAAAACTCATGATCGGTGACTTTTTAATCCAATTTTTTTAGCAAATGTAACTTATCTGTCCTAAGGGGTGCCGTTTGATGAAGGGAACAGAGAGAGCTCCCTTTACTCACCCCATCTCATCCCCTCCAGATGCTCCCTCGAGGCAAGGAAAGTTCCTCCTGCTCTTCTCTTCCAGCTGCAAACCAAGATATGCTTTTCAAAGGTGCTCTTCACTGCTGACAACTGGTTGTAGTGTGTGAGGAGTAATCACAGAGGCTGGTGACACCTCAGCCAGGCCACTGCAGGGGTGGGGGATCCAAGTGGTCCATCGTGGCTTGGCTCCATTTTCTGCAGTTCTGGTGGCCATGCCCAGGAGCTCCGTGCGGCTCAGGAATCTGACCCACATCATCATCTTGGGCCGTAGCTAAGGAGAAGTTGACAGCGGTGGGCAAAGCCGGTGTCCCTGGCCATCACCCTGCTCCTGTGCCGCGGGTTAGGAGGAGCCCATCCTCCCCGAGAGAAGCGCCCTGGGCTGCCGGGCGATGGAGGGACGCGCTCTGGCTCCCCTCCGAGAGAGTGGCTGGAAGCAGGCACAGGCCTTCTGCATTCTACAGCAAAATATTTACTTTGCAAGTGCTGAAACAAAATTTGGAAAAGTGAAGAATAATATTTATCTTGACAATGTTAAATTGCATTAAAGTTGAAAGTGAAAATTAGATGCATGCACATACATCGAGGGCATTATCCACTAATCACAGGAACATAAAAGAACTGGAAAATACCCTCCTCCACTGCCACTAGGAAAGTTGGTCTGGACTAAATTACAGGCAAAATGTATAATTAAGCAAGCTATTATTATCCAGTGTCTCAGCAGATGCTGACCTCGTTTCTGGTGATCTGGATAAGAACTCAGCTGAGGTTTGATTTCACAGCTGCCCCCCCCGTGCCCGGGACCTGCCGTGCTGCCCCAGAAGCTCCTGGGGAGCGAGCACCGCCGTGAGCGTGGTGTGTACACATCCCTGTTCTCCTCGGCTGCCCACAAGGAACTTCTCCTCAGCTTCCTGGGAAAGAGAAAATGGTTTCACTGATCTGCCAGCCAGGCTTGCTGTTTGAAACCTGTGTTTAAGTACTTTGAAGAAGCTTTAATATTCCACCAGTACAAGGAGGGGGGAACCTTCCGCTGCTGTGTTATTCTCTTATTTTTATTTTTTGCAGGTGTAGGCTTGTGGCTTAGTTACTGAAATAATAATTCTGTTGGAAATATCATTGGCATGAGAGATGAGCTGCCAAAGTGTTATGGGCTCAGTAATTTGTACATGGAAATGAGGATCCAGGGAACAACATGAACATCAGTGGCCCAAGGAGCTTATGATTAAAACATGATGCTGAGCTTTTATGATTTCTACAGCTAATTAGCAAGATTTATAAGCATCTAACAAAAAACAAGGCTGAATATGGTAATGATCCTTATTTTCCACTTGGAGCAGAAAACTACTGGGTTCTAAAATAGCAGGCAAAGGAAGAGAGAAACAAACTAACTCCTTATCTCTTCATTTGCCTAATTGCTTCTGTCTTTTCCATGGGATGAGTGGATGTCTCTCAGGTGGCAGGAGTGAAATCTGTGACTTACTCACGTGGATGGCAATACCTCCTTGATTTAACATAGAAAAGGTTTCCTGATGCTTTATGGCTCCAGCTGAGCACCAGTTACTGCTTGTGTTCTCCAGCAGCATGTGCTGGGGGAATGTGAGATGCCTGAAAAAGTCATTTCCACCAACCTATACTTGGTTGAGCCTGCTCCCCAGAGGTACAAAGGAAAACGAGAATGAAAAATAAAAATAAAATAAAAAGGGAGTACCAAGTTAGTCTGCAGAGGAATGAAGTGCTTGGTCTGCAGCCATAGACCTGCTGTTCCCAGGAAGGTTCTGGCCCTGCGGGATCTGCCTGGGGCTCTGTGGGACCCCAGCCCTTTCCCTACAGCTCCTGCATTTCCAGAAGCCCAAACATCCTCACATCATCTCAGTCTGGAAATCCCCTGGCCAGCGTGTAAAACTCTTCAATTCTGCCCAGAGAAACCTTCCAGTGAGAAAAGAAAACATCCTCCAGAAAACCTGTTTGCATGGAAATCTCATGGCAGAGGATGAGCATCGCTCAAAGCCTAGATAAAAAAATATGATTGTCACTGAAGCCATTGGCAAAGGAACTTCTCCAACACAGACCCACAGCAGCTGAAGCCAGAGGGGATGGTTTGTGGTGGCTGCAGCCAGCTCCCGTGCGCAGGAGATCCAGAGACCTCACCCAGAACATGCTGGCTGGTCGGGCCAAGGTGTCCCTCACCCAGACATCCCTCTCCTGGAGGGAGATGCCATCCCAGGCAAACCTGACCCTCACAGGGCTGGACTTCATTTCATGTCCCTTGTAAACTTCTCAGGGCAGGCACAGCATCTTCCCGAGTCCATGGGAGGTGCTTTACCCAGTCTGTGTCACCACAGTGTAGTAATTAAAAATACACTGTCTTATTACACAGTTAGTGCGACCACAAAAGTCCATTTATAAAACTTCATCTATTTATAATGGAGCTGTGTTTTCTCTGCTTAGAGGATATACAAATATTATACAAATACTGGTATGCCGCGCTTAACAGCATCCTAGCATTTTGTTATTTTTTAGTGAACCGCTGTCATCACCTCCTCTGGTATTTTTTTTTTCTAGTTCCTGTATTCCTAGAGAGTTGACCTAAATGGGTATAATAGGATAATTTCCACTCCAGCAATGATTTGGCGCTTACGTTAAACATGCCCCGTAGCTGGCGCATCCTCAAGACACGGAGTTTGCTGAAGTTTGTGGTGAGACCCACATCGGAGTGATGCCATACTCTCCACTCCCGCCTCCAAAACCAGCCCAGTTTTTGGGTGACATGGAGCAGGAGCAATTACACGGACACGTTTTTGGAGAGTTTCTGGTCTAACATTAGATAGGGGAAGTTAGCCAGGGAGCTTCCACCAAAGCAGCAGCTGGTATCCCAGCTTTCATGGCCAGGACGCTTCAGACCATGGGGTGTCACATCGACACCTCTGATGGCAAAGCCTCCAGCGAGAGGAGCATCAGCAGAGCTCAGTCTCATGGTACAAAAACCCCAGGGACCTATGGACAGAGGCTCAAACCAGGGCTGGGGGTGAGGGGATTTATCCTCCTGGAAAGAAGGAAGGTAGAATGAAGACCCAGGATGCCAGCAGAGCTCTGGCCAGTGCTGGTGGCAGCCAGAGGGGAGCAGGACTCCCCACCACGGGGCAGCCCCCCTTGCCCCCCAGCTCCAGGAGAGGGTTCTGCCCGCACTCTTTTCACAGGTGTGCGGGGAACGGGGGAGCCAGAGACTGCTGGGCTCTTCTCCCAAGCATGTGCACTCCAGATGTGCCAGGAGGGAGAGGCAGCCAATGAGAAATATTATTTATAATAACAATAATAACAATATTAATAACATAAGAACATCTGGTAGCATTTTTTTTCCATCTACCACTTGGCTGGAGGCAGAGCATCCGGGTGACATGACAGTCGGTGTTTCTGTTTCCAATTTATCCCGAGCTCAGCTGCTGCCAAGGCTCCAACAGACGCTTCCCAGGACGCATCCCCAGCTCCCGGGCTCAGCCGGCCCCGCAGGTGTCACTCCTGCCACCACCCCCCGCAGCAGCACCAAAAATTGGGCTTCCTTTATCATCCCTTTCCCAGGAAGGGGGTTTGTACCATTCCGTGGCTCCTTTCCATCCCGCCCTGTGAGACAGTTACCCAACTACAACGGTGTGCGGTTTCAGGCAGACAACAAAAACTAGCTGTTTTGAAATCAAACCAAAAGTGGCTCTATTACACATTTCATGCTATTGAAAGTATATTTGACCAAATACGTATTTAAACCATTTTGGTATTGTTTCGAATGCCAAGGCTTTCAAATGTGTCCAGTAAATATATCACTTCCACCCACAAAGATTTCAGTTTTGACACGCAACTAACATCTTGCCTAAAAAATTAATGCTGTGATTAAGAGACACTCCAGCTTTTCTTTCCTCATTATACGGACAGAAAACCAAAAGCAGAATTCCCACAGCACCTTCTGCTCCCGAAGTCCACCCAGAGAGGAGAAATTCTGTTCCCCATCTCACTCACCACCAGTTCCTCCCAGCAAGCTGGAGCCGATTTCTTTGGGACCTACTGGGTGGAGGATGGAACAGGTTTCGCTTCAAAGTGGACAATGCACTGTGCACAGACCCTCATCTGCTCTAAATTCATACAGGTTGATGGCAAACGTAAAACATGCACTATTAAACCTTCATGTTCAAGAAAAACCTTCATTTAAGTATTTGGACATTCTCCCTCGAGTCATCAAAGGCTGAGATTTATGAAGAGCAAACGAGGAGGCCCCTTTCACCCCCAGAGGCAGGTACCCTGTTCTGCCCGGGGTCAGCCAGTGCTGCACCTACCCGCAGGGACAAACCAGGCTCAGCACTCATTATATTACCAAATCTACATATGAAGCAGCAAATGTTGCTGATAAACAGAAAATCTATATCTTTGGCTCAGCACTGCTCAAATTATTAAAATAAGTCCATTTCTCCTAATGCACTTTACACACTGCTGTGAAGAACAGGTCAGGTTAAATCCAACCGTGCAGCCAGACCTCCTGCTTCAGGCAGCTGAATTTATAGGGCAGCACAAGACGGCTCCCAGCACCTCTGGCTCTTGCACAGTGATTCTTAAAACGCGTAAGGTGAAGGTCTCGATTGTTTCATCACACTATGTGTAAATGGAAAAAGCCAGGAATTTGGATTAATTCTACCTCCAGCCTCCGGCAGAGACGCTCTGCCCCCACCCTGGGATCTCAGGAGCCTATTACCAGAAAATCCTGAATATCTACATTGATTTTCTGGTACGATTGTCATTGCTTTTTAAAACGCAAGTGTAAAGGCTGATGAAAGGCTCTGGGAGCAATGTGTGTTAAGGTGTCAACATCAGAAACCTGGGGTGACTCACTCTCATGTTTCTGCAGGCATGCCATCTTAAATACACAGCTTCTTTCATGTTGAGTATCATACTATTACGGAAGGACAGAGAAATCAAATAATAGGAGAGGACACACACACTTCTGGGCACACTCAAAAATATCCCTAGGAATAAATGCTGCAATTTATCTGCGTTGTTTCATGCCTTCTTCCAAAGGTTGCCTTTGAGCATCACTCAGAAGCAAGACACCTTCCTCTCCTTCTGCGTGAAATCCCAAAAATTTCCCTCCCAAAAAAGGCCTGGAAGGAAGCGAACACAGTTTAGCTGGCAATTAAAATTTGGGATCCTCCAAGAGCTTCAGAATCTTCCAAGCATCAACGCCCACAAATTGGCTTGAATGTTCAGATTTGTTCTTCAGTGGAGAAAAAAAATATTGACTAGATTTAGCCTTGAATTCCAAATAGAATTTGTGGGCTCCCTGAGCACCTGTGTTCTTGACACTCACTTCCACCTACGTATTTCCAAGTGTTTCGGCCACGGAACCAAAGAGCTGGGAAGAGGAGAAGCCATCCAGCCCAGGGAATCAGGACAGACAGACCATGGGTAAATGAGATGGTCCAGCTCCTACCACAAAACAGCAGAAGCTGGAGGGCTAAGCCCACTTAACTTTAACCAACTTTTGCTAATGTGGGACCTTAAACCACACATTTTGGGGATCAAGAAACAAGAGTGCTACTGGCTGCATTACAATGAACAAAATGAGCAGCAAAGTGACTGCATGTGGGTAATAAAAATAATAGCCGGTGGGAAACATGAGGAATCATTTAAATGATGCAAGAGAAAGGATATACGTCTGAGTATATTTTTCATAGGCAAACAGATGAAAACTGGTCCTCCAGCAAAGCTGGGGTACAGCCAGGGACTTAGATGTTGCAATGTTTTAATTTGCAGATTTCCTGTTGCCTAGCAGACTCCTCAGCCAGGAATTAGACAGTCGAGATACGATTCCCGGGGAGAAATAGGTGGCTCGGAATAGTGTTCCTAGAAACCAGCACACAGAGCATGAAGTTATTTACACTGGCCTGGAGAAACCACAGAAGAACAGAATAGGACCACAGTCAGAGACAGCAAAAATCTCTCTCTCTGCTCAGTCCTGAGTCTCCTCCTGAAGGTAGGTGGGAGGGTGCTCAAGCCCAGTTAGCCCTTGGTCACAAAAAGACACTACTCTTTTCTTGGCCTCCCATTGCACTGGGTATCTCGGTCCCTCCATCACTCTCCACACAGAAGGAAAATCTGCTTTAAACCTCCACGCTGCCCGATCCGTGGCAGGGATCTGGTCCTGACCACTGCCCGTCACAGCCAAGCACCGCCATCACCCCGGCCCCTGCTCCCTCTCCCTCCCCAGGGACGGTGCAAAGTGGAATGGCTTCAGCAGGAGAACTGGGAAAGGCTCACCTCAAAACACCCGCAGAAGCAGAGAGCTCAATGCCAACAGAGGATGTCAGAGCACAGCATCCACATTTCGGTTCCAAATCAGCCAGAGCATGCAACTTTGCAAAAATAGTCCACTTCCCAGCTCAGCCACTTTCTGTCTATTGGCCAATATGTCCCAAAAAGCCTAATTTATGCCTGTCTGCAAAAACCAAGACTCAGTTTGAGGATAAGCGCGAAGGCTGACCCACAGCTGTGATGGAGAAAGATACACCTCACTTCAGAAGCTGCTCTGCAAAGGCTTGGAGGTCAGCAGGACTCCAAGAAGATGGGATAGTAAGCAAAAGAACCTTTGTGTTAATGAAAACACGCACCAAAAACCATCTTGTTTTCTGCCAAGAGAATATTCTAGACTGAAGGAACTGAGGTAACTGGACCCAAACAGTCCCGATGATGTGGACGTTTGAGTTGACCAGTTAATGAAATGTGCTCCAGAAATCCCATCTGAGGAAGAAGAGTCAAAAAACAGATAATTTTTCTGACCATCTGAGATCATCTCCCACCTCTCAGCAATACCCCAGACTACTCCCCTGTTATAATTAGGGTTATGTGGGGTATTATTGGTGCCAAAACGTTGAATACACAGGACCTATTTAGCAATCGGCTGGACAAAACAATAGCAAATAGACCATGAAAGCAATAACCCTGTGCTGGCAGAGACAGGCACGGGATGATCTAATTGACCTCCCGCGTTTGAACCTTGTCATCTGTCACTGCTACGGGCTGCAGAAGAATGACAAATGTGTAAGATGAAAACAGGTTTAACAATAGAAGAAGAAAAAACAAATGCAAACACAGAATGCAATACGATTGCTCAAGATGCAAATTATAACCAGACCCCGGGGCCAGATTAAGAAATGATGAGTACACTCCGAGTGCCAGACTCCAAATAGTAGGTTGTATGTAATGCCTGTAATGCCTCCTCTTTAACCCCACTCAGCTGCTTCGCCAGCAGCAAACTTCCTCGGTGGGACCCGGAGCTCCTCGCGCTCAGGGTGAAGGTGGGAACGCACACCCAGAGCTCCAGTTTTACTCCTAGGTCTACGGAGCATGGGAGACGAGAGATGATGACCTGGACTTTGTTCTACATGGGGACGAGTCCCCTCTCCCCACGGCAGCTGGGGGCTGGACAAAACCTGGGGCTGTGGAAAACGGTGTCATTGTCACGTCACCTCCAAATACTCTGATTTCCTAGAGTTTATACTAGAGGCTATACCAACAGTAGTGCTGAAATTAGCTGAAAAAAACCACCCTGGAGTTAATCTGCATGACTTCCATTTCTGCCGCTGTGTTGTCACTCTGTGCCCATCCTTTAAGCCTCTGTGCTGGCTCTGTGCAGCCAGCCCCTTTAAGTCAAGGTGTAACCATGGGAGGATTCTCCATCCTTTCCCCAGGCCCAGGCAAAACACAGGGAAAGAGACTGTTCTTCACTAGAACTGCTCCCCTCCCTCCCTCCCTCCCTCCCTCCCTTCCTTCAGGAAACGCTGGGTCCGCTCCCTAATTCCTGCTAAAGAAGCAACTCTAATCATCAAATCATAGAATTGCCTGGGTTGGAAGGGACCTTTAAGATCATCTAGTCCAACCATCAACCTAACTCTGATAAAAACCATCACTAAGCACTATGTCAACCCGTCTTTCAAATATCTCCAGGGATGGTGCCTCAACAATGCATCCCCACTTTGAACTGAAGCTTAAAAGCTTCATAAAAGAGAGAAAAGAAGGAAAAGTACTAATGAAGGGCCACAGCCCTGCTCTCTCTCATCTCTGCTACCCACATCGAGGTCCACAGAGCATTGGAGCTTCTACAACATCAGGAGGTGGCTGGTCCAATGGGTACACCCTGCTTCACACATCACACCTCCCAAGGGCGTTTGCTGGGAAGCGTCGGTGCCTGCTGGAGAGAACGGGGGAGCTTGTCACCCCACCATCAGGGTTCATGGGCCAGCAGGACCTACAGGCCTGGCAGAAAGACATTTTTATTAGCAACACTTCTAATCAAATTATTTGACTACAGGATCAAGCTAGGGTTTTGCAAAGTTATTACCTCAGTTGCCAAAGATTTTCTGACTTATTACTGACCCTTTTATGCAACAAAGAGCAGGCTACAGAAAGATTCACAGATTTTTATAAGACTACATCATTCTTCAATTAAGAAAGGTTGAGAAACAGTATCCTTATTGAAAATGTTCAAAGACGTTACAAATCCCCCTGCTCGCTGCCATTTGACTTTCAAAGCCAGGTTAAGAAGGGAAAAATATAACCTTCAAACAGACAGATCAACCTTTCCCAAAATCTTAGCTGCAATAGAAATGGAGCTGGAACTACAAGTGTGACCCTTCAGTTTGCAGTTTTCCAACTCCTTCTCCTGCAAGCAGAATTATTAATAAGTTTAGGCTCATTTTATTCCTCAGACTCTTTAACAAAAGCGATTTCTGCCCTCCATCTCTAACAAAAGGTCCCCAATCTCAGCATTACCCCAACAGCCATAATAAACACTTACAGGTCTCCAATGAACAATTTCTTTGCAAATCAGATTGACACGGAACAATTTCCTTGGCCAAGAAAACCAAGAATTCAGCCAAAAAAAAAAAAACAACCACCACTATCCCCCCTCAGTTTTCAGGCAAACACACAACTGTAATAATATTTGAGCATATTTTATCATCAAAATCAACTACTTCACTCTTAAACAACTTGTACTCTTCAGCCAACCATCCGACTAAACTGCTGGTCTGTCCAAACAATTAGTCATATTTTAAACCAACGATAACAGGCAAAAATCGTAGTTTCCATAATAAATAAAGTGATCATTTTTAGCAGAAACCATACTTTGCATCTGTTTCTCCTATATATATATATATGTTATTGCATGTATGTCAATGTAGTTCATGCTCAGATGACAACCGATGGAGAACAGAGAAGACGCCGAGGCTGGCGTAGATCCTGCCTCCTCCCGAGTTTCTGCTTCTGGGACAGGAGTTAGGAAAATGAAATGTCTTGGTAAACTTCATTCTGTCACAAGTAATGAGTAGGAGAGAGAGAGGAACCCACAAAGAAACCAGAACAAGATGAGACCTTGGGATTTCAAGTTCTCTTCCAATTCATATAAAGAGAGGCTATTTCCTTTCGGTTTAATTCCCCACCCCACTGCTCTGTAGCAGAAGCAGAGGTCCCAACCATCTTCCTGACTGAACATCCACAACACGTTCCCAGAACTGCAATCACCAGGAGGGCTCAGGCCATCGGTGGCCATCCCATGGGACTGGTGGCTCTGCCACCTGCAGAGGGGCAGGTGGTTTAGCTGCCCTGAAGGCCAGTTGGCCACACGTGGTCCTTCCAAGTCCCTCACCCCAGGGCACAGTGTCCTGCTTCTACAGAAGCAGCACTGTCAGCACAAAATAAAGCAAATCAACACATCAGTTCTGGCGTCCCACCACGCTCTGAAGAGGAGAATGGTGTCTCTCAGCGGGTGACACCCCGGTGGAAATGCCACCCCCCTCTCACCAACCCTCTGGGCAGGTGCTGGAGGAGACCCATCACCCCTTCCAAGCTGCTGGTCTGTCACCTCCAGGTCGGCTGCAGCAGGACCCCCTTTTTCACAACAACCCGCTCAACCAAAGACTTGGGGCCTTCAGAACACAAACCCAGGCTTTGGTGGAGTTTTTTGGGGGCTGGGTTTTTTTTTGTTTGTTTTTCTTTTCAGGCAGACATTTGTGTAACAGGGAGCACCTGAACTAACTGAAATCTAAGTAATGATGTGGGGAGGGAGAGGGGAGGCACGGGAAAAGGAGTGGAAAAGCTTGGTTGTCAGTAATTCCTTACCTACAAAAATTCCTGTAGCTGGCTACGCACCTCATTGTGTGCAGGGCTGCATGCACTGAAGTCTTCCTCTGGATCCTCTCCAAGACATTAATTAGAGCTTTCAGAATTAAAAAATATACATATACAATTATAACTAATGAGATTATACATCTCATGTGACCCCATCATTTCCAGCCCAATGTAAGAACAGTAATTTTGGAGGGGTCAGTTGCCCTTCCTTATCCAGAGGACTTGTGCCAATGTAAAATTACTAAGTGGGAGGAGAATTAAAGCATGTCGCTGGAAACCGGACAATTTAAGTCTCTGGAGATATACATCTGGGTTTACAGTTCATTCTTTGATATTTTTCTTTAAAAGCCTGAAAAAGTACAAGCAATTGAATACCAATTAAGCCGTTACGGCGTCCGCAGGGCTTGTTTTCCATTACAGGTTCAATAACCTAAATGAGGCGTTTTAGTTACTTCTACAGAGCCCAGATTTACCAAAAAAAAACGCCACCCTCGTGTGCACACACACCTGTGAAAGGTGAAAAGCCCGGTTTATAAAATCCCATACTGGGGTGGGTTTTGAGGGGACCTGGGGGGCAGTGACGAGTCTGGGGGACAGCCAGCAGCTGGCCACTGTTCCAGAGGAAGCCACCGCTTTTGTCCCGCTCAGAAGAGCTGTACTTTTGACAGCGAGTCAGAGGGAAGGAGGTGCAGGGACTACGGCAAGGTGACAGCGCTGGGGCTTTGCCTTATAAATAAAGCAGTCTCAGTGTTTGTGGCTGAACAGAGGTGCTGTACCCCCCCTTTCAGAACTGGGGTATTAGCACCACAGATTAGTCGGACACTTTAAAAACAGCCCTATCCGACTTTCCAGGCTCTTCAAATCTACAAAGCGAGAGGCAGCTGGCACCAAAAGAGAGTCCCTGGGTACCAAGCTCACAGAGTGGCAAAAACCTTAAGCCAAAAAGCGGTTTTATTTCCTGCTCTCTGCCCGTACTACAGAGGATGTAATATTTCACAGCAGAAGACTGCTATGGAAGATATTTGCCTGGGCTTTTTTTAATGAAGTCTATTTGGCAGCGACAGGGGAATGGGCCGTTAGGTATTTTTCCATCTCCAGTGTCCATAATTCTCATTTCACCTAGGAACAGCAAGCCGGTGTCCCTCTGCAGCAGCGAAGGCAGAGGTGAGCACAGAGACAGAGCCCCAGGCTGCTGGAGCAGCCCCCGCCATCAGTTGTCCATATCTGGTAGCCAGTAATGGGATAGTCTGCCCTCTTACCTTTACGGCTGAAAATATCCATCATCGTAGAGCGGGAATTCATTTCTGGAAGGACAAACAGAAAACTTTGAAAATAATCTTCCGGGCATGTGCTGGAGGTCCCTCCCTGCGCTGACGTGCTGCATCCTGCGGAGAAGGCTGAGACGGACCTCGGAAACCTTGTGATGCTTTTCTCCTCACCTTGTCACGGCTCTGCTGAGTGACGCAGGAGGCTCTGAATGGTCCATTCTCTCTGCAGCCAGGCAAGAGTGTCAACACCGCTCTAGATTTCAGATCTGGCAAAAGGTGCCTGAAGGTGACATGGAAGAACAGTACGCTTTGAATGACATCTCCGCTCTCATATGACTCCTGTGAAGGGCTGCCACTAATAAGATAAAGCTTTCTTAAAAATTAAATGTTATTCTTGTGCCTCTCATACCAAGTATCTCAGCACAACACTGAGTTAAACAAAGCAGGCACTTATTTTAGATGTGGAGTGATAAGCACCAATTACTTACCAGTTTTAATGAAATTCTGCGAGCGTGTTTCAGTCCCAGCGCCGTCGGTGCTCACAGACCAGCAATGCTCTGTAGATAAATTAATCTTTCTTGACATCAGCAATCACAAACATTCATTTTTTTCAATGGAAAACCTAACCTAGTTGGGTCCTTTGAGAAAAAAAACCTTTCAGACAAGCTTTGAAGATAACCACTACAATAAAGGATTAATTCTCTTCGTTTCCCAGGTCTCGATCCGTCTGCTGCAGTTCAGTGTGACATAAAAGAGTACCCTCCTTACAAGTGACAGTTCAGAGCGAATGAAACCAACGGTGCAGATTACAAACTTTGACGTTTTACTTCAAGATCATAGTAACTGTCCAGGAGAGTTTAACCATCACGGAGAAATCTGCCCGCGTTGCTGCTAACGCTCCCAAGCAGTTCACACAACCCGTACTTTGCTCCAGAGAAGGCCCAGTATGTCCTGGGCAGCTACTTTCTAGTTCACCATGAATTTCCCCACTAGTGTAAAAATCAGTCTTTCTTTCATATATTTTCAGCACACTTCTGTGGATCATTGATTCTTTCCAGTTAGAAAGAAAATGAATGTACATGGTGTCCACAAGCATTAAATATATTAAACTCTGCAACAGAACCCTAAAAAAATGACCAGCTGCACAGGTTCAGATTTTGATCTGCAAATCCAGACGTTTTGCTTCCCCAATCTCCTAGCATGGAAAACCACCTCAGTGGATGTCCTGCATTGAGAGCTGGTTTGGGTCAGCCCTAGCAGAGAAGACGCTGGAGCAGTCTGAGCTGGCCTGAGACCTGGAAAGTCTTAACTCCTGCTCCACCAAGGGCATCAGGTATGACCCTGGGCAAGTCATGTTTGTAAGATGCAAATACCACCTGTTTCATAAGGGTCTTGTGAGGGCAAATGCATTCAAGAATGTGAGACACTCAAGTGTTATGGTCATATGGTTCACATAAATACATAAAATAATTGCACAAGCTCCATGGCTGGGAGCTCTGCAGGGTAAGGAGCCCTTGGTTCCAACAGATTTGTAGAAAGAAAGGCCACAGATAGATAGATAGATCCCTAGATCCCACATGCACGGGGACTGTCCCACCAAACCACACTCGGGGAGCGAAAAAACCCAGCCCATCCTGGTACCAGCCACCCCGGCACACTCTCTGGAACTCTCTGGAGCTCAAAAAGCTGCAGCGCCCAAATTAAAGGAATCCCAGGCCACCCCCATCCGCCAGACTGAGACAGAACTGACTGATTGAAAGGACCATCTGGTGAAAGGGGAAGTAAAATTAGCCACACAAATATTTAGATAACTCATGAAATCAGGAAAAGTAGGCAGCTACTCAGAGAAATCTTAAGCCAGAAAACTGCTAAAATGGCCAGAAGGACAAGGGGAAATAAATTCTGTGACTGCCAAAACAAAGGAGAGATTTTTGATGTCCAGGTGTTCACTCTGCTGTGTGTTTGTTGAATTCTTGTTTTTTTACTGGATATCAAAAACAAATTGGTTCATTTTTGGACGGACCAACTAGATGGAAATGAAGAGGCAGAACTATTTCATAAATATTCTTACCCAGCATCACAGAAGCAGGAGCTGACACACGCACAAATGAAGGTGAACGCAGTGGCCTTGCTGCGCACATCTGGTACAGACATACACAAGATGATGGCTGAAAATATGCCCCGTGCTGCCTCTCCTGCCTGACAGAGGGGCTGGACTTCACCTGAGACACTCACTGCCCCTTTCTGCCTCCCTGGGATTGCCTTCATCCCCACCACAGGGCATCCTCAGGAGGGGAGAGGAGCTCGGTCACTCTTTCCCTCCTCCCTCCACAGCAGCTGGGATGTCACAGGAGCCTGGGACCTTCTGCTGACAGCCAGGATTAGCAGAAGGTGCCATAGGTATAACCCCGTGGTATGGCCTCTCACGCAGGGGGTGCCCAGCCCATCAGGGAGGTGTGAGGAGCAGCGAGGAGCTCCTGCCGTCGGCTCCAGCTGGGTCTGGCCTGAAAAGGGGAGCCCAAGGAGGTGGGTGGGTGGGAGCTGGTGGCCATGGGACTCTGTGCCCTGCCTGTCCACGGGCTCACTCCCTGCCTTGCACCTCTGCGTGCTCCTCCCTGCCCTGCACACCCACGTGCTGCACGTCTGTGTGCTCACTCCCTGCCCCACTGCTCACTCCCTGCCCCACTGCTCACTCCCTGCCCCACTGCTCACTCCCTGCCCCACACACTCACCACCAGCCGCTGCCCCAGCCCCGGCTGGGGAAGGCAGGGAGAGCACTAACAACCCTGCAATTACAAAACTGTGTTTGCTGATTTTTTATTCTTTTCTTCCTTTTTCTTCCCCCCCTCTGCCCCGGGAGATAAGAACATTTGGAGCGGGACACGCTGAGGGGCCTCCGCAAATCGGCTGCCAGGGTTTGCTGTCCGAGGCTTTCATCCATCCACTTTTACTCCAAATTAGTAGGAGCTTCAGAAAGGGACTCTGGCAAAGTCACAGCTGGAAAGGTTTTCATCATTAATTCTGCCAAGCAAATAAAAAAATATAATTAAAGAAAAAAAAAAGGGGGGGTGTACATGTAACAGTTCTTGGCGCAGACACGTTTTGGTTTCCTTTTAGAGTAAAAACAAAAGCCAAAAGAAAATCTATATTTAATAAAGAAATAGTCCCTATCTTCGTCTTCTTTGACATCTTTGCAGCGATACAAGACACAGAATGATTAAAGTGTCTCCTCCCTAGGCCATCCCTACAGCTCCTGTACTATCCCACCAGCCCCAGAGAAAGCCCCTACTTCATCTTCCTAGCAGTGTTCTTCCCTGGGTTTGGACAGGTGACCCTTGGCTGAGAACTCACAAAAGTGTCACTGCCTGCTGCCAACCACCACCAGCTTATTCAGTTAAAGAGAGGACTTCTCCTGGAGATGCTCAGCGAGGTCACACATTGCTCTTTCTCCTCAGAGTGATGAGGAGGAACTGCTGAGTCTAAGTTTTCATGAGTTGGTCTCATAATCGAGCAGAAGCGGAAAGTTCAACCAAGACCCTTATCTTCCTTCTGAAAAAGCTCTTTGTGTGTTTTCATGTGGGTCTTTTTGCTTTAAAGAAAAGACCAAAAAGCAGCAGAGGCAACAAAAATCATGGCTGGAGTTTCTGTCCCCGGGTCTTGTTTCCACATGGGTTCACAGAATCACCGAATCACCTAGGTTGGAAGGGAACCCTTAAAATCATCTAGTCCAGGGTTCTCGGGCTGAACTCGGATTACAACCTCTTCCCTGGAAGAGATTACCCAGGTTGTCTTCTCCAACCCCTCTGCCTATTTCAACAAACCTGTAGCTCCCCATTATCTGTGGGACCTCATCAAACCGTGACCTTCTGTCAAACTTCTTCAAATTTGCCACTAATTAAGAAAGGCGTTAGAGAGAGATGAGCAGGTAGAGCACGCAATTAAAGCAGAGAAAACCTATTTCTGCTACTTTTCCACTCCCCCTCCCCATAGCCGTGGGGAAGCTCGGCAGCCAGGACCACCACCTCCAGGTATGGGATTCTGTGAGCAGAGGGGGCTCCTTCCCCCCGTCACCCCCCATGGGGCTCCTGCAGCTGCAGAGGGACCCTGCCCATGTCTTCCCAGCCCCCCATCCGCCCAGCACGCTGCAGCCCAACAAAGCGCTCCAGAAACAACGCTTACGGCTCAAAACCAGAAAATGGCACAAACCAGCCCGAAAGGGAGCACGAGGAGGGCGTGAGCTCAGCGCAGGCTGGAGGGCTGCACCCCCTGCCAGGGACGGGAACTGGAACCTCACGGGGAGACACGGCACGGAACCAGACCCGAGGAACGTGCCAGGAACCGCGGCCACCGCTGGCCAAACCCTGCCCGGAGGGGAGCGCAGACCCGGCTGGAGCCAGCGCGGGGACGGTGACACGGCCCCACTGCCACCACTTCAAACGGTGGCTCCCGCGCCGGGGATCGGCAGCTCCAACATCTGATTCCAATTCCCAGCTATCGCCTGTTGGCCTGAGGCTGATGCAGGACCCCAAATGCGCCTGGTTTCTGCTCAGAAGGGTGTTCTCCAGAAACGATGGAGCTGTTATGGATGAGCTGCTGAACAGAGGCCACCCCACCGCGGCCGAGCGGACTGGAAGCTGGACCTGGCAGAGGAGAAACAGACTAAATCATTCTCTTTGAATGGACGGAGCCAGAATTGCCCCTGCCTCACATCTTGTATAGCCATTTAGGTCGTGTCTACGCAAGGTAACTTTTATGAAAATGAAGTTATAAATACATAATAAATCCATCTAGAAAAATTCCGTGCCTGTGAAGAACAGAGAGCAATTTTAATTTGTAAAGTAATAAAAGCTGGATGCCAAATTGCAATGCTAAAATTGAAGTCAGAAGTTACACCAAGACAGGTTTTCAGAAGCAGTAATATTTTTTTTGATGTAATATTTGAAAGCGATCAATTCAAATTCTGCTTTTGAAAAATGTTCTCAGCTTTGATCTCGCTCCAAGTTTAGCCCAGAACAACTATTATACAGCCGACATTAAAAGTCTGAAAACAAAGTGATTTATAATGGAAACACAGAAAATAAATCACCGTTTCAGAAGTTCCCAACGCACCGCAGATGAGATCCAGAAGGTCGGACAGAGCTGTCCCTGCGCGCGAGCTGCAGCTTCGGACCAGGCAGCAGCGACCTCCGGTAACGAGGGGAGCTCCGTCAGACACCCCCCGGACTCGTGCCCTCCCGGGCACCGCCGGGGCTCTGGGGAGACAGATCACACGGGTTATCGTCACAGGGTACGACCCGCAGAGATTGCAGCATCTCCAGGGAGCTGAGCTCTCCTCCGGCAGCAGGGAGCAGATACCAACGCCCCGCTGGAGAACATCCCACCCTATCTGACCACCAAAACGAGAAGAGCCATTAACATCCTGAATTAATGGGCTTAGTGGTTTTCAAACGAGGTATTTTCATGATGGACACGGTGTGGATTCAGCAAAGTCTGCCCTTTAACAAATACAGCTTCAATTTCAAAGATTTGATTATGCTTAATACCGTTAGGGAACCATTACTGATTTTATGCTGTTGTTGTTACTGCTTTAACTATCAGTTTCTGAACCAAAAATTGCAGACAGTTGGCTTGACCAAGAGTCAAGGTTTAGGAATGCAGAGGCAAATCCAAGGTACAGATGAGCTTCAGATGTGGCCGGGCTTCACAGGGTTTAATGGGCTCTCCAGAGTTTGTCAGGTCACAGAAGGGTTTTTTTTTTTTTTTCCTCGGGGGGTGTGTGCACATATTGGTTTCTTTGTGGGTTTTGTTTGTTTTACACACCGGGGGCCTGAGCCGGTGCCATCCCCAGTCAGACCAGCAGTAATTGCATGCAACAATTAAAAAAAAAAAAAAACCCTCACAACAAGCTTTTTGGGTTTATTGTATACCGTTTACAAAAAAAACCAAAACAAACGAAAATGATCTCCTTAACAAGCAATCCTTGATCACCACCACGTGTTTCTAAACCAGCCAGATGTTCACAGTTTAAGAAGCCAAATAATACTACTTTTTTGTAAACGTTAATGGTGAAAGAGCAATAATAATGGTTTTAGTCAATCATCATTAGTACTTGAAAGTACAAATATAAATTAAATAAGACTCAAAAAACTTGTACAATAAAATCTGCTGTAAACAAAGCTAATTAAAAAGAACTGCTCTCGACCTGTGTTGTGGGTTTCATCTTGTTTTAAAATTAAAAGCAGTATTTATTTTTCTAAAGCATCCAAACGAATGTTCGCATCCAGATGTCCTTACAAAGAAACACGATCTTTGTTCTTCCCTCATTTTTTAATCTGTTTATATTATATTTTACTTCTGATTGTCTTTCTCTTCCTTGGCAATCCTCTTTGTCACACCACTGAAATACTTCTCACGGAAGGAGTTGTGGCCCCTGTACGGCGTGTACTGACCATCCAGCAAGTGGGAATTCTGATCCTGATCCTGCACGGTACCAAAAGGCAAGCGTTAGGTTCTGGGGCAGCGTGTTCAGCGTCTCTGCCGCCGGGTTCCCTCCAGGCTTTGTCAGACAATTACAAGCAAGAGTAAAGCTGGTTGCTTGGGGTTTCTTGTTGGGTTGTTTTTTGTTTTTTTCAATTCAATGGCAAATATTTAAGTCATTAGACAGATTATAAAGAATTCCAAAAACAGAATGCTAAGGTTTCCATAAGGATTAAAAAGAACATACACATCCTACTGCAAAGTCCTAACAATTAACAGAAACAAAAATCCACAGGCAAAGGATTCTCATTTGACATTGATCAAATGCAAGCTCTAAGCAGACAAGAGGGGATTGGGGGGGTTTGGGTTTTTCGCACTCATGCAAATTGTCGTTACTCTGCTCTCTACAGTGAAAGGACGCGACCAGAGAGTTGAAGGTTTGGTGGTGCTGCTTCCCTGGCAATACCTGGTCTAATGTCCCAGGGCACAGCCCCTGTGAGGCTACAGGAGAGCTCAGGCACCCCAGATACCACACAGGCTTTTCTACAGCAAAATAGAAAGATTAGTTCCTGGAAAAAAAAAAAATTAAAAAAAAAAATCCTTTCTGGAGAATTCAATCACTTCAAGGATTGCGGAAAGCAGATAGAAACCCAAGAGGAACACAAATACCTCAAATGAGCTCCTACAGACACCGAAGAGCTTTCGGAGGGTATTTTCTTGTTCAATGTTTGCATACTTCTGAAAGGTGATGTGGACACAGCCAGTCCCCACGCAGGGACCGCTGGCAGTGGCCAGGAACATCCCCTACACGATGGGCCCATAGTGCACACAAAGCGTGTGTGTATCACCACGCTGGTCCTGCCTTTACACAAGGGAGACACTTGTCAACTGACCCTACCAATACTCTAAGGCAAACCTCCATCAAACTCATGTGAGAACACCTGTAGCACCCTCTGACTCCTGTGGCTGCTGTCGCTTTGTTACCTCAACGGCAAGAGGGAGCTGAGAGAAACAGCCTGACCCGGGCAAGGAGAAAATAAAGCCCAGCTCGGGACAGCACTAACCCCCTGTTCCACGGAACGTGTCCTCTCGATGCATCCTCCTAACGATGACATTTTTCAGCAATGCAGCTGGTTCGTTAGCATCGTTTCAGTTCAGGGTTATTTGCTGCTATTTGAGGTTCCTGTTGAATGCACAGGCAGCGGGACCGCGGGAGTAGATTTCAGTCAGTATTTTCTTACGTTATGAAGGTACTGCAGTGTGAGAGTGAACTGAAGGGCAGGACAGCCTCCCCGGTGGTGGTATTATGGCCTGTCCAGGCTCTCACCTCGCAAGACCAAGGGCTCCTCCTGCTTTGGATTTCTGGGGTGCAGGGAAGGGTCTCCATCCCAGCAGGAGCCCATGCGCGGCTGCAGGAGCCCTCCTCTGCAGGCAGGGATGTTCCCACCACGGGCTCTCCTCTGCTGACCCCACAGAGGTGCCCGAGGTGCCCCGTGGATTTCTAACCTGCAACGCACCGGCGGCAGCAAACCAGCTCTATTTAAACACTGCAGCACTGCAGAACAGCAGGGGACAACGACCATGGGGCAGACACAGCACTACCCACTGCCTTCGGGCCACCGCCAGTCCCCGGCTCCGAGCCCACTCCCAGGCTGATGACCAACGGGCTTGTCATGTATCCATGGGGAAAAGAGTTACTACTGGCAGTCGGAAAACAAGGAGGATTTTGGACAGGCTCCTCCCAGGCAGCCTTTGCCCATTTCCCCAGGTCTCCTGGAGGAGGAAAAGAGCTCTCACTCTTCCCCTGAGTCTGCAGGCCAGCGATCCTTCTCCGACCTAAACACATCATGTGTTTTTATACCTTTGGGATGCGTTTTAATGATAATTCTACATAATTTGCTTGTTTTGAGAAATGGATGGGATATTTGACCCTGAAAGGTAACGATATACGGGTCAATAGTATTCTAACATAAAAATTAATCCCCGCAACCTCAAAGAGGTCACACATCTGTACACCATTCATCTCCGCTCCTTAAGCGACAAAATGCTGATTCAGGGCAAAGGGAGGAAGGAGGAAAGGAACTACCCCTGTGCCCCGAGCTGCTGGGGGCAAGGAGAGGATACAATATGTAAGAGAACAGAAGAAACACAGCTGTGAGAGGAGTGTCTGCATTCACCAAACGGCATCTCGCTCCCCGGCAGAACCCGCTCCGTAAATCCAGGCCTCTGTAAAGCTACGGATATCACTGCTCGCTGGAAGAGGAGAGCTGTGCCGGGCACAGGCTTCTCAGAAGAGCTCATAAAGGAAGCTCCTGGCCCACAGGACATGGATGGGGCAGCCACAGCTTCTCTGGGCAACCTGGGCCAGGCTCTCACCACCCTCACACCAAACAAGTTCCTCCTGAGATCTCACCTCAATCTCCACTCTTTCAGTGTAAAACTTGTCCCATGGCTCCCTTCCCTGATCAAGAGTCCCTCCCCATCTCTCCTGCAGCCCCTTGAGGGACTGGAAGGGGACTGAAGGTCTCCCTGGAGCCTTCTCCTCCAGGCTGAACCCCCACAACTCTCTCAGTCCCCGCTCCCAGCAGAGGGGCTCCAGCCCTCCCAGCATCTATCTCCGTGGCCCTTGAAATACATCAGCCCAGTAAGATCTCACCTCCAGTTGCTCCTGTTTTGTTCCTCTCCTGCCCTTCCTGCCCTCTCTAATTCTTCAGTTCTCTAATTCTTCTGCCTTCAGGGTTTAGAGGAGCAGATGCTGCTCGCTGCCTCCTGCTAGCTGCCTGCTACACCAACTGCCTTCCCTTACTTTTATTGTTATTACAATAATTCAAGATGGGGGAGGCAGGGAGTTACTAACGACCAGCATGGCTGTTTAAAAAAAAGACTTAAACGTTAAAAACCAAACAACTCTTCTGCCATATTGTACACATGCTGGCAAAGTCTATTCCTACCAACACTGTGTTCAGTAAAAAATCTTTTCCACGATTTCATTGTAAACTTAAATAGAACAGACTGGATGCTTAAAAGACAGTGAGTTCTATACTACCTTTTGTGATGTTTTTAATCCAACTTTTATGATCTTCACGCTTCTGATTAATTATGATAGATCAACGCTTCAACTAGACACATTCCCTTTGGTCTCCATTATATTACAAGCACAATCAAACTGAACACCCATTTCATGTTCAGTAACTGAGTTCATTTCCAGTGAAGAGTGAGAGTGTTAATAGTGGAAACTAATTTGCTGTGAAATCTGCAATTCATTATTGGGGGCAAACACCGGGGAAACTGCAGAATGGCAGTACAGGATCTGTAAAACTCCTCAGCCACTTGTGAGCACTCCACTAAGCTGAATGAAAGGCCTTTGAGAGTGCCCACTACAAACCAGTTCAGTAACGCAGACAAGAACTGTCTGGAAACAGGAATGGCATGTATATTCCTAAAAATTCACTCTGTCATTTGGGAAAAAGAAAACCGGCCAAAGCTCCAAGTATTAAACTTTACGATCCTACCTAGTGAATCAGAAGCATCAAACAAAAAGGTTGCTCAAGGCATTAAAACAGGAAAAAGCATGTCCCAGGTAAGGGACACCAGGGTGGGAAAATCTCAGCTAGACACCAAACAACAAGACCCTGAACCAAGCAGGCACTAGCCTAGGAGCTCAATACGTATTTTTTTTATTTGGACAAATTTTGCATCATCAGAAACAGCAGATGGGTTGTGGTATGTTTAAATTCTCCAGCAGACATCTGGAGCCCGGAGTGACAGCACAGCCCCATCCCAGCCGCACGGCTGCCAACCAGACGCGGGTGCTCGGAGCTGAGCGCTTCCAGCCGGGACCTGCCCGAGCGGGAGCTGAAGGACAGGTGATGCACGGGACACGAGAAACAAGCGATGGAGGTCTAGTCCATTTCTTAAATTGGAACACATTACCCTACGGCACTGGCAATAATCGAACTCTTGCAGAAAACCTCCGTGAACACCCTGAGACCTCCACGTCAAAAAACTCTGGCCATTTCCCCTCTGGGCTCGCTGCCCCTGAGATCCGCAGCTCTGGCCCCCAGCGCCACAGGCAGGGCTGTAACGCCATCCCAGTGTCACCCTCAGCAGTTCACGTGTCCTGGTAAGAGCCCCAACAGCATTTAGTGTTCCCTTGGGCAGCAGGTGACACTTTGGAGTCACAGGGAGCTCGGCACCTCCGTGGGTGGGATCCACAGAGCCCCGTTTTCCAAGAAAAGCACGTGCAACTTCCACAAGCAACCACTGAGTTCAAAGATCTCTCTCACACTGCCAAGTGGCTTGCTCAGGATGAAAAGTTTATCAAAAACTGAGGAGAAAAAAGGAAAAGACCAAAACCAGAACAGTCCCCTGAATCACCACCCAATTTATTTTAATGAAATGTGTGGCAATTTTACAAGAGCTCTAACTCTCATTATAAAAAACTCAAGCGGGACAGAAATAAGGATCAAATGCTGAACAGCACAAACTTTTCATGAATGCAATAGCTACTATTTTACACAATATAATCAAGAATTCAAGCTTACCTTAAATTCCTTCACTTTCTCCATGGTTATCAGGCGCCTCGACGTGTGGCTGGAAAGCATCTGCTCACAGTTGCTAATTAGCTTCAGGCAGGGGTGGCGGGGAACGATCTCCTCTGTGTATCTGGAAGAAATAAACATTCTCAGAGCCATAAGCTCCTGAACTGCAGGACCTGCAGCTGAAATTGCAGTCATACAGATTCTTCACCTCAATTCCAAATCCATTTAACCCAGCTCTTACTAGACAGTGACATTCTGGGACTCCAGAATCTGGCGTCACTAATGGATCACATTGTAATTGCTTTCTCTAAAGGGAATAAAAAAGATTAATTATCTTGTACCATCAGCTGGTAGTGACGTTGGCTTGCAATGAGATGGTGTCTGTAGAAGCATTTCCAGTGTTTGAAACGCCCCATCCCATCAGCACACTGCTTTCTATAGGAACACCCTCCTCTAGGTTGCTTTCAATCCTCCTGTCTCTCCAGATGCTGAAAGAGGAGTTTAAGGATCTAAGATCTGTGCATGGAACTAGGGGAGCAGGAAGCACTGACCTAGTGAATAAACATGAGATCAGACATCCTTCCTACGGAATGAAATACTGATCAGCCACTCAGTTTTGTAACGAGCTTTCCTTTGATAGTTACTACAACACAACACGAGAACGATGCATGGCACCGTCAGTGACGATGATTTCATACAAAATGCTGGCTTTCATGACTCCCCATGCCTGGGGGGCAGCAGAAGTCAGATGTTAAGAAGCAGAATAAACAACTTTCACACCCATCACTCGAACTTAAAAGATACAAAGGAGGAGGTTCGTATTTTTTTCTGTCAAGAAGAGGATTTTACAAAGTGAACATACAGAGAAGTCAAATACAACTCAAATAGGATCCATCTGGATGCTGATGGAAATCTCAGCATTTCCTGCTGATAATAGTGAGCTGTTAAACAAGGCAGGCAACACCAAATACAGATTTCTGAATAGGAAAAAAATCAAACCAGTACTGCCTCTTTGCTCTGCTCCAAAACAACCTTCCAGTCACTTCTCAGGTGGGGAATCAAGTCACTACCTCTGCTGGGAGAAGGCAGAACATGCGTTTGACAAAGAAGAATCAAATTAATTCTCAACTGATTCTTTTATTACACAAGACTTGTGATGCATGTAGTACCACCCAGCTGCCCCTCTCTCAGAGGTGGACTCTGCCACAACATCCCAACAGCTTCTCTTCAGAGCCACCCAAAGCCTGGCTGCAAAGGAATTAAAAGAATTCAGACTCAACAAAGATTTCAATGTCAGATGGAAAGAGGAAACTTTGGAGCGAGATGCTATCTTGCAGAGGGAGAGATCCCTATCACCATGTTAAAAAGCCATGTCTGTTAGCATTAATGCATATATTTCTACATTCTTTCAGGTGAAACCCGGAACATCATCAAATAAGAAATATAGTAGCAGTAGTTTGAACAGACATGCATTTTAGTCCAGTTTTGTTTTTAATTTAAGGTAATGCTCAAGGATCTCAGATACCACATGGCCTGATGGCAGGTGCTGCCAGGGGACACCTGATAACACAACAGATTAGTAGACAGTATCTTACCTCCCCCCCACTCGCTTTCATGTTTGCTCCCGTCTTCATCCGTACAGCTGAAAATAAACTGACTGCCCTAATATTCTGTGCTAAAATAGTGGCTTCAGTATTTCAACCTTCATTGCATAGTCAGTGCACAGTAGCACATACAAATTTGCTTTTTGGGAGGCAGCCCAGGCAGAGCCTGGGAGAGCAGCAGGAGCAGGACCAGCACGTGCAGCTCGAGGTTCTCCAAAGCTGAGCACTTGACGGGGCTGCACTGAGGAGCACCCTCCTACCCATAAACTCAGCAATCCCAAACAGAGCTTATTTACAGGGAAATGTAAGAATTCACAACCACACACGGTCTGTCAGGGTTAAGCATCTTTAGACAAACATTTTTAACAATTGAGCAGTCTTATAAGAGAAAAAGCCTAAGATACCAACTCTATAATAAAAAAAAATAATAAAAAAAAAAAGCAGCAAGCTACTAAGTGCACTCTTCTATTATGGAAGCGTGTACCAAAAATGGCTACTTTTGATTTACAAATTTTCAAAACACCATGTGATAATTAAATCACAGAATCTTCATGGTTGGAAGGGACCTTTGAGATCATCGAGTGCAACCAATGTAGGACTGCCACAAGCCACTTCCATGGTGAGATCAGGGACAACAAACCCTTTATCTACCAGTATAGTTTGACTGTACATAGAAACTCAGGACGTTGTAGAAGCTGCCTTCAGAGCACTGCAAGAGACTTAGAAGCAGATGATGTACAGCAACTTCCCACCATTTCGGAAAAAAAAAAAACCACCCAAAAAACCCCCCCTCAAACCCTTATCTAAAGATGCTGAAGTAAGGAGTGGAAATGGGTCTCTCTCCTTTGAAACCCATCTCTGATCCCAGGCTGCACCCCCAGCTTCCCCCAGTCCCCGCTGGCATCTCCTCCCTATGCTCCTGTCCCTCACTGCCACCCCTCAGGAGCTTGACTGTTGGTGTCAGAACAAAGCTCCACCAGCAGAGCCAGACCCCACAGAGCCAAGAGTGCTCTCTTACAGGACCCCATCGGGCACCTCCACCAGCTACTCTGGTAGAGACGCAGATCAATAGGAGCCTTGCTGCAACCATCTTAGAAATCTCTCTGCACCTTGAAAGTCTCATTTTCTAAGCTTAAACCCCAGCAGACTGGACATGCATTTGCCAGGACACGTGAAAGCTTTTTCCTTTTTCGTAACACTTGGGAATTATCTCTGTCCAAAAACCTTACTTAAAAATCTGCTCTCCCTCACAAGAAGTTTTGCAGTGGGCAGTCTGAGCACTGCTCTCACTGGCCACCATGGGGGGTGTCCCAGCTGTGCGACACCCCAGAGAAAGCCCAGTGAGAACGCAGCGTCCATCCCCCCACGGGCAGAGTCCGTCCGTCCCCCCACGGGCAGTGTCTGTCCCCCCACGGGCAGCGTCCGTCCGTCCCCCCACGGGTGGTACCAGCATCCAGAATACGTACTCAGGCCTGTACACGGGCAGCCAGTAAACCAGTCTTCCTCCCATCACCAGGGACTCGGCCGCAAACTTCAACAGGTCAAAAAAGATGTCACTTAGATGATAATTGGATGAAACGAAGATGTGATTTTCTGTGCTAAACAAAAAATTTACAAGTGTAAACATAAAAGCACGGGTAAAACCTGCGTTTTTAATTAAAAACAAAAACCAAAAACCAACACACAAGCCCAAAAAACTCCAAACCACACAATAGCACTATCTGAGATTTATAAAACTACCAAGGACAATCCAAGAGTAAAGCTTCTGCTACGAGGAATATATGACTTCCCAAATTCCCCTACTGGCTCCTTAGTACTTGGGGGAGTCAAAGAATCACAAGAATTTATTTTAATTTCAAGCATATTCCTTAAGGGCAATTTAGAGTAAAAGGCCAGGCAGCGGAGAAGCAATGTGTTATCTCCAAAGAGAAAGGAGCAGTGGAAATCCGAGGAAACAGGTTAAGGTAAAACAGACATATTCTGTTTGAGACTTATTTTGCAGGGACTGAAGAGAACTTTCTGAGAACAGGAAACACGAGGTAACGGTGGCTCACAGAGACGAGAGACAGGATTTGAAATCTGAACACATGCACATGATAAGCAGGGAGAACAAAACCACGAGGATTTCAGGAAATGACATATTGGTGCTGCAAAGAGAACAAAAGGGGCTTTTCTTCTTTAATTATTATCGCTATCCTTTTTTTTAACTGCTGACAGCCAACCAAGAAATAATAAAGATCCTAAAACTGATATTTACACTCTACGACAGACGAGCAGCTTTCCTACCTTCTTTCAGCCGTCTTAGCGCTCTCCTTTTGTGACCCTGTTCTGCGAGTGGCTTCTCTGATGCCATAAGGTGCTACACAAAGCAAAGGCAGAGGTCAGACCCAAATGACACAGAATTGTATCAAACACACACAGCAGCGCACAAACTGTGGCTTACACAGAGTTAAAAAGAAAAGCTTTTACAAAGTTTTTACAAATGAGTTAGTAAGGGCAAGCTCTTGAAGATCTATTAAAAGTTTCTTGCTCCAAAAGGTCACATTAAGGCAGTTTCCAAGCGAGCCCTTCAGCTGAAGGAGGCTCCTGACCTAAACGTTTGCTACACTATAAAGAATGATGCTTTTCTGGTTTGTTCATTAAAAGATACTCCTTACATTTCCAGCATGTGACAAATAATCCTATCCTCTTCTGTCTGACAGATACAAACACCTCCCCTGCAGCACTTACCTAACCTTTTTCAAAATGAAACTGAACATGTTGGAATTTCTTGCCATCACACAATGGTAATTCTCACACAGACAGATAAGAAGACCCAGAGATAGTTTTTTCTCATACATTTTTGCCCATTTCTAATAGCATAACATACTCATTTCATGTTCCACCAGAAGCTGTGTGTGACACACTTTGGAAACTCAGTTCTAAGTCATTAATTTCTACACTGTCTTATTGCCAAACAGGCCAAAAAAATTAGTAGGCAACCCACAAAAAAATTCCTAGTGTGAACGTTTCACGGCAAGAGCCAGCCCTGGAGCTCAGCAATGGCTGTATCAGGGCCTTCTGTTTATTCCCTTGGCCTCTGCTCCCTCTCCAGCACAACAAATGGCAGCAGGTACAGAGGTTTTTAAAGAGTGGAGGATCCTTTCAAAACTGCAAACGCTGCTAGTAGGTACGTGTATCAGACGTGCGTTACAGCCTCTCTGGGCAGGACTCCAGTAAGCATTCAGTGTAAGCCCCCAGAAGCCCATCAGAGCTGCTGGGCAGGCTCCAGCGTGCTGCAGATGGGGTCCTAACAGCAACACGGGCCATCAGGATGAGAAGTCTCTGCACATCGATAAAGTCATCCCTTTGCTGAATGAGACTTCTTCCGAGGATGCTTTGCAGCCACATGGATTGCTACTGACAAACAATGTTCTCTCCATGGGAGAAAGTATTACCTCCCGCTCTGTTACACATCTGTGACTGTCCCTAAAGGAACTGCAGAGATGCCAAATGCAGAACTGGCCTCCACAGCGCTGCCCTCAACGTTCTTCCTTTGTAACAGGGAAAGCGCAGATCTGAGCGCCCGTCGAGACACGAAATCAATGTACACAGACGTAGGCAACAGCCTTTTAGACGCTGTCACTGGGCAACAAAAAGCATTAACAAACTCACGGTCTGTAATGATGGCATCGAACAGCATCCCTTTTCTCCAAATGGGTCTCGAGGAATCAGAAACCAGTGCGTCAAGGTAGTATTTCTCCAGACCGTACTGCCGGAGATTAGCCCTGATGTTTTCATCCGGCCCTCTCCATTTCTGGTTCTTTCTGCTCGCCTTGCCTGCGCGGGGCAGAACGGGGAAAAAAGTATGCTCAACAACAAACTATTTTGTAGGAAAAGCTTTCATAAACTCTATCGTTTATTTTAGAGGAAAGTAATTAAATGTCACATACAAAACCAGAGTTTGGCTCCTGCCTTATTCTACTCATTGTGACAAGTATTTGCAACAAACTTCACAAGTAGCAAGGAATAACGAAAGTACATGAGAAAAGTTCTGCTGTATCATCTGCACAGAGTCTCACAAAACCCATTTATAAAAATGTTGGTCTGTAAGATGTTCTCACTGTCCATCAGCCATAACCCTGGCCGAGAGGTCAGATACAATTTGCACTGCGGTTTTTCAGAGAAGTACGAACGGGATTAGGCTTCCCGGAGTTTGGTCATGAGAAGCTTCCTACACCCCAGGCTGAGAAAGCACACAGCTGTTGTAGTTACATTCAGAACTCAGGTTTTGTTATTCCTTTTATTAAACATTTCCTGCTTAAAAATTAAGAGAATAGTTCAGCTAGGATACATGTAAATTGGTCAATAAAAATAAGCATGACAAAATAAATCCTGTGAAGATCAATGCTGCTTTAAAACCCACTAAGTATCACCTGCCTGTCACTAGTATTCTTAAACTCCAGACAGTCAGGTTCCAGAGGTTTCAGAGTATGTGACATACCTAATCCATGGATTGTGTTGTAATCTATATCGGTGCCACACACGTACGCCCCAAAGTGCGCTGAGGAGATCAGGAGGCCACCTACAAAGGGGAAAAAATGGGAAAAGTATAAACTTCTGTCATGAAGTGCTATCTGTGTCAGGGCTTTTTGCTCAGGAACCTCAGGGGTTTACACCAGCAACACACCAGACCCAACAACAGACCCAAGGGGAAAAAAAAAAAAAAGAAAAAAGAAAGAATTAACACTACCAACCAGTTAGAATCTCTACACAAATATAATCATGGACAGTAACACCAAGTGCCTCATCTGCTCTACCTGATCCCCCCTCTCCTGCCTCACCCTGTGTCACTCCTCACCTCTGGAGACCCCTCCACGCAGCCTGTCCATGGCTCTCTGTATTTCCAGGCAGTAAGATCCCTTCATCATTACATTAATGAATTACACTACGTTACTTCTACTTGGCAAGCAGCAGAACTTCCAATTGTTGGCAAACAATCTGAAAAACCATCACCAAACAAATGGCAAGATCTTCTATTGCAGCTACAGAACAGCCCCAGTTCCTCTGGGTGAGAAGCACTTCTGTGCCAGACAGAGTGATACGTGGAATAAAAGCTCCCCCTCCTGGCTTCCCTCAGAGAAGTTCAGCTGGGGCTGGATACAAGGAGAGGCTGATGTTATCCTCAAGAGGAGACACGGTGGTACAAGGAACTGGTCACTACGGAATGCCAGGAGGTAACTACTGCTCAGCTGTGTTTCGTGCCCAGAAGTGCCCTCAGCCCTGCTCTGAACTGTCACCTCCAGAACTGCTGCTCCTTGTCACGGGCTGCCAGGAAAGAGCCCTTTCAAGTTAACAAAACATTCCATTTTATAATCCCCATTTTGCTTTTGGTATCATCTCGGGTGCCAGTGGAGCCCCAGCAGCCGCCGTGCCAGGTCACAGTGTGGTGTGAGGGTGACACAACCTCCCAGGCTTCCCCACCACTAGGAAGAAAAATACAGATACCTGTTCCTACAAACGGATCGTATACAACATCATTGGGCTTCACTCTCCCGTGGTTTGCCATAATGAAAGACAGGCAGGCATCCATGCTCGTGTTTCCAATAAAGTGTCTCTTTTTTATGCTGTAGGACTCAATGAGTTCTCTTTGGCCATCTGCAATCTGTGGAAACGTTTAAAAATCAATGTTTTTCAATCAATCAATCACGGTCAGGTCTCAGATACAAGCAGACACAAGGCCAATGGACTTGCTTCAGCGACACCATCCAGCAGGTGTTGGTAACAGGTGACTCTTCATTTCACAACACACCACCTTGCTTTCCATAGAGTTTTTGAAGGTGGCTGCAGAGCACTGCGCTGTCACTGTCCCCTCAGGGGGCATCCCCCAGGGGCTGGACCTGCCAATGTCCTAAGCCTCAGGGGTCTGTGCCTGCCAGGACCACCTGCAGCAGAGGATGCTGCAGCATCAAACCCTCTGCAGCTCCTCCTGAACATCTTTCCTCCTGTCTGAAACAAGGTGCTGGTGCTTTAGCTCCCTCTGGGCCCCAAAAACCTCCCTCACCACCAGAGCCGAGCAGGGACTCACTGCTGTGCTGAGCCGCCCCGGGGGAGGGCAAGATAACGTGTGTTCCCAGGCACAACGTCCACGTTTCCACCTCTAAATTGCCCAAATAACCTGTTTTTTCCTAGTCACGATAAAGACTTTCAAGACCTGCATCAGTGTGTTACGCAGTGACAGGTTCAGCCGTGATGACATTGCTTCCACTAGAGCTCACCACGGCGTTTGGGTTGAACTGAAGAGCACTCTCCTGGAAACACAAGCTGACAAGAACTGAAGCAAGCGGAGTCACGCACCCATCTACCAAAATACAGATGAAAGGGCTCTTCTGGAACGTTATTAGGGTCCATTCCGTAATCTTCCAAAATCCAGAAGACGTGTTCTGGGTTCTTTAAATTTACTTTGCCTTTGAATGGCAGAAATTCAAGGGCCTAAAAAATGAAGAAAAAGGGTCAAATTTTTTAAATACTAACCCTCACCAAAAGAAAACAAAAACAACCCAAACCAAACTCCAATTCCACCTGTGAGAAATGATCAATTTGTACTAAAAGTACATTCTCAATTTTCCTGGATTTCTGAAATGCTTTTCTAGTGAATGATTAAGGATTAGAAGTCAGGAACCATAACATTTTTATTAACTGTACAGAACCCAACTTCAGCAGAAAGGAACTGTGCATATTAATTATGCAATTTTCAAGTTTTAAAAACAACACTGATGAACAATGGGATTTGAAATTTCCATGACATACAGCTGCACCAACTTACATACTCAGATTATTTCCCAAAAACTGAACAAATGGGAAAGGGTAGCTACTGTTAATACAGGTAATTTCTGTCTCTGTAAGTGAAGTATATAGGACAACTAGCTGCTAAAATAGATTGTGGAAGAGCAAAAATTAATAGTAATTTAGAAAAATCTCCTAATTAAAATACTAGTGCAGTTAAGAGGATAAGTGCATAAGGACAGAGCAGAAACCAGCACACAATCCACAGCCTGCGACTGAAGTCACTTGTTCCACATCCCACAACAAGAAGTGCCCAACGTGGGGATCAAGCACCAGAGTGTCCAACCCCCAGCACCAGCCTGTAGCCACGGGAATCGTAGCTTTGGGCAATAAGCTTCAGTGTCCCCAGAACTCTGGGCTGAAACCAGCAGTGACATTTGTTTCTCTTTGCATATGCCTTACAGGGGCTGTTTAGGAAAAAAATCACAGTCATGAATTTTGAGGGAATGTTAACTCAGACACAAAGAGCTCATTTAGAGAAGACACAAGCTATAAACTGCTTTAACATCTTCTGGAAACCCAGCCCAAATACACTGATAGCATGGAATAAAAACAACATGAATAGATTAAATTAAACGGCAAAGATTTGTTAAACATCTACTTACATCTATCTTTTGTATTTTCTGTGCCTGGGTCAGCGTTTTATTAAAGGTATGAATATGGACTTTGTAAGTGGAGTCTGACTGTAGGTAGGGAAGCTGGAAGAAAGCAAAGACCCTTTCATTAGTGGAGCTGCAGTGCCACTCGGTGTGACTGAGGAACAGCATCACCCAGCCTCGTTACACACATACCATCTGGGCCTCTGGGTAGTTCCTCAGGGACGCGTAGAGCTCCCCCGCAGACCTCCCGTGCCCCCACAGCTCAAACACAGACCTGAAGTGACAAACTTTGGTTAGAGCACAGTCACGGAGGGGAGAGGGGGAAAGGAAACGCCTCACGGACACTTCTCTCTTCAACCTCCCTGGCCAATGTATTCAGGCCTTGCTTCATGAAGTATCGAAGCACATTATTTAACTCTTAGCACTTGCTTAAGTTTTGTTCTTAACAGGGGGACACTTATTTTTACTCCTAAGCTGGTATTTCAATGGTGCTTTTTCGCTTGGTAACACACACGGAAAGGTTGGTGTCAGCCTCGGTTCCCCGGGCTCCAGCAGACCTGTTCTGGCACACAGCGATGCTGCAAACCAGCCAAAATTCACGGGTACCCTGCTGTACCCAGGGGGAGCAAAGAGAAGGGGCATCACTCCCAAAGCATGCCACTACCCAGGGTCCAGTGGTAAGCTATTGTGTTAAAATATTCCTTTCCTGAATAAGTTATTTAAGGCTACATTTATAACCGGCATTTACCCTGAAAAAAGTACATTTTTTGCAGTGTCTAATTTTCTTCCTAAAACATCCAATTCACCCACTGTGAGAATTGAAACTATATTTATGGATGGAGCAATGAAAATGCTGACAGCGTAGGCTAAATATTCATCCTTGACTTTTACTCAGCTGTTGGGGAAGCTCTTATAACACCTTCAGTCCCGCATTTTACTTTTACACTTGCACATGCATTAGGAAAAAAGTACAAAATTAACACTTGCCACAGCACAGCAGAACAATTTTCTGCAGCCTACACTATCACTGAGAGGATTTTTCGCCTCTTACTTTGCACATACTGTCCGTTTCATTAGTCCCCTTGCCATCTCCTCCGAGGGAATACTGAGAATCCAGAACGGAGACTGAAACAAAGAGAAGGGATGTCACATGAATTGCAGCACAACTAAATAATCCTGCTCCGTAAACACAGAACAGAAAGAGAAGGTAAGTGATGGAAATGCCAACTGGAGGGCGTCACACAAATTACACAATTAAATAGCCCTGTTCTATAGAAACAGAACGTGCATGCTGAAGACAAAAAAAAATAAAAAATAAAAAAACTTGTTAACTGTACAGAAAATGTAAGAATAAAACATTAAATTTGAGGTAAAAGTGTATACGGAGCTTGAATGTCTGAGAAATTTTATTAGGCATTTCATTTTCCTGCCATATTTTGACTTGGTAGAACATTCATTATGTTTGTTTACGTTCCCCTGGATTACTCACCCCCTAGATAACCCTAAACATTTCAGTGCCCACCACTCGTAACTAACCCCCGCGACGCTCTGGCTGAGGCACCGACACCCCACTCACCCGCCTTCACCCCTGGGACCCGCTCGCCCGGCCACGGGGAGGACAAGGACAGAAAAGACCCCAGCAGGGTGCTGGCAGGGACTGGGTGTTAGTGGGGACCGGGTGTTGGTGGGGTTGGGGTGCTGGCGGGGACTGGGTGTTAGTGGGGACCAGGTGTTGGAGGGGTTGGGGTGCTGGCAGGGACAGGGTGTTAGTGGGGACCAAGTGTTGGTGGGGTTGGGGTGCTGGTAGGGACAGGGTGTTAGTGGGGACCAGGTGTTGGAGGGGTTGGGGTGCTGGCAGGGACAGGGTGCCGCTGGGACTGGGGTGCTGGAGGGGACGGGGTGCTGTGGAGAGAGGGCAGAGCCCCCCAGCAGATGGCAGTGCTCCCTGCCGCATCCCCCGTGTATCCTGTGCATCTTCTGCTCAACTCCGAGTCCTTACTGAAACGGAGAGTTAGTCCATTTTGGGAGATGCCTTATTTTCCTAGGAAACATCCAAGCGTACTCCGCTCCCCCCGTCTCACGGCAGCGCCACACGGGACACACTCGTGTCCCACACGCGCTCAGCCCAGGGATTCGGTCCTCACTTACGTTTACACGAATTTCCCTCTCGCTGCTGAACTGCCCACCATAAAGCGAGAGCAAAGACGTTATTTCCTAAAGGGAAAATACAAAGGTCAGGCTTTAGGAGCATTAATGGAAGTTTTAATGAAAGAAAAAAAATAAAAATTAAAAAAAAAAAGAAATAAAGCAGCACACCATACCATAAACACTATACAGCCAGTGACCTGCCCAGGAATTATGACCGAAACAGCAGAGAGAGCAGCAGAAAGGAGGAGTTTATTCCTGACCCACCACAGGAACCGGCAGCAAGAGACTCCGAGGCGGGGGGTGTGAGGGCAGAGAGGGGTCCACAGATAAACTCAGTTTGCAGGTACGGTTCATAAACGGAAAAAAAGCAGACTCTGGTGGTGCAAAAGCAGCCGCCTGTCCTTCCCGGAGCCCTGCTGGCGGGACCCCCCGGCCGGGCTGGGGCAGGCCCCACCAGAGCCACACGGCGAGGCAGACCCCACCAGCAGCCACCCCCGGCCTCCCCTCAGCCCTCGGTCAGTCCCACACCCTCAGGGCAGCACTCCTCCTGCCCTGGCTGGCCTCACACCACCTCTCCGACCCACACAAAAGCACCGTCTCACCAGTAACACCAGCCCCGAGCACCAACCCCCTCTGTTCCCTCTCTGCCCCACCGGCGGCTCGAAGGCCCCCTCAGCAGTGTCTTCTCCAGAGCCACCCCCAGCGGGGCTCACCAGCGGCACACCCCGACCAGCACAGCTCCAAGAAACGGGCCCGAAACTAAAACAACGCCACCCGCTAAAAAGGGGGTTGGACTGAAGAGAGAGGTCAGTCAGCCCCGGGGACAGTCCTCCCCCAGAGCCACCCCTCCCCGGGGCACCCTGCAGCCCCCCACGCTGCTGGCAACAGAGAGAACTGCTCTGACACGGCCCTCTCCGCCCCTCGGCACGGCCCATGGCATGGGCCCGCGTGCCCCACGGCACAGCCCCACATGCCCCATGGCATGGCCTGTGTGGCACGGCCCCATATGCCCCGTGGCACAGCCCCATCTGCCCCA